>CM053771.1:411375051-411487954 GCA_028658325.1 Potorous gilbertii | reverse complement strand
AGGGAGCAACTTGAAGTCAACACTCGGGGAGGGAACAGGATCAAAAAAGAGAATAGAAGCAATGGGGGGCAGGATAGGATGGAGGGAAATATAGTCAGTCTTACATAACACATCTATTATGGAAGTCACTTGCAAAACTACACAGATATGGCCTATATTGAATTGCCTGCATTCCCAAAGGGAATGGGTGGGGAGGGAGGCATGGGGCGAAGTTGAAACTCAAAGTGTTAGGAACAACTGTCGAGTATTGTTCTTGCTATTAGGAAACAAGAAATACAGTAATGGGGAATAGAAAGTTATCTGGCCCTACAGGACAAAAGAGAAGATGGGGACAAGAGAAGGGAGGGATGACAGAAGAGAGGGTAGATTGGTGATAGGGGAAATTAGAATGCTTGGTATATTGGGCTGGTGGGAGGGGAGAAATGGGGAGAAAATTTGGAACCCAAAATTTTGTGAAAATGAATGTAAAAAGTTAAATAACTAAATTTATATTAAAAAAAAATACTGAGGTGAGTGAGAGAGTTGTATCAGGACTGAAAATGAAGAGGATCTTGTATGAATTCAAAAACTAACAATCCTCTGAGTGTGACATCAATTGTTAAATATTCTAGAAGGGATTGTTAAAGGAATTTTTTAGTGCTTACAAAGGGAAGGCATAATCAAAAAAAAATCACCAAAAGCCAGCATGAGTTCTGTAAGTTATAATAAAACAGCCTCACTATAACCCTTGAAAAGGTAAATAAAATACCCCAAGATGGTAACATTGTGAATAGAAAGACAGCCTCATTCTTAATACCCAAAGGCAATTCTCTAATACTGTAAGTTGAAAAAAAGCCATTGCTCTTAATTGGCAAACAAAATTTGACCAAGGGGAGTTCCTACGCTGATCAAATCACAGATTCAGAAATGTTTCAAGTTAGCACATTAAGGGAATTCCATAAATATAACATATTATGGACTTTATGGACTTGAAAATCATTTTATACATCTAAAAGTACTATACAAATGTTAACTATTATATTTATGTAACCTTGAAAAATAATGAACTCTCTCTCTTTGCCTTTGGTTATTTAAGGTCTTTTTTTTTTATCATCACTGAATTGAATGAAGACATTTATAGAACTGGCAAATGAAAAAGAGCCTAGGATGGTGCTAAAAGCACATAATTCTGCAAACTATTCTATTATGAATTTGTGACAACAAATGATCTTAAGAGAAGATCAATTTTTGTAGGAACTTTGAATACGGTCCTAGCAACAGATTGTGTCTGCTGTCTCAGGATCATCCTAGGTATATATGAAGGTAATCCCCTAAAGTCTGGCAACCAAGTAACCAGCAATTTTGACCACAGCAACCCATGAAATGTATAAAAATCATAAAAATGATTCTCAATTCTCTGGGACCCCTTCCTGATTCTCAATAACATTAGAGAAGTGTTAGAAAAGAGGAATAAAAGAGTGGCAAAAATAACAGTTTTCTTTAATCTCATATACAAACATATAGAAAATATAAAAATAAATGTGTGAATTATCTGTGTCCAATGACCAACTACCTGGTAGAATGCTGGAATATTTGAAAATGCTAGAAATATATCTTCCTTGTATATGTGTCATCATAGTAGATGCATAATTAAATTGGCCTAGAATTGCATAGTAGGTGAAATTTTTGGTTAGAGAACATTTGGAAAACTGAACTGTGCTGTCAAATGATCCCAAAATACTTGCTAACCCAAAAGCCCATCTCTAACACTAATATTCTTCCAGTGATTTTATTTAACTATGAATCATAGAACATTATTACCTTTGAAGAATAAAAATTGTAAGTAAAGCAGAGAGAATAGGAAAAAAAAAACATAGTGGGCATAAGTAGGCTGCATCATTACCCAAGATAATTTTCTTCTAACAACCGGCATAAATGGAACTGTTGAGGATGTGTGTGACTGGAAAAAGAAATTGACCAGAAAGCAAGAATGAAAGAAAACATGAACAACCCAAATGATGCATTGTTACATCCAAAAAATTAAAAGAAAGAGGAGTCCATGCATCGAACTTGGGGGTTCCTTCCTCCAATAATTATCTATATGTGGGTTTTATATTAAGATTCACTCAAGAATCACACATTAAAAGGCATTAAAGTGTTGCTATATGGACCATATTGGAAGGTAGGACCATACCAGTGCAATTATGGGTTCATCAGAGCATCTAATAATCTCCCCTTATTCAATTGCTTTTTCTTCCTTTCTGTGAAGCAGCATTGTCCTTGATTATTTTTAGGTCACAAGATGCATAAATAACATTAGGACTTTGATATTTTTTTTACAGTCTTTGAAGATTTGTCTGTTTGAGGATCTATACTACAATTTTGAGTGACCCTCTATTATCTGCATTGGACCTAACCAATAATCTTTCTTTTAATGTTATTCATGTAATTTACATTTCTACAGTATTTCAGTAAGTCAGGAAAATGGGGGAGGAGAAAGGTTAAAAATGTACCTTCCCCCATTATATGCTTTTTTTTATTATTCAGAAATTATAAGGTACATGAAGCATGTGTGTGTTAGATTTATTAATCTCTGAGAATAAATCTGGGAATATTTAGCTGTAATCATTAGTCATTAGCCAGTAGGTAGTTAGTATAACCCATCAAGAGAGACCTAAGCTACGTGCTGATAATGCAACAGTAACTGAACGTTGCACTCCTCAAGAGCAAACATCCGCTGTGCTTCTCGGCTTCAGATTCTGTAGACAATTAGGAAAACCTTAGAATGTAAAAGCAGTAAATTGCTTCTGGGTACTCAGTCTCAGAATCAGTGATGAGGTCCTTAGCATCACACACCACCTGCATGTTAATGGAATGTCAGTCTTGGAGATTTCTCTGTGCATGCAGCCTTATTCACTGGAGAGTCTTGGTAGGATGTGTGCTATTCAACCCAGACTAATTAATTATAAGAATCAAAAACATCATAAAATCTGACATTGCTTTTACACTCTTTTGGAAGCCGGTGGGCTGGCTAATTTTCTGGAATACAAAATCTAAACATAATATTTGTAAACAGAAGTGGAAAGCCTCTGGCATCCACATTAGGAGATGGTGCTAGAATTGTATTACTACAGTCCCAAGATAGTTATAATGCATTTCAGTTGAATACCTAAAAGCAAATAACTAAATAACATTGCAGTCTAAATCAATATTAGGATCATGGAAATAAGATCATACAATTTATTTTAATTAAAATTGCAGGAAAAATCCCATATACAATACTTTCTTCCCATGAACTCCCTTTGTCCCACTGGACCATTTCTGAAAACATCAAAACTTGGGCCACTGGACATTTGCAGTGGCAAAAGCAAAGAAAGAGAAGTGAGGGGAAGAGAACCAAAATTTTTAAAAGGTCCCTGATATACCCCACCCCCATGGTATCTGCCATACCTACATCTTACTTTTCTAGCAGTCTTGTCTTTCTCTCCCTATTAAGTCTTGTTCTTTAATGCTTTCTTGATTGCTCCCCACAAGATTTTGATTACTTCCCTACTCTTTGCCCTGTAGCACTTAGGTACAGACTGAAGTCTACACAAAAATTTTCAGTTGTGTATATTCCTTTGTGAGAATATTTTAAATGCATTTTCACATCTGCTTGAAGCATTCTGTACAGAGTTTTGCACACAGTGGGCACTCGATACATATCATTAAATTCCTAACTCTCCACATCCCCTACAGCTACTGCTCCTTAGAGTACCATGAATCTGGAATAGAACAGAGACCTGAAGGCATGGTCTATGAGACCACCATGAGGAAGCCAGGGAGGCATGCAAATTGCCACTCACTGTGGCTTCTGTCTCTCTAATTACTCATGATGCTTACACACATACACATAAAAAAATTCATATTAAGATTTTTCAAACTTGTATCTAAAGTTTGAATAGCATGCCATCTATAGCCTATTTGGAAAGTTTGGGTCCTCTGGCAAAATTTTATTCTTTCTTATTTCACCACATGGATTCTCAGTTTTTCTCTAGTTTTCATATTTTATCTCTCTCTTCAATACACAATGAAAAATAAATTTATAGGAATAATTGATCTTTTGTAAAAATACAATTTCAATTAAAATCTATCATTTACCTATGAAGAAGTAACCATGAAGTCTTGGATAGAGCATGGGTTTTAGAGACAAGAAAATATAGCTTCAAGTAGCATTTCTGTCACACATTAACTGTGTGACTTCAACTCTCAGTGCCCCTAAAGGCATTAAATTGTAGAAAAGGTGATGATCTACATTAGCAGAGGGGATTTTCTTAACCATACTTCTCTACACCAAAGAAATCACAAGTCTAGCTCTATAACTTCTGGAGGGATAGGAACTATAGATGCACAATGACAGACATATGTTACATAATATATATAACTTTATGTATATATAATATATATGCATCCATATACATTTATATCTATGAAGATAGATAGGTAGATAGAGCAATTACTTCTAGAATACAGCTGCAGATACTCTTGTTTTAACATGTATAGGAGACACCTGCTCGATTTCCTTCCTTCCAATATTTACAATTAAAATCCATATTCCCTTGTCCAACAATGATTTCTTTTTTCATGGAAGAGTGTCAAAGAACATACAAAGATAGGAGTGAGGAATGCAAGTGATCACTAGTTGCTTAATATATAATATGACTGCCTGCAGTTTACAACATAGCAAATTACCTTGTGGGTGAAGACACAGGTGTCAATCTGACCTAGTCAAGAATGCTCTCTAGGGCAGCATATATACTGAACTAGGCAGAGATTACCAGAAGGACCTTGGTTCATATTTTTCTCCTTTAGATATTTTTTTTTTCCCATTGACAGTTGGCTTCGATAAATAAACCTATTTTAGGATATATGTTTTCTAAAAAAGGTGAATTAGGAATCATTCCAACTGTATTTATACTCAGCTGATGAAAGACTGGCAGAGTAATATATACTACATTATAGTAGTATAATGAATAAATAAACCACAGACTCTGAAGTCAGAGGACTCAAATCTCAGTGCTGGAATTTACTCCTTGTGGGATCTTAGGCAAATCACTTTCCTTCTTTAGGTTTCAGCTTCTTCCTATGGAAATAAGAAGCTTGGATCTGATGACTTCCAAGGTACCTTTAACTCTAAATCTAAATGTGATCCTCTTATCAAATGATTGGTATCTGTTTACTCTATCAGTGCCTGCCTTGAAACAGTCAACTAGCATTTACTAAGCATTTATAATGTACTGAGCACTGTTGTAAGCACTAAGAATACTGAGGGAGTGGGCGGGGGCGGGGGGGGGGGAGAGGAGAAAGCTCAAAGCAAAGAGCCCCTGATTTCAACTGTCTTTCTCTATTTAAATGATTTTCCTATAACATAGGGCTGATCATAACAACATCCATACTAAACAAACAGTTGCTATTATGTCCTCTTGATAAAAAAAAAATCATTCATAATTTAAAGTCATTTACATCCTGTTCCTCCTCCCTTCATTCTTCTTAATCATCAACCCGCATTCCTGTCTGCAATCCAGGCACTGGTAAGCTTGCTGTTCCGAAAGACACTCTAGATACTAACGTGGGACATTTTCATTGGCTGTTCCCAATGCCTGAAATGCTCTCCTTCCTGGTTTCTTCTCACATTCTACAGGAAGCCTTCCCTGGTCCACCTAATTCCAGTGCCTTCTCTTTGTTGTTTATTTCTAAGGTATCTGATACATCGCTTGTTTATATATAGTTGTTTGCATGTTATGTCCCTCATTAGAATGTGAGCTGAGACTGGTTGCTATGTAATATTAAAGAAAGCAAAAAAAAAAATTGTCAATAACTAAAAGAATCACAGAAGGTTTCTTGGAACAAATGGTATTTTGTTTAAAGAGAAAAATTACTTTTGGGCATGTCAGAGGGGTAGCTGGACTTTTAATGAGGAGAAATATAGGTTGGAATCCTGTTTATAAGGTCTAGAAATTATTTGACCTTAGGTAAATCATTTCAGGTCTTATCTTGCGCTTTGGTTTCCTCATCTGCAAAATGGGGCTTATCATAAATTTGTGCCTATAGAGTTGCTGCAAGGATAAACTGAGAAAATCTAAAGTATTTTGCAAAACTTAAACACATTATAAAATGCCAATTACTCTTCTTTGAAGCCCTGGTAAGGCATCCACATAGAGATGTTCTGTAGGTCATTGGAAATGTGAGTATGGAGCTCAGAACAAGGCCAGGACTTGGATATGCATGTATGTGTACACACACAGAGGTACACATACATATATGTGTATGCATGCACATACATGCATGTATACACACTGCATGCATGTATGCATACATACACATATATACCCACATATATGTGTGTTATATGTTAGTCCTTCACATAGAAGTGTTTTTTATTTCATTAAATATTCACCAATTACATGTAAACAAATTTTTAACAATCATTCTTTTTATAAATTTTGAGTTCTAAGTTCTCTCCTTCCCTCCTCCCCTTTCCTTGAGAAAGCAAACACTTTGATTTTGATTATACTTGTGAGGTCACACAAAACATATTTGCACATTCACCATGTTGTGAAAGAAAATACATACAAAATTAAACAATAAAAATAAAGATTTTCTTAAAATATGCTTTAATACATAAAGATGAATCCAGGAGAGAGAATGAAATTTACAAAAAAGAGAGTAAAGCAAAGGGAAAACAAGTGAATATGAGGAGAGAAAATTACCTTATGAGTTCTAGAAATCTACAAAGTTGGGAATGAGAGTTTTGATTTTTCAGAATGCTCTTCAATGAGGAGAGAGAAACTTTCCATCAGGAAATATCGTTGGGCTGGAGACTTAGAATTTCAGAGCTCGGAATTTGAGCTAATGATGATACAGATTTATCTCTTAGGTTTCCTAGTTCTGATAGTGCAGAATGAAAAAAGAAGGTTAATATTATAAAATCTGTTTGTTTTGACTGTTGGAGCTCCAAATATATCAGACTCACTCAATTAAGATAGAAACAGGCAGCATGTCTTGTGGCAGACAAAGTAATGGATATTTTAAAATGCCAAATAGCAAGGCACATAAAAGGGCAGGGTGTATCAAATAATTAATTTGCAGAATATAGCCAAATATTTTCAGCTAGAATTTGATTTTGGCAGCTTGCTGCTATTTTCTGGTGTTCGGATACTGACTTGCACTTATCATCCTTGGTTGCCAAAACTCTAATGTCAACCACTGAAAATCTTCTAAATTGGGAACATAATTTTCTACCTTCTCACACTCATCCCATTAATCTATATATACATATATATCCAAGTTTCTCAAAAACATATGTAGATGAGTGGACAAGGAGGAGAAGTATAAAAAATAGTTTATAGGGGCATGATGCCAAAACAACCAATTTATTAACAGACAAGTCAGTTTAATGATAGAGCACATCTTTCCAATTAGCTTTCTGAGTGAATTGAATGACAGTTTAGTGAAAAGATTGAATCAATAACCTCAAATTTGCCCTCTATTCTTCTTCTAGATCTAGATTCATATTGCTGATTTTAATTTATTTTCATTTTTTAATAAAACAGCAAAAGTAATTAAAAACAAGGTTCAGCAGCATGGGCTAATATGAGGTTAAGGGGAACAGCACATCAGCTAGTCTTAAGAGGGGCTGAAAACCAGGAGAGTTAAGGAAGAGAAAAAGAGCCTGTTTCTGGAGCAAGCATAGTTCATTCTTGGATGCTTGACTCTTCTTTTTTTCCCATTTGACTAAATAGAAACCATCACTGTATGTCTTATAGGCTGATAGAACTAGATGCCCAAGAACAGATTCCTCTAACATTTGCATCACGAGATTTAACACCCTGTCATGTACCTCCTCATGGAACTGGGGAAATATGCACTGACACAGTGCATTTGCCAGATTCACATATTTTTAAAATGTTTGCTTGAAGAAGTTTGCTTGTTGAGCCATTAGTGTCAGTTGATTACACCCCTGTTGCTACTGCTGTCAGTAGATTTCCTTGAAAATGAGATGCTTTGATTCAGTATGTGGGACTTAAATTGTACAAATAAGTAGTAAAAACTACTCATTCCTTTGTATTTTAAAAAGGTAGGTACATTGCTATAATACAAATACTCTTGGTTTTCCACAGATATTGAAATACAGTGTAGACTCAAGTGTATTTTTACCATCCACCCAATGTGGGCATTATACCTGCTCTCAAGTATTCTGCCTGTTTCTTTAATTCCTTGTTGAGGAAGTTACTCAACAATAGGTCATTGCATCAAAGAAATCATAAGGCTCAGCCCTCATGACTATCTTTATTCTTTAAAATAATTCCAAATTACTGTCAAGAATTATTGGACCAACATAAAGCTCCACTAAAATATTTAAGTATGTTTTTCATTCTCTAGTTCCTCCAACATTGACTACTTGCAATTTTCTTCATCTTTGCTAGATTTGGGGTGTAAGGAAAATGTTTAGGGACATTTTGCTTTGCATTTATCTTGTCTACAATTTGGAACAATCTTTCATATGCTTAACAATTTGTAAATTTTATTTTGAAAAGTTTTTGTTTATATTCTTTAATGATATTGATTTGGGAGCAAGTATTGGTCTTATTTATTTATATTAAGTCCTAATATACCTTAGATATTAAACCCTTGTCAGATATAATTAATATTGTAATTCCTCTTTTGATTATTTACCTTTTATCCTAATTTAATTGATTCTACATAACAAAAATGTTTTTAATTTTGTATAAATATCCTTTTGTATTATTTGAATGGGGATTCTTAGTATTTTTATTCTACCCAAATGACATTTTTCTTGGTTGTCATTTTATTTGACTAGCACTTTAAAGGATCCCCCTTGGCAGATTGATCAGCAAAATACTAAATCTATAAATGAATTTTTGTAGTATAATAATTCTTAATATATTTTGTGGCCCACCCATGAATAATGAATTTCCCTCCAAGGAAGGAAAGAATATTAAGAATTATTCCTTAGAGAATAAGAACAAGAAAAAACATTAAGAAATCCAGAAAGATCCTGGTACTCATTGAAATCTCTGCCATGTGAATTCATAAGACATACAGATCCCCTTTGGATCTGAACTTCCTCATCTTAGAAGAACTAGTTGATCTCTACAGTTCCTTCCAGGTCTTAAATTCTGAATCTAAGTTTGTATTCAAAGACAATAAACCTGTTTCTCATTATGCTTTCTAGAGTTTTAATCAACATAAATGAATCAAGTGATTAATTTCATTTTTTAAAATTTCTACAATATCATTTTGATTTATTCTTTTTAATTTCGATTTCTTCTGTAGCTATAGTTGGAAGGTAACAACTGGTTTTGCTACATATTTTGCCTTAGGTTTGGTCATTTTTAATCCAATATAGTTCACACATTTTTGTAGATGAGCTATTTAAATTTAATGGCAATGAATTAATTTCCTACATCTTTTCAAAATATTCCTTATGTTCACTTAGTCCTAGAGAATCATTGACCTGGGGTCTGTTTGCTTAAGAAAAAAGATAACTACATTTGAATTTAATCAGTTTCTTTTGTAATCCTATCAATTTTTTCTCAGGCATCTAAACTTCTGAGAAGGGATCCCTATGTACGCTTCACCAGATGGCCCAAAAGGTCCCTAATACACACAGAAAGATTGAGAATCTCTGACTTGACAAACTATCACAGGAGTTGAGTTGAAGTGATGATTTCCACCATATATGTTATACATTGAGTACAATGTGAAAATCTCTGCTACACACAGACCCACACACTGCCTGTATAAATAACAATCTCTCCCAACCACTTCCCAAAGGTTGAATTCAATCAAAAGTTTAATTTACCCAAACAAACAATTATTTGGAAACAAACACTTAGCAAAAACAAAATGAAAAGAAAGCTCAAGGAGAAGCAAGCAGTGGTTGAAATCAGTAAGGATGCTGAATTTAATTTGAGTCTCTTCATTTTATCTCCTTAGCCTTCAAATCTAATGTACATAGGTAAAGTTCTACCATTGTTCAATTGAAAGGTATACCAGGATATTTACAATATAGTGTAAAATTAAAGCCATTACTTAATTGTAAATAGAAATTTAAACGTTATGAGTGAGGAACACAGTTGCCAAATGTCTAACTCCGTGAGCACTTCGGATCATACCTCAGGCAAAATAACTTGCCTGCTGATACTGACCTCAATGAATAATCAGGAACATATGGCGACATAACAACCACTAAGTGGATAGTTGGAATAATCTCATCCAGGTTTTTCTCAATAAAAATGTTGCTTATTGAGCCCTACAGAAAATCTGCAGTGGCAATATATACAAGGACATGCTTACAAAACCTGCAGCTATCACATGTAAGATGAATTCTGTGAAAAATCTTTTCCAAACACAAAAGCAAAAACACATTAAAAAGTGGCAGAAAGTCAAAAGCATTACCTAACAATTCTGCATCTCCCAGTGAAATTGATGGACTCAGTATGGTAATAATCTTTCATGGCATACGGAAGATTTGGTAACAGAATCAGAATGAAAAAAAAATACCAAAACATCTGTTGACAATACTACAGTTGTATTCCTTATCCTGGGAGCCGGTCTACAAGAAATATTTATTAAATTGAATTTCCAGGTTAGAAGTCTCAGTATAAGTGCTGGAAATCAGGTAAAATTTCATTTGGATTTAAGTCTTAAATTATACTACATTAATCACTGGATTAACTACTGCCAATATTTCCAACTCAGAATTTGATGGGAGCATAAAATACATTTGAGTACAAACCTGTCATATTTTATATATTTGCTATATGTGCTCTCCTGATGTGAAATTACTGGTAGAACACATGCCAGATGGGCAAAAATCTTCCTTTCTGTGGGCTCTCTCGGCTACTGATAAAAATGAACAACATAGGTAAACAATATCCCTCAACTCCTATTTATGTTACCATTATGAATTGTGGTATGTGTGTTTGTATTGAGAGACAAGGACAGACAGAGACTCAGAGGGAGACAGAGAAAGATGGATAGAGAGACATGGAAGTGAGGAGAGAAGGATGAAGGAGTTATTGGAGTGGAAAGATAAAATATATAAAGCAAGACTCGGTTTTTGGTGAAATTTTTCAGGTGGTATGGCCCTTCTCATGATCAAAATTGTGCCTCTGACCATTTTATGAGTGTAAATTTTCGCAATTCCAGGTAATATAGAGAGAAATTAGATCAACAGTATGAGGTGAAATTGTAATCAGTGTGTTTTCAATATTATGATGGGCTACATTCACATTTCTCGTCTTTACCTTGACTCTACTGTTAATTACCTTAAGGACTTCCTGAAAGTTTTTCCAATGTCAATAAATTAATTGGTCTAAAGTCAAATTCCTAGATATTTCTTTACTATATGCATAATTTTCCTTTTTTATTTAATCATTTTGATGGTTTATTCCCACATAGTTTTTGTATCTAAGTATAAAAAGAAAATAACTTTATAAATTTACACCCCCCCATGAAGAAATATGTAAGTGGTATTACAATAGTATGTCATTATTTAAAACCAAATATTTATGTAAAAATCTTCCTTTTACAAAAGACCACAACTAAAATGCCAGGACAACAACAGCATTGATCCCTCAATATTTTTAGACCTTTAGTCTGAAAACATCAAGTTGGTCACAGATTAGCTTTGTAATGACAATATAATTGAAAGTAATTTTATGTTATTTGAAAAATAAACTGGATCTTTTAAAAGGGTAGATGTACAGAATTTTTTTAAATGTGAAAATCAAACAAAAGCCAGGCATTACAAAATAAAAAATTGAAGGTCAAATCATTTTCTTGAAATAATATTTGTGGTGTGTTAGGCTCAAAGTTGAAAAAGTTCATCTTTCCTTAATGTCAACTAACAATAAATGACAAAAGTAGAAAGTGACATATTCTATCTATCATTTAGATGATATTAGTTAATTTTGTTAAATGTTTTCAGGAAATGAACTTTGCAATGTCCTTTATCTGGATTTTTATTGGAAAGCAATTGCTATGTCATAGCAAAATACTTTTGTCGTTTTTCAGTTGTTTCAGTCGTATCTGATTTATTGTAACCCAATTTAGGATTTTCTTAGTAAAGATACTGTAGTGGTTCACCATTTCCTGCTCCAGATCATTTACAGATAAGAAAACTGAGGCAAACAGGGTTAAGTGATTTTGTCTAGTGTCACACAGGTGGTATTACAATAGAATGTCATTATTTAAAACCAAATATTTATGTAAAAATCTTCTTCCTTTTACAAAAGACCACAACTAAAATGCCAGGACAACAACAGCATTGATCCCTCAATATTTTTAGGCATTTAGTCTGAAAACATCAAGTTGGTCACAGATTAGCTTTGTCATGACAATATAAGGCTGCATTAGAAGTCAGGTCATCTGGATTCCAGAACCAGCACTCTATCCACTGCATCACCTACCTGCCCCTAAACAAAATATATCTATAATTTAAAAGTGAGGTGATAATTGTTCATATTTATCGCAGTTTGTAAGGGCACGGATTATTGGGGTCTGTTTCATTGGAGAGAATACCTGCATTGATGATATGGGATTCACTGACATTTTTAAATATTGATGCTTGCTAGATATTTCACAAGTAGAACATATAGAATAAAAAAGTTACTTATTAAATGATATAACATTAAAGAAGGATTCACCAAAATAATAAATATTATTATGAACGGACTTTTGAAGTTATTTTAATCATGATCTTGTAGAAAAAGGAGAAATTTAGAAAATAATTTATTTCCTTCTTCCTCAGCCAATTAATTTGTCAGATGAGGACTGGAACACTCAATAAGAGGGAAGGAAAGGCACACAAAGACAGGATGACTTTTATCACCATCAGCAACATTTACTAAGCAAATGCACTGTGTATATCCCTGTACAAGGTACTAGGCATACAATAAGATATGGACATATTATGAGTTTATAATAAATAACCAGAGTCCAATATGCCTTGTAGGTCTTATCACTCAACAGCAGTCCTAAGATGACGGATGATACACCAAGTTGATTGGAACAAGAATTTGTCCTCTTGAACTCTGTAAATCTAAGATACTCTCTCCAATTTATTTGATCTTAGTCTGCATGGGGATGGCTCAGGAGGAAAAAGTGAGGCTGGTGACCTCCCTCACTCCAAACAAAGTCAAGTGCAAGTCATGTCATCATTTCTCTGATGGTATGGTCTTCTTTGAACATGAAGAGCAAATACAGACTGTGAGTAGACCCAGCTGCCTGAGTGGGGACCCAGCTAGCAGGGTAACTCAGCTCATCCTCCTCTCCCTTCTGTCTCCCTCTCCCCTTCCTTCGGGGCTTTGGGGTTTACTGGCTAGATTTCCTTTCTTCCTTCCTTCCTTCCTTCCTTCCTTCCTTCCTTCCTTCCTTCCTTCCTTCCTTCCTTCTTTCCTTCCTTCCTTCCTTCCCATTGCCAAAACCTTAAACCCAGTGCACTCTGAAGCCCATAGGCTGGACAAAAATAGCTCCATTTAATGGCTGGCATAGAGGAATTATCACTAGTATCAGCCACTAGTCTATCATAGTAACAGTTGTTGATTTAGTTCATTTTTCTTTTGTTCATTAAAAGACTCATTCCCTGACTACTTCTTAAAGAGACTTATTCACGCAATGGATGTTACCTCCCTCTAAGTGAATATCTGAAAATGTCAGCCTAAAAAGACCAAGGTCTCCCATTGCATCCTGGGCCATCACTAGTCATCTTCATGAATATCTGGTCACTGGACCCAGACGGCTCAGGAGGAGAAAGTGAGGTTGGTGACCTTGCACAGCCCTCCCTCACTCAAAACAAAGTCAAGTGCAAGTCATGTCATCCTTTCTCTGATATCATGGTTTTCTTTGAAAAAGAAGGACGAATACAGACAGACAGGCACAGGGACTTTATCAAGTATCACAAATGCCTTTATTTCAGCCCCTGTCTCTTAATACATAACCTCCACCTCTTCTTATTTATCTCTCATTCTAATCTTTTTGGATTCCATGATGAGCTCCGCCTATCTAATGACTTTAAATATTATTTTGTATTATGGTGTCATCTGTAGCTATTTCATGATAACAACGAGAAAGGACCTCCTCCATGTACGCTTTTGCAGACTTTTTCCATTACTCTTCTTCATGCACTGTATGTTCCAGCCAAATTGGCCTACTTGCTGTGCCTTGAACTTGGTATTTCAATAGCCACTGCTGTGCCTTGGTACAGGCTGTTCTCTACATCTGCAATTCCTTCCTTCCTTGGCCTCTTAAATCTGTCTTCCAATAATGCTTAGCTCAGGTGCTATTTCCCACAGGAAGCCATTATTAATCTCCCTGGTTGTTAGTGCTCTCACTATCAAATTTTATATTTACCTATCTGTATAACTGATCTATTCTCCCAATAGAATGTAAGCTTCTGGAGGGGAAAACCAAACCAAGACAAAACAGAAAAATGATCTTTTATTATGTCTTTCTAATCCCAGGTTCTGCACTGTTTTAAACATAATACATCCTTAATGAATTAATGTGGACTTGGTTTGAACTGTTATGGTCTAGCATCATGATTAATGTTTCTATTATCCTCATCTATACTTTCTTTAGGTCTTTTTGAACATTTTGACTTGTTTTATCGGTACAATGGAATCTTTACTGTGATGCTGATATATTTGTAGCAGAGTAAATAAAATGATATACTTAAGAATCAGGAGCATCTGACTTCAGTTCCTGCCTCCAACATTTACTAATTGCATGGCCCCGAACAAGTCATTTACCTTCTCTGGGACTCAGTTTCCTCATTTGTAAAATAAGGTGTCTATACTTCATGTGCTCCAAGGTCCCTTCTAGTTCTCACTAGGTGATTATGTGATCATATCAATGAGATCCAATATAGGCTGATATAAGCGTTAACCATTGGTTTCCTAAAGGTGTTCCATTACACAAAATTACATAATATCATTTATTATTATAGATAAACCAATCAATAATTTATCAAGTTTTTTAATAGAAGTGGAAGGGTTTATGATTCAGGAATATATCAGTGCTGTCAGAAATTACAGATGGGTGATCTTAAAGATGAATGGGTTCTTTAAGCAATGAAGATTAAGTAACAAAATGATATTAACTGTATAATACACTTCCAGTTGCAAAAAATTAGCACCTACCAAAAATCTACCATGACATGATTTCTAACATCAATAACCAATTGGCATTTTTTTCCTAAAGAAACAAATGACAAATCATTCTACTTCAATTATAGAATTCATAATATACTTGAGGACTCAATGAATAAACTCTGCTAGAGGTCATCTATTATCAGAGTCAGAATATACCTATATGAATACATTATTATTTTCCTCAATAGAATATAAGCTCCATGATGTAAGACTGTTTCCTTTGCGCCACCTATGCCTACTACAGTGCCTAAAACATATCAGAACCTTAAGGTAAATCTTGATTGACTGATTAGTTGGCACTGACAGACCTATTGCCCACAACTGCCTGGATATAACATTGATTCATGAATGATTTTAAAAGAAATACCAAATACTCTTCTAGCTTCATGAAACAAAATAATGTCAATAAATAATGAGTAAAAAAAATCAGAATAATTGAACTCTTTCATCCTATTTGCTTCTTAAATTATAGTAAAGATCCTTGTGAGCCTACAGAAAATCGGCTTAAGTGACACTTCTTTTATCCACATAAGAAACAGTGGTTATTTTATCCAACCTATAATACACTGAAAAAATGCTCGATATAAACGAGGAATAATGGGACAGCAGCTTGTGGCAGGACCTTTCTGAATTTCATAAATTTTTGTTATTACTATTAGTTCCTTGTGAACTATCTTAGATCTTCTATGATAAAGAGAGCAACACACGTATTAATTCTTTGCTCAGTTGAACACTAACTGTGTGTTATTTACTAGAGAAGGAATACTAACGCTGTTCCTGGGGTCATGAATACTGATATAGGTTCCCATACCTCATGGGTATTCAATAAGCATTGATGCTTGAATGTGTGTCTAACTGAAACTAAAACATTCTGTCAATTCAGGAGAAGGATAATTTTGCTAAAATTTATGGTATCAGCATCATAGAGAAGAGCCAGTTGATTGTATGTGTTACTTTGCAACCATTTGCCTTGGCTTTATCCAGATGTCAACTCCCAAGCAGATATTATTTAAATCATGTAGCAGTCCATTTTCATGTATTCTGTACACATATAGGCACTGGACTGTGGAACATTAACCTTAAAGCCATTCTAAAACCTACCTTTCTTTGATAGAGCTTTAGTAGAAAAAGACAGATGTTTAAATGCCACATTTTTGTATCAGAGTTGAAAAAAGCAAAAAGAAGATTTAGTATATCATTTAATAGATCTTTTCCCAAACAGGTAGCAAACATCCAGTTCATTTTGTGGACTAGGTAGATACTCATTCATACTTTTTGACCACAATGAGAATGAATGAAAAGTCAGTTCAATTCAGGAAATATTTATTAAGTGATTATCGTGTTCAGAATAGTATACATTATGCTAGGGATACCAAAATAGGTTAGACCTAGTTTCTAGTCTCAAAAAAGCTTATAGTATAGGAGGGGAAAGAGAAAAACTCAAAAACCTTCAAAGAAAAGGAAATATGTGTTAAGCGCAAAGAAGAAAGCTATGCAATGTATCGGGACATTTGAAGAGGGATCACTTTCAGTTGGAGAGATCAGAAATTTTTATTTTTTTGTAGGAGGTGGCATCTGAGTTAGACCTTGAATGAAAGGAAGGACTTCTTTAAGCATGGATGGAGGCAGGGAACATGAATGAATTCCATTTTAGGCATGAGAAGAGGTATACAAATTAGAAAAAGTGAGACAAGTAGGGTAGACAGAAATTAGTTTGCTTTTATTTTAACATAAAGGCACAGGAAACTTCAGAGAGATAAGGTTGAGTTGGATCCAGGTAGTGAAACACTTTGAATGCTGGAATGAAAATTTATAATTTTTCTAATAGTGCAATGATATAATTCAATTGATGCATGAGGAAGATATAACCAACAGCAATGGGAAAGATGCATTGAAAAGAGAGAAACGAGTGAAGACCAGATGGGGGCTATTAAAATTGTCTAGGTCAGAGGTGTCTACCATCTGGCCCTGCCAGAACCAGATTAAAATGTAATTATTTAACAACAAGGAAATATTTAACAAAACATAATATTTGTTAACACATCTTTTTCTAAGTCAATATGCTGCCCACAGGGATTCTTATGTATTGTTTAATGGCTCTCTGTTTCTATTTGAGTGTGACATCACTGATGTTGGGGAAACTGGACAACACAGTGGATAGAGTACTCAGTTTCTAGTCAGAAAAACCGAAGTTCAAATCTGACCTCAGACACCAACCAGCTGTGTGATCCTGGCTAAGTCACATAACTCCTGCCTGCATAAAACTGGAGAAGGAAATGGCAAACCACTCCAGTATCTTCATGGACAGCTCACAGGGTCATGAAGAGTCAGACAATTGAACAACCACCACTGGTTTAGGTGGTAATAACAGTTCACCTTTATAGAATGCTCTAAGTTGTGTGAGGCACTTTATTCACAATACCCCTGTAAGGAACAATTATTATTTCTGCTTTTCTGATAATGAATCAGTCTCAAAGAAGTAATGTGACCTATCCAAGACCCTCGTATGAGTCTGGCTTAAATATTGATATTTTTACTCTAAAACTCCAAGTGCGTTTTTGACCATTCCATGTTATTTCAGTAGACCAAAGTGTCACAAGAAATTGTAAGATAATGATAGTAGTGATCAAGAGTGTTGTGAACTCAAAGGCTTTGGGGACCAGAGTGGAGTATATTGAAGCCAAACTGCAAAGGACTTAAACAAGGAATGGATGCCGAGAGGATAAAGGCAGCAAGTGAACACAAATGTCTTAGAAATTTTGATATTAAAAGAATGGAAGAAGAGAAACACTATCTCAAGGGAAGTAGTAGGTTGAAAAAATATATTTTCTTTAGGACAGGGGCCAGTTTCTCATATTTATAATCACATATGCGGGAGCCAGGGAGATATAAAAAGAAAATTCAGTCTCGCCTTCAAATATCCCATGATCTAAAATTATTCCTCCTCTCTTTGCATCTTTACTCTCAAAAAAAGTAATGTACATTCTCTCTCTTCTGTTTATATCAGCTATAAGAAGAGCAGGCTCTTTAACCAATTGTGAATGAGTGAAAATAATAAACATTCAAGGGCAGTTAGCACTTTATGAGAAATTGATTAATAAGACAAATAATCCTAATGGGTAGAATATCTAGCAAGCATGAAAGATAATTTTAAAATAGAGATGAGCACTGTGTCCTTTAGTTAACACTGTGGACAAATTGTGCTCCTTCCTGTTTATTTTCTAGCCTACTTTTCATCTTCCACCTCCATGTCTTTATATTGTCTGTAACCCCGTGCCTGGGATGTTCTCTCTCCTTACTCCAGCTCAGATTTTCCCTGTCTGCCTTCAAGTTTCGATTTAAATCCTACCTCCTCCAGAAGGAATTTTCCACTCTCCCCAGCTGTTATTGCCCTACCCTCTGAGATTATCTTTCATTTATTCATTTATCTTATATATACCTAATTATATGTACGTAATTATTTACATGTTACATTTTCCATTAGAATATGGTCTTCTCAAAAACAAGAATTTTTTTTTTAATTTTTCCTCTCATTCTCGTTTTTGTGCTTGGTGCAAGACCTAGTGCACAGTCAATGGGTAATAAATGCATGTTAACTGACTAACACCAAATAGCACTAACTCTGTGTACATCACTCCTACTCCCCTATATGCAAAAAAGAAGAGAAGAGGGACATTTCTCATAATATATTTAAAAGGTTGAAAATCCCTGGCAGAGGATAATGTTTGAAATGAATTTTAAGGATCTATATATCATTGAAAGGTCTTAGCTCATTTCTCCTTTTACCATCATAAAATAAAGAAAACTAAAGATGTTTCATGTAGTATTTATCTTTTCTAGAAAATAGTCCCCCAAACAGAAACACATATTAATTCTAAAAGATTTATGGGTTACTTCTAAAAAAATGCAACAGCTTGCGGTTCAATTATATCTGTGACTTCCTATTGAGATTCTAAGTAAAGTTAAGGTGAAAAATTTAATTATATCCGATTTGTTTTCCTGTATACAATCACTAAGACATTTCAAAGAATAATTCCTATCTTAAAAAAATACTAATCATGTTTTGATACAAATGAGAAAGGAAAAGAGCTAGTTTTCAAAGGTGATGATTCATCATATTATTCATGAGCCTATTTTTTTCTCCAAATAAAGTAATGCCAAATTGGACCTAGGGTGCAGTAATTCGACACCAAGATGTGTCTCCCGTGTGTAAAACTGTAAGTGAGAAGAGTCTGAAGTATTCATGGTATGATGATTCTGACATCATAAGAAAATTTAAGAATTTGGTTGAAAATGTTATTTTATATCAATGCAAAAATTTTAAATAAAATACTAGCAAGTATTCAGTCCTGAATGCAAAAATTAAAACTTAAGAATGTCATCATAATTATTTTCATTTATAATTCTGGGACTGATTAGACAAGAAATCTGAGGTAATGTTCTACAATGTAACTACCAATGATTTACCTACCAGCCTATCTATGAGAAATTAATATTCTCTCCAGTTATTTATTTCTGTGAAAACTCTTTTGTAATTGTATTCATTTATTCTCTGGGTTTGCCTTGGAAGGTAAGATTCCAAGTATTTTATATTGCCTGGACTTATTTTAAATAGAATTTCTCTTTCTATCTCATTGCTAGGTTTTAGGAGTAGCATATAGAAATCTTGATGATTTATGTGGGTTTATTTTATGTAATAAAATTTGCTGAAGTTGTTAATTGTTTCAATTAGTTTTTGTTGGATTCTTTAGGGTTCCCTAAGTATATCATCATATCATTTATAAAGACTGATAGTTTTGTTTTCCCATCCCCTGTTTTTACTTCTTAAATTTATTTTTCTTGTCTTACTTCTATAGCTAGCATTTTTAGCCCAGAATTTAAAAATAGTGGTGATAATGGCATCTTGCCTTCACCTCTAATCTTACTGGAAAGGCTTCAACTTTATCTGCATTATACATACTGCATGCTCTTGATTTTAGATAAGTAGTAATCACTTTAAGAAAAGCACCATTTATTCCAATGCTTTCTAGTGTTTTTTTAAAGGAATGGTGATGTATTATTGTCCAAGGTTTTTCTGCGTCTGTTGACATAATCATATGATTTTTAAAATTATTTTTGTTATCGACATGATTTTCTTTATATTGAACCATCTCCATATTACTGCTATAAATTCCACCTGGTCATAAATATGTTTTTTATGTTATATTACTGTAATCTTGCTAGTATTTTATTTAAAATTTTTGCATTGATATTCATTAAGGAAATTGGTCTACAGTTTCCATTTTTCTGTTTTTGCTCTCCTTAATTTATGTATCAAAACCATATTTGTGTCATAAATGGAATTTGGTAGGGCGCCTTCTTTACCTATTTAAAAAAATAGTTTATGTAGTACTAGGATGAATTGTTCCTTAAATGCTTGGTAAAATTCACTTCTGAATTCATCTGGTCCCAGGGATTTTTTCTTAGAGAACTTCTTGCGGGCTTGTTCAATTTCTTTTTTTCTAAAATTTGGTTATTTAAGCATTCAATTTTGCTTTGGCTAATCTGGGCACTTCATAATTTTGTAAATATTAATTGATTTCACTTAGATTGTCAGATTTATTGGCACATAATTAGAGAAAATAATTCTTAATAGGTACTTTAATTTCCATTGGTGGTGAATTTATCCTTTTCAATCTGATTTTCTTCATTTTTCAGTCAAATTAATGAATTGTTTATATATTTTTTCATAAAACCAGCTCCTAGTTTTATTTATTGATTTTTTTTAACTTTCAATTTTATTAATCTCTCTGATATTTAGGATCTCAATTTTGGTGTTTAATTGAGGGATTTTAAAGTTGTTTCTCTATTTTTTAGTTGCATTCCCAATTTAATTTCTTTTAAAAATAATCTGTTCTTTCTCTCTTTTACTGATGTACACAATTAGAGATACAAATGTTTCCCAAAATACTGTTTTGGTGGTATTACACAAATTTTGGAATGTTGTCTGATTGCTGTCATTCACTTTAATGAAATTGTGAATTTTTTCCTATGATTTCTTCTTTGATCCATTCATTCTTTAATATTAGATTCGTTTCCACTGAATTTTTAAAATATGATTCATGATCCTTTTAAAAGTAATTTAATTACATTATGATCTTAAAGTGGTGCATTCAATATTTCTACTTTTCTGCATTTGGTTGTGAGGTGTTCAATGCCTCATGGTCAGTTTTTGTGTCATATACCTCTGAGAAAAGGCAGACCATTTTCTATTCCCTTTCAGTTTTTGCCAGAGGAGTATTATATCTAACTTTCCTAAGATTCTATTAATCTCTTTTACTTCTTTCTTATATATTTTGTGATTAGATTTTGTGATTTAGATTTATCAAGCTCCAAGAGGTGAAAGTTGAGGTCAAGTATAGTATTACTGTCTGTTTTCTCCTGTAATTCACTTAACTATTCCTTTAAGAATTTAGATCCTATCTATTTTGTGCATATATGTTTAGTATTGATATGATTTCATTGTCTATGGCTTATTTTAGGAAGATTAAGTTTCCTTGACTATCCCTTTCAATTAGATTTGTTTTTGCTTTTGCATTGTCTGAGATTATTAGTGCTACCCCTGCCTTTTTAAAAATTCACCTGACGTGAACTGAGGTTCCAGTTTCGATTTTTTTTTAACTTTTACACTCTATATATCTCTCTATTTCAAGTGTGTTTTTTGCAAACAACATACTGTTGGATTCGAGTTTCTAATTAATTTGGCTATTCAATTCCCTTATATAGGTGAGTTCATCCCATTCACATTTACAGTTATGATTAACTGTGATTTTACCTTCAACCTTTTTTTCATAGGTTTATCCTTTGTGATCGCTCTCTCTCTCTCTCTCTCTCTCTCTCTCTATTCTGTCATCTAAAGTTTGTTTCTGATTCTGACCACTTTAGTGTTTTATTGAATATACACATACATATATTCATATTCATATACATGTATGTGTGTGTATCCCTCTCCTTTTCAAAACTATATGTGAGGTTCAAATAATGCCCTGCCTATTTTAGTTTACAAGGTAAAAGCTATTCCTTAAATGCTTTTTTAGGTGACATAATTCCTTCCATTCTTCCTCTTCTTTTCCTCTTCTTCCAGGGCATCCCTCTTTCTCACTTATCCATTTTATTTTGCATCATTCCAATGTAACCCACTCACTCCTATGCCATATTTCTATATAGAATCCTTCTAACTGCCCTAATGATAAAGTTCTTGAAGTTACATGTGTTATCTTCCCATAAAGAAAGGTCAACAGTTTAAACTTTTTGAATTCCTCATGAATTTTCTTTCATTTTTACTTTTATATGCTTTTTCTTACGTCTTATAATTGAATGTCAGATTTTTTTTTTATTTAGCTCTGGTTTTTTGATCAAGAATGCTTGAAAATCTTCCATTTAATTTAATGCCCATTTTTTCCCTTGAAGTATTACACTCATTTTTTCTTGGTATCTTATTTTGAGCTATAACCTCATCTATTTTGCTTTCTAGAATATCATATCCCAAATGTTATGATTCCTAAAAAAGTAGCAGCCAAATCTTGTGTGATTCTGACTGTAGAACCATGGTATTTGAATGACTTCTTTCTGATTGATTGAAGTATTTTCTCTTTGACCTGGGAGCTCTGGAGTTTGGTTATGATATTCCCTGACAGTTTTTGCTTAAGGATCTCTTTCAGATGGTGACTGGTGGATTCTTTCAATTTCCTTTTTTACCATCTGTTTCTAGGATATTGAAGCAGTTTTCCTAAATAATTTCATGAAATAGGATATCTAGGTTCTTTATTTTGTCATTGCTTTTAGGGAATCCAGTAATTCTTAAATTATCTCCTCTCAATCTATTTTCCAGGCCAGTTGTTTCTTTTAAAAAATTTTCAGAATTTCTTATGTTTTTCCCCATTCTTTTGACATTATTTTATTGTTTCTTGAAGTCTTATGGAGTCATTAACTTCCAGTCATCCAATCTTAATTTTTAAGGAATTGCTTTCTTTAGTGAGCTCTTGTAACTCTTTTTTCCTGTGACCAATTTTTCTATTTAAGGAATTATTTTCATTAGCAAATTTTTGTAATTCTTTTTTTTTACATTAGACCAATTCATTTTTTCTTCAGGTATTATTGTCTTCAATATTTTTTGTGCCTCTTTTACCAAGATGTTAATTTCTTTTTATAATTGTCTTCCTTTATTTACATTTCTTTTTCTATTTTTTATAAGTATGATTTTGCAAATCATTTTTAGAGCTTCAAAGAATTCTTGTTCTATTTATCTCCAATTCACATTTTTCTTTGAGGTTTTACTGTAGGTGTTTTGAGTTCATTGTCTCCTTCTGAGTTTATGTCTTGATCTTCTCTGTCATCTTAGTGGATTTTTTGGTCAGTTTTTATTTTTTATTTTTGTCATTTTCTAACTGTTTCATTCCATTTCTTGATTTTGAACTTTATGATAACGTTGTGCTCTGTTTCCAGCATGGGAGGAGGGGAAAGAGGAGCATTGTGTCAAGCTTTAGGCTTTTTTTACATTAATGTTTTCAGTTAATTTTTGTGGTTTGGAAATTTTCAGTGCTTCCAAGATGGTATGATTTAGGTTAAGTTGTGATCACCAACCAGAAATGATATTCTTCCTCAGGGCTCCTGACCCGTTGGAAACAGAAATGATTCTGCCCCTCACAGTTTCTAATTCCTTGTGTCCAAAAGAAATGCTATATCTCAAGGTTCCTGCTCTCTTTAGACCAAAAATGTTCTTCTTTACTCTCTGCACTTGAACCCATAAGTGGGTACAGGCAATGGAGTTGTCCTGGTCCTGTGTACAGTGCCAACACAGGCATTCCCATAATCTCCTTCTGACAAGTTTCCAGGCCCCCTTACCACCTCTGCCTTGAGAGCTCCCCAAATTGCTGCCCCTTCTGCTGCTATCACTAAGTTCCTCCACAGGTATTTCATCTCCTTGGGCTTTGGGATCTGCCTCCACTTCCATGTCACAAATATCTTTTCTCGACCTCCTTAAGTTGGGCTGGAAGAATGTCTCACTCTGACTTTGGTTTGCTCTGCCACTCCAAATTTCAATTTGAGACATTATTTTAAAGTTGTGGGGGGGGATGTTGGGAGAACTCAGCAGAGTTGCTTTTTCTACTCTACCACATTGTCTCCATTCCCGGGAAATCAAGTACATTACTTTAAACCAAAATGAAGATTTCAAAGGACAGAAAGCTACTCCTAGACTAATTTAATTCCATGTCATCATCCAAGAAAGGCATAATAAAAAGGTGGTTTGTTCCATTTTAAAGATTACCATCGTCTACTTTCAATGAACTATGAGAAATTACAGATTACAAAATAATACTTCTTAAATTATTATAAGAATCAGCTTAAAAGTATAATCTCTGTAGCTCTTTAGTATTTATTCATTTAAAATTAAATTCAGCAGATGGATTGTTTTAGTTGGAAAATAAGCCTATAAAAATCCTCACCTGTCAAATATTATATTTCTCTTCAAAAGTCAAATATTATCCCATTAAAATGGGTGTGTATATGTATGTATATGTATATTTATATGTATGAGTATATGTATGTACATATTCCTCCTGGTGTATATATTTCTTCTACCAATGACAACCAGAAACTCATCAGTAACTTACTGTTAGATAGTTGGCTGATACATTAAGAACTTAGGGTCCCAAGTCTAGCATATTTCCAAGTCGGGACTTGAACTGAAGTCCCATTGAATTGTCAGTTCTCTATCCAGAGACCCATGTTATCTCTAGTCTCCATCAGGTTAAAAACATGATAATTTCCTATTTCACAAGAGCAGTAGAAAATCCTAAGTATTGTAAAGGTTTGTCCTTCACTTTTTAACTGCAAGCCCCTAATATTTGAGTGAACTGAAAGAATATTTGCAAAAAATAAAAGTAAGTAAAAATTACTCCCTTGTAGGGATATAGGATAAGTTTATTTTTTTTTTAAATCTGTGATGTTTGAAATTGAAACAATGGGAAATTAAGAAAAAAACACACTTGCTTTAGAAAAGAAGTAAAACCAAAAGAATAACTCAAAGAAGAAAATAAATTACTTAAACAAGTAGGCCTTACAATGAAGGTTCTAAAATTTCTGAGTGATAACGTGAATTTGGAAGCAACTTTTCCATGTGTAATGGTAATTTAAATGAGAAGATCTTTCCCATTCATTAATAGACCCACATGACCTGCCTGGGTCACATAGAAATCTAACTCACATGGAGCCTGTGGTGGGAGGGGTTGGTTGAATAGGTAGAGCAGCAAGGATGGAACAGGAAGAGGTGGAGCTAGAGCAAGGCTGAGAAGAAAGATAGAGAGTAGTCAGAGTTTGGAAGGATGCAGGCAAGTAGGCAACTGGCTGGCATGAGTCAAAGAGCCACTGTGATTTTGTTTGATGAAACTAGTCTGGGGGAAGGATTGGGGATGGTGTATTCCTCTGCACTGTTTTTGTGTATGGATTTTTTTTTTGCTGTGATAGATTTGGCTTCCTGGTGTCTGAATAAATGTTTTGGTTCTATCTTCCATGTAGGTAGTCTGTTGTGTTTCATGATTCGGAATTGCACCAGAATATTCATGGCTGCTGTAGGTTCTGTGAATATTGCATTGGTGTACAAATGGTAATGGGGATGGTATTGTAAAATACCAGACCTCCATTTGGAGGCAAGAAGGCTTTGGAGGAAGAAATGTATGTATGTCACAGGGTGGGAGAATTTGCCTCATTCCTCCCTATCAAGACAATGGGATAAACACACAAGGTTCTGCGAAAACTGGGAAACAAAGCTACAGAAGAGAGAACTCAGAGACTTAGAAAGTTGTTTGCAAGGAAACCCATAGAACCAGGGAAAGAAATGGCAGGAGGATGAAGGAGAGGCTGGGCCTTGATAACAAGTTATCACCTTATGTGTAAAAGCAGAGACAAGTTGCTCTAAAAGAAAGCTCAAATGGAAAGTGAGTTGGCCAATTTGCATGAGAAGTTTTTTATGCTGCAGTATTCAAACTCTACTTTAGAAGAGCAAGTTAGAAAGCCTCAGGTGGTAGAAGAAAACGCCTTTGGTAGTTTGGCTCACAAAAAGAAGCAAAAAAGTGACAAAAAGAAATGGAATGCAGCCCTTGCATAGACAGGCTGAGCTTGATTGGGGGCCAGACGCTTGCCAGAATCAGGGAGGCCCCACAGTGTTTGGGGAGATAAATGAGAATTTTACTCAGCAATAGGTCACATATATTTTGATTTGGTTCACGCAAAGGATGGGAGAGTCATTGGTATCTTGGATGGTGAGAATCAATGAAAAAGATTAATTTCCTTGACAGAAAAGAGTACATAGCCAACAGATTCAAAGTCAGAATAGATTGACAAGAATTGTTTATTGCTCTATTAAGAACAGGTGTAGATTTTGGAAGACTAGATGACAGTCCAACTAATGAAGTATACAAAATGCATCAAGGAAAGAGGCTTGATATTAGACTGAGCAGGGAGGTGATAACTGACTCTGCAGATCCTCCTGAAACATTGTATCCAAGTTCATCACACCTGCAGGAAGAATGGGAGGTTGGCCAGGCCCCAGCTCAGATTAAAGTGTATTTCTAGCCGAATGATAACCCCAAAAATGCACATTAGAAAACAGTAAAAAACAATGAATGAGGCCATGATAGTGGGTTCATGGACTCCAGAAGCATGGCTGATCCTTTATCTACCTTGCCTCTGGTTGTTGTCTACTTGTTTCTTTTTGTCTGTTTACCTGTTTGTCAGATTTGTTTTCTGCAGGCTTAATACTTTCCACCTTCAGATGCCTGATCGCTTAAGCTGGATGTCACCCTCTGTCCACGACTGTGATGTGTCACACTTGGACCTGGCATCAACCAAATTCTGGATGCCAGCTAAGAAACTGAGCCCTCTAATGGATTGAGGGTCAGTTTCTTAGCTGGCATCCAGAATTTGGTTGATGTCAATGGATTGTTGTGGGGACAGTTCTACGCCTAATCACAGTAGCCATGGAAGAAGAGACCTCACCCTTTACCTCGAGATTTGGGGCCCCATTTGTTCAAGGGGTAATGATGGAGTGCTTGTGCTCAAGTTCCACCCTAAGGTATTGTTTTATGTGCTCATTTTGTGTGAACCCTGTTATATTGTAAAGTTCTGTTGACATCAATTGCCTGCAATATTGTTTTATATGCTTCTTTTTCTATTATCCCTGTTTAAGTGCTGTTGATAGCAGTTGCCCTAATACCTATGTGATGAATATGCAAAGATCTTGGGGCCACATGTAACAGTAATTTAAATGGGAAGATCTTTCCTATTCATTAACTGGCCCATGAGACCTGCCTGGGTCACATAGAAGTCTGAGTCACAGGGAGCCTGTGATGGGAGAAGTTTGCTGAATGGGTGGAAGATGAAGGGTGACACAGGAAGAGGTAGAGCTAGAGCAGAGCTGAGAGGAAAGTTAGAGAGCAGTCAGAGCTAGAAAGGATGCAGGCAGATGGCTGACATGAGTGAAGGAGATTGTTTGTGATTTTGTTTGAGGGAACTGGTTTGGGGGAAGCCTGGCAGGGGGAAGGTTTGGGAGTGGTGTTGCCTTCTGCATTGCTATTGTGTATGGATTTTTATTGCTGTGATGGATTTGACTTTCTGGTATCTCAACAAATGTTTTGGTTCTGTCTTCCATGTGGAGAGTCTGTTGTATTTTGCAATTCAGAATTGCATTGTAATATTCATGGCCACCATAGGTGCTGTTTTGTTATTGGCTGTAATAAAAGAGAACAGAAACAAGAATTCATATAAACTGTATGTCATTGTTCACTAAAGACAAAACTTCTCTTACCACAAAATTGTCCTCCAATCTTAGAAAAAGTATTTAGAAAAAGAAAGAGATAGTTTTACCATGAAAATAGTCCATTTGCTGGCCTTAGAAAGTATCAGCTATGCAAAAATGTTTTAATATTCCTGAGGAAGAAAAAATTATAATAAAAACCAAATATCAGAAGTGAATATTTTAAAGCAATATTTCATATTCCTTTGGCTAGGTTGTAGTGTTGGGAAACTGTTCCCTAAGTAAAACTTTTCATTTATAGATATATATTTAAATAGCATAATTAAAAAAAAAAACCAAATTATCTCTATCTACATGAAGTCAAATAAACTGGCTATCAAGTGAACATTTTTTTTGACTCCCTCCAAAAATTGGCCAGTCCAAGCAGGTATTCTTTCTATTTATCCTTTACATAATTTGATCAACTACTTAAAGCAAACACTTGGTTAGTCTTAACAGAATTCAATTAATTTATTACATAAGAGCTTATTTTATGATATTTATGATATTAACATAACCTGATATTTGGCATTTGGATATGATATAACTAATATAAGTAACATAAAATGATAAAATGATACTACTTGCGAAAGAGAGAGAGAGAGAGAGAGAGAGAGAGAGAGAGAGAGAGATGAAAAGAGAAGAGGAAAGGAGATCCTCTCTCCAAAAAAACCCTCAAAATCCAACCTACTAACACTAAAAAATACATCTGCCTCAATGAAGACAGAATAATTTTCAGTATTTTAAGCTAACCAAAGAGGAGTAATTTGAGAAATTTCACTATGGAGAAAATAAGTAGAGTAGGCAACTAGGTGGCAAAGTGGACTTGGAATCACTCACTTTCCTGAGTTCAAAATCTGGCCTCAGGCACTTATTAGCTGTGGGATCCTTAACCCAATTTGGCTCAATTCCTCATCTATAAAATGAGTTGGAGAAAAAATGGCAAATGTGGACAGGATTCACTTAAAGCTTATTTTGTACTAAAAGATCAAAAATATGGCTCGTATTTGTCATTACATTGCTACAATAGAATGTACAACGTGCTGCCCAAGTTCACACTCTAATACCTTTTAACTGAGCAGATAGCTTTGGAAGCTGGCAGAACTACTCAAATGTAGTCAATGGCAAAATAAATTCCATCTTAATGTCCTCTGAGAAGAGTAAATTCCACACACTCTCCCTGTCTCTCTAGAATTCAGTTTCTTCATTTATAAAATGAAAGAATTGGAGAAGATATTTGCTGAGATCCCTTGCCAGTTCAAGATTCAACAGCTGTTAGTAAGTATTCAGTGACTATCTGCATGACCCTTGTGCAAGTAATTTGATTTCATTTTGCCCCGGTGCTCTAATTTAAGAAGAATGAAGTAGACTAAGTCAGAGGTGTCAAACTCATGGCCTTTGGGCTTATAGTAGTCTATGAAGCTCTCCATTGCTACTGGAACCATATTAAAATGTAATTAGGAAATGCTTAATGAAGTAAGTAAAAATAACGTACAATATAGGTAATGATAATTTGTGGTTTTCTAAGTTAATATGCAGCTCAATGGAATTAATTTCTATTTGAGTTTGATAACACTGGAGTAGCTGATATTTGAGGTCTTACTCAGTTCTAAATCCTTTGCTAAATGACTCAGCATTTATAGTATGACTATTTTTTATAAATCTGAATCAACTCACCTGTGTTCTGTATGTCCTATTTCTGTCAAGTACACATTCATCCATCTAATCATTCAAATTTTACAAACTCAATGTCATCTACACCTATTTATTTTCATTAACTCCCTACCTCCAGCCCCCAATATCTACTCAGTTGTCAAATTCCATCATTTCTACTTTTGCAACAGCAATGTCTTCATCACTTTTGCCATTAAGTGTTGCAATAGCTTCCTAATTATTCCCGTCCTCCAGTCTCTTTTTGTCACTCCATCCTTCACACAGTTGCCAAGTTGTTTTCCTAAATTGTAATTTAACCACAACACTCCCTTACTCAGTAAACTTGTGTTCCACCCTATGACCTTCAGAAGCAAACTTAAATTCTGTTTGGTATTTAAAGCACTTTATAAACTGGTACCAGCCTAGTTTCATTTCTAGATTTGTTATTTTTTCATACATTACTCCCGTTCATGTGCAGGAACAACATGTGTGCACACAGCCCCCTCTCCTCACTCTTTTTGTTTCTCTATGTCTCTCTTTCTCTGTCTCTGTGTCTCTCTGTGTGTCTCTGTCTCTATTTACCTCTGTCTTTGTTTCCCTCTCACACATACACACACACACATGCGCATGCCCGCCCACACACACAACACACACACACACACACACACAGAAATTACCCTGCTTCTTGCCTCAGTTCCTCTGAATTGCCTGTCAATTCTCCGTCCAATTATTTCTGGAAAGTCACCCCCTCTTCATCTCCATTTCTGACACCCTAGTTTCCTTCCAGGCTCAGTTAAAGTTCTATCTTCTACATGAAGTTTTTCCTCATCTCCATTCAACTTCCCCCTCCCTCTCATCACCTTTAATACCTTCAATCTAATGGTGTCACAAAAGGCAGTTTTAAGCTTTAGCAGCTGCATTAAGCTCTCCAAGCTTAAAGCTTCAGTAAGCCTTTTTATATGCACGTGGCCTCTCCTGGTCTGGTTATAAACTTCTTTAGGGTGGGAAGTATTTTTGTGTTAGGCTCTCCAAATGGTAGCACAGTGTCAGACACATAGGAGAGGCTAGGAAGAAGTAGACCTCTATTTTCACTTGGATAGAAAACTCATTGGTGAGGAATTCTCTATAGCAATCTAGATTTGTGACTTGTCTGCAATTTCTAGCCTTAGAGGGTTTACTAGAACATTGAAAGCTTAAGTGACTTGCCCAGGGTTGCACAGCAGTGTATGGAAGCATGTCTTCATGGCTTTCTGACCAGTCCTCTATCCACTGTGACACTCAGCTTCTCCTGGCATAGAGTAGGCACCCAGTAACTACTTGTCTATTGAGTGATTGGTTAATGAATGCACATTTTCCCCATTACTTTAGTGGGTATGGCTGAGCAGTGTCAAATGTGATGTGCTTTTAATAGTTAAAGAAAAGGTTCCTCTGAAAGGGAAGTTTCTTCATTCTCTGTGTTAGGGCTAGTGATAAAACAACACAAAAAGTGGAATGTCACGTAATATATACCTAAGGAAGAATTTATAACCAAATATATTAAATCAAGTTTCTTGATCATGATAGAGAAAAATAAATCCTCAACTAACAGGGTTACATTAAGCATCTATTATGTTCTCAGTCCTTGGATACATTGAAAAACATTTCTAAAATATGGTAAAAGGAGTCATTTTTCATTTCACACTGAATTTCCTCCGACAAAAAAATGACAAGTTTATTTACAAGAAGATAAATGTCATTCCTTTTGAACTGTAGTTTGCCCAGCAAAAGCAGTATTGTATTTTATGAAAACAGGAAAAAAAAATTGCCTGAGGGGGAAAAACAAACCCACCATCTGCCAGTTCAGAATCAGGAAGTTTATTGTCTGAATTTGAAGAAAAAATTATTTGTATTCTTTCATTATTACAAAAGTGAAAAATATTTGGAATGGATCTATTTATTTCTAATATACATTTTTTTCTTATATAAGAAGAACGGGATGTATGATAAATGTGACTGCGATGTCACAGAATTAGGATTAGAATTCAGAATTAGGGTTCTCTTTCATGTTTAGGCAAAGCCTACAGTCTGAAAGGATTCCTTAATAACTAGTTTAAAAACACATATGGAGGAGAGGCCAGAGGCTGCATTTGTGGCAGTCACATAAGTTAAATGGGCTTCAGATCAGTGCTATATGATGAAAAATGGGGTGATTGTCACTAAAAGAGTTCTTTGGTCACAACAATTCATGGACTAAATGTGTTCTTATAATATCATACAAATCATTTTAGATATAACAGGCAAGTCTATTACTTAAGGTCCTTTGTCTAGAAAAGAAACCCTAGAAAGAAGTCCAATTCTTTCTAGAAAGAAATCCAATTTTTCAATTCATCAAATGTATTTGAAGAACAGACAAACTATACAACTTCTAGTCTGTTTTGAATAGTCATTCTTGTATTCTAAAGCCTTCTGCATTGTCAACGTAAGAAAGATTAAATTACTGTTTTGGGTATTTAAAGCCATTCATAGTTTGCTTCTAACCTACCTTTCCCATCTTATTTCATACCATTCCTTTTCACTTCTGCAAACCATGAGGCCAGATCTGACTTTATTAGAAGAAAAACACCACAGCGGTAAGTGCTATCCCAAAGTGGAATGGAGTGCCTCACATTTCCTGTAGTAAGCTCCTTATTTCTGGAGGTATTCAAGAAGAAATGAATTATGGACTTAATGGGGATTCTGTGGATGGAATTTTAGTGTTTCACTATGATTTGCATTAGACGACCTTGGAAGCTTCTACAAACGCTAAAATTCTAGGAATTTATGCATTCCCATCACATGTAATACTATGCGATATAAATTGCCAAGGAAGGGCTTTTTAGATCCTCTTCTGGAGACAAAGGCTAGAAAAAAAACTACACTGTCATCTTGAGGTACATTTAAATCAATCCATAGGCATTTGCCATGTCCAAGGAATTTTGCTAATTCCTAAAGATACTCCTCTTCAAAAGAAAAAAAAATTAAAACCACAAACAACTCCAACAGACCATTCCCTCAAGGAGCTTGCTCACATTGTGATGGAAGAAACAATATGTTAAAAAAAATAGGCATATTCAAACTTTTGTTACAAACTAATTGGTGTTCTCTCATTGTATCAGTTGTATCCTACTCTCTGTGACCCTATTTGGGATTTTCTTTTCAAAAATTCTAGAGTGATTCACTATTTCCTTTTTCAGCTCATTTTACAGATGAGGAAACTGAGACAAACAGGGTTAAGAGATTTGCCCAGAATCATACAAATAATAAGTTTTGGATGCCAGATTTGCAATCAGGAAGAGGAGTCTTCCTAGTTCCATGACCAAAGCTCTATCTACTGTACCACTTAGCTGCCCTTACACTATACATCACAAGGTATCTTATTAAATTAGAATTAGTTTTCAGAGTATAATAGTCTAGACATTATATCTAATAAATGATATGCGATGGCAAAAGTAATATTATACTGCATTATAAATACGGAAAATAGCAAATAAACTATTGTTCAAATAAAATGAGGAAAATTATACATATCTCTATATACAAACATATATACATATATATCCTTTTTTGTTTTTATATGGAGAGGGTACTGGACTTTGAGTCAGGAGAATTTGGTTCAAATTCTGCATCCAACTCTTATTAGCTGAGTAACAAGTCACAGTCTCTTTGTGCTTCAATTTCTTCATCTGTAAAAAGAAAGGTGGTGGGACAATAGATTTCCTCTGAGGTACCTTTTAATTTTAAATCTATATTCACTTTTATGAGTGGAGATAACTAGGATTTTACTAGTTCAAGCCATGGAATCCTATGGAATAATAAAATATTACATGGGAATTGAGGCCCATGAATTTAAGTGAGTCAACCCCACTAGGGGTTCTTGATGAGAAGGCTATGGCTTTAACATATAGTAGTGGACCATGTCCCTGTATTATAAAACTAAGCTTACCTCTCTCTGTCCCTGTTTCTTGGAGGATTTGGGGTATGACCATTCATTTGACAACAAGTTGCTCTGGAAAGCAAATGAATACATTATGATGAAAACGAGTTCTAAAAGGATGTTTTCTTTGGCCTTTGTTCCCCCTCATTAGGTTGCTTTACATTTCATCCTGCTCAGCCCAAGACGAGATCAATAGCATATCATGTTTTGTTACCATGTTAGGGTACCATGAGTGAATTTTTTCAGAAAAGAGAAAAAAAATCACAAACAGAAACCATGATGTAGAATTCCTGTTGCCTAAATATCAGCAGTACCTATTTCATACGAGAGAAAAGTGGCTCTTCTGGCATGGTTATGCATTTCTTTGTATACATCTATTTAATACCTATAGCTCCATGCCTGAGGCAACTCCTGTATTCATAAACCTATCACTCCCTCTCTCTTAAATATGCATCACTCAACTATATTTGCCATCTCGAGGGATTTGTCGCTGTTCAAATCATTCCTTGTAGCTTGTAAACTGTGAATCAATTTTCACAAGTACGTCATGGGTCAGTGGCACTCCTAAAGAAGGACAAGGAAGATTGTGTGTCATCAGTGGAAGAAGCAATTAACCCTTAGAAAGAGAATCAACTTTCTGTTTCACTTATGAAGCTAGGGCAGGCAAGACCTTGCCTCTATGCAAAACTGATTGTTCAATCAAATTCATAGTTTCAGAAAATTAGAAATAGATTGCAAAGACATGAAAAAAAACCTTTTGGCACAACTTTTTTTAGTGAAAAGCAATGCTAAAAATGTAATGACCTATTTGTGAAGCACCAAGTTACTTATCAAAGGAAATGATGGCAAAACAAAACAAAACAAAAAAACCCCAAAAACTGCAGAGGCTGAAAAAGCAACTGTTCTGGTTTCTGTTTTTTTTGTTTCTCGTTTGGGACTTGTGATTTTGTCACTATGGGGAACTCAGGCATCACTTGAGAGGTTGGGCTAAGCAACCCCTAGCTTCCTTTCCAACTCTGTGATTCTGTTGCTCTAGACCAATCAGATGGTTCAGTGAGTCAATTAATTAACCTAGAGCTGAGCTCAAATACATCATCGAAAACTTACTAGTTGTGTGAACCTAGGCTAATCGTTTAAACTCAGCTCCTCAATTATAAAATGGTAATTGTTTGACTATGACAATAAGATAATATTTTTCAAGTTCTCAGCACCATGTCTGGCACATAGTAGATGCATAATAAATGTTTCTTCCCTTTCCTTTTCCTCATGCTCACTTAGATGGGAATAGTTTTATAAGTTCCTGTTAAAAGAGGTAGTTGATAAACATGTTTAGTCATTTTGCTTTTACTCCACTAGAATGAGGCATGAAAAGAATCCATTTAAACCTATTGAAATAATTTTAGCTCATGAAAATCAAATCATAAAATATTAACTGGACACCTATTCTCCTTCTTGCACAGTACACACCATTGACAGAAAAAAAAAGACATGAAAGAAAAGGTCCCTACTACTCTCAAGCAGCAATTATTTTCATTGGTAAGTCCAGACTTTCATACACAAAATGGTTAAAGAATGATGTAAGACAATATAATTAAATGATAAATTGTGTGGTATACATGAGAAGTATCAAACCACAGAGCCTTGACACAGAACAAGATTAAAATGTCACTAAGAAATGTGTAAGAAATTAAAGTTACAACAGAACATAGATAATATTAATGTGGTCTTCTAAGTTGATATGCAGCCTGTAGGGATCCTTATAGGTTAGGAGTTCTCTTTCTATTTGAGTTTGATTTCACTGGACAGGACAATAAATGCAACTGAGTCAATTGTTTTCAAAAGAATGGTTACATGGAAAGAACTGGATTGGTAAAAACTCCCTCCTATGCTCCTCCTCCTGACTTGCCTATTTTTCTTAATAGTGCAACTCCCTCAGTCACCTGTGCCCCAATATTTAGACATCATCTTTAACTCCTCCCTTCCTGCCTAACTCACATCACCAGGTTACCCATTGAGATTTTCTCCATAATATCTCTCTTCTCTGACCTCTTTTCATTCCTTCTGTCACTAAGCCAGTTCAAGTCTTCTTTGCCTATCACCTATATGATTACAATAGCCTTCTAAATTATTTCCTTTCTCATTTGAATTCATCCTACATATACATACATCACTGCCAGATTAATCTTCCCAATGGACAAACCTAATTAAATCAGTCCCTTGGCTAACAGCTTTTAATGCCACTAACCCTCCCCCGGACTACTAAATTAAGTGCCAGTTTCTAACTTTGGCATTCAAGACCCTGCATGATCTGACTCAAATCTAACTTCTCATCCATATCTCACTTGGCTACTTGCTAGAAACTCTCAAAATGTTTGATGGTATAAGAGAGTTAAATAACAAGCTAATGAGACTCTTGGATTAGCACTGGATTTGAGCTACCCACACTATTCCTGCCCACAGTGCCACAGATAACTGTGTCACTTGTATATGGATAAAACTGAAGAAGAAATCTTCCAGGGTGTACATTTATTCTCATTTGTGCTTAACTGTATTCAGTGCTATTAATCCCTCACCACCAAAAGCCTTTAAAACCTCAGATTTGCTTTTTCCTCTTCTCGTTTGCTTTCATGTTCTGTGCAATTTAGGATGCCAGTGAAAATTTTTGTTACATAAGACTCTGCTAGGATTTTACTAAGATTACTGACTGACCTTTTAATTTTAGTAAACTTTTGGTATTTATAATGTGGAATATGCATATTTACTTGGCATATTTCAAAAACAAATAGATATTGTCAACAAAACCATGGTTGCATTATCTATTTGAAAGCTCTGTAATAATTCCACAATATGATATTTCAAGTCGACAAGAATTTATTAAGTACTACATGCTAGGCATTTTTTAAAGTGGGGCAGGGTACAAAGAAAGGTAAAAAACCACAGCCTCTGCCCACATAGCATTTGCATTCAAACAGGAGAGGCAAAAAGAAAACAATTAGGTAGATGTCAATACGAAACTAAAAGTTCTTTATGTTTATATATATATGAGAAAACATGTTTCAGATCTTTATTCAACAGATATGGACCACTTTACAAATAAAAGCTTCATTTTCCAATTCAAAGAAACTACTTCTACCTTTTTTCCCCTCTGTTTGAATTCAACACCTGAAGTAACTGATCTAGAAACATTGCCTAACTTACTGTGGGTCACATATCTAATAAGGAAAAGAGTTGTTATCTGAACCCAAGTATCTTTTGAATCCAACTCTAGTACAGATGCACCATGATGCACAACAGTTGTATGTTCAATAAAAGGTTTGAATAATCTACAGTCACTTTTTCTCCATTGAAAAAGCAGGATGAGGATAAAAACAAAATATGATCTAACAGAAATCTTTCCTCTTATCTACTTTGTTTTAAATCTGAGATCTCACTTGATTTAATTAAAACGCATAGGGATTACTCTGATCAACTAAATTGTGATTTTTTTCTTCATATAAAGAAATTAGACTCCAATTTGAGTTCTAATCATGCAATAATCTCATTATTTTGGACAAGTTATATAAGGAAAAGTATATCATTTTATATTTGCCTAAAATTTCACAGATTTCAATGCAATGTATTGTGGAAAGCATTTATCACCATACTACTGAATCAAAGTGCATATCCCAGATCTTAAATTAATACATTGTCATTGAACTGTGAAGGTCATTTCTGTGATAGAAAAATAGGAGAAATTTTATGACAGCTTTTTAGATTCTGTAAATTGAGAAGGAAAAGTTAACCAAAACATTCCTCCCCCAGACCCAGTAAGCCAATTTTTAAGAAATAGATTAAATCATAGACTTCTATTCAATGCCAAATGAAGGTTACTAGAAAGTGATTTCTTTAACAAAAATAATCATTGTTTTCTTCTACGTTTAACTCAACAAATAAATGCAGTGAATTAATATCTGCATGGAACAAATTTAAGCAAGGTTTACACATTTACATATTACCTTGTAGTGCCATCATATCCATTTCTTGTAACTCATTGAGAGGTTAAAACCAAAATAAAATTATTCAACCATTGATTCACTGGAGGCACTGAAGCTTTGGTACTCCAGTTTCTAACACCAACTATGCCAGTTGTAGGACAGGTGGAGACACTAGCACAGGTGCACTCTTGGCCTGGGAAGACAGGATGGAGTCATAATAAGGGATTAAAAGAGCTTACTTTATCCTAGCTTAGTCCTTGTCACAGGGGCTGGCAAGGAAGGAGGCAACTACCCCTACATCTCGATGGGTGAGTCAAGACAGGCACAGCATTCCAGTTTGTGCCCTCCTCTAAATTCCCCCAAGCCTGGATGGGGGCTGATCATGGCACAGCATTAGACTATTATATTCCCCTATTGGTTGCCCACTCACTGACCAGTGCCCACTTGCTTAGTAGGGCAACAGACAAAGAATGCATCTTGCCAACATTAAACTCACAGGTTACCTTTAGCAATATTGTCATTCAGCCCAAGTGTAGAAATATCACTTATGATATCATCTCTATATCTCATTGCGCAAGTATGATGGAGATATTTACAAGTCATGAGCCTGGAAAATATTATCCAATACCTGGGAACAATGGCCATAGATCCTGAGAACTAAACTCTAAGAAAGAATAACAAAATCCTCCTCACATACACTAAAATCCACCTTACTTACAACCATATAAGTTAATTTTCCTCCACAATCCTGTACCATCAATGAATTAATCACAGTATCATACTGTTTTCATCAACTAGATTGTAAAATTCTTGAGGGCAAGAGCCATGACATAATGTCTTTCATTTATTCAGAAGAGATATAAAAATAAATAATACATAACCTCATTGTTGTCAAAATGTTTCTTATCTAATAGTAGGTGTAAACTAATTTACCCCCTTTCTGGCAGCCTGCACAGTGCTTTTTATATGGCATAGTTCCTTAGAATATAATGGACAGAAACGAAAACAATTGCATCTGTGCTGCTTTCTAGGCAAAAAAAAAGTATCATGTTGAACATTTCCCTCAAAAATTAACAAAACTAACACATTGTTTTGTTTGAAATAATATGTCTCAGTTGACAACCTGTTTTGGACATAAGGAAAATACTAAGAAAAAAAAAGGCCCAGCATTATGACCAAAGATTTGCAATGAAATCCAAATACTGACAAGCCTTCCAGTTCCTTGGGATATCAACTTTCCTGAAAGCTGTCACAGGTAATGATAAGCAAATTTATTCAAATAAAACCAGAAAAAATGATGTTAATCTTAAACTTAAACTAAACACACATAACAACAATCCAGTGTATGAGATTTCATTGGGATTGAAAGGGAGGACTTATTCTTTCATTTTCTTAAATCTCTATGATTGTGATTTTCCTCCAATATCATCATTTTCTCTAGTTCTATTTATTTTTTATTTTTTGTCAGAATAAATTTAACCAAGGAAGGAAATTAATATAACTAGATGTTTCCTAATAATTTAGGCTGCCCCCAAAAGGAATGGGTTCCCATGGCAGACAGTGAGTTTCTCATTGTTAATAGTAACAGATAGCATTTTTCATTTTAAAGCTTTAGGCATATCATGTCATTTGAAACTCAAATCTTTTTTTTGAAACTCAACAACTCTGAGAGATATTATAGATATGATATCCCTATTAACAAATGAAGACACTGAGGCTTACGGAGCCTAAATGACTTGCTCATTTTCACCTAGAGGTAAGATCGAGTCATCCTGATGTTATGACCAGCATTCTATTTCCTCATCTTCTCTCCAATTGGATGGTAAAATAGATGAGCTCATGTCATGGACACTACAAAAGTAAATCTGCATGATGTAGGAGTTGGGCTAAGATGCCTTTCCATTGTTTGATTTTTATAATCTATAATCAAGAATTAATGAAAAAAAGTATTCACTTCACTTACCCTCTTACTACCAAAGAATGAATCACCATGAGACATCATGAAACAACAATAACAGAAATATTGTTTAAGAATAGCATGTCACCTTACTGGTTTTAAGAAAATTCTCCCTCCTGTAAGCACCAAGGGATGTTATCACAGCCCAAGACGGAGTTGTTTTGGAGATCATAGTCAAGATTGGCCAGATAGGCTTTTCTCATCATCATTTCTTATGATACTGTTTTGTTTTGTTTTGTTTTTTTAATTCAGAGATTCCTAGTTTCTCTAAACTTTTATTATAGTCCAATGTCTCCATTTTAAAGTTGAGAAAATAAAGGCTCAGAGCACTTTAAAAATTTATCCATAGTCCTTCAAGTAGCAAATAATGGAGGCAGGACATGAACCCAAATTGTCTGACTCCAGAGCCAGCATTCAATTCTATTGTATCATGCTAGTTCCTTCACAGGTAGTGGGCTACTATATTCTTTGGCAGATGATGTTGATGTAAAAATAAAAAGGAGCCAGAAACCCAGCTTATCCTTAGCCCTTTGAAATCTATAGTAGATGAGCTTTATTTTATCAGAAGCAACCACTTCACGGAAGTCTACCAAGTGAATTGAAGATAAATTGGCCAATAAACGAAGAAATTCCTTTCATCTATAAGCAGGCTTGTTAGAATCAATCGTTTAAGTGGCTGAGTTTATTATACTATCCTTTCCATTGCTAGGAGGTCAGTAAGGTATTCTACAACCTTTAGTTAGACATGGGATACTTTATCCACTTAACTAGCTTGTCTTGCCAGGGACCTCAAATGATGACATGCTTCCTCAGGTGTTCCAACTCACAATTAGGGAGTAGCTTACAAAGAGACAGAAAATCTACTTGAATGCTATTCAAATCAGTTCGAATCAGTGTTTGCTTGATTAGACACTACAGTGGGAACTCACTCCTTTCCCTTCCCCCTCCTGCTGGAAGAAGGCATTTGCTGAGGAAATGACTCATGCCTCCCAATACGAACTTGAACTGAATGGAGAGAAAATATGCTGTTAAGACTAGAATATCCCAGAGATTTCTCAGTCTCCTCACTAGCTGAGAAACTGAAATGAAAGTCTTCTCGAACCTCACAACTTTCTTCATTTTTCAGCTTTGTTGTGTTAATTGCAATTTACAGATTTTCACAGCACCACAAATGTTAGACAATCCATAAATACCCATCTCCAGAGAACTTGGGATCGTCAGAGTGTAATCTGAATGAATCTAATCCAAAGGGCTTCTAATTTTCTTTTTAAAATATTTAGCCAACAATAAAACCTCCAAATGCCCAGTATCATATTAATGTATGTGAGTCCTGATGCGTTTGGATCACATCAATAATTACATTGCAACGCACCCAAAGTGGCAAATTCTCTTGCACATTTCTGTGCAGTCCTGAAGTCACCTGTTATTTCAGCTGAGCACCGGAACAGAATGTGCCCACATCATAACAGCATTTGTGCTCATTTTGTACCTGATTCTGTGAATTGCAAGAGGAGCTGGGTTCTAAGGATAAGAGAATTAAGTACGAAATGGAATTTTCACCTGTTACAGAAAATCCTCTTAATAAATAAAATCACCATTCCCTTTCTTAATCCACATAAATATATGGGAAAGAGGCATCCCACTTGCCTTATTTACAAGCCTTTCTATCATTGAACTAGTGCCGAAATATTGCCTGATTTGGGTAAGTCTCCTCAACTAATAAATAATACCCAGATTGAGGATTTTTGTAAAGGGAATGAAATATTTAGAAAGTGCTTAGAATTAAAGCTGTATTAATATTCCAGGGATGCATTAAGTACATGACAAATCACTTACTTTAGCACCTAATCAAACCTCAGCTTTAAATTTCCTTTTATCTGGGTCACATTACTCTTCCTATGAAGGTATATCATGACGAGAATGTCCCTGTCCTGCTTTCTCAGTGTTTCAAAAAAAATTCTGAATACAATGCAAGTCCTCAATTATTTCTTTTGCATAATAAATGCAATCAATCTTTGCATAGTTCAGCTTTTCTGAACAGTATTTCCATTTCTTAGTACTATTCCTGGCACATAGTAGGTGCTTGATAAATGCTTATTTACTAAATGCACTGTAACCTTACTATAACATCAGCCAATGTGAAGTGGAATTACACAAATGGCCAATGTCTAGGACTGTTTGACAGGTAGAGAAAAGTTGATAGGGTAGTTGTTGGCCAAGGTAATTATAATTACATAACAATTTATGTTTGATAATAACACTTAGTTTTATACCTTTTACGAAGTGCTTTCACACCATTAGTTTATTAAATCATCACAATTACCCCATTCCTTCAATTAACAAGTGTTTATTAAGCACCTACTCTGTTCTAGGCACCTGTGGATACAAATTAGATGGGTATCATCACCTTGGAGTTAATGAAACAAAGAGAAGCTAAATGACTTGTCTAACGATAAACAATTACTTAGAATAAAACTAGACTAGAACTTAGGTCTTCTGAAAAGTCTGCTACTATTGCTACTGACAATTTTTATGTAAATTAGAGGGCCAAAACTTAAGAACTAAATATTTGAAATGAAGAATTACTGGTTGTTCTTTTCAGGCTTTACAAATTACTTCTAGCCTAAAAATTAATACACATGAAGCCTGATACATTTTGATCACATCAACTACTGCATTACAACACACTCAACATGGCACATTCTCTTGAATATTTGTGTTTTCTCTAGTCATGAAATCACCTCTCATTTCAGCTGAACATTAGAACAGAACATTTGTACTCATTTGGTGCCTGATTCTAAGCACTGGAAAAGAAGCTTGTGTTCTCAGGATAAGAGAATTAAGTATGAAATGGAATTTTCTCCTGATACAGAAAATAGGGAGGTAGGTCTATAGAATTCAGTGTTTATAGCATGCGTATAGGTTCATTCACAAACATACTTGATTCTGAAGAGATTTTTGGCTGTATCTAGATAGCACAATGCATAGAGTGCTGAACTTGGAGGCAAAAAGACCTGAATTCAGATCCTTCCTTAGATACTTAGCTGTGTGATCTGGGACAAGTCATTTAACCAGCCTCATTCCCAATTTCTTCATTAATTAATTGGAGGTAACACAAACCCCTATATCATAAAATTGTTTTGAAGACCAAATGAAATAACATGTAAAATGTTTTATAAACCTTAAAGCTTCATGTAAACATTAGCTATTTTTAGAATAGTAGATTTAGAATTGCTATCTCAAAAGTCTTCCTGTCCCTCCCTCAACCTTTTCCCCTTCACCTTGCCTCCAGCCAGGCAAGGTATTTTTATAGGAAGGCCATATGGTACAGCAAACTTGATGCGCTATCTGGAGTCAGAGGTTTTTGTTCTTTTTATGGAGTCATTTCAGTTGTGTCCAATCTCTGCTACTCCATTTTGGGGTTTTATTGGGAAATACACAGGAGCGGTTTGCTATTTTCTCCTCCAGTTCATTTTATAGATGAGGCACTGAGGGCACCAGGGTTAAGTGACTTGATCAGGTTCACACATCTGGTAAGTGTCTCAGTTCGAATTTGAACTCAGTTCCTCTTGATTTCAGGCCTGCCATTCTATTCACTAGGCCACCTAGCTGCCGCATCAGTCCTCCAATCCCCTGTGTAAGCTTGGGAAAGTTGTCTCTTCTCTATTCCTTCACATGTAAAATGATTATTTGGAGGCCCAGTTTATAAATGAAGCAAGTATCTGAAGTTCTTTTCAATTTATGGACTTGCTCTAGTTAAAAGGGGCACTTGAAGCTCTTTTCCAGCCTAATTTGAATTGCTAATTTTATACAATAATTCACATTTAGACAGTACTATAAAGTCTAGAAAATGCTTTCCTCCCAATAGCCTTTTGAGGCAGTCAGTGTAGCTGTTATCCTCCTAGTTTTTCAGAGGAGAGAACTAAGGACTCAGTGAGATGAACTGACCCACTCAGTACTCAACAGTTAGCATAAGAGCTAGGAGACCAGTAACTTATCAAAGGGCTCCTTATAAATGTTTTGTAACTGTAAAGCAGACCAGAACTAGGGATCAACTTAAATAAGGAGCTTAACTTCCTAGAATGAGAGAAATGAACTTTATTCTTAACATGAATAAGATTGAATAAAATATATTTAGCAGATATATTTGTACAACTTCCTTATAAACTAAAGTGTTAGGCAGGGGTGGGGAAACTATGGCCTCAAGGTGGCCTCCAGACCATAGGTTCCCCACCCCTGACCTGATGTAGAGGATCCCTACTCTGGGAAGAAATTTGAACTAGATGGTATTTGAGATCTCTTCCAACTCTAGGATATTACTAAAAATTTAGTTAATTTTTAAAATGCTGTATTTCACTACAAAACAGTTCTGACCATAGGCCTACTGCTACTGCTACCAAGAAGAAAGAGCTCCATTTGAAACACCATCAGAGTTGACTTGCTTTTACAAAGCATTTAATTAACAGACACTTGGTCTCAAAAATCCATTGGGTTAATGAAATGTATAATGAATAAATTTAAACAGGAGTGTTAAAAGGCATACAGGATGTTCTAGAATTATAAACAACCAGTGAGATTATTCACATTCAACAGCTTTATGTAAAATGGAAAAAAGGTCCCACTTGTATTTTGAATCTTAAGGTCATTGAGCTGAAAGAGACCGTAGAGGTGATCTAGGCTAATCTTTCTCGTTTTGTAGCGAAGAAAACTTGAGGCACCCAAGGTTGAGTACCCTGTCCTAGGTCACACTTGCATTGAGTGGCAGAACTTAAATTGCTAGTGATAAAGCAGCAGTGTAGGAAATGCTAGCTAATACAATTAAAAAAATAAGTCAAATACCTTTGTAACCAAGACCATCACACACACACATATATACATATACACACACATATACACACACACGTGTATATGTATATTTATGAACTGAATGTATACTATTTCTTAACTGTAGCCTTTAATTCATTTATATCAAGTAATATTAGAAGTAAGAAAATTACAGTAAAAATAAAGAATCAGTGGTCTTATAATGAATGACATCTGACTTGAAGGTATTTGATGTTATATGGTAATAAAAACATTAATTTTTCCCCACTTCACCTAAGCCCAGTACATAAGATGCTTTATAGAATAAATTTTACATTTATTCCTGTAGGCCACAGAAGTTATTTCTGCCCCTCCAGTAAAAGAATTGCTACTGAGTTGCTCTTATAAGGACTTTTTGTTCCAAACAGTACAGGTAGCAATAGAACTAAGGGACTTTATTTTTTTTTCTATCAAGACCCATTTCTCACAGAGGAGATAAAAGGCAACTGAAGACTAACTTAGGAGAAAGGAACCTAATTTCTTTTTGTTTAAAAACAGAAAACAAATATGAAAATTTTTTTTTCCTTGTTATATATAAAGAGAACACACAACTCTGCTCATCTGGGCAGGAAGTACAGCCAAAAACAGGGGGAAAAACATTTTTGCGTTTAATTCTATATCACCCAGTTAAAAGAAAGAAAGAATGTGACAACAGAAACCAATAAAGGTAAATAATATCATCATGACCACTAAACTTATATCTAACCCTAATGTATCATTGTCAATATCAGTCGAGTGTGACCCTGGACTCTAGAAGTGATTTCGTTGTGGAGACAAAACCTGGTAGGTCCTACAGACTTGGAGATCTGCCAAGATAATTGGGAAGAGGTTTATCACCACAGAATACTTTTGAATGAAGTAACTCATGAAACAAATAACAATGTAAATTTAGAGTAAGCATGGGACAGTAGGAAGTGTTGTTCTGAAATCTTTGGACCTGGATTCAAATCTTCCTTCTTATGTTTACTTGATTTGTAACCTTGGGCAAGTCAATTGTGCCATTATTTCATTCTCCTTCACTTTGCTCCATCTCTCCCCTCAGACTTCATATAATAGGAGGCAATAGATGGGCCAAGAATTGGACAAAGCATGTTGGCACACCCAAGTGGAGCACACCCATTGGTCCTTTACTTTTCAAAGGCACAGGACTGAAAAAGAGGGAAATATACAGACTAGATAGGGCTACTAGATAACTCTGCTAGCCCACAAATGTTCAGAGGACTGCAGGAAGATATTGATCCAGTTTGTTAAAAAAGACTCTTGTCACATTCATAGAGCTTTTAGAAGATAAGGAGAGCCCCAAATATTCTACAAGTAAATAAAATCAGTTAGCAATTTGGTGGTCATTGATACCACCCAAATATTGGTATTCAACACTTAAGATATGACTATGTTGATGGTTCAGATTTTGTTTATTGATTTAGGCTCCTCACATTGGTGTCTGAAAGGCTGGTAACTGGAATTTTCTCAAAGATTTATTATAGCCCAGCAAGTTTCAAAGAAAACTGATGGCCATATAAATAAGATGCATAAACTCAGACACCTATTCATCGACTTCTTATACCCATTAGCTTCAGCCTACTCCCATCCACCATACCAAGGAAAAAGGAGCACTAATTTCAACCCTTGACTCTATTATTGCTTTAATAAAATAATATCTTAATAATTTCAGTTATGATATCTAACCCTAGCTGAGACACATAGCCCTTCAAAACCAACAATTCATCATAAGACCTTGACTCTAAGCCTTTTCTGATTGGTTTTCATTATTCAACTGTGTTTAATTCTTTGTGACTCCATTTGGGGTTTTCTTGACAAAGATACTGGAATGACTTGCCATTTCCTTTTCTAACTCATTGTACAGATGGGGAAACTGAGGCAAAGCTAAATGACTTGCTCAGGGTCACAGCTAGTAAATGTTTGAGGTCACATTTGAATTCAGGTCTTCCTAATTCCAGGTCCATCACTCAACCCACCTAGTTGTTATAATTTAGAATTGCTGTCACTCTCAAAAATTTTTCCCCCTCTCCTACCATTATTTGTCATCTCCTAGTACATAGCCTTCACTTACTCAGGTTCGTTGTAATGCCATAAGGAGACATTAGAGAATAGAACTTCTGTGGAGGACCACTAAGTATTAAAGAAACAAACAACTAAAATCATGGTTGCATGTAGGAATAGCCTTTCTCCAACTTAGCATTGTTCAAACTGAAGTGAACACTTGGCAACAACTTAGTTTAGACAGTGTAGCATAATGGATAAATAACGGACTTGGGGGTAAGGAAGAATTTGTTTCACATGATACATCCAATATCATTAGTTACATGACCTTGGACAAGAAATTTAAACTCTCTGGGATGGTAATACATTATGAAATATAGTTATTTTTAATACTGATAACCACTTTAAAAAGTGCTTCCAAAGTTTATTTTGGAGTTTCAATTGCTCTAGTAGTATTTATTATGAAGCAAATATAAGTATTAAGATATTTAATGAAAAAACTTTGGTCATTCTTTCAAGGTGACTAAAATGCAGCAAAGGCTAGAACTATTTTTTTCAGATTTCCTTCCAGTCTCATTTTCATGAATAGAAAACAAAAAAGATCATCAAGCAAAAAAGTAAATTTTGTTTACCTAAAAATAACAGCCAATATGTACCATGATGAAATTAGTAATGTAAATGAGAATAGTTCCTATATAACCATATAACTTTATTTTAAAAGATCACTAGCTTGAACGCATAATTAGGAAATTATTTAGACACTTATAGAAGTTCATTTTGGTTATTCAAGATACATTAAAAACTGTGACAAGTTATTAATTTATAAACTGATTTAATTTTTTTTAATTTTTGGAATCACATCCAGAATAACCTGATTTGATACATAATATTATTAATTTTACATAGTGATTTCTCCTATCACTTTCAAACCATTAACCAGTTAAATTTCACAAAGGCCCTGGGATGTACCAAAAAATTGTCATGCATGCCCATGTGTTATTAAGAAGACATGTTAATGACCAGGGTAAAGTCAGAATGTAACCATTTTTAAACTCCATTTTATGGCTTTGTTCTGACTGTGACTACTATTCAATTAAATATTTAATGACCTCAACTTCCATTTTTTTCTTTTTCCCTTTATAGAATGTGTTGACTTCCTTTTTTCATAATCTCCTCTTGACTTCTGACATTTCTTTTGTGAGTTTTGGGTTACTTTTGTCTAAATTTTCTTCGACCTTTAGCAAACCTTATGAATCACTGGCATTCATAGTCTCTAGGATATTGGGAGATTTGGCTCTGATTTTCAAATAAAATTTCTTACTCCACATGCCTTAAAAAAATACTGGTATATAAATTTCTGCCATCTGATTATATATCCCAGATGCCCTTTTCTTTTTTTTCTTACAAAATAAATTTGAATTATGTTAGTAATTATATGTGGAATATCTGTGATTGTATTTTATGCAATGCTCCCCTGACAATTTTACTTCCTAGATTTTTTTTATGTTAACATTTTAAAAAGTTGAATGAAGATTTGAAATAAGTCTATGGACATCCATAATAAATAATTGGACATTCCTTCTCCCGTGATATGTTCAGACTGGTTCAACAAAATTTTATATGAATGATGGTCTATAGTGATTGATTAAAAGAATTGCCATGTTTTATAAAATCTATTCCAGATACAGAATATTAAGGTAAGTGGACCATTTCTTGACCAATATAACCAATACTAATATGATATTTGTAGGTATGTGTATATATGTACATATATATACATACACACACATACATATATACGTACATATGTATATATGCATGTGTATGTACATATATATGTATATATGTTCTTCCTCAGAGAATGTAAGTTCCCTCTGAGGAGGGATTTTTTTATTTCACTTCTACGTATATCTTTGGCACCTAGCACAGTAATTACTAACAGCATTGTTAGTAGGTACTTAACAAATGGTGCTGAATACATGAATATTTCAAGATTTGAAGTCAAATGGATATCCTTTAAATTTAGAGTGAATTCGAGAAAACTAGGTAAAAGCAGTTTGGGGAAGAGATTAATTGGTTCATATGGACACTCCATGTTTTAAGTGGGAATTGTTTCAAGTCTACAAAGCATTATGCTAGAAACAGAAACTTTTACTTTTTTTTTTTTTTAAATCAGGACCTACAGAGTCCATAGGCATAGAAAACATATTGGTCCAAATTCTACAGTAGTTCACTGAAATTTGTCCAAAATACAAAAACTTTGGGAGCTAGACTCTCCTTGAAATTTAATGCTATTTCACGTGTGGATATCCAATTGAACCTACTAAGGAAAGAATAAATTTCGTAAAGTAGTTTATTGTATCTATTCATTGCTGCTCTCTCATCTAAGTCTGTGTTTTTTTTTTAAAAAAGGACTTAATAGGTTATAAAAATCATATCTAAATTTCAGTGCATATCAAGAACTAACAATTCTTATTCTATATATGCATAAGAAATCTCCCGTAAAGTCCTATTGCAAAGTTACATGTTGCTATGGAAATAACCCTATGCTCCTGATGGCTAAGCCTGCAGAGAACAATCAATCAATTCCCATTTTTCTTCTGTGTGTCAGACACAGTGCTAGGTGCCACCTAGATCCTACCATGCTGGAATTTGAGTGTAGGCTCTGTGATGAATTTTTCATTAATTTATTTTGATACGTAAAAGTATGATGATTTGTTTTGGTCATAGCAATTTAAGAACTCTTTAAAGCATAGATGGAGAAGTCCCAGACTACAGTAATGGAGGGAGTAGTGTTCTGATGATACCACAGATTATTTTAAGTAGTTCTTACTAAAGCATCCACAATCATTGCCACCAAGCATTGACTCCTAACTCAATGCAGGGAACTATAGTAGATGCTGAAGACAGAAAGAGATGTGTCAGTCAATAAACATTTATTAAGGACCTACTATGAGCCAAACTGTTAGAAACAAACTGATGATTTTTGGTAACTGATTGTCAAATGCATGAAAGTGCCAGGCACAAAGAGATCATACTCAGAGGTTAACGTGAGAATTTTCAGCCAGCATATGAGCCAAAGGTTATGTACATACTCTGCATGTGGCAGAATGCTTTCAATTATGATAGCTCACATTTAAATATCGTTTAGGGTTTACAAAGCCTTTTATATGCTTCACTTCTTATGATCCTTATAATACTCTTATAATGCTTATTATTGTTAGCCTCGTGTTATTGATGCTAACTGTTAAGGATAATGCTAATATCGACCCAATTTTAAAATTGAGAAAAGGTACAGGGTAAATATTTATTTTTTTCATCACAGTTTTTAAGAAACTGCAGAAGGATTTGAAATTTGGTCGTCTGTTTCTAAGCCTAAGAACACTATCCTCCATATATATATTTTCTCAAGAAATAATAGTACAATTTATAGTACTTACAAGCCTGTAAGTTACCTTGTGAATCAATGGCATTAATTTACTGGGAAGAAAAGCTTGATCCACTATGAAAAGTATTCAAGGGACAGGGTTGTATAACAGAAAATAAGACTTTTCCCCCCATGAATGATTGCAAAAGTGAATAGAATCCTTTATAGTCTAATTTCTGCTATGCCTGGGAAATAAATATTTATGTGTTTGGTATTAGGAGGATTACAATTAGGAGAAAACATATTGTGACCATTAACAAGTAGAGAAGCATTTACTCTTCATATTTTCAAGACAAATGATACAACAGGGAGTACTAATCACCCAATACAACCATTTGCATTTATTTTACTGGTCATTCTATTTACTGGAACAATTTGATTTGAAATCAAAACATATTTACATAGCAATTTGTAGATTTTGACATTCTTACTACAGTGAGTAAATGATGGATTATTCCCAATTTATTCTTGAAAACATAAAAAACAACAAGGATAGTACAAGGAAGCATGAAACTATGGTTGATGAGTCATAAACCATACTACTACAATTAACAATAAACTACTTGAAAAATATTATTGAATAGAAAACAATGTCTTTGTTTTTTGAAGCTTTGTTTTTTGTGCTTAAGAAGGTGATTGATAAGGCATAGAGAACGTCAATTTATTTGAGAATCAAATTACTGATCTGCATAAAATATTCTTAGAAAGATTAATTTCCTTTTTAATATTTCAGAAAAAAATAATGCCAAAAGAATGAGTTTTCAAAAATAAATATACTTGAGCTTAATGCTTTTTATAAGGTTTGATTCATTTGAAGCATAATAAAAATTTAAGGTACCTATTTTGTACAAGTTGAATCAAACCTGGCAAATAGACATCCTAAGCCTATCGTCTTTTCCCCGCTCCCACTTCCAAAGTATAATTTCAAGTGCTCTTCAATGAAAAAAAAAAGAGATAGGTTTGACCATAACTGTTTTTAAAATGGATTTTTGGTTGATATAAAGATGCATTATGACTTTGGCGACAGAGGGGGACATCTGGGTGGTACAATGGATCGAGTGCCAGATCTGGAGACAGAAAGACTCATCTTCTTGAGTTCAAATCTAGCCTCAGACACTTACTAGCTATGTGACCTTGGGCAAGTCAAATAATCCTGCTTGCCTTAGGTTTTTCATCTATAAAATGAGTTGGAGAAGAAAATGGCAAATCACTTCAAAGTCTTTGCCAATAAAACCCCAAATGGGGCCACAAAAGAGTCAGAAATGACTGAAGAGCAATACTTTTGGAACACCATAATATCATCATCTATATAATATACACATTTATATATGTATGTGTATGCATATGGATATATATGCAATGTACATATGCATGCACAGACATATGTGCTCATACATGCTTGCATATAGGAATAATAAATATATGCATGCATGTGTATATGTATGTTAATAATAGCAGATATTTACATAACACTCTGTACAAGGCACTACACTGACTGCTTAGCAATTACTATCTCATTTTCTCCTCAGAACAACTCTGGAAGGTAGTTGCCATTATAATTCCAATTTTACAGATGAGAAAACTGAGGCAGAGTCTAAGGCACTCACAGTTACACAGTTCGCAAATATCTGAGGCTGGATTTGAACTGATGTCTTCCTGATTGCAGGTCTATCACTGAGCCTGAGTCCCTAGATGTGTGTCTGTGTATATGTGTGTGTGCATGCATGAGTGTACATGTGTGTATATATGGGTGTATATATATGCATGCACACATACACATGTATATATAATATATATTAACATTCAAAATTCTTAAGCTGCGCAATATTCATCAACAATCAGTAATTCAGTATATAATTCCTGTATTGACTTCTCTTTTTTTCACCTAACGATTGATTCTCATTAGATGTTCTCATTAGAGAAATTTAGCATCTTAAATGGGAGTTTAAAAGCCAATGATTATACATGGGTACAAAATTGTAAACTAGTACAATCAAAGCACTGGGTTGCACCAATACAGTTTGATGTTTGATTTTTGCTCTGCTATCACCCTCCAGATAAGAACACTGGAGTTCTTAACAATGGAAGGCTAGAAATAGAAAATGTGGAATCCAAGAGTAAACCTTTGTGGGACTAAACTAACATTATGTTGAATTAACTTCACCAATAAGTCAGGCAGATTCCTGCAAGTGTCAGCCAGGAGATAGCCAACATCGCTGCTTTTTCTGCCCTACTCTCCTGACTCCGAAAATGCATGTTAGGGCATAATTTCAACACAGAACAACAAAAAATGAGAGACCCTACTGGTAACAATTAAAATGAGTTGGTTTTATGTGGAGGGAAAAAGCTACAGCTTACAGCAAGCTCTGCCACTCCCTACTTTCTCTGATAATCCTATGACCCCACTTATGTGGGCACTCCCTCCAAAAAGGACAGATCACAACTTATTCATTTCTCCTTATTCAGGATGGTTGTTGTCCTGGTTCTCACATATGGATCCTGCTGGATGCTTTCATCTAGATCTTTAAATATTTTGTGTGCTGTACATCTGTTATCCCTTGCACTTTCTACAACAATTATGGTGGAAACTAGTGACATTTGGTGAGGGATGAGAGAGGAGCAAGCACCGCATACAAGGCAGGAGAAAGAAAAGGGCTAATGACATGGTGTCCTAAAGTTTTGGGGCTATTTTAAACTATATTACCTTAAAGACATTTGGGACACCCAATATAAAGAATTTAAACCTTTGGGATGTTCTCAGATTATGTTACCTCTTTCAAGTTCATGGGGATGGGAGGCTAGAATGTGACTTAATGCAAGACCTTTTTAACCAGGGGTTCAATTTTTTTTAATAAAATATTTTTATTATTGCATTTCAATGTAATTGGCTTCTTTTAAAAACTTAGTATTTTATTTTATGAATCCAAAAACATTATTCTAAGAATAGGACCATAAACTAAACTGCCCAAAGGGTCTATGGCACAAACACACAAATACATACGCATACACCTGAGTTAACAATCTCTAGCTTAAAGTATAAAAATACACTGTGCTCAAGTACTAGGTGTTTTAGACTCTGCATACACTATGGATTCTTATCTATTTTTTGCTGAAGCTATGTTGGTTCGATATAGGTACTTATATGAAGGTGGGTTATTATCTGCTTTGATTCCAGCGTCTTGACAAGATTAAAACAGTCAGGTTCAGTGGTCAGATGTATGCTATTGCCTCCTTGTTTTCAGCAGACCTTATCTCTGTAGCTTGGGGGAGGGGGTGTCATACACAACTTTTATTCTTTGGATGTTATGATGTTCCAAAATTCACAACCATGAAATATCACCAGGAGAACATTTGCATTGAACAGATGGATTTTTTTTTTCTGCAGAGCAGCCTGGCATGATTAAAAGTATTGCACAATTTTCCAGATGCAAACCAGCCCACTTGCTTCCTTTTATTCAATTATTGACCTAACTCATTGTTCATCTATAGTGCTTGTCAGAGCAATCCATATGTATATCTGTAGATACATAGATTTATCTATCTATCATGCATGCACACACACACTTATATATAGACAGATACATATATATATACGTGACTATACATCATATCTATGTTGTGTGCAGTTTTATATGCACAGTGTGTGAATAAGTGTACATGTCTATGTACACAAATAGCCATACACTGTGTGCATGTACGTGTGTCTGTATAAGTAGAGGGAGCATGTTTATGATTTCATTGGTCTAAAGAACTCCTCGATGAAAGAACTCCTTTTCACAATGCTAGGTATGCATTGTTAGTCTGAGACAATCATCCAAAGCTTATGAGGGTACAGGAGATAGAAAGATACTTTAAAGTTAAAAAAAAAACAAACCTGGGTTCTAGTACCACTTCTTGCATAAAGTGGTTGTATAGTATGAGTAAAGTAACTTAACCTCTTAATTCTCTAGGAAATTCTCTAAGACTACAAATTGAAGAGAAGGTGCTAATCTACATTGATATAAAAGAATCTGTATGCAGATGTTCCATATATCAATGTAATCAAAGACCCAATTCCTATATGGTATATTAACCTATTGCTCATACAACTACAATGTCAGAACTCCTCCTATGAACTTTTAGTATGTTCTGATTTTTTTTGAGTAAACCCAGATTTCAGTGAGGAAGACTTGAATGGTTGGATGAAATCCAAACAATAACATTCTGAAATAAGAGAAATTTGTCATTTGAAGAGAACCCCGCCTCCCCTAATTGGATTTTATGTAGAACATCCTATATGTAAGTGGCAAACAACTTGGACTCCCATCTTTCTTTTTTTTCTTTCTTCTCTTCTTTTTCTTCCCGACCTTCATCCTAACCATTTTTTCCTCTTCTCTTCTGTCTTCTCTCTTCCTCAAAGTTCCTATTTATTACAGTGGTCACCATGGCTTCAGCTACAGTGGGGGGGTGGGGGTGGAGGGGCGACAACTGCAAGTTCTGTCCATGTGAACTCCTATCATTTTGTTTCTGTTTTGTTTTCTCAACTTTGGTTGGTGCTATCAATATTTCTGTCATTATTAGAGTTTCCTTTTATTTGAAGTGTGAAATCGTCCCCATCTTTTTATGCCAGGTAGCCATGTTGGCATTGCCCTAGGCAGGTGCCCTTCACTCATGGCTGAGGCACATTTGCTATTCACAACATCACACACACACAATTTAAAATTATTATAACAATCCTCGTAATTTAATAACAATTGAACTGAATTTCTAATTTGAGGAGAAAATTTCAGTTATCATTTGGCTCAGCGACTTACTGATGATGTGGTTTCACAAAAGCCACAATACATGAGACTCAAATTTTCTCATCTACAAAATGAAGAATTCAAGTCTTAATGACCTGTAATCTCCTTTACAATTCTATGAAAACCTATCAGTCATTTTCATCATACCCGCTTCTTCATGACCTTATTTGAGATTTTCTTGCCAAGGATACTGGAGTAGTTCGCCACTTCCTTCTCCAGCTCATTTGACAGATGAGAAAACTGAAGCAAACAGGATTAAGTGACTTGCCCAAGGTCTTATAAGCATTCAAGATCAGATTTGAGCTCAGAAAGATGTCTTCCTGACTCCAGGCTCCATGCTTTAATCGCTGTGCCACCTAGCTGCCCCCAAACCTATGGTCTGATGATTATTGGGTTAATGTTACCGCTGGACCAAGTTCACTGCACATGTCAGTCATTCTGTTTTAAGACATTTGCACTGCTGAGGAATGTCCTCTGAAACTAAACTAGTATTATCCAGTATCAAGATATTTCCTTATTAGCAGCATTTTCTCTTTGAATTCCCTCTTTATTTTACCCAGAATTAAACACCACCTTTCAACTCCACATATCTTTGTCAAGAAACAGTTTCCTTGGTAATATACTTCCACATGTTGCATTTATCTCATAGATTTAGTGATAGGAAACAATGCCAGTATTTCTCCTTTCTATAAAACTACATAATCTAACCTTAAAAAAATTCAATTAGATTTACATCTAAACATTTGTTATCTCAAAAATTGTTGGTTGCCAGAAGTAATAAAATTATTTCTTCCTTTTCAAGCTCTCTTTCTTACTCATACCTTCATCTACTCATTCTCAATTAGGTCCTTCCCTTTAGCATACAGATCATGCCAATCCTTGAGTATCTGACACCAGACCTAGATTTCAAATACATCATCCATTTCATACAATACATTTCTAGACTCTGGAAGCACATTTCATAGAATGAATATAAATTCATGTCATAATTTGATAGATTTACCTGTGGGAATGTGGGTTAACAATTACACCTCTTTGAAATTTAATTTTCTCAACTAGGAGATGAAGGTGTTAGATGCAATGATTTCCAAGGTCCCTCCTATCTCTATGTCTCTTCTTACATTGATGTTCCTTTCCAAGTCTTTTCTCTCCTGAACAGTACAGGCAGAAATGCCTAGGAAACCATAGCACAGGACCTTGAATGATAGGAGTGTCCTGGCTCCATGGAGAAAAGGAAACTATTGACAAAGTGGATATGAAAATTGAAAATGGAAGTAGTTAACAGAAGGAACCATTTACTTAACCACAGTCCTAATAAAAATATGCTGTAGGGATTCCAAAGATCTATGTAACTGATCAATATCAGTTTTTGTTTCTATGTGAAGATTATTTAAGGAAAACTTGAGGCCCCTTTCAGGGTGCTAGTTAGTATTTTCAATATATTGAAATTATATATATGTATGTCTACTGGAATCAGTGGGACAAGCAGTGCTATTTGACAGAAATTTATTTTTTCTAACTCATGGTGAATCTGTGATTCCCTTTTAATGGTCAATAATAGTTCAAATGCCTCCTTTTACCTCAGTGTAAATGAAAAAGAAATGAATAGTTTCATTACAATGGAGTTTTGACCAGTCAATATTTTCACTTCTAATTTTATTATGTATTTTTTCTATTTTAATTTTATATACTCTGAAGTCAAAGACTGACATCAGACTCAGCATCTAAATCGTTGGATCCCTTTCATCACAACAAAATTATGGGAATTTTGCATGCTAAATTGTGTTATATCAAAGTGTAGTTATATTATGAAAAATAGAGGATATGGAAGATGATTTAGTTTTTTATCTTATGAATCTGTGGGTTATGGATTTTAAACCTGGACCACAAATTATTATTAGGATATGCATCTTCTTCATGCAGAAATTTTTTCCTCCTTTTCCCACTGTTAAGGGTGACATTGTTACAAAATTCCCATTGGTAAGAGTTTCTGAACTCTTTTTGAAATGCTTATATTATAAATAACTTCTTTATATGTGCATAGTAGACATATAAATTTTTATAATTTATAGACTAGAAAACATTCTGAAAAATATCCATATGTTAGTGTCATCCACATAAATTAGTTAGAAAAAAAGTTTCCTTATGAAGCTGTTCAGAAAATGACATATTTACTTTATATTTCCCTCAAAAATGCCCAGTTGAGGAGCCAAAAAAGAGCTAGAAATTCCACATAGAGCATCATGCGCAGTTGTCTATTCTCCTCTTTAAGACCTCTAGTGAGGGGGTGCACACAGTTTCCTAAATTTTCCAGTACCGTGAGTGAAAGAGGGCTGGATGCTATATTTAACTTTGAACAACTTACTTTGCCTCTCTGTCTCACTTTCCCAATTTTATTTTCAGTTCTGGCCCCCAAGTTGTTACTGCTCCCTTCCTTCTTAAATTTTTATATATACAATTATCAGTTTAAATGGTGAATACACTCCCTGCCCAAATTCCACTTAAATGACTGTATTTTGGGCCCTCCTGACTTAGAGTGAATGTCAATGGTAGTTGTTTCTCTTTTGAACAGCAACCCTGAGGGTCTTCCCCTCCCAGCTAATTTAAAGAGGTCATCCTTTGACTCATTTTTTTTTAAGAGACTTATTCACTGAATGGGCTTTACTTCACTCCAAGTGAGAACCTGAAAAGGCCTTAACCTAAACGGGCCAGGGTCTCCCACTGCATCCTGGACCATCTTCAGTTGTCCTGATGAATATCTGGCCACTGGACCCAGATGACTCTGGAGGAGAAAGTGAGGCTGATGACCTTGCACAGCCCTCCCTCTCTCAAATTAAAGTCAACTGCAGTCATGGCATCATTATCCTGATGTCATGATCCTTTTGGAAGTGAAGGACAAACACAAAAGGCTTCTTGAAGGTAGAGAGCATTCTATATTTTCTCTTTTAATCTCCAGTGAATGATTGAATAAATGCCTGCTGCATTGAATCTATTGAATAGGGAATAGGGAAAAGTCCCTTCCAGTTTCCCATCTATAACTTAATTCTGGACAGCTCCAATTTATGTTGAGACAAAATTTGACTCTTTAGAAGTACAACTCATTGTCCTAACCTTGTTTTCTGAGGTTAAAATATCAAATCTGATCACTCTTTCATAAGAGAATGACTTTCCTATCATCCCAACTCCAATTCTTTGTTCCCTAAGTGAAATATACCTAATTTATTCACCTGATCTGGGGTTTGATTTTTTTTTATCTATCCTATATATCCAGTTAATAGTTCCAAAAAAAAATTACCATTACTTTGTACTTTAACACAGAGAAAATAAATATTTTATGGGAATTTGCTTCCTCTAGTGCCAGCAGTCAATTTCCCTACACTACCATGGATTCACATTACAAAAAGATCACACAAAAAGGATATAAACTATCTTCTCCCTTATTAAAAAGTGATAAATTTGTCAATTTCTGAAATATTTTTGAACACTCTTGAATATTTCCCCTAGTTACACAAATTAAATAATGTGTTTAGGTATTCTCTAGACATGGAATAGTAGAACATCATATCAAGACTGAACCTATGAGCAATGTCTGCTCAGATCAAGGACCACAACTTAAAATCAATTAATAAAACCATAGGGTTTTTTAGGTGAGAGTAAAAAGAAAATATATACCAATCATACTGCCATATAAATGGACTATGCTGATTGGCTCAACTGTAATTTTTGGTGAGAATTTTTCTCAGAATTGCTTTACACATTTTTAACCTACTCCAGGGATTCTATTTTCTTATTCTTTTATTCTATCTTGGTAAATATCATAAAACTCCCTTTTAAAAAATTCCTTTCCCCTTATAATCCCAATAGAACTAATACTGTAAAATTGTGAAAAATTCTACACATGCACATAGATGATATTAAACAAAATAATTCTTTTAATATGAAAAAATTATGGCTTAGGAATAAGCCCCAGATTTGAAACAGAAGACCTTGATTAGAGTCTTAGTTTTGTACTTTCAGCTTGTAGTTCAGGTGAAATATAATGAACAGAATGTAGGACTTAAAGTCAGGAAGACTTGGTTTCAAATCTCACCAAATTCCATCTCTAACACTGCATGTGTGACCGTGGGCATGTCACTTAAAATCTCTGACTCATTTTCTGTATCTTTAAAGTTAGAGTACTAAGATCTATAAACCCTTCATCACAGAATTGTTGAGATGCTCAAGAGCTATTTGAAAGGCAACTAATATTATTTATCTCCCAGGGCCTTGGTTTTCTTCTTTGCAAAATGAGGGATTTGGACTATATGTTCTTTAAGGTAACTTCCTGCTCTAAATCCTGTGATCAAACTAAGTAACCATGTATTACACAAAGTATCAGTCATTATTTCACATATGAGTCTACAGTTCTCTAAATTACTTAACCAAAGGCATGAATTGTGTCAGTGATTGCACAGGGAAAACCTTTTGACATCCAGTTACATGCACTATTCTATACATAATTCTGTTTCTTATTTTATTTTAAGTGTCTAGTGTTAATAGACTCCCAAAGTGGAAATTAAAAAAAAAGATGCATTGTTATGGTGTCTTTGCTTGAAATGCAATTCCATGGCTATGCTATAGCTTCCATGCTATAGCATATGATATGCGTACATATGCTCTGTTTTGAGACAAGGGGAAATCATAGCAGGAGTGACTTTCTGAATTCTAGATCTGGATTTGACAGCCCCATTGACAAGCAAAATATTTCATCTCCGTTAGGTTTTTCTTCTGAAAAAATAATATTGAAACCATTCAGAACATGTCAACAAATTATATAGCCTCTATCTGATTGGGTTTGTTATGAATCTACAATTGTTTAAACTTTTATTTGCTGAAATTCTTCCACCAAAATCCTAGTCCAAAGCCCCATCTGGGCTACAACTGACCTTAAATTTCTTGAAAGTCTTGTCAGTGGATCACAGACTTTGCTGGTCTCATCATGTTGGAAAAATCTTTTAGGGGTCTGAGCAATGAACTGTATAGTTGCATTCTTATGACCAGTCTTGCTGAGTTTGGATGTGGAAAACTTTCATCACCAAAAATTTGGCCACCAGGTAAAAAATAGGTATGGGAGGAGGCTACAGAAACTTTAGAGTCATCTACTAAGTTATAGAAAGGTTATGATCTGCATCCATGGCAAGAGTTCAAATACTCATGGTATCATGAATGAAGTATTATATTTTTTTAATAAGTATGTACAATGGTGGCATAGGGGGTATCAGTGAAGAAACAAAATGAGAAAAGAATGTTGGTTAGTTATGTAATGAGAAGGTAGAACAGTCAAAATAATGCAGTGCTAACAATGAAATGATGTAAATAGACCTACTCTGCTCCAACATGTTGGATAGATGAAAACTTGGACAAGAATGGAGCAAGAAGGCATTGACCAAATTTATGTTTGCATATACACACACATACACACACACAGACACAGACACATATAGACAGATAGATTGATAGATAGATTCTCTATACACTATATGCCAGTATATCTTTCAACTTCTGTATACATATTATTTATAGTGTTAGGTTGACTGTAATAATCACAGATATACTACCAGAAGCAGTCAGATGGCATATTGGATAGAGTATAGGACCTAAATAAGGTCATGGATAAGTTGTCATATGTCATGTTATATGTAAAATTTGTCATAAAAAGATGTGAATGACACATTAAGGGAGAACCAACAGAGAACAGAACCCTAGGGGAATTTTTAGAGATGTTTAGTATTGAGGGAGAAGGTAGCTGGAAAGAGTCTGAAGAAAAATTTAGCAGCAACAGATAGTGGATGGAAAACTAGGGGTTAAAGGTTGATTCTAAGGGAAATGAAATGTATTTAGCCTGCTTAAGTTAATGGAACTTTAATTAAATTGAGGGGAAATCTAAGTGTCTTGGCATAAGTGACACTGATTACTGTCACAAACCTATTTGAAAGTGACAGGGAGTATTCAACCACAGAGATAATTTCTTTCTTAGGTAGCCAAAGGGACAGAGGGAAACTCCATTGGGCCTGATGATAAAATCCAGACAGAATCAGGAGGAGGAAGAGACCCAAGGATGTCTGTAAACGCAACCAACACAAGTTTTTGAAAAGGAGGGTTAATAGAAATTTAGTGTTTTGTCTATTGTATTTCTATTAGGTTTTTTTTTTCCTCAGTCAATACATACATCAATACTATGAGCAGAAAACTCTACAGGACAGGACCACAGGTTCTTATGGTATGTAAAGGACTTCAGAGGCAAGCATGATGAAACTAGTGATGTCCACTTAAGTCATTAGTTCAAATATTTGGAGATATTAATTTTTTAACTTCTTTATTTTTTGAGGGGGCCATAATTCAACCTATAGTGATAATTGCCTGGTTGAAAATTCCTTGTACTCATGAAAAACAGCTGCTTTGCAGTTTTCAGTGCTAGCGGGTTTTCTGGGGACACTTTGAATTTAAGGGATAAGGAAATCATTTACAGTCACATGATTAGTGTGTGACACAGGTAAGGCATCAATCTAGACCTTTCTGATTCTAAGACTAGTACTATATACATCATGCTATTGTATCTCTCAACTTCTGTGATACATATTGTTTATAAATAATTTAATAGCTGAATGTTAACCATTAAAAATCCATTATTAGTGTACTGTAAACATATGATAGGTGTTAAATTGGCTATAATAATTAGATATTGTACCAGAAGCAGTTACATGGCATCATGGATAGAGTTCAGGACCTAAAGTCAGGAAGACCTGAGTTCAAATCCAGTGCCATCCACTTACTTGTTGTGTAACCCTAGGCAAATTGTCTGCCCTCTGCTCAAGTTTTCTCATCTGTAAAATGGCATAACAGTAGCACTATCTCCCAGGATATTTGTAATGATAAAATGAGAGTATTTTAAAGCACATTGTAAATCACTTTGCAAATCTTAAATTCTCATTTAAGGAAAAAGAATCAAGAAAATAAAATTGCTGAATGAGTTTCTCCACATAGCAACAAGAAGCAGATTAAAAAATAAATAAACTGGTGCCGCAGTGTTGTTCATTTGTTTCAATGACTTCTAACTTCATGACCTCACTTGAGGCTTTCTTGCCATTTCTTTCTCCAGATCATTTTATAAATTATGAAACTGAGGTAGACAGGGTTAAGTGACTTTTCTAGGGTCACACATCTAGCAAGTGTCTGAGGCCAGATTTAAACTCGAGAAGATCAGATTTCCTGACTCCAGTCCCATGTGCCGCCTAGATGTTTCCAGATATTAAAATAAACTTATAAAGTTTTCAACACATTTGGTGTATCTTCTATGAAGTATTTACAGGGAGACATGAACAACAATCCAAACAGGATGAGAAACTATGGAGAGTTTTTATCTCTAACGGTGAAATTGTCTTCTGTTGCGATAAGTGAAATAATAATCTCGATCACGATAAAGTTAATGTTAAAAACTTTAAGGCAGATTATGAATTTGTATCTAATTATTTATCTCTCAATTAAACAAAGCAAAGATAAATCTACGAAACTAAATCTCACAAAAAACCACAAAATGTTATTCTGAGCATTTCAGTCTGGATTAGAAAACTGAACTGACAGAGCATATGTCTTAGATGATACCAAGCAAAAATTAGTCTCTGCTTTAATATTTTAGTCATCATTTCTCTCTTTGTTAAGAAACTTTCTGTTATATTTTCAGTTTAAGTCTATTATTAGCAAGTAATAAGTTTGAGTCAGAGTTACCCTGAATCCATTTCTACTAGGATTTCAGGTTACTAAGTCTCTCACACCTACATAGTATATTATAAATTCTGGTATCCAGACACAAATAAACCCACTACAACTTAACTACACTATTATGTGTGCAGTGACTCATGGTACAGAGTCCTTCCCCCTGAATAATTTGGAAATGCTTAGCTATCACTGGATAACTGGGTTGATGAGCATTTCAGAAGTCATCTACTTTATTTTCTTATATTTGAGGACAACATGTACCATTTCTAAAATGTCAATATCTGTTCTTTTTTTAAAGACATAGAAAGAAAGGTGTTCCTTGTCTTCTTTGGGTAAATAATCTTTATTGAATGCAAAACCATTTATTAACACTTACTCTGTACCAGGCACTATGTTAAGCACAGGGAATAAAAATATTAAATTGAGGCAGTCTCTGTCTTTAAGAAACCTTCATTTTCATAGCTGGAGACAACACATACAATGAATCTGTGGCCACAGAAAGATGTTGTGGTATGAGAAGTCAAAGGGATGGTGAGTAGAAAAATATAGCAGTCTACTATCACATCCTTTATAGAAACAATGCTGGTATTGATTTCATTATGGTTCACCCAACTAGGAGGCTACCTAAGACTAACTTAAATCTAGTTTCCTAAAACATGCATCCAGTTAAAATAGTGGTATCTCAATTAAACAAAAAATTCTATAAAATTAAATTTCACAAAAGGTAGCAAAATACTACTTTTAAAAACTACTGAGATTTTTTTATGGAAATAAGAAACAGCTGACCATGACTCTATGTACAGATTATGTTTCACTGTATCAGATAATTAAGAGAGGGAATGGGCATCACCTGGTCTAATTCCTTCAGATGAGGATACTGAGGGCAGGAGAAATTAAATGGTTGTTGAAAGTCATATAAGTAGCTACTACAGATCTGGAAAATGATATGATGAGATTCAGTAACTGACAATATTGTTAAAAAAAACTTCTCATTTTTCTCTAGAAATCAAGAAGCCATAACTAATACCTCTTTGTATCTTCTCCCACTATTGAGTTATAATATGACATTTCCCTGGGAATGTTTTCTATAATATATAATATGAGGTAGTTGGACTAGATAGTCTCAATAGATTTATATAGCTCCAAATATTATATCCTTTAGAGTCCTTAATAACCAATATAAAGTAGGTATCTAATGTATGTTATCAATAATGGTAACTTTTCTGGTATACTTACAAACTTGATCTAGGTGGGATAACAAAAATAAAGGGAAGTTCATCAAAGGTTATTGGACTGTTCTTTAAGTCTCTGCCCCTTCAAGACCCACTGAAAAATCACAATTTGGCTAATACTAATTACTATAAAACATTGGGTGATACTTCTAAAGTCATTTTCAAAACACATACACATTGGGGAGAGAGTCAAGATGGCAGAGTAAAAGCAGGGATTTGCTTGAAATCTACCCAAAATGCTTCTAAGTACTCATAAAAAATGACTCTAAACAAATTCTAGAGCTGCAGACTCACAAAATGACAGAGTGAACAAATCTTCAGACCAATGAGTTCTACAAGAAGGACCTATCACACCTGACTTGAAGTGGAACACAGTCCAGTATGGGTCCAGTTGGCATAGATAGGTTGAAGCAGGCCTCAGGGGACCGAATCACTGGCAGCTGTGAGAGTTACCAAACTTTTCAGCCCACAAACACCAAAAGACAGCATAGAAGGTCAGTGGGAAAATTCTGTCTGACCTGAGTGGGGGAGGAGCATAGTTTAGCCCTAGCCCCTAGCAGTGGAGGGAGGTGGTAATTGCAGCAGCAATAGTGGCTGCTTTCAGAGCTCCTGGACCACAGATGGTGGGGGGATTGAGTGACTAATCAAAGGATGATTATAGGGCTCTCTTGTTGGCACTGAGGTAGAATTCTGTAGCTTTTCCCTGTTTAAATCTGGGTTACAGTCCTGAATGGTGGTCCTGGAGCAAAAAGGGATGCTGATGTGGTAGAGCTTATAGTGCAGTGGAGAGGGAATCCTCCTCACCATTCTAAGACAGAAAAGAGAGCTTGTGGTCACTCACAGACCACAGCACAGTCAAGGAAAGGAGTAAACACCTCTCCTTTGGAGAGTAAACACCTTGGAAGAAATTAAAATTTACAGGTTGCTAGAAATAGATCTGAAAATAGCTACACAAAACTCCTGAAGTTTTGGACAGTACATCACACCTCCTTCTGGAAACAGAGTCCTACCTTGACAAAGTCAAATATTTGGCTGAGAAAATGAGCAAACTGCCCCAAAAAATTCAATAGACCTTACTTCAGTGACAAAGAAGATCAAGACATACAACCAGCAGAAGACAACAAAGTCAAAGTTCCTACATCTAAAATCTCTAAGAAAAGGATGGATTGGTAACTGGCCATGGAAAAGCTCAAAAAGGATTCTGAAAAACAAGTAAGAGAAGTAGAGGAAAAATTAGGAAAAGAGATTGATGATAGAAAATCATGAACAACAAGTTAACTGCTCACTAAAGGAGACCCCCCAAAAAAAAATAACCAAAGAAAATAACACCTTAAAAGTAGACTAATCCAAACGGCAAAGGAGGTCTAAAAAGCCAATGAGAAGAAGAATGCTTTAAAAAGCAGAACTGGTCAAATGGAAGAGGTGATCCAAAAACTTCCTGAAGAAAAGAATTCCTTCAAAATTAGAATGGAGAAAATGGAAGCTAATGAGTTTATGAGAAATCAAGAAAGTATAAAATAGAACCAAAAGAATGAAAAAAAATGGAATACAATGTGAAATAGCTCATTGGAAAAAACCACTGACCTGGAAAATAGATCCAGGAGAGATAATTTAAAACTTATTGGACTACCTGAAAGTCATGATCAAAAAAAAAAAAAAGAAAAAAGAAAAGAAACTGACATCATCTTTCAAGAAATTATCAAGGAAAACCACCCTGATATTCTGAAACCAGAGGGTGAAATAGAAATTAAAAGAGTCCCCTGATCACCTCTTGAAAAAGATCCCCAAAATAAAACTCCTGGGAATACTATAACCAAATTCCAGAGTTCCCAGGTTAAGAACAAAATATTGTAAGCATCCAGAAAGAAAAAATTCAAGTATTGTAGAAGCAAAGTCAGGATAACACAAGATCTAGCAGCTTCTACATTAAAGGATCAAAGGGCTCTCAATACTATATTCTAGAAGTCAAAGGATCTGGAATTAAAACCAAGCATCACCTACCCAGCAAAACTAAGTACAATATTTCATGGAGGGAAGAAGGATACTCAATGTAATAGAGGTCTTTCAAGCATTATTGATGAAAAGACCAGAGCTGAATAAAAAAAAATTGACTTTCAAATACCAGAATCAAGAGAAGCATGGAAAGGTAAACAGGAAATAGAATTCATAAGGAAATTATTTAAATTGACGTGTTTTCATTCCTACATGGAAAGATGAGACCTTTTCTTGAGACCTTTCTCAGTATTAGGGTAGTTGCAATGAATAAAAATACTGGGGGGAAGTAGAAAGGGAAAGACAGCATGGGGTAAATTATCTCACATAAAAGAGGCAAGACAAAGTTTTTGCAATGGATGGGAAATGAGAGCGAATGAATGAATCTTACTCTCATTAGATTTGGCTTAAGGAGGAAATAACATACACACTCAATTGACCATCATACCCTACAGGGAAGTAAGAGGGAGGGGATAAGATGGGGGAGGAATAATAGAAGAGAGGACAGATGGGGGGGTAGTTGGAAGCAAACAATTTTGAAAAGGAACAGGGTCCATGAAGAGAATAGAATAAATGGGGGGGGGGGAGTAGTTTGAAGGAAAATATAGTCTTTCACAGCATGACTATTATGAAAGTGTTTTGCACAACTACACATCTACAAACTATATTGAATTGCTTGCCTTCTCAAGAGGATGGGTGGGGAGGGAAGAAGGGAGAGAATTTCGAACTCAAAGTTTTAAAAACGTATGTCTAAAAATTGTTTTTACATGCAACTGGGAAATAAGATATATAAGTAATGGGGTATAGAAATCTATTTTTCCTTAAAGGAAAGTGTGAGGGAGGGAGATAGAAAGAGGTAGGATAATAGAGGGAAGGGCAGACTGGGTGAAGGGGTAATCACAACGCAAGCCATCTTGGGGTGGGAGAAAAGAAGAGATGGGGAGAAAATTTGTAACTCAAAATCTTGTGGAAATGAATGTTGGCTATAATAAATTATATATATATATATATATATGTATATATATATATATACATATATATATATATATATATAAGTAAACACATCATCATCATCATCTTTGACCTAATTACTCAAATATAAATAAAAACATTCCAACAAACACATTTGAATTGTGCTTCTGCCTATCAAAACACTTAATTTTAATTCAGTAATATAATCAAGGAGCACCATATGTTTACATCCATGTGCTAGTTAGTAATATCAGCATAAATTCTGGTCCTTTAAGCAAACATTTTCAAAAACAGCCCTATTTTTATAACAACAAAATTTAGAAATCTCTAGGTTTCCCCCTTTTTCATGAACTCCCTTGAAATTCAATAGTTTCTTGGGAATCATATTTAGTTAATGTTGGGATTTCTGTCTAATGTGTATCATCATCATCAACAACAACCCTTAAATATTGCCTTAAAGATTGCTGAGAATTTAGCATGAATTATCTCATTTGAGTTTCATCACAGCCTTGTCAAATCGGTACGTCCTTACAGGGGTTATTCAAAGACTCAATTCAAAGACGAGGAATTTGTGGCTTAGAGATTTTAACTGACTTGTCCACAGTTGCACCGCTAGAACCTAACGTCACAGGTATGCATTATACATACTATCTTTACATCAATTAAAAAATAAGTTTCCATTTGTAACTTCTGTCCATTGTTCTATCTTTAGCTAAACAAAACAACTAATATACTCCCTTGTGACAACCCTTCAAATACATGAAGATAGCTGTCCTATTCCCTTGTCTTTAGGTAAGACATCCCCAGCTCCTCTAACCAGTTTCCCAAAGAAGTGTTGTCTAATGGTTAGAGCACTGGACTTGGAGTCAGGAAATCCTGCATTTGAGCTCATCCTCACAAAATACTAGTTGTGTGACTGTGGGTAAGTTATTTAACTGTTCAGTTTCCTCGCCTGAGAAATGGGAATTACAATAACTCCTACCTCACAGGATTGTTGTGAAAATCAAATGTCTGCATAGCTTTACCTTGCAAACCTTAAAATGCTATTCAAATAGTAACGGTCATGATTACCATCCAGTCCTTAAATGACAGGGTCTCCAGGGCTGTCTCACTCACTTGCCTATGGCCACTTACTAGAGCTCATCGATATCCTTCCTACAATACGGAGTCCAAAAATGAACACAATTTTCCAGATGGAGTCTGGCATATTTACTGCCCTGTAAACAGGGCAGTAAAACAACTGCTTTATTCTCTTAATATAGTGAAAAATATCTGTCAGACCAGGTGTTTGGCAGTGCATAGATAATAGAAGCAACTCATTCATTCTTTCCCCACAACTGGCTACTTTGATATCATGGAGATAGAACCTAAGAGTAAGAAATTAAAGGATAGCAAAAATGTTAGGGAGGACAAAAATCTGTCCATCTGTTTTACTAGGTCCATGCAAATAATTGTGAGAGAAATGTACATTAGGAAAAACACGTAAAGATTGCAGGATGATACATATAACCACACATTGGCAATTTCTATTCAAGAAACAAGAGAGATTACAAATGCATGCCTGCATTTCCAGATGAATTGAAACACAACCAGGCAATAATTAGGTCAATCTAATTCCTCAGTCTCAGGTTTAAAATCAGAGTGTACTTTATGAAAGGGGGCTAATGGGGCTGGAGTATTGAACTGGTAAAAATGCAAAAGTTTTATCATTTACTTAGAATTTATTGAGATCACTTTTTTTTCTTGGATGAAATAGATACAGGGGAGGGAAAGTACCTGTTAAGTAAGCTAGTCCAGTGTTCATCCAATGTGAGATTGGTCTCTGTAGGGCAATGTATTTCCCAGGGATTTAGTGGCTTCCATTTGAAATGTCTAGAGGAAGGGCCTTTCCATGTTATTTAACTTCTTCACATGTATCTGCAGCTTTTGACATAAATCTAAGCTCCCACATGGCAAAGACCAGCTCTGACTCAGCCCTGTATTATTTTTCTCACCTCCAAATTGCCTAATATACTGCTAAGCATATAGATACTCTATGAATGAATGAATGAATGAAAGCACAAAGAATAAATCTTTATCTCCAGTAAGTTACAATTCAAAGATCTATTCACTTAGCTCTCCATACCCACCTAATCTGTCAAATTAATTCTACATTCCATCCATAGGGAAACCAGCTTCCTTTTCCAGTTTGATCTTGTTATAACAATATAATTCTATATTGACATGTGTGCTCTATATTGTTAGTAACACATCTCTCAACAAAAATATCCAGCTGATTTTTTTTGACGATTTTAGTGGAACGTTTATTTCCCTATTTTTTTTACAAAGAAAATATTGTTGTTGTTAAGAGTCAGTATGTTGGATGTCCAGAACATTTTACTTTTTTGGGGTTCTAGCACTGAGGGCGACAATGCTTTCTCAAAGATAAGATTGCTTTTTTGCTCATGTAAGCAATATATGACAATGATCTCTGTCAATGAAATAACTTTTCCCTCTTTGCATTCATGGTAATCACACTGCATTTAATGTCTCATTTAGACAAATGTTAAACTTTCTTCCTGTGAAAGCTCAGTCCTGTCATCAATTTGCAATTGTCACCCCTTCCAAACTTCCTTCAGTTTGTTAATATTGGCGTCTCCCCATCCCTGAGGGTGTTTGCCCTTAATTCCTAAATCTGTAAATGTAGAACTTAAATCATAAGCTATTAGAGATAGAAGGATGACTATCTAGTAGTCATATATTTAGTACTGAGAATCTTAGAGATCCTCAGCTTATGGCTGAGGCAGCAGAGGACAAGAAGTAACTTGTCCAAGGTCACATAATCCATAAATAGCAGAGTCCAGATTTAAACCCAGATCCTCTGACTCCAAACTCTTTCCACATAAAGTGAGTAGTATTAGTGTAGGTATGTATGTACATATATATGTACACACATACACACACACACACACATGACCCATAAGCAATCATTTTGAGACAATGCTCCCTTGACTTCTATAATTAAAATGTCCAGATCTCCAAAAGATGAGCTTCCTCCTCAGCAGAGATAAGTACTATAAAGGAGACACAAATGTGTAAGCTCTCCTAGGAGTCTTCCTTGACAAAGATTGATGTCTTGGGAAAGTGTGTGTATATATTATGCAAACATAAGAGTATGGGCTTTCCCTGAGGGGAAAAGCTAATGATAAAGTTATTCCTAGAATAAGCCATCAAACCTGGTCTATGCTTGGTGAGCATCTGTAGTGTATGTAAAAATATGGTGAACATATGACATAATTTTTAAACTACTTGCCACCCATCCCATCACCCTTTCTGATGTCAGTTCTAGTTTTTGAGGCTAGCATTTTGCTGTGTTTTGGAAATACTATTGTCCTTGATTATGGAGACTTACCTGATTTGTTCAGGATGGGCTATACAATTTGTCCAGTGATTCATATTCTCTGCTGCCATGATTGTGAATGTGATCCATTCACAAGCTATTACTTGGAGCCATCACTGATTACAACCTTTTTTAGCTTCCTGAATCTATTTATACCATGATTGGAGGACCCATTCTCATCTCTAATTCTAGATCATTGGCCATAGTTAAGATTTTTTTTTACTAATTTTGGTCGGATAGATGAGTGCACTAGCCTTTTATCTGTAGAGTTTTAAAGACTGTGCTCTGAAAAATTGAAGTATTACTTAGTAAGCATTTGGAGTTAAAAAAATAATCATTCCTCCTATGAAACTGTAAAACTTTTAACAATGGATTGAGTCCTAAGTCTACAGTCACAAAGACTTATTTTTCCCAAGTCCACATCTGGCCTCAGAAACTTTCTAGCTCTGTGACCTTGGGCAAATCATATAAGCCTGTTTGCTTCAGTTTCCTCACTTACAAAATGAGGTGAAGGAAATGGTAAACCACTCCAGTACCTCTGCTAAGAAAACGCCAAATGGGGTCATGAAGAATTTTACACCATTGAAACAATTAAGTGACAGTATTAACATTATTTATATAGACTAATAGCTGTGGCAATTCGTTATTGTTAAACAACTTGTTTGCATCTTTTAGCAAATGACACTTAAGAACTAGATAAAGCTAGAGCCATAAGAGACAAGGTACTCTGAAGGAGAATCTTATGATTCTAATAAAGAGAAAAAACAACCACAGCATTAAAAAAGCATCTTTCCTCTTGCTCTTTGCATTGCCAGTCAGGAGAATATTATCTCGATCTTTATAGGCATGTTCCAAAAAAGGCAGATACAAGACACTACAAAATTCCACTGATAGTCTCTTTCCTCAACTTTAGGTATAGTAATTGTTTCTATGAAAAAAAAAACAAAAGGTGTAGCAAGTTATACAGTTCAGACTGAAATTTGTCAACCAACATTTATGAAGTACTTAACCATGTGCAAGCTATACATGGGTTATATACCCTGTTCTAGGTGGAGACAGATTTCCTCCTTGCCTTGTTCCTAAACAAAGGAGTAAAAAGTTACGGCCAAACCAATTGTGGTAATGGGCTTGGATAGAAGGGTGGGGAGGGGGAACACATGGTTAGGAAAAGGGAATGTTTTCACTGTATTCCTGTTGGGAAATGACAGCATTTAATTGCTAGATCAAGATGGTTGTCTCTTACCTGCAACCAGTGAGCCCACACCATGATACCCTGTTCACAACAACGTAGGCCAGTATAACAATGGAGATTGACATGGCAGACTACCATTGAAGTGTAGTTCCCTTTCTGTCCCTCCTTTCCTTTCTTCCTACTCTCCTATTCCAAATAAAAATGCATAGAAGTATTATGCAGGTATTAGGATATAGTTTTTAGACTTGTGGCAGCTAGGTAAAACAGTGGAAAAAGTTAAAAGATCAAGAAGACCTGAGTTCAAATCTAAATTCACATACTTTCTAACTATGCAACCCTGGTCAAGTCACTTAATTTGTCTTTTTTTTTAACTACAAAATGGGGGAAATAGCAAGATTGAACCTCACAAAGTTGTCAAATATGATGTTTGGAAAGCATTTATCACAGTGCCTGAAACATAGCAGACACTTAATAAATAATTATTTCCTTCCTTCCTCCCTCTCTCCTCTTCTCTTCACTACAGTGGAGTGAGTGGAACTCTATATTTTGTTTTTATTGCAGGAGCCAGTAACATGGAAAGAGTACTTGATTTGTTTACAGTAATGGAGATTATGGTAGAAATGCCTGTCCCATTCTGTATCATTTTTCCCCTTGGATCTTTTAAATACAATAACATTATCATTAGCTTATGGTAAACACTTGAGAAACAGTTATTTGATCAATTTGGATTAGGAAAGGAAGACATAGCAAGATAAATTACAAAGATGTTTTTCTGGAGTTGGGGAGAAAATGCAACCAGAAGATGTCTCCTATCGTAATTGTTATCTGTTCCAGATTTCAACAGCCAAGGCAGATATCAGTGGAGAGAAGGGCAATGCTCAGCTTCCTTTTTGAACATTTAGTAGATAACAAATCTGATCTACATTTCTTTTTGCAACTGTCAAACTACGACACAGGCTCATTTGGGGTCCTGAGCAATTGTTACCCATATTCGTTTGTCTAAAGCTCTTCCATTATTTATAGTCATGCTAAACATTAAATGGCATAATTCAAATCAAAGTAATTTCACCAAAGTAATTTGCACACAGTGAATGAAATTAAATCAAGGCCTGTCTAGCTTTTACTATTATTTGAAATGCAATGTGGCATTAAGTGTTAGAATTATCTTTTCAATGAAGATAAAGCTGACTTTTTTTTTTAACTAGAATGAGAGGAGTGGTGGTGAAAGTTTCCAAGACCTATTAGTTACACCCTCAAAGATTAAACAGTGAAATAATTCTACTTCTGATCTTGATCACTATAGTCAACTACATTATCAATTCTAGAGATAAGTGGTTTTCTAACTAAAATATCTTTAGACATTTGAAGTTTTGTTATATACTTCATTTTGAATGGAAATAAGGTCATTTTGCAATTATACTGTGGGTTCCTTGAGAGCAAAAGCTCTCAAGGGTTTTTTTTTCTTTCTTTTCCTTTTTTTGTTTTTTGTTTTCTCACTTTTCTTTGTGTCCTTATTGCTAGCAGAGTGGCAGGCATATTATAAGTGTTTAATAAACTAAGGTTTAGATATCACAGGTATTATAACTAGATCTTTTGAGAATTTGCTCTTAGCTCTAGCTCAGGGTGATGCTCCTCTCCACCTTGAATTCCTTAAATAAAGCTATAATGGATGTTACCTTGCCAAATTATAATCACAGATCACTACACAAATCTGCCTTCTTCAATTCTGTTCACTTGCTACTGATTCAACTAGGGAAAAATCATGAAGTCATGTTGATTGGTTCCATTAAAAATTTAGGTTATCTTATCTCAACTTGGCCCTTACTACAGCAAGCAAACCTTTTTCCTAATTGATTTGCTATCCCTGTCTCCTGGGAGATTGCTTCAAACATTCTCATGTCCTCCCAAGCTTCCTCTGTCATTACCTACCTGCTTTTCTTACAATATGAGCTCCTTTAGGAAAGTGACTATTTTTGCCTTTCTATGTCCAATGCCTAGCACAGCACCTGACAGAGACTTAGTTCTCTGAAAATCTTTGATGAATGACCAATTAATTTACCTAAAGAGAAGTCTGTATTTAGTTTCTTTCTCTTATAATATTTTTCTTGGGTTTTCAGAAATACTTTCTAACACTCCAACTACATAGAGCACACAAATAATACCTTCTTCCCCTATTTACCAAGCAGAATGTCATACATACTGTGATACAGAATCACTATCTCATATCAGTGGAACCATGCTATCCCCAAATCCAATCATATTTCAAGGAAATTGGTTCACACAATTAATCTGTTACAGGTTCTATACAAGCTGTCAGTTAACCTACTTAAATGCCCTTAAATAACATTGTTCTCTTTTCCCTTTGATAGCACTGAAGATATTTCAGCAAAGTGATTCTGAACCCAAAAGTGTATGAATATAACATTCAAGACATCGGTAATTCTAACATTTGAGATTTCTGTTCCATCACAAGGTCACTCACAGTTACATGGAAATCTAAACTTTCTAGTTGGCTAGATCTAAGAGTCTCAAATTCTTCAAACATTGCCACCAGAGCTAATTTGCTTCACAAGGTACCCATTAATAGAGAGCACAGAAATAAGACATCCCCCATATTCTGCTTACTTGAATAGTAGATTAACTGCAGTACCAGAATGATGTCAATTTGTTTCAAAATATTGCAGCAAAGCTTTTGAATGGATGAGCAATTACTTACAGAGGGTGCAATTATAACAGAGGAGCAGGGAAGGCTTTGATATGGCTCTTCTCTTATGTACAAGGAATACCAAGGAAATGCAGTGAAAGGAAAGAATAATAAGACAGATGGGTTTGGCAGCACCTTGGCAGCTGTCAATAGGAAATATAGGTTGGTGCATTCCATTCCTTAAGAGATTTTCCTAGAAACTGAAAGCTAACAATTGAAATCCTGTCAGAGGCCAACAAAATGTGTGCCCTATGCTGCTGACACAATATTCAGCTGAATCAGAATGGATTTTAATTTCATATCCTAATTAACATTGAAAGACAGCAATTTCCAAAACATTTCCCTAGGAAACTCTGTGCAGTCTGCTATCTAAAATTGGCCATGAATATATGCATAAACTTAGTCACTTGCTCTATCTCTCCCTCTTCCACCACACATGCCTAACAGATCTGGTTGAATGAAGTTTTCATGAACTGCTCCTTGCCGTTTGTCAGATTTCATTGGCTAAATTTTATAACTACATTTAGATCAGCATTTTCTAGAGCCAGCTGCTTTTATATTTTTAGGTGGAAAAATTTATTTTGGAAGAAATAGCTTCAAGAAAATGACATTTTACATGAAACTACCACTCTCTCATGCAAACATATAAACATGAATACCATTTGGGTAGAATTAATCATTGGCATATTATCCTAGCTACAATTCTCAAAAATTTAGAGAGTTCCCTCCCACACATACCTTGGAGGTAAAAAACAAAGAAATTGAAAGTATTTTGTAATAAATAGGTCATTAGTTCCCTGTATCATTTTTGGGTAACTGTTTTTTTACTTATGCTTTGATTTTTAATATTCTTCTATATTTATCATCAGGTATATTTATTACTTATAGCATATATTTTAAAATAATCTATTTCCTTGTTGATTCCTAGGAAGATATTTAATGACTACAAATAGAAATTATAATGGCTGCTTTTCTCAAATTTGTCCTGAGGGTATTTTTCACTAGTTTGTTTTATAGTCTACATTTCAGTTTATCTGTTTATATTTCAATTTGGAAAAAAAAGTCTATATAAAAAAAAACTTAAATGACTCTATTTTCTAAAACAATTTCTGAAACTCCCTTGCATGTAAATTTTATGGCCATAGCTTTATGATTATGCTTACAAATTGCTAGGTAAATTTCCCCTAGATCTGTCCTTTACTTTTTTCCCATTCCCTCCTCACTCCATCTATATTCAATTTCCATTTTTCATTTAACAGAGGATATGAAAACTAGATTTAAATGGATAAAAAATAGTGGATTTATATTTTCCCTTCAAGTAAGATCTAGTATAATATTAGAACACACATACACACACACACACACACATTCCTGCATCTGTTCATCAGTTCCAGCCTACTTTATTAGATCCATTATTTGGTTTCAGTATTTTGGATGCTTTCTTACTAATAGTAGCAGAGTATAATTCTCTGGAAAGCTGGAACTAGAAGTAAATTTTATAATGAAGTAAAGAATGACAGCTATGCAATTTGGCATAATCCCATGTACAACATAGGCACCCAGTGTAGTAGCCAGGAAGTTGAGCTGAACCACGGGGAGAAGAAAAATATAAAATTCCTGGGTACAGATACAACTAAGCGTTCTTTGGAGAGAAAGGGCATCTTCTCAGGTTCTAGGCTTATATAACATGAAAAATAATCAAGCCATAACATTCATCAAGAGAATCTTCAAAATTATGATTTTTAATAAACACTCAATCGCCAAACAGTGAAATGAAGGACTTTCCAAGTCAGAGATCTAGCAGAAGAAATCGAAATCATATGAGAATAGAATAAGACACATATCTTCTCCAATAACTTGTCTGCTATTGGAATTAAACCAATAATTCTTTCAGGAAGGTGAAGACAAACATGTAGCCTAAATTTTTTTAGCTACAAAAATGTTTTAGCTATTTAATAAATGAAAATTAGCATGGTGACTTGTCCTCCCACCTTCTATCTGAACCTTCTATCAATCAAAATGATAACAACAAAACAACTTTTTATAGTTAATGACATATTCAATACTCATAAGCCCCAAATTACAGAGAATAAAAGTTTTCAAAATTCAGAGACCTAAATGGAGAAATTAAAACCATGTATCCTTTGTGATCTGTCTGCTATGGGAGCTGTCCCATAAATTCTTGCCATTAGTCTACAGAAAATGAGTTTACAAGATGATACTTTTATTGATTTTCAAAAAAATCAATCATTTCATCTGTCTGAACAAAGGTCTAAAGAACATTAAAAATAAAAACAATAACAAAATAATATTGTACCATTTTTTTCTTTTTCTTTTTTCTTTATTTTTTTTAAGAAATCGATTGATATTTTATTCAATTTTTTTAATGAAATAAACATTTCTACTAAATTCACTATCGACTACACATTATTATTTCTCTCCTCTTTACATATTTTATTTATTTATTTTTTTTATTTAAATAAATTTATTTAACTTTTTACATTCATTTTCACAAGATTTTGGGTTCCAAAATTTTCTCCCTATTTGTCCCCTCCCCCCTCCCCAATACACTGGACATTCTAATTGCCCATATCACCAATCTGCCCTCTCTTCTATCATCCCTCCCTTCCCTTACCCCATCTTCTCTTTTAATGCCATTGAAAAAGATAATAAACAAAGAAGTAGAAAATAAATCAGTGGAATAGATAAGTTACACAATACACAGTAGTTAATGCCCATAGCCATCTCATGTTTGATAAATGCAAAGATCAGGCTTTTGGGACAATAACTCACTATCTGACAAAATTTGCTGAGAAAATTGGAGAGCAAGTGGCAGAAAACAAGTATTGGCCAGCATCTCACATCATATACCAAGATAAGGTCAAAGTGGATATGTGGTTTAGACAAAAGGGGCTACCTAAGAAAATTAGGGGACCATGGAATATCTTACTTGTAAAATCTATGGAGAAGGGAAGAATTTATGACCAAACAAGAGACAGAGAGCATTGCAGAATGTCAAATGGATAATTCTGATCCCACTAAATTAAAAGCTTTTGCACAAACAAAACCAATGCATCTAAAAAATTGGAAGGAAAGCAGAATATGGAAAAGGTTATAGAAAGTTTCTCAGATACAGGTCTCATTTTTCAACTATATAGAAAACTGAGTCAAGTTTATGAGAGTACAAGCCATTCCCCAACTGATAAATGGTCAAAAGACATGAGCAGTCAGTTTTCAGCAGAACTCAAAGCTCTGTAGTCATATGAAAAAAATGCTCTAAAGCACTATTGTTTAGAGAAATGTAAATTAAAACAACTCTGAAGTACTGTCTTACCCATTCTGCCATATTAGCCCATCTAAGAGGGCATATATTTGAGGGAATTTGGAAACACCACTGTTGGTTGAGCTGTGAACTGATCAAATCACTCTGGAGAACAAGTTGGAACTCCACCCAAAAGGCTATAAAATTTTGCAGACTCTTTGATGCAGCAATACAGTTTTTAGGTCTTTTATCAAAGAGATTTTTTTAAAGGAAAAGGAACTATATGTACAAAAAAATGTTTATCAGTTATTTGTGGTGCAAAAAATTGGAAAACTAGGGAATGTCCATCAATTGAAGAGTGACTGAACAACTTGTGGAATATAATTATGATGGAATACTATAGTGCTATAAGAAATGACAAGCAGGACAGTTTCAGAAAAACCTGGGAAAACTTATACGAATTTATGCAAAATGTAATGAGTATAATCAGGAGAATATTATAGATAAGAACAGCAATATTATGGGATGATCAAGTGTGAATTACCTTGTTATTCTCAGAAATATAATACAGACAATTCCAAAAAACTTATGATGGAATATGCTATATACCTTCAAAGAAAGAACTGATGGAATCGGAATGCAGATTAAAAACTTAATATTTTCACATCTTTTGCTAATTTCTAATTAAGCACTGAGTCAGAAGTGTTCTGATGCCTTCTGGTTCTGAGAAATGTATACCTACTCTGAGTTGGTATTTTGCTTTGGGGGCTTGCTTAGAAGAAGGATCTTGGGATTCCCTGGTCGAGACTCTGAGTGGCCATATGTTCAGAGCTCCTCGACTGCTCAGAAGCAAAGACTCTCCTGATCCAGGGATGTATGCAAAGTGTGTAGCAGTACTGCTTTGATTCAGGCAGTAGAGTCCTATCTGTTGGTCTTTATTTCTCTCCTTATATTTTTTCGGTTTGTATTTTCTCTGATGTTCAGGGTGCTGACTTTCCCCTGAACTAGTAAATATAATTAAAGAAGACTGTTTACCCTTTAAAAGTTGCTTTCCTTTAAGAAAAGCAGATGCAAGAACCTATGCTAGCAGGTCATCCTGGGTGTGCCAGGGTGCTTGCTGTTACACCAACTTTCTTAATCTATTTTACTATTTCTGTTCAGCTAATTTCTAACTTTTCCCAGGTATGAGTGTTTTCCTTGTATTGGCTGGGTTCTGTTGGGGCCAATCAGGGGCAGGATTATCTCAATCTTCCTCCTCCCACCTCCTGGAAAATCGAAGCAGGCTATATTCCCTTATGACTTTCATTTCTTTTATTTATTTATTTATTTTATTTATTAGAACCATCTAAATCTTATAAGAAAGGAAAACGTGATCCTCTGAGGGATAACTACTAGGAAAAGTTGATCGTCATTATTAAATGATGGATTCTTGAGTATTGTGTCCTGAGACCTCCAAAGTGAGCTAAGGAGTCAGGATTCCAGGCAGGGAAGTTTCAGGAAAATAAAATACACAGTCTTCCTTTCATGATTTGCCAACCTCTAAGAAACCAAACATCACTACATCCTTCTCTGATATATCTGTATCTGTCTGTCTCTCTTGAACCATTTTCTCTGTCCCTAACTCTCAGCCACTTTCTCTCTTTGAATACCCTGTCTCCTTTGCTCCCTCATTCTGTCATTATCTACCTATCTACTTTTTTCACCCTTTCTATGTTGTTCTCTTTCAATAGTAACTGTTGCTCTTTCCCTCCCAATTTGATTTACTTGTTTTTTTTTTTGCTCATTAAAGGGGACATTCCCTGATGACTTCTTAAGAAGTCTATTCATTGAACGGGTGTCAGCTCATTCTAAGTGAGTACCTGAATAGACCAAGGTCTCCCATTGGATCCTAGGCCATCTCCGGTCATCCTGATGAATATTTGGTCACTGGATCCATATGGCTCAGGAGGAGAAAGTGAGGCTGGTGACCTTGCACAGTCGTTCCCTCACTCAAAACAAAGTGCAAGTTGTGTCATCATTTCCCTGATATTGTGGTCTTCTTCGAAAATAAAGAATGGAGACAATACAGCACCCATTTCCCACTTTTACACGACCAAGGTCATTTAAAAGTGGAAGTAGGGAGCTTAAAATGTTTCAAAGTAATTTTTTAAAAAAAATAAAAATGTCTGGTCTTCATCAATGTAGAAGTTATTTAGATAATATTAACATCTATGGACAGAAAAAAAAGGATGGTAGCTGCCAAAAATCTGCTTCATTTCCTTTCACTATTACTCACTATCCATTGCCTTTCACATTCCCCCCTTTGCAAAAATGAGCCCTGTGATAATATTTCAAAGTGTAACTACAGAATTCTCATCTTGAAGAAATCCTTTATCTCATTCGTGTTTATGGCACAGAGATAGAGGGTCTAAATTTTAGCTAACTAAAGTGAATACAGTATACATTTATACCATTTTATAGAGTCTTGGAAGTATCTAATAATATTATGTAAATAGCTTTTATTTACTTTGTAAAACCTATAATTCAGAGAGTAGGTAGGTGGCATAGTATATGGAGTGCTGAGACTGGAGTCATCTTTTTGAGTTCAAATTTGGCCTCTGACACTTATTAATTGTGTGATCCTGGGTAAGTCACTTAAGGCTGTTGGCTTCAGTTTCCTTATCTGTAAAATGAGCTGAAGAAGGAAATGGCAAACACTCTGGTCTCTTTGCCAAGAAAACTTCAAATGGGGTCAAGAAGAGTTGGACATGACTGATAAATGACTGAGCAGCAGTACTTATAATTAGTATGAAAATGCCATAGACATACGGTTATTTCTGTGTTGACATCTTAGTTCTGAATTCTGAGTGTCAAACCTTTTGAATTACTTAGATATCAAATATACATATGATTCAAAAGTGTCTTCAACTATATAATTACATGCCAAACTAAAGATCTATTTCAAAAATTCTGAGATACCATATTAGATAAAGTCTGACTTTTCAAATGGAAGCTTGAAGTTGTTCTAATTAAAATCAGAGTATATTGCAGGTAAAGGCAATGAAAACTTGTTAAAAGCCCATTCCCTCTTCCTATTGGTTTTATTTTTCAACTATTTTAGACTAAGCATTAATAACTGGGCAGAGACTCTTTAGGTGGCAGAAAGGTATATTTTCTAGCAAAGTGATCTAATTTTTCATTTTACCTCCACATATGTCCCCCCAATTAATTTTACCATTAAATTTAGATGCCTTTCTAATTTTTTTTTGAGATTTGATATGTGGAAAAAAATGTTTCCTTGTTTCTTTAAATGGAAGTATATGCAGACATACACTAATTATTTCAAAAGGTTTTCAAAGGCAAAATAAAAGCAATCACTCCAGAAGTATATTAAAACTAATGAAAATATAATCAATTACATATGATCATATAATTTATCAAAATACATATACAGATATAAGTTAAAGTTGAATTGATTAGCAAAAATCTGATTTTATGGTTTTTGTGATATATTGCATGATTTTTCAACAAATACAGGTACAAATTTCATCTCACTCATTTCCATCTATCTTTGACATCTCATGACCATGTACTGCAGTTCACAACAAGGGGGCTTACAATTAAATATTATATAAAAAGTATGATATCTTGTCAGAGAGGTTAAAATATTTCAATTTAAGAAGTTGCTGAGAATACTAAAATTCACTTTATGAAACTGCATCATTTAAAAAGTGCCAATTTTTTTGGTCACTGCCATGCTATTGTTTTCTTTCATAATACTGATACCTTTACCAGGGTAGATAAAATTGGAAACAATGTTTCTTGGGTTTTTTGTTTGTATCAGTTCTACTTCAAGAAAGTACATATATACATATATATATATATATGTATATATAGAGAGAGATATACACATTTTATATATTTACATAGAAATATATAAAATGTATGCATGTGTATGCATGTATGTTTGTATGTATTTGTCAATATAAACACATATATATGTGTATATACACATGTATATAAATGTGTGTGTGTGTGTGTGTGTGTATCCTACTCAAAGGATCTACACTTTATTTCCTTTCCACTAAATTACAGAAATTCTGTACCAAAAGTATAGAAATTCTATGTATTTCAAATACCGTATTATTGCTTCGTTTTAAAAATCTTTTGCTATTTTAGCTTACTTTCTTGTATTAATAAATGCTCAGAATATTTCTTAAACCTTCTTCTCTTCCCAAGGTGGTTCATGTGAAAGAGAATCATAGACAAAAGTAATTGAATCTGGTGAAGAATGGCATTTACGATGAAGCAATATTTGTAATATCTCAAAATTTTTGATGCCAGTTAATAACAAATAAATAAGCAAAAGTAACAAAAAGACCCCACTTTTAGTAATGTTTGTGATAGTTATACAGTAAAAATGCTATATTTGTCTTTCTAAATGTCCTGTCCAATGATTCATTATATAGTTATTTTTATTGCTAGCACTTTCACAACACTCTAGCACATATAAATATTAAATATTTGATAAATGCAAAATTTTATGTATTCAACTTCAAATATTACCTTATTGAAAAATCTCAGTGTATTAATAAAATACTCTTTCATTTAATACTATGTAGATGGAAGAGGGTTACAGAAAAAGAAAACAAATTGTACATGATAGAGATTCATATTTTTTATGTGCATATTTACTTTTCTGGTCTTTGCATAGGAAAATGGTCATTTTAAAAAAAGTTTCTCAAGTTCATAATAAAACAAAGTAAAATTTAACAACTGAAAGGGAAACTATAGGACATTACTCATAGTGAATTGTGTATAAGGAAAGGTATAAATGTCCTCATCACAGATACAAAGGAATGAAAAAGTAGATGGGTCGGTCATATGGTAAGAGCATGTGTGTGTGTGCGTGTGTGCGTGTGTGTGTGGGACAGTGTCAGATAAATATATGAACGTTGCCTGGGAAGTTTGATAGATCTACTACAGATAATTTAAAGAAGGGCATTGAAAAGAACAGGGGCAGATAGGTGACCTAGTAAATAGTATGCCAGACTTGGAATCAGAAAAGGCTCAATTTCCTGAGTTCAAATCTGGCTTCAAACACTCTCTGTTTGACCTTGGGCAAGACACTTAACCCTATTGGCTCCAGTTCCTCCTTATCTGCAAAATGAACTGGAGAAGGAAATGGCAAACATCAATAAAATCCAAATGCAGTCATGAAGTTAGTCATAAGTGAAAAAAGACTGAACAATATGGACAAGAATCACTCTTCCTTATCTAGAGTTAGAAGACCTGATTTAAATTCCTTTTCCTATGCTTACTATTTGTTCTGCCATAGACAAATCACCTAATGTACCTCAGATTAATCATATGTAAAATGAAAGTACTTTACTAGATAGACTCTGTAACTTGAGATCTAAACCTACAATTCTATGAAGGCGACATAGGTGAGTGGTGACCTGCACCAGAGGAGTTGGTGAGGAATTCTCATCTGTGAGGTCACAGAGTCATCTAATAAATATCTAAGAGTTAAATGATCAACCTCCACAAACACCATGTGACAAATAATCAAGACCACATCCTACGTAACTGATGAACTCTGAATACAGATTTAAGAATACTTTTTTAAAAGTTTCCTTATCTTTATTATTTAAATGTGTTTGTGTTTTGCAACATGGCTAATATGGACATGTTTAGCATGATCTCTTGTATATAATTAAAATAAAATCACCTTCCCAAAGCGGGAGAGGGGTGGATGAAAAGTAAAAAAAAAAGATCGTTAAAAAACCATACATTCAATTGGGAAATATTCAAGTAAACAATAACTTCGAAAAAGATGGCATCCTAAAACTAAATGTTTCTATTTTTGCAGGAAAATAAAATCATCTGAATAAAAACAAAATGATTGATTACTTCAAGTATATTATCCACAAACATCTAAAATCTCACAGACACTCAAGAAAGCCCAGGTAAGACTTCAGTGTTGATAAACATTGAAAAAATCACAAATACTGAAGCAGATGCATGGGCTTACTGACAAAGAACATTCACAGACTTTTCACTGCTCTCTCCAATTATCATGCCAACACACAGGGATAAAATTATAAATACAGTTGTCATAAATTAACTTTCAAGGTTTCAATGAGGTGCTTTCCATAAGCAATAATGTATGGGAGAACCTAGTTCATTCTAGCCTTCTCTCATTAACAGGCTGTCTGATTTAGGAAAATTGCTTCAGGCCTCATTTATCAAAGGGTACTATAAGGATTGCCTAATTTCCAAGGGTGTTGTGGGGCCTAAGGGTTTAAGGAACCTTGAAGTATATGCCATAAGAATACATTAGAATGATTCTTATACTTAAAAGACCACAAAAAACTGAGTTCGTGAGTCATTTCAAGAAAAGATACTCATTTAAGCTATATTCCACATATAGGAAACTTCTTGTGTCATTTTTCTCTTAGGGATTGTCAATTTCCCTATTTGATTTCTTTGAAATTTCTTCTAAGATTTTCAAGAGACTGCCTTGTTAAAATTCCTCTATCTCTTTTTTCCTTCACATACAATAATAACAGATTTACTAGCAATCATTGCTCAATAACTTCTCCCAGGAGATACAGTCCATAGGTCTATATATCTGTTTCTTTCATCTGCTTGCCCTGTATCATTCTCTCTGCTTTCTTAAGAAATTCAGAACCTGATTAGGATTTTTCTCTCCATACCAAGTCCCACCCCAATCCTTCAGTACTCACAATGATGTCTTTTTAAATACTGCCTCCCGATACATCTATTGGTGCTACTCATATGACTTGTTATCTCCACTTTATATCATTTATCCACAAGTGTTTTTTTACCTTCCATCTCACAATTAAAATTGATGAACCTTGATGAACTTGAGAAGAACTTTAACTTTGTCATTTTCTCTCTGACATCACTCCTTTTATTTCACTTATTCTGGATTAAGTACTCCCTGTCAAGTAAATCTCCATCCCTCTATCCTTTTCTGTTCTCCCAGTACTTAAGCTCTGTTCTGGCTTTATGTGACTTTATTAAAAAAAAACAGCTGAACAATAAATTATCCTTCTGTAGACCATGCATTCTTCAGTCATGCACATGCTGAATCACAATCACCACCTAATTTCTCTTTACTTGTGTGACCACCATGCAAATTTATTCTATTTAACTGTAACCTAGCTACTGCATAAAAATAATTTTCTATTTTTTTAACTGACTCATATAGCCACATTTTGGATGACTACTTCTCCAAAAATTTTCCAAGTTGTACAATTTAACCTGTGTGATCATGGTTTAGTTATTTAACTTCTCTGTGCCTCAGTATCCTCAGATGTAAAATATAGGCTTAGAATCAATAATCCACAAAACCCTGGTCAGCTCTAAATTTGTGATACTGCCTCCTCAAGACCTCCAAGAAATTCTAATACAACTTCTCTCAAAAGATGGCATCACCTTTATTTTTTTTTATGTTTTTTTTTGTAAAAAAAATTTAAGGCCACATTTTAGGAACTCCTCATTTCTCTTATTCCAAAAAACCTCTCAACATCTAACATTGAAGAAGAGTAACTTCATAGGATGAGGCTATCCTTCTGCCCAAAGTCAATCCAGCTACTCGTAGTTATGTTCTCATCCCTTCCTGTTTCTACTAGAAGTCTATGTCATCAAATATTCCTTCTCTTAGTCTCTCATCAGTATATCTCTTCCTCTTGTTTCCTTCCCCATTGCCTGTAAATGTGTTTTCTTAACCTTAAAAACATATCCACTTAACCCTGCTATCTCTCAAGATATCCTCCTCTGTCTCTTTCACTATCAAACTCCAAAGAAGAGTATTTTTCTACAACCTGCCTCTAACTTTATGCCACCCTTGCTTTTAATCTCTATTATCTGGTTTTCTCTATAAATCTGGTTTTTGTTATCTGGTTATCTTGACTGAAGGTGTCCTAAATATTACCAGTGATTCTTTAATGGAATAATCCAATTACCTTTTCTCAGTCATCACACTCCTTGAATTTTCTGAAGATCTTGACATTTAAGCCACCTTTTTTCCTTGGGTATATTCTCTGGTGCCATCATTTCCATGCTACTGCTCTTTCAGGCTTCTCCGACCTTTTCTGATTGTTCTTTCTGTTTCTGTCACAAGGTCATCATTCAACTCCTGGCCTCTAGGTGTGTGGGTGTCCCCTAACACTCTCTCCTGGGTCCCTTTGTCTCTATAATCTCTCCTTATCTACCATAGGTTCAAATATCACAAATAATTCCCAAATGTATTTTTTCTTTCCTTAAAGATATCTACACCTGTTATTTTCCTGTCAACATATCAAACTGAGAATGTTTTAAATTGACTTCATCATTTCCCCCCCTAAAACTATATACTTCCACCAAACTTGTCAAGCACGGTGGATGGTAACATTATCATACAATTCACCCAATATCAGAATCATCCTGAACTCTTCCCTTTCCCTCACTACATCCCTCACCCTATAATCCTATTCATTTCATTACTTAACATATGAAATCTATTCTTGCCTTTCTATTCACATTGCCACCCTTCTAATTCAGATTTTAAATACCTTTTGCCTAATTACCTAATGTATCTCCTTGCTTCCAATCTCTCCCTTCTCCAAGCCTTCCTTCATGTAACTAAGTTTTTAAAGAAAAGGTGTGTCATTTTCATGTTCAAGAACTTTGCTGTCTCTTTTTAAATTGGCATTCAAGAATATCTACAATCACTCTAACCTACTGTTTCAGTCTTATTTTATATATCTAGACAGCTAGGTGCATAGATAGCTAGGTGGATAGAACAGCCCACTTCACATCAAGAAGACTTGAATTCAAATCTGGCTTCAGACCCTCATGAGTTGTGTGACTCTGGGCAAGTCATTTAATCTTTGTTTACGTCAGTTTTCTCATTTGTAAGATGGGGATAACAATAACATTTACCTCCCAGAGTCGTTGTGAGGATCACCTGACATGATTATTGTACAGTGCCTAGCACTTAGTAATTGTGATAGAAATGTTAGTTATTGCTTTTAATTCAACTCTGTGGTCCATTCAAACTGAACTACTCAATATTTCATTCTCTCTCTCTTTGTCTCTCTGTCTCTGTTTCTGTCTTATACTCTCAGTCTCTCTCTCTCTCTCTCTCTCATAACAAGCAGAATCTCAAGCCTGGAATGTGTTCCCTGCTCATATTTGCCTATCATAACCCTTATCTCCTTCCCTCTCTCTTTCTCTTTATGTTTCTCTTCCTCACTTATGCCTTTCTTGCATTTTTCCAGTCCTTCCTCCTTCCTTCTATATCTTGCCCAGGGTAGAAATGTAGACCTTCACAGACCCAATTCCACTAATAATCAGCATGGAGTTCTTAATCTGGTCCATTTTTTTCTTACATGGGTCAGTTAGCCCATCCTTAGGTAGAATGGTGACCACGTGCTCCCAAGGGTTCCCTATATTTGCACCAGAATTAACGTGAACAACTGATCAGTTTAATGTACTACAGTTCAGAGCTCCCAAGCTCAAGCAATCAGTCAGCTTCAGCTTCCTCTGTAGCAGGAATTATAGTTGTGTGCCAACATACTATCCTTTTTCTCTTCAAGGCTCTGCTCAAGGAATTACTCCTCCAGAAAAGCCTGTGTAGATGTTTCCATTATGTTATTTCATGACATGGCACAGAAGGAATATTGCATTGTACATGAAATAAATTATCATAGTTCATCTAAAATAAGTTATGTTATTGTTCTATTATAATCCATACCAGGATATTTATTTTTGTGGAAACTGATGAAGCAAATTTAGCAATACGCTAATTTCCCAAGGGAAAGTAGGAAAAGAAGAGGTAATGGAAATGCCATAAATACTTATTTTTTATTGATATATTAGTTAAGCATTATATAGGGAGGCCATACACATAGATAACAGGAAGTTTATTTATAGCTTTTAGGACAGAGAAAGTTCCTTAACTGGAGTATTTGACCTCTTGATTTTGTCAATATCCAGTTAGAGCAATTAGAAGGAAAAAGGAAAAAGAAGTCTCCCTGTTTCTTCCAGGGAAGGGGGAAAATGAATAAAACATTGGGGAAAAGAGTTGTATGGTCAAAAGTGAGCTATCCAGTGAGATGGTTATCCAGTAAGAGATTATTTGATAAAAAAGAAATCAACTCATAAAAATCACTGACCTTAGGGAAGGGCCATACATTGATCCATGGGCAATAACCATTGTTTGTTTCTTCTCCCTTTAGGCACCTCTTTAATGATTTGCTATTGTGCTCCATTTCCTTTTTTTTAGCCCTCTCTTGATTGCTTGTAATTAGATTCATCCAAATTCAGAACACTAAATATTCCCTGTTTTTTCCTGTCCCAAGTTCCTAGTAGACACAACCACCCAATATTTTATGAAAGTCCCAATCCTGTCCATACAATAAATTATAATGTCTGCAATATATGTTTTGATTTTTGACTGTATTCAATTTAGAACTTGTTAGAGCCTGCTTTTTATAATTCCCTAATAGCTTCATATGTTTATGCAAACAATATTATAAGCTCCCTGAGGGTAAGGATGTTGTCATGACTTTGTTGTATCCCCACAGTGCTAGGGGAATAGCAGGAGGTGCTTAATAAGTATTTGCTGAGTTGAATCGACTGTCATAAATTTATAAACTCTCTTCCAGTCTCCATAGAGATACTATGGGAAATAAAATCACTTTGAATGTCACAGAGTAGCATGTGTGACAAGGATTGTTGACCTCTTTGATGACCTAAGTAAACAGTTTAAAAACACAACATACCCAAAATTGGGCTTCATTTTATTTTTATGAAGAATGCATCCATACGTATTGTCTATGACATTATTTCATCCTCTCTCTATCCAGAGCAGAGAAAATAATTATTGTAACAAAAACAAAAGAGATGAAATAACTATTGATCTACTGATCAAGAAAATCAGTTTCCAGCTAGCATTGCCAATTTCACGTTATTAGGCTCCCTCTCTTTGCACTTTGATAGTACTGGATTATCAGGGGGAAACGTCATTATTTTGAATGTCCTGCACACTGCTGCTTATTTAGCTCATCTAGAGTTATTTATCTTAACCTTTTTTGAATAGCTTGTTTCTCTCAAGGTTAATGAAATTTTATGAAAGTATTCCAATTGTTTTTTCAATCAATCAATAAATAGACACAATATTTTGGAAGTCCAGTATCAAATCAGCTAAAATTGAGTGTCTGCTGCCAACATTTGTTAGTTTTTATTAGGTTAATTGTTACCACTTAAAAAAAAATCACAAAACTCCTGACTGAAAGAACATGAAACAATATCCACAGAGTAACTGAGACCAAAGAGAAACATTATTTATTACTTTATTGCAAAGACAATGAAATTGTGATTTGTGGTCAAAGACACATAATAGAGGAATGAAAATGGCACTTGCTTTCAGCATCAGTCCTAAACATTTGCTACATTTTTCTGGAAGGACAGTTGTATTTTTTAATTGTTAAATGGAATTTTCCCTAAGGTACATGAACTTAAAATTACATACATACACACACACACTCACACTTAAAGGTATGGAAGGCTTGATCAGAGACTACAGGATGTCTAAGGAATGGGTATTCTTTAATTAAAGTGTACTTTGGTATATTTTCATGGATAGAATACTGAAATGGACATCAGGAAACCAGTTTATAGCCCATCTCTAGCCACTAATTTAGCTGTGTGACCATTGGCCAAGATGCCTTCCATATAGGCATCATCTTCTTGAGGAAAGAGATTGTTGGACTAAATGATTTCTGTGGTACTTTTCAAGTCCCAGTCAGCATCTGATCTACCAACCAAATTATTGAAGAACAAATAGATAGGTGGTCTCTGCTCCTAGAGAAGAGGGAGAGGAGAAATCCTGGTATGCAAACCAGAATAAATGAAGTAGTTAGAATCAGAACCAGAGATCCAATCAGAGACTCAGAAAAAACAATGTTGTCAAAGAAGACGGCAAAGGTTGGACCACCTACTCTTAGTTAAATGTGAAAATAAATTGGAGATGAGAATATAGGGAAGGGTCAGGACTCAATGCCCAAAGGATAACTAAAGCAAAATTTGTAACTCTCAGGGTATGCTTGTTTAAGGAGCAATGCTGGCAGAATTTGAGATCCCATATAATACCTTGTGAAATGCTGAGAGTTGTCACATGGTATTTACTATAGGTAGTTTAATGACTTATATTATGCAAATAAATAAAAAATCTGTGATTTTTGTCAGAATGGGAAGTGTTAGGTATAGGCACTTTCTGCCTCCAAAGCAGATTGCCACTCAGTCTACGGCTGAGTAGATAAATCCTAAAGACTTGCTTCAGATGAAATGACTTGTCCAGGGTTATACTGGTAATCAAGGTCAGAGGCAAAATTTGAGCCCAGTTATTTCTAAGACTATTTTATTCTACCATTCTAGCAACTGCTCTAACTCAGTTACAGAGAGAAGGTTACCTGTGACACTGAGGGGTTGAATGGCTTACAGATAGTCACAAACCTTATAAATGTCAGAAACAAGATGTAAACCCAGTTACATTGCCCTGCCTATATACTATTTATATTACATTTTGCTATTGTCTTCATTCTGCAATAAAATTTCACAACAGAGTAAGCTCATGGAATATGAATGACTGTGATTGTAAGAATCTCCTCCTGAAATATGTTCATACATATCAGTCTGAATATATGTGGTACCGATATTTATTTTACTGAGATTACTCAGAGCTCTTTAATTGGGTCACGTAAGTACAGTAGTAAATTCACTGAAATTGCTTTTATTTTTCCTTCTAGTTATTCTTTCTACAAAAAAAATCTTTACTCTCATTATAATGTGACAAAAGTATTTTAAAAAGCCTTTTCTTATTGACCTCATCAAAATGTTGACTCAATTGCTCCTTGCCATATCAAGTAGAGGTATATTTGTAACATAGTGCTTCAGACCTGGATGACAATCACCTAAGGAATATGAGAGGCATGAATCTGTTTTGCCTAAATCTGCCTCAGCTACCACTCCCTTAGTTCTTCAGGAGCTGTGCTCTATAATAGAAAAGAAATTTGTTTGGATGCATGTGCTACATTGATATTTCTGTCACAGCATTGGTAGCTTACAGATAATTTCCAGTTCTAGCCTAAAGTTTAGTAACAGCAGGGACCAAGCCACTGGTTTGGTTAAAATACCACACCAGCCTATGATCTATCCCATAATCAAAATCAGAAACCTGGACAGCAAATTCTGCTGCCATATATTTAGGTTATACCAAGGTAAAAAAAAAAAAGCAAATTATTTGCTGCATCAACATGCTGCACATGTTCAACACAATGATGCTCATCTGGCACATTTAATTCATCATTAGGAAATGCAAAAGTAGAATGTACACTTTTACTCATAGTATTCCAGTATTGGCCTAACCCTGACCTCCTCTACCCCTAAATAGTGCATCGATGGCTAAAAATAATAGAGGAAGAATTTAATGCCCAGCCTCCTCATTTTATACACATGTAAGTTACTTAAAGGTTGTTCATCAAACTTCAGAGTGATATTTTAGTGAGAATTCCCCAGCAAACTGACTGCAATATCAGAGAATTATTCATTTCATTTTATCACCCTCTCTTATCTTTTGATAATTTGCCGTAGAGTACAGAGGCATCATGGTGTAGTAGATGGGCAAGCAATTTTGGAATCAGAAAGAAGCAAAAATAAGGGTTTTTTTGTTTTATATTTTTCCTGACACAAACTAGGTATGTCACCATGGACAATCATTTAACCTCTCAGTGCCCCACAGAAATCTAAGCTCTGAATTGCTGATCTGTATATATCAAGGTAATTTCCAAACCAGGAGTTCCCCAAGTTGATGAATTTCAGGTCTGCAAGTTAATCAATATATTGCTGAATGAATGAATGAAAAGATAGTATGCATTTGTAACATTTTAGCGAGAGAAGTGGTTATTTAAGTATATGCAAAGATGTAGAGGTGAGTGGTACTGTTGTAGGTGATAAATATACCTTGATATAGACAAATCAATTTTGTCTAACTAAAAGGAAAGCTCATTTTGTCTGCCACAAACAACCTTTAACCAGTCATGAGAAGAATAAAAGGGTAAAGTAAGACCATCTTAATAGTAGAAAAGAAAAACACAATAGGTGAATTGCCATATTGTTTTAAAATTTTTATACTGTTTTCCCCTTCCTTTATTTATGTCCTATAGTATTCCTACTGTTTTTAATTTAATTTTTAAAATAAAAATTTCTAGAATATATATGATCCACATATCCTTAATCTAATCCAATATTAGCATGAATATCTGGGAGACATATATATATGTGTGTACATATGTGTATGTATATGTACATACATATGTGTATTATGTACGTATGGATGTAAATACACACATATATATAATATACATATATACAAAATGGAACAATATCATTTATTTGTCCTCTATTGATATATATATATATATATCATCCAGTATCATGCTCTCTCAATAGAGGACAAATAAATGATATTATTCCATTTTTAATTGCCATGCTTCATATACTGCCCTTTAGTCATAAAGAAATTTAATATCATTCATTTCCCTTTCAAAAAAATCTTTCAAACATATAATTTTGGAAATAGGATTTTCCAAATAATAAGTAAATAAAATAAATAATTTTACTATTAGTGAATGCTTCCAGCCTGAGATGCCCCATTGAACACTCAGGAGATGGGTTTGTAATAAGTACTTTCTGAAGCTACAACAAGCCTGGCTTGCCTTTCATTCATTTTCATTTCATTTCATTCATTTGTGTGCCAGAGCTCTGCCGTCCCTCCAACACAATCATTTGTCCTCTGCCATCAGGAAGTGGTTTAGAGAGCACCTTCCTTCAGACCATTAAACTAATTCAAATTGAAAAATGCTTTTATACTCTAAGAGGAGTCAGTGATGCACAATTTTACCAGTGCCGATTATATATAGGAAGAGTGCTAAAGTACTGAGTTCCTCCCTTTTTGTTCCCACTTCACTTTCCCCTTCTATCTTACCATTAAAATATTTCAATTTATTCCAAGCTCTGTCAATGCAGTTGGATAGATTCGTTAGTTTAACATTATGGAAAAATGTTGAGCATCTTGGGAAATTACTCCAAGTAAAAGTAAGACTGACAGAAATCTTAGTTTATTTAAAAAAAAATAGTTCCAAAGGCAAAAATGGCCCATAATGGGTCTTAAGGAATACAATTATTCTGGCAAAATTTGAGGTAAATGATAGAATGAAGAGAGGACTTATTCAGCAGTCAGAGGCCCTAGGTTCAATTCCTACTTTGAATTCTAGCTGAGTGACTTTTGGATGACTCATTTGGACATAAAGTTGTGATCTCTTTGCTATGAAGTTACTGAAAATGAGTAATTCAAAGTTCTTAGGTCACCATAAAGTATAACTATATTCAGTCACGCTTTTTTAATTGTGAAGCATTCTTATCTTTGATAAATTAGTATCTAGATGATGAATGCTCAAACAGAATTTCCTATTAATTTAATCCCAGAAAACCTTTAAAAACTGTGTCTGCATGGCTGAAGGGAAAAAATGGAATCAATTATCCAGATAATTTAGATAAAAGTAGAAGATTTAAGCCTGAATTCTCCCTACTGACCATTCAAAATGGCCAAATATGACAGAAAACTGCTCAATCATCAATTTCGTTTGCTTGTACAGATAATTCCTAGTAAAATGACATTGTAGAATGGCTACCATCCCAATGATTATAAAAAGCCTTCTATGTAACAGCACAGTCCATTGTCAAAGTTAGGTTCCAGAAACCACTGCAATTAACTTGCTATGGGGACTCTTATAAATGTGGACAGCTAGGTGGCTCAGTGGATAAAGAGTTGAAGACTGGCAATCAGGAAGACTCATCTTTCTAAGTTCAAATCTAACCTCATCCACTTACTATGTGACCCTGGACAAGTCACTTAACCCTGTTTGCCTTAGTTTCTTCATCTGTAAAATGAGCTGGAAAAGAATCTTTGTAACTACTCCATTATCTTGCCAACAAAACCCTAAATAGGATCCCTAAGAGTCAGACACCACTGAAAAGATGACTGAACAACAAAAGATTGGTTTCAGGTCTCCTTTTAAAGACTTTACGTTATGATGCAGGGAGGGCATACTCTTGATTTGTACCACACATTCCCTTGTGAATCCTAGCTTGCTGCCCTAGTGACCACTGAAAGTACGAGGCAAAAATAATATCAAACACTAAAACTCAGAATAAGCCTACACTATCCAGGAAAGCTCAAACAAAAGAGAAAGGGCTTAAAAAAACAAAACAAAGGAGTATCAAAGAAAAGGTATGACCATTGCTGAGGCCTAAATAATACAATGTTAGCTGACAAAGGAGAGAAGACAAAGCTACTCAATTCTTAATTTGCTTTTTTTTCTGTGCCAAGAAGAATGATCCCTTCATTGAAAATAACCGAACAGCAGCAACGAAAGATTAATTGGAAGTTGACATCCAAAATAAGTAGAGACAAAAGTGTAGTTAACATGGATGACCTCAAGTCGGTTGGGTCAGATGAACTATATCCTTGGGTAATGAAAAATTTGTAGGCATAATTGCTGACTTATTTACTGTCAGTGACGATCGAAAGATTGTGGGGAAAAGAAAAAGTACCAAAGAATTGGAAGTTTCTGTAAGGTATTCAAATGTCCTAGTACTTAACAGAAGAGAGACAGAGAGAAAGAGAGACAGAGAGAGAGAGAGAGACAGAGAGGCAGAGAGAGACAGAGACACAGAGACACAGATATGCAGACATAGACATAGAGACACATAAATAGAGATAGAGAGACAGAAACAGAGACATAGAGAAACACAAAGAGATACAGAGAGAAACAGAAGGAGAAAGACAGAAAAGTCTAAAATAATAGGCCAAAGAGTTTGACTTTGATCCCAGAACGGATTATAAATGATACAGGGAACATCTAGGGAGCAATGACTATTTAGAACCAGAAGAGATCCTTCTAGAGCATGTGGGGCCAGACTAACCCATTGTACTTTTTGGATACTATTAATAAATTTGCGAATAAGAATCATCTGAATTTTAGTGGAATATTTAAAAAAAAAAGTGGTTCACTCTATTGCGGAAAAGGAGAAATATGTGCTAGATCATAATACAATAAGAGAGTTGCTGAACCGGTTGATTGGCCAGACTCAGAGCAGTGCATAGTGATACAATGTTATCTTGCAAAGGGGTCCCCAGTGAAGTTCCACAAGGTCTTTGGTATATTTTGTTTTACTTTATTTCATTCTGATTTTTATTCTCATTACCCAATGATTTGGATAAAGATATAAAATGACTACCAAAAATTATTTTAAAGAGCTAGAAAAAACAAAATTCATCTGGAAGAATAAAACATCCAGAATATCAAGGGAATTAATGAAAAGAAATGCTAGGGAAGATGACCTAGCCATATCAGATCTTAAATTGTATTATAAAACAGCTATTATTAAAACCACTTTGTATTGGCTAAGAAATAGAGTAGTGAATCAGTGGTTAGATACACAAGACACAGCAGTCAATGACTGTAGTAATCTACTGTTTGATAAACCAAAGGACTATAGCTTTTATAATAAGAACTTACTGTTTGACAAAAACTGCTGGGGAAATCTGGAAAATCATATGGCAGAAACTAAGCATAGACCAACACTTCATACCCTATACCAAGATAATGTCAAAATGAGGGCACTCTTTAGATATAAAGACTGATATTCTAAGCATACTAGCAGAGCAAGGAATAGTTTACCTGTGTGATTTATGGAGAACAGAAGAATTATGACCAAACAAGAGACAGAGAACTTTATGAAATACAAATTGAATAAGTTTGATTGCATTAAATTTAAAAGGTTTTGTACAAAAAAAGTCAATGCAGCTAGGATTAGAAGGGAAGCAGAAAACTGAGAAACAATTTTTATAAATAGTGTCTCTGATAAAAATCTCATTTCTTAAATATTTAGAGAACTGACTCAAACTTAGAAGAATACAGGTCATTCCCCAAATGATAAATGGTCAGAAGATATTAACAGACAGTTTTAAATGAAGAAATTAAAGCTATCTTTAGTCATGTGAAAAACCATGCTCTAAATCACTATTGATTAGAGAAATGCAAATAAAAACAACTCTGAGGTATCACACCACACCTATCAGAGTGATTAACATGACAAAACAGAAAAATGATAAACGTTGGCGAAGATGTGGGAAAATTGAAACACTAACGCATTGTTGGTGGAGTTGTGAACTGATCAAACCATTCTGGAGAACAATTTGGAATTACGCACAGATAGTTATAAAACTATGCATACCCATTGACCCAGCAATACCACTTCTAGGTCTGTATCCCAAAGAGAACATAAAAACAGGTAAAGAATCCACATATACCAAAATATTTATAGCAGCTCTTGTTGTAGTTGCCAAGAATTGGAACTTGAGGGTATGCCCAGCAAATGGGGAATGATTGAACAAGTTATGGCACATTAATGTAATGGAATACCATAATTCCACAAGAAATGATGAGCAGGCAGACTTCAGAAAAACCTAGAAAGACATATTGAACTGATGCTGAATGAAGCGAGCAGAAGCAGGACATTTTACACAGTAACAGCAACATTGTGCAATTGCTAACTTTGATAGACTTATCTCTGCCTAGCAAAGCAAGGATCTAGGATAACTCCAAATGGTTCATAATAGAAAATGCTATCCCCATTCAGAAAAAGAATCGTGGAGTCTAAATGGAGATTGAACCATACTATTTGTAATAGCTCTCTCTCTCTCTGTCTTTCTCTTCTCTCTCTCTCTCTCTCTCTCTCTCTCTTCTTTCTCATGGTTATTGTCACAGGTTCTAATTCTTCTTTACACCATGACTAATGTGCAAATATGTTTAATATGAAGGTATATGTAGAGCCTGTATCAGATTGCGTGCCATCTTGGGGTGGGAGAAACAGAAGAATGGGAAGAAAATTTGAAACTCAAAATCTTATAGAAGTGAACGGTGACAACTAAAATTTAATGAATTAATTTTAAAAATAAGCACATAACATTCTTGCTTACCTAATTTTCACATGGCATAAAAATGGGAGAGAGAGAACTAACATGCTGCATGATAGAATTAGGAGCTAAAAATACCTTGACAAGCTAGGTCATTCACTGGAATCTGTCCAGCCTTCTTACTCCTTATTCCCTACCATGTATGCTTCAATCCAGTGACACTAGTCTCCTGACTGCTCCATGAACACAACGCTCCATCTTTCAGGTCTGGAGAATTTTCTCTACCTGAACCCATGCCTGGCATGTTGTCCTTCCTCCTCTCTGCCTGCCGGCTTCCTTATGTCTCAACTAAAATCCTACCTTCTGTAAGAAGCCTTTCTCAATCTCTCTTAATACTAGTGCCTTCCCTGTGTCAGTCAGTACCTATTTATCTTAAATGTAGCTTGCTTTGAATATATTTGTTTGCATGTTGTCTCCCTCCATTAGGTCTTAAGCTCCTTGGGGTCCAGCATTGTCTTTTGCCTCATTTTGATTTCTCAGCACTGAGTACAGTGTCTTAGTAGGTGTAGGTGTTCGATAAATTTTGATTGCTTGAATCTAATAAATAAAATTCAGCAGGAAAAAAATAGTCTTAAATTTGTGTTTAAAAACTCATCCTGACAAGTACAAGGTAGAAGGACAGAACTGGAATGGAAAAGGCAGGAAAAACAGGGAATTCTGATGAGTTGAAAGATAAATATGATTAAACAGTATGATATAGTATGGCAGTCAAAAACAAAACGGCAGCCAACCAATCAAAACAACTAGTGCTATTGTGGGCATTTTGCAGAGAGAGCTTTCAGAATTTGAGAGGACCAGTTCCATTTTATCCTACAGAGCTAACAAAACGCCTGGAGGATTGAGTTTAGCTCTGGTTACTACAGTTTAAGAGAGACATTGATTAACTATAGAGAATCCAGGTCAGGGCTCTTACTCTTTTGTCTTGTGGTCCCCTTTGGTAGTTTGATAAAGCCTAGAAACCCCTTCTCAGAATAGTGCTTTCTAAATATGTAAAATAAAATATATAAGGTTGCAAAGAAAACCAGTTATATGCAAATATAATCAAAATGTAAGAAGTAAACAAGTTCATGGACTTCAAGTTAAGAACCTCTGGTTAAGATGAAGCTAAGCAGCATGGCCAAATGCTTTGAGTCTGTCAAATCATAATAAGCAGAAGGAAAAAATCACATTTATTTTGCAGAATTGAAGACCAAGGAGGAACATGATGGTTGTGTTCAAGAATTTGAAGGAAGAGCTGACTCTTCCTTCCTTTCTTTTTCTCTTGGCTTTCCCAAAACTTTAAACCCAGTGCACACTGAAGTTCATAGATTGTACAATAATGGGTCCATGCCCAAACTCCACTTAATGGCTGTTTTCTGAACCATCCTGTCTTAAGAGTGATTATCAATAGTAACTATTGCTCTTTCCCTCCCAGCTTGATTTTACTTATATTTTTTTCTTTTGTTTATTAAAGGGGCCATTCCCTGATTACTTCTTAAAGAAGCCTATTCATGAATGGGTGTCAGCTTACTTTAAGTGAGTACTTGAATAAGCCTTAGGTAAAAAAGCCAAGGCCTCCCATTGCATCCTGTGCAGTCTCTTAGTTATCCAGATAGCTCAGGAGGAGAAAGTGAGACTGGTGACTTTGCACACCCCTCTCTCATTCAAAGCAAAGTCAAGTGCAAGTTGTGTTATCACTTCTCTGATGCCATGGTCTTCTTCAAAAATGAAGGATGAACACACAACAATAACGACAACTTATGGAGAAAAGGGGTTAAACTTCATCTGCTTGGCCTCAAAGAGCAGAACTAGGAACAATCAGAGATCAATTTAGTCTTGATGTCAGAAAAAAAAGAAACTTGTCAAAAATTAGACTGTCCAACAGTAGAGTGAGCTGCCTATGGAGTGCGTTGGTTTTGCCATTCTGGAGGTCTTGGAGCAGAAGCTGGATAAAGCCTTCATTTATTTGTTTGTTTTTTGCTTTTGTGTGCTGTGATGTGAATTAGCTGAAATGACTTATTAAGTCCCTTCTGTTTATAAGACTAATTCTATGACTAGTAAACTTCTATCCAACTCTTCTGCTTATTAGAATAAAATCTGGGATCACAAATCAAACATCTTTTTGGGGATGCTTTATCGTTTCAAGGGGATGATAAGGAAAAGGACCATACTGTGTTTGTGGATACATCTTAAAACACATTGGTACAAACCAGGATCAAAAGGATAGGCTTGCATTTATATTTTTCCATCACTTGCCTCAACCTTAAACTTCAGTCCCTATGGATAAAGATGCCATCAGATGGCATCAGGAGAATTTATACTTACTTCTTTCCACCTTTCAGACAAGCCTACATTCTATTTCCTATTATCATGTTTGATCTTTAGGATCATAGATATGGAACTAGAACTGATCTTAGAGGATGTCTAGTATAATCATATAATTTTAAGGATGAGTAAACTAAAGTCCCAATGATATTTTCACTTGCCCAAGATTGTACAGAAGCTAAGTGGCAGTGCTGGGATTTGAACCCAAGACGATTGATTATAAATTCAATCTAGCAACAACAAACAAACATTTATTAAGTATCTATAACTTGCCATGAACTTTGCTAGACTTGAGGGAATAAAAACAAGAGTCTCTGCTCTAAAAAAGAAAGTTTACATTTTTTTGAGGATATAGATGATATACCAATGTGAGTACATATAGAATAAGTACATAGTAAGTACAAAGATATTTGGGTGGGTTAAAAGCATCAGAAAAATCTTCATATAGGAAGTAGTGCTTAAATTGAGTCTGAAGAAGCACTAGGATTGAGGAGATGCTGTGTTTCAGGCAATATAATTTCAAAGGGGAAGCTCTAGGAATTCAACAGATCAGGAAAGATCACATGGCAGAGGTGATATTTAGGTTGACCTTTGAAGGAAGCTAGAGATTCTAAGAAACAGAGTTGAGGGGGGCATATATTGTAGAAATGAGGGGATAACCACTGCAAAGGTATGGATCCAGGAGATGAAATATTTTCATCAAGCCATTGGCAGGACCTTTACACAAAACGGACTTACATGCAATAGACCTAGAGAAGTAAAGTGGAACCAAATTTTATGTAGCTAGATGGACATTCCATTCATGGACATACATTCTGAATCAAGAATTAGCTGGGCCCAAAATTGAAAATGAGAAACTGATGATTATATTGCTTTTTAGGAAATTATGAAATATTTTTAATGATTCCCTGAAGCAAAGACATATATTTTTAACACCATGCTTAAGGGCTACAGGGAAGGAAAGTAATATATAATAATAAGGCTGAATAGTTGGTTTAAGGGTAAAATTATAAAGAGTCTTAAATGCTGAACAGACCAGGTAATATTTTACCCTAGAAAAAATACAGAGTCATTGGAGTCTGTTGAATGGTCAAGTGACCTGGTCAGACGTGCTTTTTGGTAGCCATGTGCCGTATAGGTTGGAGATTTCATTCCCAACCTTTCAATGGGTAGTATTGGAAATACAATTCATAACATGCTAACATGCCATGTGCATTTCCTGAGGATAGAAAAGCAACTACAAAATGGACAGAGAGTGAATCATTCTGCAAGGCGAAAATAAACAAGTCCTGGAATTAGCAGAAGTACAGTTAGCAGAGAGTCATTATGTACATACAAATGAAAGGCCAGTATGAAATGAAGAGTCACCTGCCAGGCAATGGTTCATAATAGGTGACACTTAGGTTAAAACTCATCAGAATTGTATATGTGCAGATAAAATTAGACTTTTTTTTCAGGGACATTTGTTCTATTTTGTTTTCCCCAAATTGTAAAAATAATAATACCAACATATAGAAAAGCAGAGATAATATATAGTCAAATTTAATTTACTGTCATTTGATTTTTAAAAAGTCTTGAAAGGTAATTCACATTCAACTGTCTCCACCTGGCATAATAGAAGTACAGTATTTAGAAATAGAGGAGCTGGGTTCAAATCCTCACTACTACATATTAACCATGCAATCTTGGATAAACCACTTCCCTTTCCTGGGTCTAAGAGCCTTTCTCTGTAAACTATAGATTAGATCAGGTTAGACTACACAGACTAGATAATCTCTAAGGTCTCCTTCAGGTCTGAATCTGATGATATGGTTAATCAATTTAGTTTTTCCCTGCTACTATTGAAGAAGGGGAAGAGGTAGATAATGGATATACCATAGCTGGCCCTCAAGAAGTAGAATGCCAGTATACCTTTGCAATTTCACAAAGGGGAAAGGGTAGATCAGGGAAATATAATAATGCTAATGTTAGCATTTCCTCCTTCTGTCACTGAGCAAATACATTCATGCAAACTCACTATGACTTATGGTCCTACAGCATGAAAAGAAAGCAGAATTCAAAGCAGTCAGAAAGTACTCAGAATAGGAGAATGCCAGGTAGATTTTGTCTCCTGCAGCCACTAGGCATAGGTTTTAGAGTTTCTTCAGATTTGATTTTCATTCAGTAGCTAAAATGAAAAAGGATCTGGTAGAAAATGAAAAACACAGAGGATGCAAAGCATCATGGAAGTCTTTTATATTGGGCTATCTCAGTATACTTATCCACATAAAATCTGCCTTAGCATTTATTAAATCTGAGCACTGAGTTTCATGAGTTTAATAATTCACTCTCGTTGAACTGAATCAAATTTGATAGGATCACCAAAATGTCGTTCATTGACTATCTACTTTACAAAGTTCTCATTAAGGAACAAATTGAAAAAGAGGAGCTGAAATAGAAGATTCAGTAAATGAAATAAGAAACAGAAATATTTATTGTTCTCCTACTCTGTTTATTTGGTAGCATGGCAGAGAATACAGGTTTGAGCCCTCAGTCTTCCAAATAACTCACCCTGTGATGATGTGTCTTCAGATAACTGGTTGGAAAATACATTAGAATTAATTAGTCTTGTGTATTTTGGACCTAAGTAGAAATACCATATAGCAACCCTGATAAGTGGCCATCCAGATTGTACTTGTATAGTGAAGGGGAAGCTTTTTCCTTCCTTGGTAGTTGGATCCACCTTGGGCAGTGCTAAATCTTTGTCTTTACATTAGATATGTCTGTCTGTAGTTTTTATCTATTGCTTCTACTTATGGACTAGGAACTAAAAAAATATGTCTAATCCCTTTTGCACATGATAACATTTCACAGCAACATCCTCTTAAGTCTCCCTCATGTTAAGCATCATGAACCTTACTCTGCACCTCTGTAAAATGGAGAAAACAATAATACCTCCCTCTAAGGGTTGCTGTGAGACAATCCATGTAAAGCACTTTGTCATTCTTAAAGCCTTCAATAATGGTTAACTATTACAATTCTTAGATTTTGTTTATTTCTGCTGTGTTTATTGGAAGTTTATAGTTTCTTGCTGCACCTAAAAATCTTTCCAAATTTCTCCTTCTCTTGCAAACCCTTTCAGCTATATTTCTAATACTAAATTTAATCACCTGCTTCATTTGTGGTCTCCATCCCTATTTAGTTACTTTAAAATCATCTTTTTTCCTGTTTTTTTTTTTAATTTTCCATCTGTCTAATCTTCAAGTTCCCTTGTTAAGTCACGCCCTCTTTTCACTGGGATTATTCCACCCCCAGCACCCCAAGAATGCCTGTCAGAAGAGACAGAAGGCTTGCTGCAGAATAACCAAGGCCCTCCCTATTCCTAGAAGCTGAGCCCACATCCTTCCCACAGAGTTCCTGATATTGCCCTATCCAGAAGGAACCAGTAAAATTCTACCCGCCTCCCCCCAAATGCACAAAATGCATTTTTAAGTCTGTCAGGCATTATGTTGCCTCAGGGCCAAGTCATTTAATTTGTTTTTACTGCCTTGGCACCCACAGCTTTTTTTTTTTGGGTGATATTTAGTTGTTACTTGCGACTTATCCCGGCACACCAATAATATCTTTTTTTATTCAGAGAACATATTCAACAAATGTTCTGATTGCAAACACTTTGTTGTGTTTTCCACAGACACATACAAAAAAAGAAAGCTAGGTCATCTTTTTTCATCACAGTACTGTGCTGGATAGAAATAGTACTATTTTGATGGCTACAATTTGAAGAAATCTTCCAATCTAGAGAAAGGGAAAAAAAATAGGGAGGAGGAGTTTATACACACCTTTTCTCTAAGCACTGAAAACAAAAGGGCTGAACTTTTTGGGAAACATTCAAACCTGAATATTTTTATATGAACAAAACAAGAGCAGATGGCAACAGGAAGTATTTTGTCCCCCAGTCAGAACCTACTTAATGCTATTTAGCCTGCCATTCCAATGTTTATTCATTTTGCTAGGCACTCAGCAGGTGATAAAGATCTTAAAGTGTCCAAGCAAACAAAAAGGACATTTGAATTACCATTTCGTATTATTTCTTGTTTGGGCAATTTTTAGCTTAGTCTTAGGATGCTGATAGCACTTTTAATAAACCACATGCTCTTATCAGGTCTTTTGAAAAATGTTCCTTATGAGTAATTAGAATAAGTCTTTCTTCATATCATTTATATCCTAAACTGTAGCTACTATTCCATTGGCCAAACCAATCTCATTGATTTTTGCTAATATTTGCTATGATGCAGTCATACTCATTCTGAGGAAAACAAATCCTGCCCTATATTTTAGAGGGAATGTATCCAAATCCATTGATACATTTGCAAAATAATTTAATGACATGCTGTTTCCAGAGGTTTCTAACATAAAGATGATATGGTCCCCTGTTTCCAGATATACTGCTATTTACTGACTGGGTCAAGTTATGGAGCACTACGGAGTCTTCTAAATGAGAACTTGAATCACTCAAAAGAATTTGACCAGTTTTCCACAAAGGAGTAATCAAGCAGAGGAATAAGCCCACTATCCAATAAATCACTAAGTATTTATTAGTAGCCTACTACATCCAGGTACTGGAAACACAAGGACAGAAATCCTTAACTCAAAGAGTTTACATTTTATTAGAGGCAACATGCATGCATGTAATGATATATAAATATATGCAAAGTAACACAAGGTAATTGCAAAGAGGAGGCACTAGCGTTTAGGGAGATCAGAAAAGACCTCATGGAGTAGATGGCGTGTGAATTGGGCTTTACAGGAAACTAGGGGTGCTAAGAAACAAAGTTAAGAGGGTATATTCCAGCATGGAAACAGGTTTGTAGAAAATCATAAATACAGTAGATGGAGAAGGGCAGCTTTAATAAGACAAGCAAATGCAGAAAGCAAGTAACGCAAAATACATCTGGAAAGGTAATGTTATGAAGTTGGATGTACAACTTATAGAGCTGGTCCATCAAAATGTATACCTTGCACAGACACTCTGAATAAAGAATTCATTGGGGAGGTAGAGCCAAGAAGGCAAAGGAGAAAGATGGACCTGCTGTAGCTTTCCTCTCATAACTCCTAAACTACCTGCAAAAAATGAGTCTAAACAAATTCTAGAGCAGCAGAAGACAAAAAATGACAGAGTGATAGAGATTTCTAGCCCAAAACAGCCTGGAAGGCTGACAGGAGAGGTCTACCACACCAGGCTTGGAGTGCAGCACAGTGCAGCCTTGGCTGCACCACACCAGGGACAGGACTGGAGCAGACCTCAGGGTGCAGAATCCCAGGCAGCAGCTGTGACTCCCAGATTACTCAACCCACAAAGGCAGCTTCAAAAGGTCAGTGAGAAATGGCTTTCACCTGGATGAAAAGTGAACTCAGTCTGGCTCCAGTCCCAGGGTGGCAGTGGTTGCTAAGGCAGCAGGGTCCATTTTAGGATTCCTCCATCTAAAAACCCTGGGGGAATCAAGCTGCTGATCTGAATCTCAGCCCTGAGTGACATTCCTGGGGTGAGGACTGTCTGGTGAAGCTGGTGAAGGCTCTGGACAGGGAATCCTACACACAGAACCTGGGTAGAAGAGTGCTTGTGGCTACTCCCAGATCAGAGTGCAGGCCAGCAGAGGAGTAAACTCCTCTCCCTTGACTGTGCCATCTTGGAGGAACTGAGAAGTTACAGGTCCCTAAAGTATGCCCTCCACTTGACAAAGGACTCAAAAGTCAAGTAATTGGCTGGGAAAATGCCCAAAAAAGGGAAAAAAATAAGACTATAGAAGTTTAATTTCATGGTGAGCATGTATTTTTTTCCATCCTTTCAGATGAGAAAGAACAATGCATATCATCAGAGGAAGACATAAAAGTCAAAGCATTTGCATCTGAAACCTCCAAAAAATATGCAATGGTCTCAGGCCATGGAAGGATTCAAAAAGGATTTTGAAAATCAAGTAGAGAGATGGAGGAAAAATTGGGAAGAAAAATGAGAGTGATGCAGGAAAATCATAAAAAGCAAGTCAACAGCCTGCTAAAGGAGACCCCAAAAATGCTGAAGAAAATAACACTTTTAAAAACAGACAAGTCCAAATGGTAAATGAGGTCCAAAAAGCCAATGAAGAGAAGAATGCTTTAAAAAGCAGAATTAGCCAAATGGAAAAGGAGGTTCAAAAGCTCACTGAAGAAAATAGTTCTTTAAAAATTAAAATGGAGCAGATGGAAACTAATAACTTTATGAGAAACCAAGAAATTATGAAACAAAACTAAAAGAATCAAAAAATAGAAGACAATGTGAAATATTTCATTGGAAAAACAACTGACCTGGAAAATAGATCCAGGAGAGACAATTTAAAAATTATGGGACTACCTGAAAACATGATAAAAAAAAGCCTAGAAATTATCTTTCATCAAATTATCAAGGAAAATTGTCCTGATTTTCTGGAACCAGAGGGTAAAACAAATATTGAAAGAATCCACTGATCATCTCCTGAAAAAGATCCCAAAATGAAAACTCCTAGGAATATTGTAGCCAAATTCCAGAGTTCCAGGTCAAAGAAAAAATATTGCAAGCAGCCAGGAAGAAATAATTTGAGTATTATGGAAATACAATCAGGATAACACAAGATCTAGCAGCTTCTACATTAAGGGATCTAAGGGTTTGGAATATGATATTCCAGAATTCTAAAAAACTAGTATTAAAACCAAGAATCACCTACCCAGAAAATCTGAGTATAATACTTCAGGGGAAAAAGTTGTCATTCAATGAAATAGAAGTTTTCTTGATGAAAAGACCAGAGCTGAATAGAAAATTTGACTTTCAAACACAAGAGTCAAGAGAAGCATGAAAAGGTAAACAGCAAAGAGAAATCAGAAGGGACTTACTAAAGTTGAACTTTTTACATTCCTACATGGAAAGATTATATTTGTAACTGTTGAAACTTTTCTCAGTATTTGTGCAGTTGCCCAGGGAAGGGGTGATATAAAAAAAAATAAAATTAAGAGGTGAGAGAAGAAAACATTGGGAAGAGAAAGGGAGGAATGGAATTGGGCAAATTATCTCTCATAAAAGAAGCAAGAAAACCTTTTTCAATGGAGAGTAGAAGGGGATATGAGAGGGAAAAAGTGAAGCTTACATTTGGCTTAATGAGAGAATAGCAGGTACACTCAATTTGGTATGAAAATCTATCTTACATTACAGGAAAGTAAGGGGACAGGGGAAAATGAGGTATGAGGGAATGACAGAAGAGAGGGTAAATGGGAGGAGGGAGTTTTTAGAAGCAAACACTTTTGGGAAGGGACAAAGTCAAAAGAGAATAAATGGGGAGGCAGGATAGGATGGAGGGAAATATAGTTAGTCTTTCACAACATGATTAATATGGAAGTCATTCGCATGACTACACATGTATGGCCTATACTGAATTTCTTGCCTTCCCAATAGAGATATGAGGGAGGAAGGGAGAGAAGTTGGAACTCAAAATTTTAGGAATGAATATTGAGAATTGTTTTTGCATGCAACTGGGAAATAAGAAATACAGATAATGGGCTATGGAAATATATCTTGCCCTACAAGAAAAGAGAGAAAATGGGGATAAGGGAAGAGAGGGGTGTGATAGAAAGGAGGACAGATTGTTAGAAGGGGTAATCAGAATGCACGGTGTCTTGGTGTGGGGGAAGAGGAGAGATAGGGAGAAAATTTGGAACACAAAACCTTGCGGAAATGAATGTTGAAAACTAAAGATAAATAAATTAATTTTAAAAATAAAGAATTAATTGAAACCAAAATTAAACACAAAGAGTAGACTGCATTACCTTTGGGAAACTGTCTAGTAGTAATTTTAATGGTCCCAAGATTTCCCCTGAAACAAAGGCCTTTATTTTAACATCACTATTCTCCAAGTGATATCATACGACTATGGGTTACAGAATAATACAATATCTTAAAAATTAAAGGTCCAGGTCACCAAATGACAAGAAATAATCAGATATGAGCTACAAGCATATTTTTGATGAAGGAAGTGGCATAAAAGATATAAGTAGAGATAAACAAAGGCTGACTTATCATCTGTTTGTAGCTATACAATGTCAATCATAGAGAAATCTCCTAGAATGTTGGATAGGTCTTTCCACAGAAGGGTTATGAGATAAAATAGGCAACAATTCCATAGAATAAAAAGACATGGATGGATTATATACTCTTGGAGGAAGTTTCCACATGAATGAGATCATGGACTGATCAAAAACTCAAATTATTTATAGTATCATGTATCTAAACTTGGTAGGGAATCTCATAAGCCATTTAATCCACACTGCTCATTTTACAGATGAGGAAGTGAAGAAATGTAGTTGATTTGCACAAGATCAGACAGAGAGTACTAGAGGAGAATAAACCAAGTTCTATGTATCCAGATCCAGCATATTTTCAACTGTACCACATTCTATGTCATCATTTGTTTCCTAACCCAAACTAATCAGGGAATTTTGAGCGTGAGAATCTAGTCATAAACAAGTTTTAAAAGGAAAGAACCCTAATTTTTTGAATGCTGAATGTATGCTTTAAAAACCATACATTCTCATGGTATTATCTGCTTTCTTTTCTATCAAGAAAAGACATACTTTTCATGCTATATTTTGCTTTTTTGCTACCAACAAAGAAGATTCTATGCCTACTGAATCATATGGAAATGAGCTATTGTCTTATACTCTTCGATGAAGAACTATTTCTGCTTAGAGAATCAGATTCAATATTTTATTCAAATACTGTCCAAAGTAAAAGCAAACAAAAACTCCTTGGGGAGGATGGGGGAAGGTTTAAGCCTTCCTGTACCCTCACTGCTTCACTTCTGCAGGGACAATAGAAATCTACAGCTATATTTGAATATGATTTTTATATTAATATATTCTTGAAAACCTTCACACTTCTTCCCAACTTAAGCCAGCTTGATGAGTGGCTCATTGTATATGTATATACATACATATATACACACACACACACACATATATATATGTATATGTATGTATATTTTTTTCCTTTAGGCTATTTTTTCTTGCTGGGTGGTGGGTAGGTGGGCTGGATAGTAGATAGATGTGGTAGTTAGAGAACTACCAGAAGCATGACTTCTGTAATCAAAACGTCGGAGCTGGAATGGTGATATAATTTTAAAGGGACATTGATATGATGAAGAGTATCCATGGCAAAACAATTCAGATGATAAAGGGCCTTCAGTCCATGTCATACGAACATGAATTGAAGAAAGTAGGGACGTTTTTAGACTGAAGAAGAAAATACTAAGGGGAAACATGATAATTGTCTCCAAATACTCTAAAGACTGTCATGTAAAAAAAATGGATTAGACTTGTTCTGTTTGGCACTAGGGGATGAAAATAAGAGCAATGTGTGGAAATTTCAAAAAGGTAAATTTAGTCTTGATGTTAGGGAAATGCCTTAACAATTAGAGATCTCTAAAAGTGAAATGGGCTGCCTTCTCAGTAAGGGTTTTCATGTAGAGTCTGGATGACCACTTGTCAGGTATATATATTATGGGAGTCATTGTTAAGGGGTCTAGGTTGGATTTGGTATCTCCAAATTATTTTCATCTCTAAAATTCTGTAATTCTGTATTCAAATCATATTTTTGTGAAATGAAGACTTCTAAATAAATATAAAACAAAGTAGCGTTTCTGATGCAATTTTTATTTATAAAAATTAATTTTCATCGTCTCAATTAAACATTAATTATTCTCCTTGTACTTTAAATATCATATTTATGATACATATACGCATGCATTATGTAATGTTTGAATATGTATACATGCATGTGTATGTGAAGAGAATATTTCTACAATTGGAAATCCTTATCAAAATAAAAGAAATTCTGAACATATACCTCCTATAGCTTCATCCAGTCTATTGTAAACCCAGTTATCTTTTCCATTTCATTTTGGTTAAACAATCATATTTTTATTCTATTTATTATGTGGTTTAATTCATTGTTTACTCTCCTAATGGTTTTGGAAGTGTTGGCAGCTGATAAAGCCAGGACCAAAATGTTTATCTTATTATGTATTGATGTCCTGAACTCTCTATCCTTATAAATTTTTTAAGGAAATTTAAAGGTGTTTTTTCCATAACAAAAAAAGACAAAAATGATTTTCTTCTTTGGTTTCTCCTATTTTATATCAAATAAGAATCTTAAGAAAATTGAATCACTGCACCAAAACCAATATTGTGTCCTCTATAGCTGTTAGAAGTCTTTCTCATTTCCTTTTCCAATTCACCAAATAAAATCAATTGTCCCAACCATGGAATTCAGTCCTCTGCCTTTCTTGAGTCATGAATGAAGAGTCCTTTACAAAAGGAAATCCACATGTTTCTACTCTCTAACATCTCTCCTCCATGAATCTATCTAGAATCTATACTACAAACCTATGATTATGGCTTCGTATTCTATGTGAAAAACGAACTGAATAAGACTTTCTGTCCTCTAGGTCCTCTACAAAATTTGTCCTTTATCCAACACCTACTCTGATAGATTTTTTGCATCAGTAACTGCCTCATGAATCACAACTTTCTTTTTTCCTCTTTTTGGCATATTTATCTTAAAAAATTATAAAAACATACTCTATTCAAAACAGCAATGACATAATCTGTCATCTCTGCTATTTTAATCACTGTGAACACATCTCTTTAATCCATTTAGAAGTTGTTAGCATCCCTAAATGAGTGCTTATCCCAGAATGTCTTCTGACCACATTCTTGGATAGGGTCAAATGACAGGATAATACTTCATGCTGTCTACAAAAATGCAACCTCAAGTCTAAATTTCCTCCAACCCCCGCAAACAACAACAAAATACAATTAAGTTCTATGATAAACTGTCTCTGATTGCCCACATTCCCTTCTCAAATTTTTCTCTGTTCCTTCTCTAACAGATTCTGAACAGTTTCAGTCTTCTCTAGTGTCTTTCATTCATTATAAACTCATAGAATCTTAGACAGGAAAGAGTCTTAAAGAGCACCTATTATCATTTTATGAATTAAATCAATTGATATCTAGAAAAGTTATTTGTCCAAATTCATGTAGTTAGAAACCCACAAATCTCAGCATGGAACTTAACTTATTCAAGTCAATTAATTCATGTCAAGAAAAGTTTATTAGAGCCTTTCAGCTAGGTGGTATATAATGGATAACATGCTGAGTCTGGAGTCAGGAAGACATGTTCCTGAGTTCAAATCTTGCCTCAGACAACTTACTGGTTGTGTGACCTTGGGCATGTCACTTAACCCTCCTTGCCTTAGTTTCCTCATTTGTAATATGAGTTAGAGAAGGAAATGGCAAAGCTCCTAGTATCTTTGCCAAGAAAATCCCAAAGGAGATCAGGTCACAAATAGTCAGATGTAACTGAAAATCACTAAATTGCAAATTAGAAAGTCACTGTGCCAATAGTGCTTGCATTTAAGAAGCTTTCATTTCTATTGGGAAATATAATCTTGCATCATAGGATAATAGAGTTAGGGCTTGAAGTGACATTAGAGATTATTTAGTGCCATCCTCTCACTTTAAAGAAAAGTAAGATATTTTCCAAGGCATTTTCCACTTGTCGAAAGTCTCATTGGTAGAAGTGACAGAGTCATTTGAACTCTGACTCCAAAGTTAGCATTTTCCCCTAATGTGAGACTTCTTCTCCTGAACACAGGTAAGTAAATAATGAGGAAGAAGAGAGTTTTAACAATGGGGACGTTTTTATACTTAGAGGAGGCTTAACAAAGGAAGTGGCATCTGAGTTTGAGTTTCTTAAAGGTAAATGAGGATTCCAAGAGAAATATGAGGAGAAAGACCATTCCAGTCATTGAGGAATGATGTAAAAACTTCAAGGCATAAGATTGGAGAGTGATGAGCACAGTGACTGGTGCACAGAAGGGCTCTAATAAAAGTCATTTCATTGCTTAATGATGAAAGCCAAAATATAATTTTCAAAGCCGGAAAAATTTCTAAGAAAGTTTTTTATTTAATAATTTCAAAGTTGGAAGATCTTCAAGATCTTCTGATGAACCAGGTGGTTCACGAGCAAAAATAACTGTACAATAGCAGTAATGAAGAATCAAGCAGAATCTTTTGAGTACCTTTAGTGGGGAGGAATTCGCTACCAGTCAAGACAGCCTATACCGTTTTTGTACAGCTTTAGTTCCTATGAATTTTTCCTTGTTTACTGGTTTGAAATCTGCCTTCTTACAATTTCAACCCATAGGTCTTAATTCTACCCTCTGGAATCCAGTAGAATAAAATTACTCTCTGTTCTGGGTAACAGCTTTTCTAATATGTGACTATATGTGTCGTTGAATCACAACTTTTAGACCTATGAAGAACCCTTGAAGGCATCACTTTACATATTAGGAAATTGGGGCCCTGAAAAGTAAAAATAATTTGCCAAATATTATGTAGGCAGTAAATTGTAAACTCAGGATTCAAACCAAAGTCTTCTGACTCCAAAGTCAATGCCCTTCCCATTAGACCCCTCTGTTATGCCCTGTAAAGCTTTGTCTTTACATAGATAGCCCCATGTCTTTGATTCATCTTTTCATATCACGGTTTTGAGATCTATATCATTCCAATTACCTTCATCTAGACATATTCAGTTTTGCATTTTATATTTCTGTCACAGGAAATTAAAAAATCACAGATCTTGATGGCAGGTTATTGACCCTGGTGAATATTAGAAACATGCCCTAGTCCTTCAATCAAAGAAATAGAACTGGACTGTATATAATATCTCAAATCCAAACAAAACTGTCTTTTACCTGGTTTTTCACATCCAAATCTACTGTTAAAACTTTGAAACAAATATTATAAATCACGTTCTTATTTATCAACCAACTGGGAGAAAATAGTCATCAGGAATGATTGCATAAGGTTGGCAACTAATGGTAACTGAGTAAAGAATTGGAATATAATTAAAATATTCTGGATCTGACATCTACATGTTACCCTGGACAGCTGGATTCCTCCCCTAAGGCAAAATTCCCACTCCTATACTATTTTTTTAAAATAAAAAACAGGGTCCGACATTTCCCTATGGGTGCCATTACCATTAGCCTCCATTCATAGTAAGCACTGGTTTCTGTTTTGATCTCTTTTAGACTCTACAGTCAACTTCAAGAACATATATGTTAGGTTAATTCAACTGTGGTACAAGCTATGGTGCACAATTTGATTTTGAAAATTCTGTCAAAACATTATTCATTTTTAACTGTACCATCATAAATGTGGGAAAGGTTCCTAAGGAAACAAGGAAAGCACACCAAATTAATACTAGGTTTTAGATGACAGCAAATGCCACACAGGACGAGAAAGAAGGGAATTTGTAGGAGACAGGTGCTGTAAATAAGAGCTTTAAAATTCTCACTTTCAAAATCCTGAATGCTTGAGCATTATTTTCTGTGCATTTTTTTCTTTCTCAAACAACAAAACAGGAACCATTATATATGATGAGACCAGAAAATTATGCTGAAGCATGTGAACGGTGAGGGATCAGAACATGTATTTATGGTGACTCAACTGATAATGACAATCAGATGACTTAAAAGAAAATCTAAGGAAAATGTATGCTGGATAGTAAGAAGACTTTAGGTTTTGAATTTGACTAGCACTGAAATTATGGTTATAATCACTTGAAACACAAAAAGTAAACTGGACAACATTTATCTTATTTATCTTGGTATTTATCTAGAGGAAATAAACCTTATCCCCCTTCCTGATGAAGTGTGTGTACACACATATGTATAATGTATATGTATACATGTGTCTTTGCATGTGTGCATATATGCATTGTGTACATGTATGCATATGTGTATATGTCAATACAGACATATATGTGCATGCGTGTACATCATGAAGAACCTTTTTTGATATATAAACATTATTAGTGAACAATATAGATCTGAAAAAATACAAGTCTAAATTTGCTCAGGAGGTGAGATACATCAAATCTATTTTCCAAGTTTTCGCTTAACCAGAAAAATTTTAAAATCTTATCTTAAATCAATGTCCCTAATAAAAATGATAACAGATATCCAAAATAATATCAGTTATTTATATTTCAAAGACAAATTGATGGATTAATATTTCTATTTGTGCACAATTCCTTTTAAATTTTCCAGGTAAAGACAGTCATAGTTATATGAATTCAGGAGAAATAAATAAGAGAAGGAAGTAAAGAAAGGTGGATGAGACTAATATAGCAAAATTTAGTCTTTGGACACTGTGAAATGATACAGAATAAAGTTCATTTAAATATTCTTGACTTTGAAAATTAACCTATTCTAGGCTAGAAAGCTCAAGTGTACCTTTGCTTCCGATTTCTATATGCACTGAGCCATCAATGCTGA
>CM053771.1:411278762-411374951 GCA_028658325.1 Potorous gilbertii | reverse complement strand
TGTTTATGATTTTGCTCCAATTCTTCACCACTTCTAAGAAATAAATCAAACTTTAAAAAATAATTTTGGGCTTCTCAAGGCCAAACTAATGTCACTTGTCTTGTTTATTTGTCATATTCTAATTTGTGTACTTGTTCCACCAAATGGAAGGCTTATTAAGGATAAGCCTTCCTTGTATCCTCAGATCCTAGGACATAGTAGGTACTGAATATATACATACATACATACATATATATACATATATATACATATACGTATATGTATATATATATATATACATATACGTATATGTATATATATGTATATATATTTTAAATGAACACGGTTGTTTGCTCAATTTTGTTGCCAGAACAGAATGATGACTCTGAATGTCTTCTAATTTCTTTATCACAAATGGTACACAAAGCATTTCTACTTAAGTTTATGTAATTCTTACTAGTGAGGCAGACTTCAAAGCAAGGGTACAATAAACCTAGAATACTTCTTCTGTCTCCTGTTATTCATTTCCTCTCATTCTTTATTTTCCTCTTTCTAATGAACATCTCAAATTCCTAACATCTCAGGAAGGCTGATCTCTGCATGCATATGCACACATATACTTATACATTGACAGATACACACACCCACAGACTTCCCTCCACACATGCACTCACTTTTCCCCATATATCTACACTTCTGAGGGTGCGTTGGGAGGCAGTTCAACTAGAGAGTAGGTCTGCCAGAGGTAGAAGGAAAAATCTAGGCACTCAGACTATGTAGATATAAAAGTGACCTGGCATAGTCTAAGTGGGGGTTTGAGATATGAAATGCCCCAGCCTGCTGGTGAGACTACCCTAGGAGCAAGGAGAGCATCTGTTTTAATTTGCTTTATACAGCACTTCACACAGTGCCATCCACATGTGGCTGATTAATAAAAGATATTTGATGAGGATGATTGATGAAGGTAATGATGATATTCTAGCAGTATTTTCCAGATTAGCTAAATGGTCTCAAAATCTAAGGTCATTCTAGGGAAAACTTAAAATAAGCCACATTAATTTGGTACCTATTTGCTATGTGAAGATAAGTTTTCATTACAGAATTCCTAATTAGGTTTAGCAAAATAGCTTTGTCATATAGTCAAAAAAGCATAATGGCTACAGGAAGTTTCAGGAATGTTTATTCTGTAGTTCATTCTCTTAGAGAAAGACTATATGAGGAGGACAGTGGGAAAAACACTGACACTAAAGTCAGGATGCAGCTTCCAATTTTACTTCTCATATTGTAAGTATGTGAGATTGGGAAAGTCACATAAATTCTTCTGGTTCCTCAACTGTCAAAAGAGCAGATTGGACAAGAGGTCCTCTATGATTCCTTCCAGCTATAAGTTAACACAATAGCAACTATCATTTTATAGTGCATTAAGGTTTGCAAGTCTTTTTGCATATTATGTATATTATTTTGTATATTATGCAAGTCTTTTGTATATTTGTATGCGACTGCTGCTCACAACAAGCCTGTGTTTTATAGTCCTCTCTTTACAGATAAGAAAACTGAGACAGAAAGAAGTTGAGTGACTTTCTTGGGGTCACAGAGATTATAAGTGTTTGAGAAAGGGTTCAAACCTGGCTTCTGTTTCTCTGTATTCACCTAGCTATGGTAGCAACCACGTAACCTAGTTGCTTAGACTTACGTTCCTATGATCATCAGGTAGTGAAAATGTTTTCTAATGTGATTCTGCTTAGTTTATAGTTCAGCAAACTAAAGTCACAAGGAAATAGGGCAAAATCATGAAGGTACAAAAGTCCAATGAAAATACGAGTTACTCATCTGTTATAATTATCTCTAATATTTACAACACCCTACATTCAAAAATCACTTGAGTGTTACTTTATGGTGATGATTTCCCCTACTCAAAGGAGGATTTAGGCCAAAATTCCCCAAGGTTTCTCAAATTGTCTTCATGCAACAATTAATTGAATAAATAGCTGTTCCTGTGTGTACACAAATACAGGGTATATATTTATCTAAATAGGTGAAGGAGAAACAATGATGGCACTCGGTTAGACAGTGCTTGAAAGACTGGTTCTATTGAAGAAGCCTTTTAAATTCATGCCAAGCACACGATGATTCTGTCCCTCCCCATTGCGATCTCACTTGGCTAGAAAAATAAACATTGTTAGAGGTTCCAGTTATTCCTGAGCAGGTGGGAGGATGACATGAAGAGCTCTTCAATCACTGATCTGCAAAGAGTTTGGGAATGTTTTGAGTATGAAAGACACTAGATGAAAACAAATTCTATTCTCTCCCATTTTATTGGGGAGTAATTATTGCTATCTGGAGAGTGAATGATTAATAGCACTGATTTGGAGGAAGAGAAAATACAGACAAATGCTTCTTTTATCTTCACCGCTACCACATGCACCCAGTTCTGCATGTGCCTCCATACTTGACTTCGTACTATTTGATTCCTGGGTCTTGATGTCTCTAAAGTCATGTTCACCTCTTTAACCTTTAAATTACAGGTCCGAAATAGACTATAGATCTTTGAATAAGGTAGTAATGCTCTAGGAAAAGAAAACATTTAGATCGCACATTTATAAGGTGATGGCATTGGACTAGACAACATGATATCATTTATAAATCCAGATTTAAATCTAAGATCCTAGTTTTTTTAATATCCCATTCAATTTTCTAAGCATGTTTAACATCTATGAAATGAAATGATATGCATAAGATATATGAATATATAATGGTTTGCAAACCTTAAAGTGTTATATAAATATCAGCTACTATTATTGCTATAATATTAACATATTATTTATTACTCCTGTAATAGTTATTACATTCAAGATAAATCAATTATGGTTCCTGCAGGGAGCTTGTTATTTAGTAGGTGAGATAAAGCATGGGCACAAATACTTTTTATACCAAGAGCGTAAGTCCCTAAAGGAGAAATACAGAGTGTCATGGGACATTTTGGGGAAGGTGAATTCTAACCTCATGGATTTGAGTTGATTTTTACAATGAGAAAATTAGATTTAATTTTAAAGGTAAGGTAGAGTAATTGGAGGTTTTTGAGTGGAGAAATATTTTATACTATAAATATTACTTGGTGGCAGTGTCTTGAATAGTTTAGAGTTGGGAAAGACTGGAGGCAAGGAGATTAATTAGAAGGCTGATTTGTTTGAAAACTGGAACTAGTTTGGTGCAGTGAGGATGCAAATGAGGAAAGAGATATAAAATATGTTATGGGGGAAGAATTAATAGCACTTAGGAACTGATTGGATATGGAAGATGGAGGAGGACCGGTGCAACAGAAACTATTTTGAAAACTAGATTGTTGAGGAATGGCAGTCCCATTAAAAGGTTACCTCACTACCCCTCCCAGATGAATCTTCTTAAAAGATCCATTTCATCATATCACACTTCTCAGAAATCTTCAGGGCATTGCTAATTGATCAATTTTAACTCAGGTTGGCATCACATATGCCTGGGTTCCAATCTAACTTTATTTTACAATACTCCTTGAAATGGACCCATGCCACTATTCCATGACTTATCAAACTTATTCTCAACTCTAGCCTTCTGATTGTGAAAATGGGGATGCATGAAGGCTCCTGATGTTATTCAATCCCTTGAAAACACAAGTAGTCTTGGGTTAGTTCATTGTGCTCCAATTTCTTCTCTCCTTCTGGCATTCGGTTTTATCATGCTAGCATGTCTATTCTCTGCTACCACTCAGTTCTTCCCCTTTGTCTAGTTCACCTCCTAGGTAAAGATGAGAGCCATTGTTGATTTCTCATTTATCCCTCTATTCTCCTTTTGCATTAAAAAAAAACAAACTAGAAAATGATTTCTCAGTTTTGTTTTTCCTTTTGGACTGCTAAAAGGATGAGAAATTAAGTACTTAAAGTAGCAACCAATCCTTTGGCCCAACCATACTACTTCTAGGGCTGTATCTGAATGAGATCATAAAAAAGGGAAAAGGACCCACATGTACCAAAAAATCTATAGAAACTCTTCTTGTAGTGGCAAAAAATCAGAAATTGAGGGGATGATTTTCAATTGAGGAGTGACTGAAAAAGTTGTGGCAAATGAATGTAATGGAATACTATTATGCTATTAGAAATATTGAGCAGGTAGACTTCAGAAAAACCTGGAAAGACTTATACGAACTGATTCTTGGTCAGGTGAGCAGAACCAGGAGAACTTTTCACACATTTTCTAACTTGGATGGACTTAAAAGGCTCATGATGAAAAAAATGCTATCCACATCCAAAGAATTACAGAATCTGAATGCAGATTGAAGCATACTATTCTCTCTCTCTCCCTCTCTCTCTCTCTCTCTCTCTCTCTCTCTCTCTCTCTCTCTGTCTCTTTCTCTCTCATTTTATTTTATTTCTCTTTTCTGTGGTTCATTCCAATGGTTCTAATTCTTTACAACATGACTAAATTGAAAATATGTTTAATAATGATGTACATGTAGAGTCTCTAGAGTCTATATCAGATTGCATAGTATCTTGGGGAGGGAGGAGAAAAAAGAGGAAGAGGGAACTTAAAACTCAAAAGCTTGTAGAACTGAATATTGTAAACTAAAACTAAATTAATTAATTTAAAAATAAAAATGAAATGCAACCAAGGAAAAAAGGTACAAAATAATAACAAATCAGAATAATAAAGGAACTTTCAAGTCCTTTACCTCAATTTCCTTATTTTACATGAGGAAACTGAGGCCAAAAGATTATGACTTGCCCGAAGTCACATAGTAATAAGATGCAGGTTTGAGATGTGGACCCAGGCTGTCTGACCCATGCATTTTTCTGTACACCACATGGCCTCTATAGTCTGTAGGATAGCTTTCCCTGCTCTCTGTTGAAGTACTAATGTGCAGCTTTGAATCCCCTACATTAACCAATACTGTTTCAGATGTTTTAAGGTAAGCTCACTTAAGTTCTCTATTTCTCATTCTCATCAATGATCCTCTTGGATTTTCCCTCAAGTGAGGATAGATAAGGAATTCAAATCCTTCATCTAACATGCTTCTCGTACAAGTTGCCATTGTTGTCTTTTCAGTCATGTCTGAACCTTTGTGATGCCATTAGGGATTTTCTTGGCAAAGATACTATAATGTTGTGTCATTTCTTTCTCTGGCTCATTTAAATATGAAGAAGCTGATGAAAACAGGGTTAAGTGACTTACCACGGGTCATACAGCTAGGACGTATCTGAGGCTGGATCTTCCTGATTCCAGAACCCTGTTGCATAGATAGAGGCAATACGCACTAAATGGTGAAGCTAACTGAACATGGATTCAGTTTTTTCTTTAGATTTCTGAGAAAATGCTCTGTTTACACAGAAAATTTTACCTTGGCAATAGCTTGGCAGTGCATCTCCACATACTGTCCCATCTAAATTCTACCCATTCCTCTGGTCCCAGCTCAAGGTCCATCTTTTTTTTTTAGCTCAGAAAGAACTTCTCTGCTTTGACCTCTTACTAAAAGCATCATTTCTTTAAATATCTAACCATAGGCTTTCAATTATTTCTAGTGTATATCTTCTCTTTCCAACTATATGTGAAATTGTGTAATATGATAATGTGTAATAATTAAGAAAGCTGATGTGAGGTTTTATGAAGAGGGACATAGCATCCAGAGATATGGAGGTGACAGAATTACCACCATAGTCTGCCCTGACCAGACCACTCTTGGATTAATGAATGCAATCATAGGTCCCACATTTTGGGAATGAAGTGGATGAAACTAGAAAGTGTTCAGAAGAGAGCAATCAGGAGAATAAAGGGCCTCCAGTTCATGAGATATGAAGATATAGGATGAGTAAAGGAACTGGGGATGTAGTTTCCTTCAGTATAGGGGTTCTTTGATTTGGCTTTATCTCATTAGAAGCTAGCACAATGCCTGACACAATATCCTTTTAATCAATGCTCTTTGATTTTTGATATTATCCTAAAAGAGGTTACAGCAAATAAAGGATGAACTAGATCATTTGACACAATAGTTTATGAGTTGATGTTAGTAATATTCTCAAGTCTGTTGGTTCCTCAGTTTCTCAATTAAAATTCCCATTTCCCCCCATAGATTAGGAGAAAAAACCAGAGAAGAACTGCTGGTGGTTCTAAAGGAAGAATGATAGAAAATAAGAAAGAACCCAAAAGATGATGGCAGAATTAAACAGATGTTTTTAGCTGTTCTTTATTAGACTACATTTATCAAATACTATTTTTACATTGTCACAGAGAAATCAAGTTTAAAATAAATGCTGAACAATGCAGTATCTCTACATGGTTGATTGTACAAAAAATCAACATGTCTGAGGAGATTCTATTTTCTAATATCTTTATTTTCTAATATCTTTATACATAACAATTTCTCTAGGATATGTATAGATGGGCATCCTTACTTGAAAGTTCTATCCTTTTAGAATGTGTGCAAAAATTGTCTTCAAGATGTCAGTGGTATTTAGCACAAATATCAAGGTCAAATAAATTGTGAAAATAAGCATTTAACATGTTAGCTATTGAAATTTAAAAGTTTTCAATCTATTTGAAACACTTTCTAATGCTCAGCCCTAACTGAAATACAGTCTTTCTCAGTCTTTCTTATTCATCATCTCTCTCCTGGGAGTCTTAGCATGTGTCTTGGGCCATTGTTTATTCTCTTTATACACTATTGCCCTTGGTGATTATATCTATTCCCATAGGTTCAATTATCAGCACTACACAGAATACATTCATATTTCCATATTAATCTCTAATTCCCTCTATACACTCCATTCTGCATCTTGTGCAGGATATCTTGACCTGGACATTTCAAAAGCAAGCTCTTCATCTTTTCCCGTAAACCTGCCCACCCTGCAAACTTCTCTGTTTTACCACCATCTTTAGGTTTTAATAAGAGTCATCATCTACTCTTCCCTTTTCCTGTATTCCATATTCAATCACTTGTTAAGTCCTATCACTCTTCAATTCATGCTTCTCATAGATGCCAAAATAATCTTCCTAAAGTACAGGTCAAACTTTCACTTCTTACTGTTTAAAAATTTTCAAATTCTTGCCTTCTTGCCTTTGTGGGCCCAACTCTCCTCAACACCACTGACATCAATTACTGACTAAGTTTTACTGGATTCCCCTTGGTATTTGTATCATCAGCAATTAGTGCACAGGCTAGTACATAGTAGGCTCTTAACTTTTTTTTAAATGACAGATTAACTGGTATTGATTTAACTTCCCCATTTATTTCTTGCTCCTACACTCCCTAGATCTCTGGAGATCTAAGTCAGTACTTAAAAAACTCGACCCTGATCACCTCTGATATAAGGAATCCTATAAGGTCTATAGTTCCTCTTACCACTTTTGTTTAAATTAAGACTTCCTTTGGTCTTTCAGCAACTGTAGATTTAGAAGAAGAAAATGACTGTCATTGGAGATACATATATATATATACCTATATATGCACATATATGTGTGTATGTGCATATGACATAGAAACAGCTCATCTATCCATCTTAACTGAAATGATAAAAGGTAGATGAAATTGAAAGTTGCAGATCTCTAACACTTTTCCTAAAAAATATATCAAAATGCTTCCCACAGGCACCTAAATTACCTTGCGGGGTAGCTAGATGGTACTGTGAAAAGAGCAGCAGTGCAGGAGTCAGGAGGATCTGAGTTCTAATCTCACCCCAAACACTTGACACTCACTAGCTGTGTGACCTTGGGCAAGTCAATTAACTCCAATTGTTTTATCCTGGGTCATCTCCAGTCATCCTGATGAATATCTGGTCCCTGGATCCAGATGGCTCGGGAGGAGAAAGTGAGGCTGGTGACCTTGCACAGCCCTCCCTCACTCAAAACAAAGTCAAGTACAAGTCATCTCATCATTTGCCTGATGGCACGGTCTTCTTCAGCAATGGACAAACACAAATTACCTTGCCTGCCTTTCCCTTTTGCTAACTCCTCTCTTGTAAGCTAAACTCTAATGATCAAAAGGCAAGGAGCCAAGAGAAATGAAGAAAGACAGGGTATGGGTCATGCATAGGAAGCCTATCAAGTCTAAAACTTAATTGAAAATAACCTGAGTCAATAATTTTCTAAGAATGACTAATGACAGCCATTTAGGCTGGATCCCTCCCTCCAGAAAGTGTGGAGAAGAGCACAACATGTGACTAATATAACTAAAATGACTGACTAATCTATGAGCAACACCAACAAATTCTGTCAACTCCTGTGTTTATCCTCATCTGACCTAGCCAAGGTTGGTTAATTCAAAGGTACCTGAGATCGCTTGTCTTAAATTGATATATTTGGGAAGAATTCCATCACCTTTCATCTATCTCAGTATAAAACTACATACACCCTAACTCCCTTGGGTTAATCTACATTCGTATATAATCTGATTACAACCAATTTCCAGAATTTCAGTTACATGAGAAACTTTATTTTTCAGAACTAGACCAAGAATAGGACCTCAGGGTGATAGGGTGGCTGAGCATATGTTTCCTTCCATCTGTGTGTGTGTGTGTGTGTGTGTGTGTGTGTGTGTGTGTGTGTGTGTGTGACTGGGGAGGGTGTTTACTCACTGGTGGTTTATACACTATCAATAAATCATTTAGCCAGATTAAACGTAGGTGTGGCCTTTTTATTCAGAGAGCAAACTAGACTAAAAGATTTGCATAGACTACAATGAAAAGAAAATAAAAGCAAAAGGCAATGCAGGGAATTGATATTAGTTGTTTTCCAAACATTAGATTATTTGTCTGTTTGTTTTTAAAACTCCCTCAATTTCCTAACAAATTGCTATTTTTTTCTTAAGGAGAAAAAGGAATATATAGATCTTATGCATTGTATCACTTTTCACTAACATCCTGAAATGTCAGTATTATTTCTTAAATTTTTCTCCTCCAAATATTTATTTGTGGGAAAATGGACACTTAAATGAAATACTTTCCAAATTACACATTTCATTATTCACTGGCATATGGCAGGGAAGGTTTATAACTCAGTAATATTCTTGTGTAATGACGATTGAAATTAGAAATTGGAATAAAATAGTCTGAAATTCTAGTATTTTTGTAAGAGAATAAATACAGTCTGAGGATTAACAGTTCTTGAAACCAAGTACAGATTGAAAATAAATTTAAGAAAACCTCAAACATTCAACTATATCTTAGGAAACCAGCAGAAGAGAACCCAAAAAGCATTTTTTTTCATAACAAGTATGAAGTTGTAAAGTCATTTCGTCATCTGTCAAAATATTTTGTAGGACTCCTCAAAAGAAATACAAGCATTCCTTATTAGGGGCTTACCTTCAAATATGCTACACTGGAATAACAAGTACCAGAAGAGCACAGCCTTGGCTTTGCGGTTAACATTGCTGAGAGAAGGGCCGGCAATGAGTATAATTTAAATTCAGATTTAGTAGTTTTCACTGAAAACTATTTCTGCTCATCTCATTTTCCTTTCATTTGTCACAAATCTTTAGAATGTCTTCAGTCCTTTAATAAAGCTAATCATAATACAGTAATTATATGAATCATGCTTTGATTTGAAGAAATCCAACAACTGCTGATAGTTTGACAATGGAATGAATGTACTTTCAAATGAAGGGTAAGATTGGTTTGACTGTATTCCTACCTTCTATTAGTCTAGTTTAAACCAGACTTTGACACTGCAATACCGATCCCTTTCTCACGAAGACCATTCAGAAAAGGGTATAGATGTGTTAGTCTTGGTTTGTTTATAAGTATACCATGCAATATCTGGTTTGGGGGAGAAGCAAAACTGTACTGTTCATTAATTTAAAAAAAAATCATCTAACATCAAAGACAGAAGTCTGAGTATGTTTGAAGTAGAGAAGCGAAATTCTCCAAAGTAAGTTTTATTTTAAGGCAGCAGAAGCATATGGGAAATGGTATATAGCTTAGCAGGGCAAATTCGTGTTCATGAAGACTGGCTCTATTTTTGGCATAGGTTATTCTGAAAGTTTAAATTCTGGAGAGCTATGAAATGTTTGCTAAACTATTATCAGCTTGGACTGACTCCAAGTCCAGATGATGTACGACTACTAACATGCTCTCCTTTAGAAGCCAATATGATACTACTGACACTATTAGTAGGGCAGTGTGCTTCGAGTTGTTTTCCCAGAAGTGAAAAGAGAGATGTGCAGTGATCCGTCTGTACTCTTTTATCTGGTCCTGATGTTGTAAGCAATAACATACATCTAGGAGACATCTGGCTAGAGTCAGAGAGGTACATTCTAGGGAACAAAGTGGAGCTGCCTAGTCTAAATGGAGGGTGCTATCTAGCATTTACCATGATCTAATTGACTTTAAGTTGCAGTCTTCCTATTTTCTAATACACCTCTCCGTCTATGTTCCGAAGGCTTTGACAAGATAGTTTTAAAGGAAGGAATTCAAGCATTTGACCCTCTGTCTCTTATTCTTTGCTTCCATGCCTGGGATTAAAGACTCTCTTCAAATCTAAGTACATAATTTCTTAGCCTGATGATCTGAGAGTATTTTTTAAAAATCATTTGAATTGAAACACATATTTGAAGACAAATGATTGCATGCAACATAGCTCCTACAGCTTAGCATAAAGCAGAGGCATTTTCATCACTTCTTCATGCTGCAGTACTTTTTTTCTCCTTCTAAACATGTTACTCAACGATAAAATCGCAGAACCTTAGAATTGCTAAGGATCCGAGTAACCTAATAGTTCATTTGCTAGCCCTATACAAGAATCCCCTCTTGAGTTGAACTTTTAGCCCTCATCCATCCAGAGTATTTCAAGGGTCTCCCAACTGTTCTCTGTAATTTCAATCTCTTCCTCTCTCTAATTCATCCTTTACACAGCTTCCAAAACAACATCAAGAAGAATAAACAGAACTCAAATCATCATTATTTTCTTATTTATTCTTTCTATCCTCCAGTAGGCTCTAAGCTTCTTGAGGATAGGAACTTCTCTTTCTGTTTAGATGTGTCATCCAGTATAATTCCTTAATAAACATTTATTGAATTGAACCTACAATGTTTCATAGTTTGTCATCTAGATACTGTTTGACATTTTCAATAATGGTGAACTCAATGTCATAAGAAGCAATCAAACCTACTTTTTGACAACTTTCCTTCTTACAACTTATAATGAGTTGAAATCTATCTCCTAAACGTTGTCCCATTGGACTAGCTCTACCTTCTGAAGCATCACAAAATAAGTTTAATCTATCTTCAGTATGTGTGGTACAGTGGAAAGTGTCCTAAATTTGAAATTAGAGCATCTAAATTTGAATCTAGACTTTTCATGGTTGCTATCTAGATAACCTTTGGCAACTTTCTGGGCCTCAGTTTCCTATCCTAAAAAATAGATGTCCTTCAAGTTCCCTTCCAGATATAAATTTATGCTCTCATGACAATCCTTGAAGTATTTGAAGGTATCTTTCAAGTACTCCGCTGCCTTTTATTCTCCTGCCTAAGTAATTCCCTAAATAATTCAGCCATTCTTTGTATCTCACGATTTCAAGAACTTTCAGAATTCTGAACATCTTTCAGGGGAAAAGACAGACATTCAATGAAATAGAATACTTTCAAACTTTCCTGATGAAAAGAATAGAGCTGAACAGAAAATTTGCTTTTCGAATACAAGATTCAAGAATATAAAAAAATAAACAGGAAATAAAAAAAGATATTTAATTGGCGTAAGCTGGTTAGATCCCAACATGGGAAAATGACACTTATATCTCTTAAGAACTGAATTTTTTAAGGGCAATAGAAGGAATATACTAAGAAGTTATGGGTATAAGTTGACTTTGATGTGATGATAAAAATTAGAAGTGGAAAAAAAGGATTGTACTGGGAGAAGAGGAAAGGGGGAGGTAAAATAGAGTAAATTATATAACATGAAGAGGCATGAAAGACCTACTACAGCAAAAGGAAAGAAGGGAAGGGGTAAGCATTTTTTAAACTTTACTCTCATTGGATTTGCCTCAAAGAAAGAATAATATAAACACTGAATTGGGTAAAGAAATCTATCTTATCTTGTAGGTAATAGGAAAATGAAGAAGAAAAGGGAGTAAAAGAAAGACAGATTGAAGGTGGCAGAAGTCAGAAGCAAAACCCTGGTGAGGAGGAACAGGGTGAAAAGCTAGAGAGAGAGAAGAAGCACAAGAAAGTGTAAACATAGAGGAAATAGGGTGGAGGAAAATACACAGTTAGTAATCATAAATGTGAATGTGATCAGGATAAATTCCCCTATAAACAGAAATGGATAGCAGAAGGGATTAAACACCAGAATCCTATAATATGTTGCTTACAAAAAACATATATGAAGCAAAGAGACCCAAAATAAAGACAAAAGACTGAAGCAGAATGTATACTGCTTCATCTGAAGCAATATAATTAGGGGTAGCAATCTTGATTTCAGACAAAGCAAAGGCAAAAATGTATGTGTTCATCCTTTGTTGCCAAAAAAGATCATGCCATCAGAGAAATAATGACATGAGTTGCACTTGACTTTGCTTTGAGTGAGGGAGGGCTGTGCAGGTCACCAGCCTCATTTTTCCTCCAGAGTCATCTGAATCCAGTGACCAGATATTCATCAGGATGATTGGAGATGACACAGAATGAGGCAATTGAAGTTAAGTGACTTGCCCAAGGTCACACAGCTTGTGAGTGTCAAGTGTCTGAGGTGAGATTTGAATTCAGGTCCTCCTGACTCCTGAACTGGTGCTCTATCCACTGCACCACCTAACTGCCCACAAAGGCAAAAACAGATCTAATTCAAAGAGATAAGAAAGGAAACTACATCTTGCTAAAAGGAACCATACACAATGAAGTAATATCAGCATTAAACATATATGCACCAAATGGTATAGCATTCAAGTTCTTAGAGAAGTTGTGAGTCAGTGGAAGAAATAGGTAACAAAACTGTCTTAATTGGGTACCTCAACCTTCCCCTCTCAGAACTTGATAAATTTAGCCACAAAATAAATAAGAAAAAAGTAAAGGAAGTTAATAGAATTTTAGAAAAAGTTAGATACAATAGACCTCTGGAGAAAACTAAATGGGGATAGAAAGGGATATATCATTTTTTCAGAGGTATATGACACCTACACAAAAATTGAGCATGTATTAAGGCATAAAATCCTCACAATCAAATGCAGAAGGGCAGAAATATCAAGTGCATCCTTTTCAGATTATTACACATTAAAAATACATGTAACAAAGGGTCATGGAAAGACAGATTGAAAATTAATTGAAAACTAAATAATCTAATCATAAAGAGTGGGTCAAACAACAAATAATAGAATCAATCAATAATTTCATCAAAGAGGACAATAGTGATAAAACATACCAAAAGTTATGGTATGCAGCCAAAGCAGGATTTAAGGGAAATTGTATATTTTGAAAGGCTTATGTGAATAAAATAGAGAAGAAAAGATCAATGAATTGGGCATGCATTTTTAAAGGCTAGAAAAAGAACAAATAAAATCCCCCAAATTAGAAATTCTGAAAATCAAAGAAGAAATTAATAAGATTAAAAGTAAGAAAACTATTGAATTAATAAATAAAATTAAGAGCTGGTTTTATGAGAAGACAATAAAATGGAAAAAACTTTGTTTAATTTGATTTAAATGAAAAAAGGAGAAAACCAAGCTACTAGTATCAAAAATGAAAAGAGTGAGTTCACCACCAATGAAGAGGAAATCAAAACAATTAGGAGCTATTTTGCCCAACTATATGCCAATAAATCTGACAATCTAAGTTAGATAGATGAATATCTACAAAAATATAAATTGTCCAGATTAACAAAAGAGGAAATAAAATTTTTAGATAAAGCCATTTTAGAAAAAGAAATTGAACAAACCATCAATGAACTACCTAAGAAAAAATCTGCACACCCAGATAGATCTACAAATATATTCTACCAAACATTTAGAGAACAATTAGTTTCAACATTATATAAACTATTTGGAAAAATAAGTGAAGAAATCCTACCAAATTCCTCTTATGGCACAAATATGAAGCAGGAAGAATCAAAACGCAGAAATAAAATTATAGACCAATTTCCCTAGTCTTGATGCAAATTTTTTAAATAAACCAAGAGATTAAATGATTTATCACCAGGATAAAACACTATGGCAAGGAGGGATTTATATCAGAAAGGCAGGGATGCATCATTCAATATTAGGAAAACTATCAGCTTAATTGTCCAAGCCAATAGCAAAAACAACAGAAATCATATAATTATCTCATATATGCATAAAAAGTTTTTGAGAAAATACAGTCTTATTGAAAACACTAGAAAGCATAGGGATAAATGGAGTTTTCCTTAAATTCTAAGTAGTATCTAGCTTAATCCATCAGCAAGCATTATCTATAATGGGTGTAATCTAGAAGCCTTCATAATAAGATCAGGGGTAGAACAAGAATGCCCATTTATCATCACTATTATTCAATTTCACACTAGAAATGTTAGTTTTAGCAATAAGAAAATATATTATTTTATAGAGCTAAAATTATAACAACATTCATCTGGAAGAACAAAAGGTCAAAAACATCAAGGGAATTAATGGAAAAAATGTAAAGGGGGATGGGCTATCCCTAGTAGATCTAGAACTATAACATAAAACAGCTATCATCAAAACTATTGTTACCAACTAAGAAATAGAGTGGTGGATCAGTGGAATAGATTAGACACAGTAGTAGTAGACTGTAGTCATCTATGGTGAGGGGAAGAATTTACGACCAGAAAAGAGATAGAGAACATTATGAAATGCAAAATGGATAATTTTTATCACATTAAATTTAAAAAATTCCAATCAAAGCAAATGCAACCAAAATTAGAAGGAAAGCAGAAAGCTAGGAAATATGTTTATAGCAACTCTTTCTGGTAAAGGCTTCATTTCTCAAATATATAGAGAACTGAGTCAAATGTATAAGAATTGTTTATTCCTCAATTTATAAATGTTCAAAGGATATGAAGAAGCAGTTTTCCAATGAAGAAATTAAAGCTATCTAAAATCATATAAAAATACTCTAAATCACTATTGATTAGAAAAATGCAAATTAAAACAACTCTGAGGTACCACCTCATACCTATCACATTGGCTAATATGAAAGAAAAGGAAAATGGTAAATGTTGAAGATGTGGGAAAATAGGGACACTAATGCATTGTTGGAGGAATTGTGAACTGACCCAGCCATTCTGCAGAGCAATTTAGAACTAATGCCCAAAGGGCTATCCAACTGTGCATACCCTTTGATCTATCAATACCACCACTAGGTCTTTGTATCTGAAAGAGGCATAGAAAGGAGAAAAGGACTTACATGTACGAAAATATTTATTGCAGCTCTTTTTGTGTGGCCAAGAATTGGAAAGTGAGGTAATCCCCATCAGTTGGGGAATGGCTGAACAAGTTGTGGCAAATGAACATAATGAAATACTATTGTTCTATAAGAAACGACAAGCAGATTTCAGAAAACCTTTAAAAGACTTACACAAATGGAAGCTGAGTGAAGTGAACAGAACCAGGAGAACACAGCACACGATAACAGCAGCATTGTGCAATGATCAATTATGATGGACATAACTCTTCCCAGCAATACAATGATCCAAAAGATTCCAATGCAAAAGATCCAATACAATTCCAAAAGATTCATGATGGAAAATGCTATCCACTTCTGGAGAAAGTATTATATAGTCTGAATGGAGATCAAAACGTACTATTTTCACTTTTGGTTTTTCATGACTTTTACCTTTTATTCTGTTTCTTCTTTAACAGCATGACTAATGTGTGAATGTTTTAAAAAATAAAAAGGATACTTTTTGTACTTTGCTCCACTGAAAAATAGCAATAGCAATAATTTAGAAACAGTATCTCCCTCTCAGAATTGTTATAGGGATAACATGAGATAATATTTATAAGGCACTTTGTAATTCTTAGAACACTAAGTAAATGCTACCTATTATTATAGATGATGAAGATGTTGATGATATCCCTGGCTTTCTTCAAGACTATGCTTAAATCTCAGTTTTATCCATAAGAGAGCATTCTTACCCCCCATGCTTGCTAGTTATGTTCCACCTATTATATGAATATGTATATACATATACAATATACATTATTATTTATATATGTACTTATATACAAATATGTAATATATAATTATATTTTGTACATTATATATATATATATATATTTATACATATTTTGACTCACCTATTAGAATATATACTTGAATACGGAAACTATTTTTATTTTTCCTATGCCCAGCACTTGGTACAATACCTGATTAAAGTAAGCCCTTAAGAAATGTTTTCTGACTGATCAATAAGGAATTATATGGTTATGAGGTGGACAGGGTTAAGAAAAATGTGTTTTACTGTGCATCAGATTGTTAATCTAAAAGAATGAAGCATCTGTTGAAATTTTAGCATCTTGTACCTGGTGGGAGATATTACTTTGATGGAAGAGTAATATGAGGTATGGGGGACTTCTGGGACTGTAATAACATAGGTGACTGGACTCTGAGTATAAGGATGACTTAAATCCCATGACTGAAGCCTTTAATCCAATTTAATACAATGGGCAGTATTCCAGACAAACAAGATTACTATGGATGACTAAGTAGGCATATGTGATTATTACACTGGTTTAAATGATCCAATCTTTTTAAGAGAAGTTACAAAAAGTCACCAAAACCCTAGGATTTATGGACTCATCCACAACAAAAATCTAAAGGAATCTTTAGATTCTAAGGAAATCAGCTATTCTTTATCATAAGGATGATAAAAAATAATTGATGCTGCCATATAGCTACTTTTAAAGACTTTTAAATTCTTCAAGTTTACTTTTGCACTAAAGGTACTTTAAAAGAAAAGTTGAGAGAAATAATTTCCTTAACTTAAAATATGTTTGACGGAAGCAATAATCAAGCATAATGGGTTTTCTATCACTTCTAGTTCTATATAAAAAAGTTACAGTTTCCCTATCTGATATCTTACTAATGGCAAATGGATATTCAAATACATCCCCAAATATTTTGGAGTGCTATGGATACAAAAAAATTCAGAAATCTATCATTTTGACAAAGATTATGAAGAAAGTATTACTTATTTCCTAATTCATTAATTCATAAGCAGCAGTTAACATAGTAGATAAAGGAATGTCGCTGGAATTAGAAAGATCTGGGTTCAAGGATGGCCTCTGACACTTATGTGACCATAAGTAAGTTGCTTAATTTCCCAGTTCCCCTTCCCCCCTCCCTCCCCAGGCCACTTAATTACACTTAAAACTTTAGGTTGGTTGTCCAACCTCACTGCTCAAGGAGATTCCACAACAAAAATGTCCTACAGTAATAAAATCACAGCACATATCCAGGAAAATTCTTCCTCATCATACCCTTCTCTCTGACACAAAAGAACCTTCAAAGATATTTGAGTGAACTTTCCAAAATGATGAATTTTACATTTTAAAAATACCATTTTTGAAAACAAATGGAAAACCTCCTCATTTTGTTCCCTGCAACTCAAAAGATGAATCAAATATGATAATGCTTTGTTTTTGAAATCATTTTTAAAAAGCCTCTCCTTTTATTGAACAGCATATGCTACCGAATCATGACAAAAATGGATCAACATAGTCTTTTGTGGCAACTTATTGCTTGACTTCTTCAAAGAAATGGTTTAACCATTGGCTCTACCTCCTGATCATGGTGTGTCCTAGAACCCCTAAACATAGAACTTAAGCAAGTTTTAGTAAAATGATACTAGATGTGGAGTTAGTAAACCTGAGTTCACAATTTTTATCCTCTACTTAACTAACAAATGTAACCTTGAATAAAGGGTTGATCTTCCCAGGTTCTCACTTTCCTTTTTTGGTAAAATGAGGGAGATGGACAAAATAACTTCTAATGTATTTTTCATCATTAAACCCAAAAAATCCAATTGATTATAAAGACTTTTTAAGATTCATTGACATACTTTTGATATTATATTTTTTATATATTCATAATTTTTATAAATATTTTTTTATTTTTTATTTTAATTAAATATTTTCCCTCTAGGGTTTAGCAGAACTGAAACCTGTTGACCTTTAGCATTTTGTAAAAACACATCCTTTGTGCTTCTATTACCTGGGACATAGTAATTTCAAAAAATTTTTTAAAATATTTATTTATACATGACATAATTTATAAATAAATTATATATATATGTCATATATGTAGAGTGTTTATAGTGAATAGGGAAACTTGTGTTTTCCATACCTGAATAAGTTAGGTAATATTTTCATTTCTAATGATGTTAAAGAGTCATCAGGATGATTGTTCACTTTTAAATGCCTAATGTTCTAAGTTAGCATTTCATGTAATAGAGCTCTTTCACCAGTAATTTCTTTCTTATTTAATAAATATGTTTTCAACCTTTGCAATTTGGGATGTATATCAACTCTTCTAAAGGTAAGGGGAAAATGGAGGTAATGAACAAGGTAAACCAATCTTTCAAATTACCTTTCTCAAAAATATGTAAAACACAGGATAGTAGACTTAGAGAATTTTAAATTATCCAGTAGGTGAGAGTAGACCATAAGCTCCTTGAAACCAGGATGTTTAAAAAAAATTTCATATTTCTAGTGCCTATCAGAGTGCCTTGAAAATTCTGTGTTTGATAAGTGTTTCTTTCATTGAATAAATTATTTGACACATTTTAGATGTTTATCTAGTCCAACCTTAATTTTGGGGATAAGGAAACAGAGGTCCAGACTTGCTCAAGGTCACAGATATTGAACAAATCTACCTGTAAATCCATTTTGACATTTTTCATATAATCAAAAATATTCTCAAATTTAAATTTTCTGAATAATTGCCTATTTTCCATTTTACTTTGAAATGGCTAAGCATTTAATAAATGAACAGTTAACAGACTTTTTTGTGTCTACCATGTCCCAGGTAATATAAGCACAAAGGATGTGTTTTTACCAAATGCTAAAGGTCAGCAGGTTATAGTTCTGCTGAACCATAGAGGGAAGATACTGAATTAATCATATAAACCCACATATATTACTTTTAGATCACCTTATATCAAAGTGAAAGATACAATGGCCATAATGGTGAGGGGTCTATTGGAAGTCTATATTCTGTAAATATCCATCATAAAATTTATATTAAAGGCACAATTTATATGTTTTGACTACAGATTCTCTTGAACTTAACATACCTTAACCTATCTGTGATCTTGGTATGTATACTTTTAAAATATTCCACTCTTTATAACTAAGCATTTGCCTATCCCTTACAATTTAAAGTGGAAAAATAGAGGAAATGAATGATGTAGGATGATCTGGGCCCCCAAATCACTTTTGCATAAAAATGTGCATATCCTAGAACTGAGAGAATCCGAACATCATTTGAAGATTCATTAAATCCTACTTCTGTCAATAGTTATTCAGCACCTATTAGATAACAGCCACTGTGTAGAAGCTGGAGAAATAAATACAGAAGTGAGGCAATACCTGTCTCAAGAAACAGATTTTATTAGCTAATGTCTCATAGAATAGACGTTCCCAAGGTTATACTAAGGGAACACACTTTGCTTTGGATTTCCTTCCTAGATCATTTATGTCTTTGAACCAAATGTTAGATCAAACAGACAGTATTTTTACTAAGCATTCTTGTTCTTTTCTATGACTTCTAAATCATATAAATTAATTATTTATATACCCCTTTAAGACCTACAAATTACTTTTCTTATAACAACTCTGTGAGGTACATAGTACAAGTATTATTATGTCCATTTGACCAATGAGGAAAACTGGGGTTCGTAGAAGAGGATGCACAGTTATTAAGTTATCAGTACCACAAAGTAAATACCCAGTTCTTTAGTTCTAGCTGTAAGCAATTTTTCCACTCTATCATACTGTCTCTGCATTGCTTTCCCTTTCCATGAGAATCTAATTTGGTCCCTAGTGTGCCTAAGATAATAAACCTTCTTACCAGTTCCCCAACTGCTGACTTAACAAGCAGCATCAAGGGACATACATTTTCTAAAAAATTCTTGGGAAATAGGATGAGGCTAGTTTTGAAAAAGTTCTCAAAAGAGCTTGTCAAATGAATAGTTATTTCTAAAAAGAATATGGATATTTAAAAATTACTAGATTCTATGCAATTACATGGATGCTCATTGTTTTTCAATCCCCTCATTACCTATAAAAATGACTATTCAAATGAAATTGTATCAGTTTCTATGTCTTAAATATATATATATATATAATATTTATATATATTTATATATGTAAATATATATTTATATAATTATTATATATTATAGATAATTATTCATGTTATATATATATTACATGAATAATAAATAATATATATTTATATATATGTGTATAAATATATATATTTATATACACTTTTGGCCCCAAACCACAGTTTATAACACCTTTTCTTCAGTGTCTCACATAAAGACAATCCAGTTTTTAAAAGGAAAAATGAATGTTCTTATTAAATTAAATGGAACAACTTCACATAGGAAGCAGAGTAGAAGTTCAGCACTCTCCTGGTTCCAAATATCAAAGCAAAATGTTATCTTCAGAAAGAGACATAAAGTGGATTTGCATGGAAAGGAATATCAAATGCTGAGGATTTCCTTAGTATCTGGTTATCAATACAACCCTCATAAAAAAAAAAACAACTTGACATTTCTCTTCAAATATATTTTTATATGGAGACAAGACATATTTATTCAGCACTTATTACAGTGTTTGGCATAAACTATCCTCTTCACCAAGTGTTTATTGTTTATTCATTTTCCTGGGACCAAATACTAGTCAAGATGTCAATAGAGAATGTTTATTTGACTTTCAATCTGGAGTTATAAAAGAAATAACATACTCAGGCTTCAAAATTACCTTTGTTATATAATACATGTACTCAAAAAACATACGCAAAAAAATTCCCTAAACTATATCATATTATATTTTATAATATCATATATCATATTTTACTATATTATAGAATAATAAAGTAGAATATGGCTTAACATATTTTATAGTACTTGACATACTATAGTCATTTAAGTTGATAAAGTTTATAGTATGGCATAGCATAGTATAGCATAGATTAGTAGGGTAAGGTATGGTAAGGTTTGGAATGTTTGGTATGGAATAGCATAGCATGAAATGGTATGGTATAAAATAGTATGGCGTGTTATATTATGTATGGAATGATATGGTATGAAATGGTCTGGGCTAGTCTAGCCTAGTCTAGCCTTGACTAGCATAGAATAGTATGGTTTTATAGTAAACTATATATTTTTTTCTATATCATGGAGTTTATGTTATATTGTGTCATATTATATGTAATACAGTCTTTCCAAATAACATATGCTCTTTTTTCCATGGAGAGGCACTATGGTGTCCCAGAAAGAGACGTAAGCTTGAAATCAAGAAAATATAAGCTCAAATCCCACTTCTAATACTTAGTGTTTGACTGTATCTAAATTTCAGTTTCCTCAAAATTAAAATGGAGATGATAATGCCCATAATACCTAAGGTTCAATAATATAATGTATATAGAGTGCTTTGGAGATCTTCAAGTACCATATAAATGCCAGCAATCACTGTAACACATATAACTTCACGATAAAATATATTCTCAGTGCCAATGATACCAATTTAAGTTATTAAAACGTTCTTTGTACAGCATCCTTTAATGCATCTGGATGGCAATTAGCATATCCTTTCCAAGCAATCATGGTGATATGTTTGACTGAGAAAATGCATTCATTTTCTGAAATGCTGGCAGTTCTCTGAACCCTGTGTCTTCACCTGCTAGTTCTCACAGGGCCAGTAGCATAGAATGGCCCCAAACAATTATTTGGAGGAGCCAGATGAATTTTGGTGAATAGTCCTTTGGGAATTTTCCTTTGAGAGCTTAGCAAATTAGGGGCATTATATTTTGCATGTTACGCCAGGAAAAAATCAATGAAATAAGAAAATAGAATCAAGTCAGCATATGGTATCTAAAAGAATTGAAATAGCATTAGTCTGACAGCAATAAATTATTATAAACAGTCAAGGACAGGAAACAGACCCTTTAAAACAACATTTTGTGTCCCCCCTCATTGTATTAAAGATTATAGCCCCATTTCCAAGACTTAAATTGAATCAATATATTTTTAAAAGTTAGGGTATTAAGCTATGTTAATATAGTTAGATGAAAATGCACATCTTTTTAAAAATTCTACTTGTCAGAGGTGAGATCTTTTGCAATGTATCTTCTTTAGTTTTCTCATGTAAATGAAGGTGAATGGCTGATTTTTGCTTACCTCCTTTTGTCATACTGATGTAATATTGGTAATAGAATTAAATTATGAAATAAATGCAATTTATAGATTTAACTTCAGCATTCATCAGCTTAAAGTGAAAACAATGAGAAAATATAACTTCTTTCTAATTAAATTTCAACATCAAAGAGCAAAGCATCATTTCCTGAACTGTAATATTATTGTCAGTCATACCCTCATAACCACTACTAATTCCTTTTTTCCTGGAACCGTTTTCTAGTGATTGTTCTGAGTAAAAAGCACAGTAAAAATTACCTTATTTCAGTACTTGCCTCAATATTTGAGTTTACTCTGTTTTCATAGAGGTGGTCAAATTAAGGAACACAAAAATTTGACTGAAATGGATAACCAACTAATGGGTCAATGAAGATAAGCAATGGTGACCTCTTACACTAATTCATTTTATGTTGACTCTATAGTCACCTGGACATTGAATGAGTGAAAACTCTCTACAAAGAACTCTTTCTCGAATCTAGCCTTCTATCCTCTCCCCTTCTGCAAACCAAGAGTGACACAGTGGGTATATCTGTATAATAATTTCCTCATTTGATCCCCAAGTCGAGAGGCATAGGATCCTTAGAATGATTTTATTTTTTGAAAAAGTGAATCAGAAGATAGAATGTTAGATCTGGAGTCAGGAAGAATTGAATTCAAATCCAGTTTCAGACACTTACTATCTGTAACCATGAGCAATCCACTTAACCTCTGTTTGCCTCATTGAACTTATAGGTAAATAGGGATAATTATAGCAGCTACATCCCAGGATTCTTGTGAGAATGAAATGAGATGTAAGGCATTTAGTACAATGCCTGACACATAGCAAACACCATATAAATGTTAGATAATATTATTACAAAATCTGAAAGTTCTTTAATGATTTCTTTCTCTTATGAAATGGGAAATTGAGGATTGTGATTTTGAAATATAAATTAATTTTCTACTTGTTTCAGTTTCAGTCATACTGTCATTTTTAAATTTCTTAGAAGTAAACAATAATTTGCAGTCTTACTTTATAAAATTAAATGCAAATTTTCATTCATTTTTTATTCACTTATTGTCAAATACCTAACCAAGCACACTACTCACAAATTGATTGTTTTGTTTCAAACTGTTGGTTCATTCATTACTCAAATATTTCAAAGAATCTGTAACCTCATCATTATGACCATATTTTCCAATGATGATCAAATAATCAACATGCATTTATTAAAAATCTACTTTGTAACAGACACTGTGCAGATTCAATCCATACATGCTCCTTCATCCCCTTATAAGTATGTCACACAAATCTACCAGAAGAAAAATACACAAGAGGCTTGGGTCCTTCTCTAGATCTATTGACTTTATGCACTGAACAATGGAATGTGTGTGCTGTCCATCAGTTTTCCCTCAATTTTACTCCATGACCAGCCCATCTCCTTTTCTAGTTATACATCTCTCTGATGTCTTTCATAGAATTTCTCCTGGGTAAATTTTCATTGTGATATTTGTTGACTCATATCATACTCATGTCCACCATGAACTTCTACATGGTCCACTAAGTGGTATACAAGTTCAATTATTGAGAGATAATGGTATCCCTATTCAATTCTGGGCCCAGTTTATTTTTCAACAGTGCTGTATGTCCACATTTGCTATATTTGTGCTGTATGAGAGTATGTATATATGTGTATGTATATGTATATATGTGTGTATATGTGTGTGAGTACACAAATATGCACACACACCCACACACACATATACACACACACACATTAATAGACCCTCTCTACTAGATGATCTAATCACATTTCCTTAAACTGAAAGATAGGCATTCTTCATTCATTTGCTTTTTTCCTGTATGGATAGATAATCCATTACTCAAGAGAGTAATTATGGATATCATTTAGGTATTCATACAATGTTTCAGGGTTTAATACAATCATGACATTGACATCTGTTGTAAAAACATGGTTAAAAAAGAAAAGAACTTTGAAAGACAAATACTCTGAATACTGTGATGGCTAGCAGCCATCGTTATAGAGGTTCAATAATGAATTACACCATCTACCTACTGTCAGAAAGGTCATAGATTCAAAATGCAGAAAAAAGTGTGTTTTTAGATATAAACAAATGTGGGAATTTGTTTTTCTCGATTATGTGTATTTTATAAAAATTTTTTCCCTGAGGATATTATTGCTAGTACAACAAAATACACACACACACACACACACACACACACACACACATTGTGTGAAAAAAATATATAAAGAAAAAACATGTAAAAAAAAGCTGATTGAAGTGATGTTAAATGATTCATGTTTTCAAATAATTTCCAGAAATTCACATTCTTGGAAACGAATAAGGAAGATTGTCATAAGTGCAAAACTTATTGAATTATTCTACCTCCAACCAATTGTATTTTATTTATAGGAATGAGAACTGGGCCTGTGATTTCATTGATAAGGGAAGATGTAGGTGAGGAAACTACTTCTATCAATGCAAGTTGGCACCTTCAAAGCAATTTATAAATTTATAGTTTCTAAGGGCATGAAAAGTAAAAGTGCTCACTTAAATATATATTCAGTCAATGTGTATTGGAGCTGAAACTTGAACCCAGGTGTTCCTGGCTTTTATGCTAGCTCTTTTCCACTCTAACACAATGGTTCTCTGATTTATAGAATAACAAGTAAATTCAGAGTTCAGTAAATCTTGTCTGACATTATTTTTTTCAATATCTCACTTTGGTTCTGGCTTGGAGCCAATGTCATACAAAGCATTCCTACCTTGCCACTTCTTTCTTTGCCTAATGGCCCATAGCAACTACTCCAGTATTCATAGTGTATTATAGAAACACTGTTTTAGACAGGTTTCAGTATCAAATTGTCCCTTTTATAAACATCAGTTCCTTCCCAGATAGACTTCAACAGCTCTTCTAGAACAGTTATGATTCCTAAGTTTAAATATATCTTATGGCCCTTTTAAAATGCCTATATGATATCCAAGCTCATTATCCCTGTCAGGCAGTTGATCTTCAAGTGTGACTGATTGGGAACCAATTACAGACATTAGGAGGATGAAATCAAACTCTTTTTTTCTTCTTTAGCTATGATTTGGTATGTACAAGAAGAAGCAATCTGCTTTGTCATTTCTTGGAAATCTAAACTGACAAGATGACAAAAGAAAAAAATTGGGGGGGGGAGAGTCACCCTGTATGACAAGCATTGGAACCAATTTTCACTCCTTTCTTCTTCCCATTGTATCTCAGTCTGTCGTTGATCCATTAATTATATTGCCAGGGTTCACATCTTTTATCTATAGAATGGGAAGAGAAATTATAAGATGAAACCAGTACAGAAGGAGAAGATTGCAGCTAGAAGGGCTATGTATGACATGCAGTTAGAAGGAATACAAGACCAACCCACTGAGACTCATCTATTAGCACACGCATGTGGGGCAAACACAAAAGATGGACAGTGACCTGTGCCTAGCTTTGGATATTCATAAAAGAATAAGCAGACTTACATTTGGGATATTTCATAATGCTTTCAATGATCAGAAGCTACTCCCTGCTGTCAAAGCCTGTCTTTTTAAACACCATTATTCATTCTCACCATGATACTCTATAACTGCAAATCATGGAACACTATGGGCTCTGCATAATCAAAATTTCAGGTGACCCACAGAAAAATGGACAGAAAGATGAGGAATTTAAATAGGCTGTTGTTTATTACCAATGATAACGCATGGTAGAAATATGATGTAAAAGATACTATCAAAAATATGGATAATGAAAACAGGAAGTAATCTTCATTTATTGAGAGTGAAAGATAACAGATGAATAGCCAGAGTGTTTTGTTGCTATCTATGAAATATTGAAAGACTGGAGGAAGGCTTTTGATATTAGAGAGACCTTCTCTGAATATTTTATGGAACAGCATAGACAAGGAATTACAGCATTAAAAGGCAAGGATGACCTGGATCAAATGTCCCTACTGATAAGTTTAGAGATCTTTTGAAGTAAGAATGAGATACTTTTAGGACAGGGTACATCCTCGCTGGAAGATTATGAGAAAATGTCAGTAAGAATTACACAGAATGATAAGCAAAGGTGACCATTAGTGAAGAAAATACCCACATCCCTGAAATCATTGATCTATCAACTTATCAAAAGTGTAACACATTTTAATCTCATCCTTAACTTTTAGATTTCTCTTTAAGCATGGAGATGTAAATAGGTTATACATCCTCTCTAGCATGTTAATATTATATATGCATCAACATCAGAGGCTCTTACCATCCAAAAAGTACAGGCTATTTTAAGTGTATTGTAAATGAAGGTTATTTATTATAAAAATGATAAGTAAGAAATTTTAAGTGGCGGTTTCACACTCAGGCTTGCAAAAAGTTATTTTCAATATGTGTACACACTGCAAAATACAGGAATAAAAAGATGGAAAAATTTTGCATTGAAATAAGATTTTATTTTTAGATTTTTTTATGTCAGAGTATTTTTTCAGTAAAACTGATTTCTATGAATATATCAATTCCCCTCAAAGAAGTTCTTCTGTAATGAAGATAATTTATAACAACACAGTTATGCATGTTGTTATGTTTGTTTATATATATATATATATATATATATACATATTGGTTGTTTATGATTTTATATTAAGAAATCAATTTACTAGTGCACATATATTAGAGAAATAGAATAATGGATTTTTCAAATTTATTTTAATATCCTTAATCTGGTAAATATCAACATTATTCTCCAGAATTCTATAGACAAACTATTGTCACAATTGGAAATATAAACAACCTAAAGTGGGTTTGATGTAGACTTATTAGTTTGCTAGCCACTTATGTTTAAAATACATGAGAATTGAAAAGTGAAGTCCAGCAAAGATTTGCCTATTTTCTAAACCACCTAATTACAACCCAAAAGATTGGGATGTCCCAACCCCAGGTCTTTTTTTTCATTTTTCTCTTCTCTGGTTGCTTTTGAGTGAGAAAGAACTGCTCTTAAACTCTGGGTTGAGGGAGGGCAATGACAGAGGCTGCCTTAACTCTCTCATCCTCCTGCTCTGTTTACCCGAATGTATAATTACTGTTTCTTTGTTGTTGTTGTTTTTTTTTTGATTTCCTGATATTTGCTGAATGAGTATCTGGAGATGGAAAGGAGCAGGTTGTGACTTTTGAGCTTCAACAGTCCACAAGAGCCATCTGAGGTGCCCTCAACATATGGAGCCAGTAGTAAAGATTACTAGACCAGAAGAAGCATTTAGCTGAATACAGTGAAGAACTAACCTATTAGTTAGTTGGTTGACTAATTAGTTGATTGGTTGACCTAGTCCAATAGTGGACCAATCAGGTTCTTCAGGGCAGTAACCCAACTGAGGAAGGGAATGACTTGTTCATCACATATATCACACCCAAAAGTGAATCTGGTGGGTACTCCAGACAGAGAAAAAAGAATTCTGAGAGTTAGGGAGATCTTCTTGACCATATGTATTTGCTATATGAATGCCCCAGATCTTTGTCAGTCCTTTAGTATTCCAAGTTAAATCCGGTTTTCCCAGGGATCTTGTGTGTGTGTGTGTGTGTGTGTGTGTGAGTGTGTATGTGTGTACAGCAATGAGAATGCATCTCCAAGCTAGGGGAATAAACGTGTTGTGCCACTACTTTAAAGCAGAGCCTGTTCTTCCCAGAGACTGAATGTGTGCATAAAGGAGAATGTGCACACTCCATACCCTAAGATAGGGAATGTTTTGAAACTTCTGCTCTTGATACGCCTTCTCCTTCAATCTACCTTTGTAAAAGCTATTTGTATCAACTGGAAAATTGATATTGCGACAGAGGCCACATAGAAAGGCATTCATGAGTGATAGAATTAGAAGTCAAAACTTCTCAGGGTCATCCCTAGAATATATAGCTGTTCCCTGGGACCCAAACTATCTGTGTGAATGGAGTCTGAAATAGAGTACCGGGAAAGAGTGCTACAGTGTAATTATGTGCTAAAAAGAACCCTACCCCCTCACTAAAATTAAAATTGCCAATATCCATACTTAGACATAAAAGTCACGACTATCAAAATGGTCAAGTGTATATACAATATACAGATATTCAGGTCAAATGACACAAAGTCATTGAAAACTGAAGCAGATAATGCATACTTAAAATTATTAAGGTGTACATGGATTGTTCCTCCTGTATTTTTTGAATTAGGACCTATAGGAGAACTCCTCTTCTCCACCTTCAACCTAGAATCCTAAAAACTGCTCCTATCCCACTCAGCCTCACACACATACACAGTATCTTTTCCCCACTAGAGTTCACTATTTTCAGATGCCTACATGTGTGTATGCTACCTTTAAATCACCCATTCATAATTATGTCTACTCTAGCCCCTTATAACATGGTTCCCAAATCCTATCCATCCTTCCCAGATTTCAAGGGTCTCAAATTTGCTCCAGATCTGTTATAATCCTTCTCTTTAGGTTACAATGCCTAGGACAATGTACTGAGAAAGGAATATTTTTCAAGGAACTCAAAACAGGTGGGACTTAACAGTGAAGAAGAATAATCGAAGGAGCTGGGGGAAAGAATAGGGACACTGGGAATTTAAGGAAATGGGAGTGACAGGGAGGAGCGGGAGAACAGGAAACAAAGCAAAGGGTCCCTGAAATTTCGTTTGTCTACTTAGAAATTTTGTCTAGGTTTGGCCCTCCAACTTACATAAAGAAGTAACAGTTGAGGATAGGTAAACTCTAGGATTGCTTCAGTAATATTTGGAATTAAAGATATTCCCCTACTTCCTTTAAATCTTATATCTCTCCAAACTCTAGGATTGCTTCAGTAATATTTGGAATTAAAGATATTCCCCTACTTCCTTTAAATCTTATATCTCTCCAACTTAAGGGAGAGGAAGACTTTTGGATATGGAGGAGAATTGGTTACTTCCTCTAGTCCATGTTAAATATTTTAGTATTCACAGATGAAAGCAACCGTAGTAATCATTTAGTTCAGTTTCATCATTTTACAGATGAGGAAACTGAAGATCACAGAGGTGAAAAAATTTGCCAAATATTATACATTTAAGTAGCAGAACTGACATCTGAACCCATATCCTTTGACTCCAAATTCAGTTCTATTTCCCAATACATTTTTAGTAATGTATATCATGTATTTCCAACTCCTTTCAACTCAGTGTATATATCACAACCCTCACACTTACATCTGAAACCATGTCACTGCCATCTGTCATGTCTCATAGGTAGCACATGGTGATATTTGAACGTTCGATAGTATCCTTTCAGGGATTTTTACTATAGACAAAAGTCTAAAAACATTTTTATCATAAGTGCATGAATCCCAAGGAATTTCCCCTGCAGAAGTTAGCTGTTGCTTCAGTTAAGTCATCTGAATCAGACATTTTCTTCCTATTCCTATTTCACTGGATTTCTATATCCAATGAAAGATATGGATCTGAGACTGTTTCTTACCAAGAGTGTATTGTAAACATTGTGCTTGGTGGTTTTTGCATTTTAAAGCTGCAAAATTAAAGCAAGACAATAAATTACAACTGAAGAAAATGCTCCATAAAAAAATACTCTGTTATTGTCATTGTGATTTAATTTACTTTTCTGATAGAGAAAATTAAAATTTCCAAGTCTGAAAATGGTTTATAACCTATAGAGTTAGTAACAAAAGATGACTAAAGTAACCATCACTTGCATACACAACAGGAAATGGTAGGATGCTTCTAGAAATGAATTCCCAAGTGAAGTTGGTTATCAATCTGCGAACACTTAGAAGTCTTATGTTCACAGTGGTTTATCAATATTAGCCAGTTGACCTTAGATTTTATAGGGTAGGTTAAAATCAATCTCTACAAAATGAAATGAAAATATTAACAACTTCCCAAGGACCTTATTCTAAGGATTTTGTGAGTGATTATTACCCAGGAATATGAAATATAGTCATTTTGCTGGATATAATAGTCACTCCCAGAAAATCAAGAGTCTCTTCAAAATTAAAAATGTTCAGAAAGTCAACATATATTGGATGGTTTTCAATAAGTGAAAGGAAAGAAGGGAAAAGAATTGGAAGTACAGTGCTTGGGGTCTGTTTTAGTACTACTTAAATAATCAAAATGAACTTATCTTTCCATCTGGCCATGTTACTAAAATGATACTTCTCTTTCCATCACCCATTTGATCAGTGCTTACTGGCAACCAATACGTTTTATTATGTCGGTCTATTAGGGGTGTATCATCTGAATAATCCAGTTCTGCAAAATAACCTCCCCATTAGTTCTACTCCCTTGCTATGACATCTCCTGCAACCCATCTCACTCCCAGTCTCCATGTGTTCTTGCTCTTTCCTATCATCATCCAAATTTCTGCTGCTCCTGGGCAATAATATATGTGTGACAGACAGTCATACTTTCTCCCAAAGTCTGAATATCGTTTAGCTTGACTTCTCCTGCTCTTTTCTAACCAGTCTTTCCATCTTTTTCCTACAGCACTATTTCCAAATGCTAAATGACTTCTTATCTCTACCACTGTTTTATTGTTTGCTTACCTTTCTCACTCACTGGATGATCATATAGGACTAATTTACTTCATTGAAAGGTAGCAAATAGGAGAATCTCCCATTCTGGTTATGACCAACATCTGCTTGTATACAGACTATTAATGAACTTAGAGAAATATCAAAGCTCATCTGCTTATTCCATTTTAATGATCACATGGAATGAATTAGTTACCATCTCTGTGGCTATGAAGGCACCTAACATTGATGAGACTATATAGATCAAGAAAAATGTTATAATATTTTAAAATAAAGTATTTGATAACTATTTCACATAGAAGTGTGAATCTAGTAGAAATTAAAACAATACATACCTAATGATGTATACATATTGTGTTTAAAGAGATAAAATGAAGTGGAAAATTGAAGCAGTCACTAATTCATTATGTCAAGAAACACTAAAATCATAAATTCAGGTTGTGAAAGAAGACAGGAAGAGTTACTTCAATTACACTTCTTCAATTCTTCAATTCACCTTACATATGCCAACTTGTACCATAAGATAATAAAAGTATTTTTATAAAAACATATGGAAGCAAAAATGTAAATATTTTGTTTTTGTGCCCTAGATCGACGCTAATATAACCAAGTTCCAAGCACTTAACTATTCATACACTCTTTATCCTGAAAAGATATCTGGCTTGAAAAGAAAACCTAGATTTCATCCTTAGATAAAAGAGCCACAGTTTTTATTTAAAAAATTAACCCAATAAAATACTTGGTTGACCATAAAAAATTAACTTCAAGTACTTAACAAAATGAGAAAAACTGGACCAAAGGAGTTAATTTGATGGTTTTAATATTAATAAATGTGAATGGAGTTTACTAGAACTGAGTTGATTGATACACAAAAAAAAGTTCCAAAAAGCTCCAAAAGGCTAACTAAATTAAAAAAAGTAATTCAAAGAATGATTAAAGCTATAACACAATTTTCAAAAAGTCAGTATATGGATGATATGTACTACAGTGACCTTATCAGAGGTCAAAATATCTGTTAACAAAGATGTGCATATCATTTTCATGTGGTGCATGGAATTATAGATTCAGAGATGGAAGAGACTTTAATCATCCAACCCCCACATCTTACAAAAGTAAGGCAAAGCATAGACACAAAATTCTCTAAATCTAGCATTGGCCAGTATTTCTTGAATCTTCTGAGATAACCAATGTAAATCATACTGATGAAATATGATCACAGCTCAAGTGCCATGATTCATGTACATAACACTCATGTAATAAATCAAAACTATAATCTGAGACAGTTCCTAAGAAATCTAAAGTGGCATCACAATATGCTTCTACTTGAAATCTTACAAATACTGACCACTGGTAAAGGATATGACTTTGAAAGAACAAACACAGATGTGATACCATGCTCTGGTTAGAATGCAAATATATAGCTCAAGTTCATTGACTGTCATGTAAATGATGACAGAATCACTAGCTACAAAATCTTCACTCTGATTTTACCATCAATAGTGCCTAAATGCATAGTATTTTTTCTTCCTGGTGTATAATTAAAGACATGCTACAAAGGTCTCGGGCTATAATTTTAAAGAAAAATATAGTAGTATAAAACAAAATTTAAAATAGGTTAAGATAATACATACTTGTATATTTTTGCAGTTTAGACTGCAATATGATGGTCAAGTCTACATTTAGCACTGGTTTGGAGGTGTTCTCCATAATGAATTCTCTTATCTAATATGCTTTTAGAATGGTACAGAAGCCTCCAGGATAGTAATAGTTAGGTGTTTTGCTACTCAACTGAATCCTTATGTACAGCAGAAGGAAAACATCAACAGTAGTAACATAGACAACAGTTTCTATCAATACTATATTTGCCAACATATTGCTCCATGTATAAAAATGTCCTTTTCATTTGTTTTAAAAAGGCAGCTACTTTCTTAAGATATTAAAAACTTTCATATTTTGGTAGAAAAGAATCTTATGGATGAATGTTTACTACAGCACAAAGAGTGTATCCTTATTTCTTCTAACAAGGACTCCTGGTCATCAATGATTCCCAACCTTGGTTTTGTCAAAACAAAACTTATAGTGCAAAGCCATAAAAATTACACAGTTATAACATGTCACAACTTCAGGAAACAGAGTAAACAGCTACCATGTGAAATTTCTTTCCTATCAAATGTAGATTTTAATCCCTTTAAAAATGGAATATGATGCTGTTTGGAATTTGTTTTGTAGGTAGTTTTAATATACCTGGTGTTGGCAAAAATGACTAAAATAATTAATACTGATTTTTAAAAGTATTTATATGATGTGACATAAAAATATGAGATGCTTAATTTTAATATAACATGACTTCATTGTTACCTAAAAAAGGAAAATGTCCAGGTTGTGCTTACATAGTGATGCATATCCTGTACTTTAAACTTAATAATAATTTCCTGATACCAAAATTGTAGACAAGTTTTAATAGATTATTTAGAAATATATACTAATCAAAATTTAAAATATTATGTACATTTAAAGTTTGTTTTGTAATGAATATAGGCCATGCATATTTCTGTACATATATATTTATATGTGTGTATATACATACAAACACATGTATGCATGTATATATATGTAAACATATATATATATATATTATATGGGTCAATTTCTAGGCACCTCAGAGAAACTATTGGTCTACCATAGCAACAGTATTTAAAATATTTAAGACACTTTTAATATTATTAGATATTAATCAATTTATTTTGGAAATATCTCAAATTCTTTTTTTCATTAATAATTGATGTTTACTAAATTTAACTACAATTAAATATCCTATCATTAAAAAATACTCCTAGAAATATCAGGTCATAACCAAAGTGATCTGTCGTTTATTGTGCGCTGCCTGTCTATATATGTGTATAGTGATGGTGGTAATAAAGAGGAATTCTCCATTGCCTTTGTCTACTGCTCAGTTTGAAGGAGATTTACAAATGTGCAGATCACTTGCTGCAGCTGCAACTTGCCTATGTATCTCTTTCCAGGTTCTGAGCTTCCAGGACTCCCTATCATATCATAAATCAACCTTTTTGAAAAATAATCTTTCTGAAATAGAACAAGTCATCACAAGGTTAATATTTTTTGCTCATGATAACCATAAAGTCACATGTGTAAAACATTGTATCTGGTGTAGGGGTGATAAGGCAGTTGAGAAAATGAAAAGCATTGCAGAACTTGCCTTATAACTGTACTGACTTGTAAAAATAAATGGAATGGAGAAGTGATTGAACCCAAAAGAAACATAATTTCATCCGAACAGTCCTCTCAATCAATGAGTTAACACAACCCATGTGTTAAATGTGTTTAAAAAGTTCAAGTTGTAATAATCAGAGAACACAATGAAATACACCTTTATTCAAGGTACTAAGGGTGGTTCATGTAAATGAAAGAAGCATGACAAATTATTATGAAAGTATCATTCATACTTTTTAAGGCTTAAAATTATCTTAAGAACTCTGATACCTTATTTTGGATTCTCCTACTCTGTCCATTCATTGTACTTTATCCCAGTAAATAACACAACATTATAGAAGAATCATCCAGTGACATTCTTCCCACCATCCTAGTGGTTTCATTATAATTCTCAGAGTCTGAGAAGTATAGGTCCCTCTATTGACCTTAAAAAGGCAACTACTGGGGAAGCCCTACCTCTGGTTTATTTTGATCCCACAGGCCACCCACTTTATGAGAATAAGGTGTGCCTCATATGTTAAAGAATATAACCAGGGCAAGGTTCGTTTTTGTTTGGTCTAGCTACTAAGACAGTAGATAATTAAAATCAAATAAAATGTGGCCCTGCAATTATAACTAGAAAAGGAACTCTCAGGTCAGTAATGTTTTCAAAGCACAAATATGGAGTCTGATATGTTACTGCCCTTGTTTGTACTTTCCTAGGTTAATGTGGGTCAGCCACAGGCAAAGAAGAGGCTAGAGTGCCTACCTAAAATTTAAAGTGGTAGGCTTTCTTTTTTTAAAATGAAAATAGAACTAAAAAGTCTTTATATTGTTAGTCTTTCCAGATGAGAAGGGTTACAACTAGCACATATCAAAGAAGCTTATTGAAATTCGGTCATCATTATATCCCTACCAAAGGTCACTGCAGTATCTGTTTATATCCACTGGAGTCCTTGAGCTAGTTTCAGCTTCAGCACCTCGGATAGCGATACACTTCTCAGGACACACAAGGATTGTCTTTTCACTTTGATAAGCTCTACTGAAGCCTGATGTGGCCTGACAAGCAGTAAATGTTCCTAGAATTCTATTCAACCACAGGGAGGGAATCTTTAATGGAGCTCAGTAAATACTCATTTATAACATAAAGCAATTTTCTGGAGAGCATCCTGATAGACAAAGTTGTTATTGTCAAAGATTTCTCAGAGAAACCTGAAAAGTTAAAGAGCCTAATTAACTTCTAGTAGTAGACAACTCAGTATTTAATACAACCAGAAATATACCTGTAAGCAAAGAACCGAATTCGTCTTTTCATCTCAACCAAATATCAACAACCATTGCTCTTATCTCACAAGAAGGACAACTTTAGGATGCCACAGCAAGACAGTTCTTGTGGAAACTCATGCCTGAAATCACACATGTACACACCACTTCACTTTCTACTGTGACTAGTTTTACTCAGTGGCATGTAATCCCTACCACTACTTTCCACATTGAAACGGCCAAAGAAGGCAGCAGAGTTTAAATCAATTGTATGCAGGTAGAAATGAAACTCTGCTCTCCTGGAAAACCATTATTTCTGTGTTCTAGAAAAGAATCCTGTTGCATTAGACTACCAGACAATCCCTGTGTCGGGCAGCCTTTCAAGTTACCATAACCACAAGTAACATCAACCAAAAGAGTGGGGAGGGGAAATAAATTCAAAAACTAGAAAATGTTGATACAGAGAGGTGTAGAAGAAAAGACACCGTTGATCCTACCTTACAGTCCTTAGGACACGATTTCACCGAGTACTCATCCGATTGTAAATATTTCTTGAGCACAAGCTCAAACTCATCATATTTCTCCTGAGCATGGTGGTCGTAGCGTTGGTAAGCCTCAACGCACTGCCTGCAGCTTGCCCTCTTCCTGTCCTCCTGGAGCACCACGTCCAGACTACAGTTCAAAGAGTCCGGATTGGACAACCCAGAGAACAACTCCCAAAATGTATAGGAATTACAAAAGGGAAGGTAGAAATCCTTCAAGTGAGGAGTTTTATGCTTCCCTGTCACCTGCTGCTGGGACTCCTCTTGTACTACCTGACTCCAATTCCTCTGACAAACGGAGTCCGCATCCTCAACTATGAAACACTGGCCCGAGGAGGCGGCCTCAGGGTAACACGTCTCTAAGCGCCACAGAGGTTTAGTAGAGTTTCCTAGAAAAATAGCCTTGTTCTGATGATTTTGTCCTCTGCTGCTGTGGCCGCTACTGCTGCTCCCGCCGCCGTGGCCGCCGTCGTGGCTGCTCCCGCTGCTGCTGGGAGAGGGGGGGAGGGTGGGTGATGAGGAGGAGGAGAGGAGTCTGTGTGCCTGTACGGTAGGCGAGGACTCCCCCATGCTAGTGTATAGCGCTGGCCAGGAGGGCTCCTGCTGCCGCTGCTGCTGCTGCCGCTGCTGCTGCTGCTGCTGCCGCTGCTGTTGCTGCTGCTGCTGCCGCTGCTGCTGCTGCTGCTGCTGTTGGTGCTGTTGGTGATGCTCCTTGTCTCGGGTCCTGGTCAGTTTAGCCTCGGCGCAGAACCACAAGTGATCAGAGAGCAGGACTGTGAAAAACAAGAGAGATGCCAGAGACAGTCGCCATTTCTGAGCCCTCTCTGAATCAGTGAACGGTTTCTCGTTCTCCCGGGGTGCTGCAAACCAGATTTTTAAGCCGTCATCATACTGCCGACACATCCAAGCACCCCTGGTCATATTTTGGGAACGCACAGCCCTGGCCGACTCCACCGTGAGGGCTCCTGTGCCAGAGTCACCACAATATGCATTGACTTAAAGGGTTTAATTTTCTTATCCCCTCCTCCCGTCTCTCTCTCTCTCTCTCTCTCTCTCTCTCTCTCTCTCTCTCTCTCTCTCTCTCTCCTACAGAAATCTCAGGTTCTGTAGGTAGATCTGACTTGCATTAAAGCTAACCATCAGTCAGACCTCATCCACTGTGGAGTGGGAAACAATGATGCAGAGAAGAGAGCAGAGAGAGAGAGAGAGAGAGAGAGAGAGAGAGAAGGAAGGAGGGATGGTGGTGGTGGTGGTGATATTGGTGGTGGTGGTAGTGGTGGTGGTAGTGGTGATAGTTGGTGGTGGTGAAGGTGGAGGAGGAGGAGGAGGAGGTGGTGTGGTGGTGGTGGTGGTGGAGGTGTGGGGTTGGTTGGCTCGTTTCTCCTCTCACCCAGGCATTGTCAGACCGCGGTTCCCCATCGCTCTCTTGAGAAAATCCCGCTATCCCCTGACAGCTGCATGCCGCTTCCCTGCAGCCGACTGAAGGCAAAGAGAGCTTCTCCCCTCCTCCTCCTCTCTTCCTTCTTTTCTTCCTCCTCCTTCTCCACCTCCTTCTTCTTTTCCTTTTCCTCCTTTTCCTCCTCCTCCTTTTCCTCCTCCTCTTCTTTCTCTCTCCCTTAGTCCAGAGCCTTGGCAGAAGTCGACTGAACCTGTCTCCCTCCCCCCCCACCCCCCACCCGGCGCTCTAACTGGTGAGCTGCCGCTGCAGGTCTTCCTGGTGGCGCCTGCTACAGCTGCTGCTGCTGCTGCTGCTGCTGCTGCTGCTGCTGCTCCTGCCGCCGCCGCCTCTGCTGCTGCCGCCGCCGCCGCTGCCCCTGATCCTGCCCTTACTCCTCTTCCTGACGCTGCTGCTTCTGCTGCTGCTGCTGCCGCCGCCGCCGCCGCCGCTGCTGACAACACTTGGTTGCTGCGGTAGCTGCCGCCCGGCGCGTTTTCCCCCGGCACACTGGGCGGAATTGCCTGGATTTTGCTTGCCGATGGCCACAGTCATCTTTGGTCCCTGGGCTAAGTTGCCGCCATCTTCGTCCTGAAGAAACACTTTTTTGGGGGGAGCTCAGTCTTTTGCGTCATCTCCTCCCGCGCCGAGATCTCTCTATCCTGGCGCATTGGCATCAGCTCCTGTCCAAGGAAGAGAGGAAAGGAGATGGGGGAGGAAGAGGTGGAGAAAAGCACTGGGGGAGTAGTGCTTACCCTCATTCCCCCGACTCCCAACCTGGGGTTCCCTTATCCTTCCGCTCCTCCTTCTCCGAAGAAAGTCAAGATGCTGGATCCATGCGTCTTGTAATCGTTGTATTCTTCTGCATCTCCCCCCCACCCCACTACCTCACTCTCTCCTTTCTGCACCTGAAACAACTCCTAGTCCCAACTAGAAAGGTGTTGGGAAGGGGTGTGAGGGCCGGGGGCGGGGGGTTAAGTGTAACTAGTTTAAAACGTTTCACTAGTCCTTGTCAAATGAAGATGAATTCTGGGGTGGACAAGAAAGGGAAAAGAATATAAGTGAAAGTACTAGAGAAGGGACAGAGGTAATGTTTAGTCCATCTGAGGTCTCTGGTTATATGTTTAGAAATATCAAATTATTAGACAGGCTTCCGCCAGTAGGCACAGCGCGTGAACTCCGTGTATTGATTAGATCCCAAGGGGCGAGACTTATATATGTGCTGCATTTTTTTTCGTAGCGGAAAACGAACTTATCCCGAAAATGGAATATAAAATATTTCAGCATGGGGGAATGAGGGTAGGGGGCATCACAGTGGCTGCTTCGTTTCCCCCTTTCTCCAGTGAATTTCATTCTCAGAGGTAATGCTCTTGCCAATCAGTTGTACCCATGTCTCTGTTTATCCCTTTAATTCCTTAGCCGTCTTGCTAACAACAGCCTTAGCCCCCGGCCTTCAATAAGTTATATGTGTATATTTTTGTTTGTTTGTTTCAAAAGAGTTCTGCAGCAGTCAATTTCTGCTGGATAGCAACCGCTGCAGTTCGATTCTCTAGTGCCCCTTAGTGTTCGTTCCTGGGCAGAAAATGAAATAAACAAAACAGCACTGTACTTGGAAAGTCAGCAATCATTTCCCCTTGTGTATATGTATGAAGCTCGAGAGGTTAGGACATTCTGAATAAATGCGTTTTGGTTGATAGAAGCACTTCATATAAAAGTGTCTCACTCTATACACCCGCAATTCATGCATTTCTAAGCATGTGTTTTTTATTGTCCTAAAACAGAACTATAACAGTGAATAAATGACAACTCACTCATACGATTCTTTTTTTCAAAATGGTCGAGGTTCCTTCAGAGCCATCTCTTCCCCCAAAATTTCCCGGCACCATCTAGAAAAAGTAGGTGTATTTTGGCACTGACTAAAAGCAGACGTTAGTTTAAGTAGTGAACATAAACCCACCGTTAACCGGATCTTTCCCCGAACCGAAAGGCATCCACCGAAGGCTGCCCTTTTTAAAGGAACTCCTTGTTGTTAAGCTATTGGCTAGAGAGTTCAATTTAAGCTATCAACTTCTTTTCAATCCTTCCATGGTACTCTGTAAAACTGAGTCTCCATTTATTGGAAGCAATATTTGGGCTACTTCTGTACTCTTCTCTATATGCAGTAAGAGTTAACAATATATTGAACTTCAAGGTATAATTTGATATGTTAGTAAGTTTAAGCAATATTATTTGAATTTGGTGTCCTTGAATGGAGCCCCATAGTCCACATTTAATTTTAATAAGTTTATTGCTCAAGTACAATTCTCATGGAATACTAGGAAAATATTTCTTGGTGGCTTCTTACTTTTAAGATAAGTGAAGGGGAAAACTTGTTAAGAGATATGACTTCTAAGCATTGTGCACTTTATCATTTTAAAATTTGCCTTAATCAGTCTGGGCATAACCCAAAATTGTCCATATTTTAATCATTTTCCTACACATTTCTGGTATTAAATGAGCTATTTTCTTTAAATCAAAAAGCTTATTGAAATATCCTTGAAACAAATTGGCAAAACTCTGTTTTGTTCCCAGTCAATCTGATCATTGAGGATTTAGTTTCTTCATTATGAATTAAAAAACCTTTGGCCACATATATCAAGTCAAAATTCCATTTTATCTTTTCCATAAGCCTCACCACTTAGACTCACCTGAGGTAAAGGGACACGTCTTCTTATTAAAAAGAACACACACACACACACACACACACACACACACACACACATGCACACTGGATAAGAACTTGTAAGTAAAAGTACTATCATTTGAAGCTTGAACACTAGAAAAATGAAAAAAAATATCTTTTTCTCTCAGTATCATAAATCCCAATTAATCTAATTTACATTTCCCTGTCAAACGCAGTATATGATTATATTTTTTTTCCTAGCCTATATTCTTCCTATTGACTCAGTGATTTTCTTTTCCTTGACAACTGTACTCAGTGACTTCAAATCACATGTATTTTGGTTAGTCATCACTCTCTCCTTCTGTCTCTGTCTCCTCCTTTCCCTAAACTCTGTCTTTTTTCTATCCTCTCTCCCTTCCCCTTCTCTCTTTCTCTCATCCCTATTCCCCAGCTGCAGGACACTATAGAAGATGAGGGAAATCCAATTGGAAAAGTCATCAGTGCACTGATGAAATTCCACCCCACATACTTCCTTGCATTAGTGAAGTAAATGATTCTCCATACCTCTTAGAGCAACTTCTTTTAGAAATGCTATTTGAAGGAATAAGTCAAAATAGATTATCATTGGGGAATGTATGAGAGAATGGTTAGTTAGAAATATGAAGTAACACTTCCAATAGTTTTAGCCTTGAAAGAACACTGGCTATGGAATCAGAAGACCTGAAGTAGACTCTAAGTTCTGCCAATTACTACCTGTGTGACCTTGGTCAAGTCACTTACCTTCTCTGAATCTTAGTTTCCTCATCAGTAAAATGAAGTAAATTGACAAAGACATGTCAATTTCCTCCTAGCTCTAAAAATCTACTATCATCTCACTCTTCTTTTTATGTCACTTGTAACCTCTTGAGTATAGTATCCCAAGTCTGGAAGCTGCTTGCAGTTTCAATCTAATTCTTGATTGTAAGAAATCATAGCAACAGTAAAGTCTAAAGTGCCGGCAAACTTTTTTTTCCAATTAGGGAATCCTTCCTTCCCATATTTCTTCACATAAAAAAGTGGAAAAGCTGCTGATATGAAAAAGAGGCAATAAGATAAAGGATAAAATGCATTGCACTTAAAGCATGAAGTTGATATGAACATTATGTTTAGCTTGTCTTTCTTCTGGATAGTATCGTCTATTTTACTCTCTCCACTCATCTCCCATCTTCAGGTTTGATATTCTTGGGTTTTTTTTAGTTTTTTTTTTTACTTTATACTGTTACTTAATTTTTGCTATCATATATTTCTGCTATTGCCTGATAAGATCCACTACAACTCTAGAAGATGGTTTATAATGCTCTGATGTAAGTCACAAAGTTTTAAAGGTATTTTTTAAAGTAGATGTTTAAATCATATTTGCATGGCATGATTGCTGGCAAAAGGCTCATGAATATCGTATCTATACTGCAAATATCCAATATTTAATACAACTACAATAATATTAGAAATAATAATCTCAGCTGCAAAGCCAAAACCCCTTTGTGTTGAGCAGATTTTATGTGATATGAGGAAAATTCAAGGTCATACCCATTTCAGTTTTGAAACTTGGGAAATTTACATAACACAAAGTTAAAGAGGTATTTTTTAAAGAATCTTCTTAAACTGATTTATATTGGCAACATTACCCAAGATTTAAGCTTGAAACAGTCACTTGTTAACCTGACTAAACCTAGATAATGGTCTATATTGATTCTATTAAACAGATACTTTTTTTTTTTCAATTTTCTACTTGCTAGATTACTATATAGCTTCAATGATTAACAGATAGTTTCAATGACTTATAAACAAAGATTCTATGGTTTTCAGTGCAAACTGTTCAGTAAAGATCAGATTTCATTTAAAAATGAATTATGTGATGGAATGAGAAACTCAATTCATTTAATAATATATTTCTACTGTGACCTTACCATAGTCATTAGGGTATGCAACGCGTTTCCAGAATACTAGGTAACTCTAGGTGTTTAAAATGCAGGATTTAGAGATTACAATTCATTTCATCCAAGTCATTTATTTTTAGAGAAAAGAAGGAAAGGTTAAAGAATTCATCTAGTGTAACACAGTATGTAGCAGCAAGGAGCAAAACCAAGATTCAAAATCAGACCCACCAATTTGAAATCTAGAACTCTTTCCACTAGAAAATGTGCAAATTAAGAATTGTGCATGATGGATTCTGGGATGGGAATTGAGGGAAGGAAATGGACTCTCTTTGACCCAGTCTAGTTGAAGAAATTACAGAAGGGGGCAGGTAACAGATGAGGTGTTAATGTGCTAAAAACAAGTGCAAAGATGAGCCACCCTGCTATCCCTTCATGAAGTGAAGAAGTTTTTCGTTTTTTTGTTTTCCTGATAGAATTAGAGATAGTATCTTTCCTTTGACTAACCAAAGATTTGAAGGGCCACTTAAACGTTAAGTCTACCAGCCCTGAACAGTAGACAAGGCACATTGAAACTGCAATCAGTTTAGCTGGGTGTGACCTTCTGCACTCTCAGAGAGCAGAGGGCAGAGGAAAGAGATAATGGATTTTCTCTCTTTCTTCCTACAGGATATGGCATTTTGCACCTGATTTATTCACCTAGTAGAAGACATTGGAGCCATCACAAAGCAGAGAGTGACACACAGAGTCAGGGTCATGAAGCAACTTTTCTGGCAGCAGAAAAGAGAGCTAACTATCACTACCAGGGGCAAAAAATGTAATGTGGCAATCAAAATTGAGCTATGGAGAGGAGCTGCTCCAGGGAGCCCAACTCAGTAAAGATGCTGAGACTAGGAGTTCTGCAATACCCAAGGCATGAATTCCTTAGAAACATGTATTTCCTATATGCCTGCCTCAATACCAGTGTACTCTCAGTTTATGCCCACTCTTTCAATTATGTATGCATAACCATGCCCCATAGTTTTATGGGAGGTGATACATTGTAGTTATTGTTCTAATTACATCATCTTAGTAAATGTCTTTGCTTTGAGATAAGTATGTCAAAACTAATCTTACCAAGGGCGGGTCATGAGCTATAGTTTTAGGAGTGTTGATTCACAGAATATCCTTCATCCCCGAAGTAATTACTCTTCTGGGGACCTAATCTATAAACTAAGGAGCAACAAGTTGAGGAAATAGCTGAGAGAATGAGTACTACAAGTTTACAAAATGAAGAACCCCCAACTCCAAAATAAATTTCAACTTGTCAATTATCAGGGAAAAGAAAGTAAGGAAGAACCATGTTTTTGCATTCAAAATTCAAACCTAGGCATCATTTATTGAGTGTCAATTATTTGCAAGGGTTTGGGCTTTAGACTTAAGAATATTAAGGTGTTTGAATAATGCAAGGATGAAAGAATACAACATCTACTCTCAGAAAATGTATAATCTAGTGGGACTTGACCATAGACATAGGTGGCACAAATCAAATCATGCCCTGCAAAATATAAGTACATAGAGAGAGAATCTTACATAATACATCAATTTATAAAACTGGTATCATCTCTATCTCTTAAAATTAGGATTATTGATTTATCTTTTGTAAAGTATGATTAATTTTTCATTATTTCACAGAATCTTATAGCTGGATGGAACCCTGGGGACAATCTCCCTCAATCCACACCTGACCAAAAATCTTCTCACAATACGTATGAAAAGTAGTCATCCAACCTTTTGGCTAGAAGACCTCCAAAGAAGGTGAGAACACAGTGCCTGCCAATATAGCCCATCCTCATTTTAGGTTGCACTAAATATTAAGGAGTTTCCCTTTATATCAAGGTTCTGCATGAATTATCAATGTTGTATACTATTTAGATCTCTGGCTTAATTTTCTCCTTTAATCATTTTCCTGTCATCAAATATCTGTCATCAAACCAGAGAGAGAAAAATCACAGAAAAGAGTTTTCACAAATTTGTAAAATTTGTGTTGGTAACTGTTGCAACTCTGTAGAAGGATGAAGAGGGGAATAGGAGACTAAAATGAATGGTTAACACTTGTATTTCACTTGCCAACAGAGAACTGGTTGTACAGTCTAAAAACTCCTACCTCAGATCTGCTGGAAAATATGACTAATTTGTAGCAGTTTAAGAGCATGGGCATGCTAAGGGAGCTTAGTGAAAAGTATATCATATCAAATATATTACATTGAGTGATCCAGGCAGCATTATGTAAGTTTTATTTTACAAGAGAACATTGCAGTAATCATTTACATATACTTCAAAGTTCTGTTCATACTGTTACAGTATTTATGTGATTTATATTTACTTCATCCTGTAAAAAATTATTCAGAGTTTAAAACTTATTTGAGTATATTTCTTTTTGCAGTGATTTACATTTTGTTTCTTACTTAAATGGCTAATTTCAGTCAGGCATTTGGAGAGAAATGGGTTTCCTACTCTGCTATAAAACAGAAAAAAGAACAATTATGTTATCCCTTTGAAAAATTTGATCTTATCTACAATATTTAACTTTTTACCCAAAGAATTAGAAAGGAGGGAAGAAATTGGAAGTGTAAATACTTCCAGTTTCTTTCGGTAGCATTTAGAAAGGATTGATTGCCTGTTATTTTTATCATTTTATTTCTTCTTGAAATATAAGAAATAAATGTCATCTGTGCTTGAAGATGTATGTTGAAGTCCTATTAGTGCTTCATCACTTACAGATCATGCATACATTCTTGACTAGGTCTTCCGCAAGAGACTTTTGGGAAATAATTTAAAAAATATACTTATAAGAAATGACTAAATAAGAAATAATATAGTTCAGTTAAAAATCAAAAATATACTGTCTTAAGACTTTATTTTCATTATGTTTTACATATACACAACTTCTAAAAGAAAGGTTGGGCTTGGTGGAGAACATGTTTAATTTTAGCTACCAGGAAGGATAAAGCTAACTGGTGGATCCCCTAATCTTCAGAGTTCTGAGTTGTGGTGAGATAAGCCAATCAAATGTCTGCCCAAAGTGCAAAAATAATATGGTGAGCTGCTGGGAGTGGGGACCACTCAGTTGCTAAGTGGAGGACTAAACTGCCCAGATCAGAACTGGAGAAAATCAAAATTCCCAGAGCAGGTCCAGTACTGATCAGAGAGGGACTGAGTTATGGGTATACCCTGAACTTTCAGACCAGTTGAGATAGGGAAACCTAGTATGAAAAAAACAAAATCGAAAAAAAAGGAAAAAACAAAAATCAGTAAGGAAATACCAGATTTGGGACATGGAATGTCCAGGTTAGTTACACGGTGTGGTTAAATAAGAGTTACTTCATAGACTGAGTACAGAACTGTCAGTTTCGATACAGACAGGATCAACTACATCATCTAGTTTAATGTCCTTGTTTTTAGAGATGAAGAAACTGGGACCTAGAGAGGTAAAGTAATTTATCTGAAGTCACACGTGGAGTGAGTATCAGAGCCTGGAGCTGAACCTAGAATCCCTTGTTCTAATTCTAATACTCTTTCAATTATGCTGTGATTAAGTATTAGCTTACATAGAATTGAAAAATAAATTTAAAATATAATTTAAATATTCAACCAGTAATTTACTGCTAAATCATATTGACTAATAATGTGATTAAAATATAACAATTTAAATATAATTTTAAAATAATCAAATATACTTAAATCTGGAGCAACAATGACAGGTGATGAGGATGTTGAAGGGTCTTGAAACCATGATATATGAAAATTAATTGCAAAGAAACAAAAAAAGAGGCTTTCAGGCTTCTTTAAGTATTTGAGTGGTTGACATATGGAAAAGGGATTAGTCTTATTCTATCTGGATCCTGAAGGCAGCTAGGAACAAAGGGTAGAAGTTAGAGAGAAGCAGATTTAGACTGTGTATAGGGAAAAGCTTCCTAAAAAAATTAGTGCTATCTAAAAGTAGAATACTCTTCCTTTGGAGATAATGGGTTATATCTCATTCACTGATGATCTTCAAGGAAAGACCAGATGACCATTGGTCAGGAATGTTGTAGAGACAATTTTTGTTCAGGTAAAAGTTATATTAGATGACTGCTGAAGTCCCTTATCATTCTGAGATTCTGTAACCTAATTAACATAATAATCTTTGATGATTCAGAAGGTACTCATGATTTTTTGTGCCTCATAGTTTGTGCTTATTACAATAAACTCAGCAATGCTCACCATTGATAATCTGCTTCCTCTTCATATTTTCACTTCCCTTGGGTTCCTTGACATTACTTTATCCTGGATCTTTTCCAATTTCTGTAACTACTCCTTTTCAGTGCCCTTTTTAAATTCATCTGCCTGCTTTTTTGCCACTTTATATAGCTATACTCACTGACCCCTTCCCATCTCTTTCCCTCCCCGCACAAAAAGACTGTCCTTGGTCCTCTTCTCTCTACATACAATGTTATTCCCCCTGGTCTCAATCTTTACCACTTTGCAGATGAATTATAGCAGACACTGAGTTCCCTGTGTATTGGAATGGGGAACTCTTGAGTGAAAAAATTCCCTCTACCATTCAGGTTACTACCTTCTCAAAGACTTACAGCCTGAAAGAGTTCCCTAGAGTATTAAGAAGTGTCACACAACCAGTCTATGTCAAAAACAAGACTTTAACCCAGGTCTTAGATACCTTCTATGGCTTAGATGCAAGCTTTCTATGCTTCATGCCATACTGCAGCTAGAGTATGGAAGATGCCATCCAAATATGTGTGTGCATGCATATTAAACCTCTCTGCCCCAACATACATGTATACTATTTCCACTCTGAACTTTAAATGAGGGTAACTATTGTGTTTGTCCTTCATTGCCAAAGAAGAGCATGCCATCAGGGAAATGATGACATGATTTGCACTTGACTTTGTTTTGAGTGAGGGAGAGCTGTGCAAGGTCACCAGCCTCACTTCTCCAGAGCCATTTGAATCCAGCAAGCAGATAGATATTCATCAGGATGCCTGGAGATGACTCAGAATACACTGGGAGACCTTGACCCCTAAAGACCAAGGTCTTTGCAGGCACTCACTTAGGGTGAAGCAACACTCATTCATTGGATAGGCCTATTTAAGAAGTAGCCAGGGCATGCCCCCTTTAAGGAGGCAAAGCAAAGAAAGACATCAGGCTGGGAGGGAAACAGAAACAGTTATTATTGATAGTCACTCTAAAGCCAGGAGGGTCAAGAGGAGTCCTTAGGCAGGGTCTCATTGGTGTCCCAGTTTCAGAGTGCAGTAGGTTTAAGGTTTTGGGAGAGGACAGGACAGGACAGGACAAAACAGGAGAAAGGGAAGGGAAAGGAAGGGAAGGGAAGGGAAGGGAGGGGAGGGGAGGGGAGGGGAATGGAAGGGAAGGGAGGGAAGGGGAGAGAGATGGAAGGGAAGGAAAGGAAAGGAAAGGAAAGGAAAGGAAAGGAAAGGAAAGGAAAGGAAAGGAAAGGAAAGGAAAGGAAAGGAAAGGAAAGGAAAGGAAAGGAAAGGAAAGGAAAGGGACCAGTAAAACCCAAGTCAACTGGGCATCTTTTGGCCATCCAAATTTACCATCCTTTGGAAAAGGAAGGGGAGGGGGAGGCAGACAGAAGAGGAGGAGCTGAGTTATCCAGCTAATTAGGTCCCCATTCAGCCAACTATGTCTACTCACAGGACTGTGTTCCCTCGTTGCCAAAGAAGACCATGCCATCACAGAAATGATGACATGACTTGTACTTGACTTTGTTTTGAGGGAGGGAGGGCTGTGCAGGTCACCAGCCTCACTTCTTCAGAGCCTTTGATGGCACAGTGGGTAGAGTCTTGGGTTTGGTGTCAGAAGACTTGAGTTCAAATCTAGTCTCAGACACTTAATAACTATGTGATGCCAAGCAAGTCACTTAAACTTAGTTTGTCTTAAATTCTTCATTGTAAAAATGGGGATAATATCTCTCAGGGATGTGATAACTGTAAATCACTTAATGCAGCTCCTGGTACATAGTAAGTGGTATATAAATATTGACTATAGTAATATAACAATTGTTATTATCTATTAACACATTGCCCACTGCCTACTATTCCAACCTAATCTAATGAATGTTTCATTCTATATGCGCCATATCTCTTCCATCTGTTCCTTGTTCTCACTCCCATTGCCACTAGGCTAGGATGATCCCACATTTTTTCTTCTTAGGGTTTGTTTAAATAGACTTCTAACGGGTCTCCCTTTCTATACTCTATACCCACTACAAGTCACTCTTCACACAGATGCCACATTAGACTTTCTAATATACATCTGATCCATTCTCCTTCTAGAAAACTTTTAGTGAATCCCCACTGCCTATAGTATAACACTGATTTCTTAACCCAGCATTCTAGGAGCCACAATGTGATTCTAACTTACTTTTCTAGTATTATTATTTTTTAGAGACTATGGCTCTCACTATTTATCTTTATACACTATGCAAATCTCTGTCTAAATTAATTCTTTCCACATCTCTATTGAAATCTTTTTCCTCTTTAAAGGCCCAGATCAGTTTTAACCTTGCATTTTGCCTTCCGTGATAATCCCAGTGAGAAACTATCCTTGTATCCTTCATATGTCATGACTTTCTTATAGTCTTATCCTTCTCAAACTGCTTTGCAACTTTCAACATAATGTCATGTGTATACATCTTATTCTCCTACTCTATTATAAGGTCTTTTAGGGAAGAAACTATGATGCTTTTCACAATTATATTCCCAGATCCTAGAATAATGCACCGTACAAAGGAAATGCTAGATAGATATTTGTTGGATTGATTTTATTTAGTCATCCAGAAGATACTTCTTGTTCATCCAAAAAGAATCTCTTATTGGTGGGATTTCAGGAAATTTGGGGGAGATATCATGATGCAAAAGGATCTTCTTTTAAATCATACTACATAACACACCTTGTCTTCATGGGGAATGGATAATAGTCTTACAAAGGAGATTTAGTTTTTCTTTTCTTTTTTAAGGCAAGAGAAATACCCACATTACCAACAGCTAAAACATGTCTTTTTCCACATCTTAAATTTATCACCTTTATCATGAGGTTTATTGAAGAGAATTCTGAAGTTTCTTTATATTTTTGGTTTGTGGATGGATGGATGGATAAGTAACTTATCCAGTGCTCATTATGTGCAAAACACTTGATATGGCTGTGGATACAAATACAAAAAATACTGCCTGCTCTCAAGAACTTCATATTCCAATGGGGTAGACAACAAATATGGAAGGTTTTCTCTGCAAGTCATATGCACTAGCAAAGCAGATATTAATGCCTCTTGTTCAGTATAATTTCCACTGACAGGATCATATCAATTTCTAATGAAGAACTCAAGGACTTTGGTGGCAGTTATTATTTTATTTTTTATTCTATAGTTTGTTTTCCTTGTTCTACTTCCTTCTGCATCATTTCAAAGGGATCTTCTCAGTATTCTCTGAAATTGCTCACTTTATCATTTCTTCTGGTATAATACTATTCTTTTAAAAAATGTGTTTTATTTTTAGTTTATGGAACAAAAGATGTATTCCATAATAAGGTACAATAAAAAAGGTGATTGCACAAGAAACTGCAAAGCTACCATGTACAACTTGCTGTTTCATCCAAATATAGAGCAAAATTTTTGAGTAAATTTATGTTTTTTCCTTTTTTTTCTTCTCTTCACTCATCCAGATGGCTGCCTTTAGATACAAATAGGTGTGTCTGTGTATGTATTTATACATATATACATAAACACATATATATGTAAAATTATTATATGCATACTTATATTCATTAGTTTTTTTCTGGATGCAGATATCATCTTTCTACATATGCAATTTATTTTTAATTTGTGCATTTACAATAGTCAAAATGAATTAGTCACTCAGTTCTTAAAATTATTCCCAATAAATTCATTTACCACAATTTACCTAGTTAGTCTCCACTAGAACAGCTCTTTAATTTACATTTTTTTGCTGCAATGAAAAGAGATACTATAAATAATTTTATATGTAGAAATTCTTTTTCTTTTAAAAATTTCTTGGGTTATAGACTTACTAGTGGTATAAGCGGATCAAAACATATGCCCGGTTTTGCGGTTGTGAAAATAGCTGCAGATTATTTTCCAGAATGTCTGACCATAATACATCTCTACCAAGAGTATTAATAGATTACTAAATACCCATTTTCACATAACCCCTCCAACATTTGTTATTTTCCTCTTTTGTCTTTCTTATGAGTCTGTGAAATATGAAGCAAAGCCTCAAAATTGCTTTAATTTGGATTTCTGTAGGTATTAAAATCATTTTTTCACATGATTGCTAATGGATTGGATTTCTTCCAAACTATTAAATGCCTCTTCATATCCTTTATTTATCTATTTGGAAATGGCTATTAATCTTAAAAACTCCCCTAAAGTGGGTGTTCCAAAAGTCTTAGTTCAGGTATAAACTTTAATTGCTTAAACAATTCAACTTAAAACTGTGCTAAGACGTTGGGGACACAGTGTATATCTTACAAATGAGAACATTATGAGATAAACTTGCTGGAAAGATTTATTCCCCAGTTACTTCTTTCATCTCTATTTTTTAACTACCTCAAAAGGTGTTCATATAAAACTATTTTAATATAATAAAAATTGTCCATTGTATCCGGGCAATCCTCTAAATTGTTTGTCATAAATCCATAGATCTGAAAAACAATGTCTTCTTTTTTCCTCTTTTCTTGTTTATAATTTGATTTTTAACATCTAAGTCATATCTTTTGGTTTTTATCATGGAATATGGAATGATGTATTAATTGAAAGCTAGTTTCTGCCAAATTGTTGTCCAATTTTTCCAGAAATTTTTCTTAATAGTAAATCTTTCCCCTAGTACTTGGAGTTTTTACATTTATAAAATGCTATGCCACTATGTTTTTAGCTTTTACGTGATGTGTACTTAATATATTTCACTGATTGACCTTTTTAAAAAAAAACACTATAAAATTGTTGATTACTGCTTTGTTGTATAGTACTATAATTGGACATCTGGTACCTTCTTCCTTTTCATTTTTTTTCCATTATTACCCTTAAGATTCTTTTGTTAATCTGGATGCTTTGTATCTTTGTAAGTATTAATCTATTTCTACTAAGGTACCAGGTTTTTTTTTTCAAATACGTAATTGAGCAACCATGGTGGCATTTGGGGAAGATTATTAATTAACACTTATGGAAAGTATACTCATTACCTATCAGGTTACAGGTGAATGGGCTTTGGGGGAATTGAGGGCATTTGGCCAGCAAGTAGTAGAAGGAATGGGATGAACCACACTTCCATATTGTGACTCGATTCTGGAACTAACTCAGCTCCCTTTTTATTCATTTATGGGCCTAAATCAACTTCTATCTACTGAGAAAACTTTATTCCATTATGGAAATTGGGAGAAAACCTTATTGTATTTTTTGAACTTAGACCAGCATGACTGGGAGATTAGCCTACCCCTCTCTGTTGTTTGGGGACCCTTAACTAAGGACTTACGTTATGAAGACAAGAAACGTTGTCAGATCAAAACATTGATGCAAAGAGTCTTCTCACAATTGTAAATCTCAAACTCAGATGTTTTATCTGAAAACTGGACCCACACTGAACAATAAGTTATTGTTCCCATGTTTCTTTGATGGTTTACAGACACTTCAGAGGAGTGGTATATTTCTTTTTCTAAATTCAAGGATTACATCTGTTCACTCTTCCCCTCCCAACCTGGAAAGTCAATAATCTTTCCTCCAATTAGAAATCAGATTATCTGCTATTGTATTTTTAAAATTAATTATCCTTATTTCATTAGTTGCCTTTAATGTACAAATGTATATCTCCCCCTGCATTCAGGGAGCAGCCATTGGACTTTGAGAAGCTCTGGTCCTGATTTGTTGGGCAATTAGCATGCATTGCTTAATAAATCAATATGCTTGAAATATTCTTTGTTTTGTTTAGTTATTTCATCTTATATCCACCATATCTGAAGTTCTATCAAGTGAAGTATTAAAGGCTTTGTAAAAGTAGTTTCTTCTTCTCTTCCTTCTCCTTTTCCTTCTCCTTCTTCTTCTCCTTTTTCTTCTTCTTCCTCCTCCTCTATCTCCTTCATCTTACTCCTCCTCTTTCTCTCCATTTTCTCTCTTTCTCTCTTTCTGTGTGTATATATATATATATGAATATATATGTGTGTGTGTGTACACATACATACACAGAGATTATATATCTATATCTACCTTTCCATGGATCTATGAGTCACTAAACATAACCTACCACCTGTCCTTCTAGCTTTGTCTCCCAATGATTCTCCTTCCATGTTAAGGGAGACTAGGAAGGAGTTAGCTGATGGTACTCCATTTCTCACTCCCCCATCCTCAAATCAGATATTTTTCTGGCATCTAAGGCTTCTCTCAGAACTTATAGCAGAGAGCAAAGTAGTCTTAACCTTAACCTAACTCCAACCTTTTTTCTTACATTAATTCAAATTTTTATTTACCTTCTCCTATCAACATAAGCCCCCACCTCTTTCCCAAATTTTCCCATTTAATCACTGATGCCAGAGATTTACCTAGGAGTGAAATAAAAATCTTTCATTTCAAAATTGGAGATATGGTTCAAATGTTTCTGAAAAAGAAAAGCTTTTTGAGTACAGGGACATAGCTCATTTATCTCTGTATCTCTCTTCTCCCTCTCCTTCCTCAAGTAGAACATAACAAATGTTTGGTGAATGACTGTCAAAGCTACAGAGGTTGGATTTACATATACGAAGTGAAATAGAAATCCAAGCAAATTTTTAGGATAACCAATGACAGGAAAATACATTTCATTCATAACATAATGGAAAGAAGAATGAATGAAATCATAAGATCTGAATTAAATTGAACTTTTGTCACTACTTATGTGACTTTGCATATTTAAATGCCATAGTTCTCAATTTCATTAGCTCTAAAAGCAAGTGACAAAACTAAATGGCTTCCATGGTCTCTCTTGACTCTAGTTCTATGATGTATACATACACACACACACACACACACACACACACACACACACACACACACACACACTCCTACACTTAATTATCTGATTTGAAATACTGCCTGATTCCTTTCCGACTTCCTTCTTTTTCTTCTTCTCTATGTCCTCCTCTCCTTCTACTTCCTTCTCATCTTCCATCTATGTTGTTCATTCCCCTCTCAAACTTAACAGAAAACTATTGGCTTCAAACATTTTTTCCTGTAGATAGAATTTCATAGCTCCTTACTCCTTAGAGCATAATAGAAATAATAATAAGTTATATCCCTGTTTTACATTAAAAGCACAGTCCTCACCCTGGGTCCACTAGGTGGTGCAGTGGATAGAGCTCCAGTGCAGGAGTCAGGATGGACCTGATTCAAATCTCACCTCAGACACTTGACACTCACTAGCTGTGTGACCTTAGACAAGTCACTTAACCTCAATTGGCTGGGTCATCTGGAGGAGAAGTGAGGCTGGTGACCTGCACAGCCCTCCCTCGCTCAAAATAAAGTTAAGTGCAAGTCATGTCATTATTTCTCTGATGGCATGGTCTTCTTTGGCATCGAAGGAAGAATACACAGTCCTCACCCAAATCTGTGAGCAAAATAATACATAAATATAATTTTTAATTTCAGATAAATCGCTAAATCTCAGAGAAATTATGCATCTTGGCCAGAGTGATATGGCTAATAAACATAAGGTTTTGAATTTGAACTCAGGTCTTTTGACTATAAGTATGACTGGTCTTTGTTTTGTTTTGATTACCACACAAAGCCCTAAAGAATCAAAACAAAAATACATTTACTTTGCTGTTTTATTCTCTACTGTCAGACACAACAAGAAGAAGCCTAATAAAAACTCCAGGAAAGAGAAGGCAATTAACTTGTTAACTTATTTGAGCCCAATTTGGAAGCCAATATGCATGACTGCTGTTGTGCTGCCATCTGTTGGCCAGCAGGGTAACTGTAAGTATAGGGGTAGGAGATTCAAATGCAATTATCTAGGTGATAGAAAGATCTTCTGGGGTTATATATATCATGATAACACTGACAGAAATAAATAGAAATCACATTGTCTTCCCTCCTTGTGTATATTTGTAAACCTTGACAGATACTACTATAGGATGAAAAGAAACTAAACACACACAAATGTATATGTATTTTATTCAGAAATTCACTTAACATATTTGATAGAATTAACAGCCCACCTCTAATGAGTTTACAATAAAGCCATGGGGTAGAGTAATATAAACTAAGTCTACATGACTACCGAAAAAGATGAGTTTAAATGAAAAATTCCTTTGAGTTCCTTGCAATGACATATATTGCATACTTTAAAAATAATTTTTAAACATTCTTTTTTTAAAAATTTTGAATTACAATACTCTCCTCTCCAGCCCTACCACAGTCATTAAGAAAGCAAGAAATAAGATACTATCCGTATATGTCCGTATTACAGGAGGCAGCATGGCAGAGTAGAGTCAGAGAGGTCTGAATTCAAATCCTACCTCAGATACCTACCATCTATTGCCCCTGGATACATAATCTCACCTCTCTAAGATCCAGTTTCTGCGTAAAGTGGAGATAATGATAGCAGTTATGTCACAGGTTGGTTGTGACAATCAAATGAGATGACACATGTAAAACGCTTTACAAACTTTAAAGTACTATATAAACATTTTATAGATATTTCAATATTCAGAGGATCTATCACCTTATCAGTTAAGTCACTACACTCAACACTGCAGATTGCAGCTTCTCCACACTTTCTCATCTGGAGTGCTTCTTGTTCATGCCTTCCCATAAGTCATCCACAGAAGATCTACTCAACATGTTAGAATCCCTTTTTCTAGGTCTTTTAACTTTTCATCGATTCCAGGACTGTGCTTGAGCTTTCCATATACTAAACTTTACTCTCTCCCCATAACCAGACCATGTCATTTTCTAAATGTACATTTCCTGGATTATATCTGTCACATTTTTATCACACATACATGTATGTATTTGTTAGCGATGTACTGTTGTGTATACCTACTAGTAACCTCCCCATTGCATTTTTGCTCAGTTGTAACTGTTCCTGACATAAAATCTATATTTACCTCTTTTAAACTTCCACTCAGTGCTGCTATTTCTGCTTCCTGGAGCCAAGCAGAATGAGTCTGATCCTTTCTCCAAATGACATTCCTTCAAACTTAAAGATATATCAGTCTTCTCTTTCTCATGGGAAACATCCTTAATTCTTTCAACTTACCCTCATGGTTGTCCTTCTTTGGATGCATACCAGTGTTGGTTCCCAAGCCTTACTTTGAAGAACTCAGCATAGTCTTCTAGCTGTAGTCTGACCAGGACAGAAGGACCGTTACTACCTAATTACAGCCAGCAATATCATTCTTTAAAACCCCAATGGCATTAGCTATTTTGGGTGACATACCATACTACTGACTTACTGAGTTTGCAGTCTCTTAAAGGCTTTACTTCTTTTTCAGACAAACTATGGTCTAACTACGCCACTCCATCTTGTATTTATGAAGTTGAATCTATGAGTAAGATTTTACATAATTCCATATGGGATACTATTTTATTATATTCTTACCAATGGTTTCAGCTGTTAAGATCTTCCATATCCTGATGCTTTTTTTTGGCATATTAGTCATCCCTCTATGCAAAGTAAGCTACCTGTACAGAGTCAGTCTGAGTGACTCCATTTTAAAACCTTGCTTAAACTATGAGTACATGCATAGCCAGGTCCTACAGGGGCTGGTATGTGCATGCAGATTAATTGAGATCATCTCCTCACAATTGCATACCACTGAAAATACTTTTCGCCTTATATTGAAGTTGTTTACTCCTTTCTAGAAAAAGCTACAAGCAGTTTAAATAGAGGTCTGCCACACTCAACTGCTTTGCTTCATTGGTGTGCTAATAAATTCTTTTTATCTTATTTCCTGAGTGTGCCTTATTGACTAGGGCAAGGCAGGGAGTGAGATTTCTTTTAACACTTCCCCACTTTGTGCCATCTGGAAATTGGAGGAATAGACCACATGTGTTTTCATCTTAGTCATTGTTTATATGTATGTATATGTATACACACATGCATAGTATATGTGCATGCATGCATACATATGTGTACATGTGTGTATCACATATACACACATGCATATATATATTAGCAGACCATATATAGTACTTCAGGGGTACTGAGTAGAGGTTAGGGTTCTTGAAATAGTGGCCATAATACTTTCATATAACATATACAGATATGAATATATTATAGCTTATATAATGTACTCTATGCATATATAATGCACATATATGTAAATATAACACATTCTACATTGCCCAAAATTATAACATCCCACAATCCAAATTCTGAAAAAAAGCTATCTATTTTTAATGCAACTTCCAATCTTTTCACTCTTCTCGTCACCTTACATACTGTAAAAAGATTTTTCAGATAATTAGCTCAAACTCCCTAGCCCACCAATAGTGACTGAGTCTGCCCTCATTCCTTCCCACTGCAAAGACCTGCTGTCCCCAATGAGAGGAGGATCAGGTCAAGGCCTTTGGAAAGCAGAGGACGGAGGGGCACAGAGCCAATGCCCTAATCCCATTTTTCACTTACCCCTCTCACTACAACTGCACATATTCATACACACTTGATGCAGAACCAAGATAGGAAGTGGAGCAGAAGAGGATTATAACTTTTGTCTTCAAGATGGTGCTAATAGGGGAATCTGGAGTGGGGAAGACAAACCTCTTATCAAGAGTCACAAGAAATGAGTTCAGTCAAGCCAGTTGGACAGTCGTTAAGGTGGAATTCTCTACTCAAACTGTGTTGCTAGGGACAGCAGCTGTTAAAGTCCAAATCTGGGACACAGCTGGGCTGGAATGATACTGTGCCATCACTCCAGCTCATTGCAAAGGGGCAGTTGGGACCCTTCTGGTATCTAACCTAACCAAACACTGTGGTGGAGTGCTGACAAAAGATGCTATATGACCACACAGAGGCTACCATCATTGTGATGCTGGTGGGCAATAAGAATGACCTGAGCCAGGCAAGAGGGGTGCCCACCAATGAGTATCCGATGTTTGCTGAAAATAATGGACTCTTATTTATTGAAACCTCTGCTCTTGACTCCACTAATGTTAAGCTGGCTTTTGAAACTGCCCTCAAAGAGATTTTCACCAAGGTATTCAAGCAATAGCTGAATAATGCCTGTGTCTACGTGGTCATTCCAGGAAATGTCCAACATGGTCAAGAGCTGGGATCTGAGGAGAAGAATCTGAACCTCTGAAGCCAGCCAGTGACCTGAGTATTTTGGCCTGAAGCCTCTCCTGTTGGACCTGAATTTCCTATCATTTTCTCCCTGTGAGTCTAAGAGTTGCACCCTCACTGAGCAGAGGGAGAAGGAGGGACCCAAAAGTCTAGAAAGCCATCCCTAGTTGTCTTTGGGGATCTGAGACTGATCACTTTCTTAGAGTGTTAGGGGAATTTCTGTAGCCCTGTTCCAAATCCCTTCCCTTTTATTCCTGTATGTCCTTTCTCCTCTACAAAAATTAATTAGCTTCTGAGATATTTCTGTGGCCTTTGAGACGGTCACCTGGTCCTAAGCACCTTGCTCTCACTCACCCAGGAATACAGAATTCTGTTACCAGCTTCATTCCCATGAGCCCCTTGAGTAATACCTGCCCCTCACTAGATCCCACCAATACAAACTGTTCTGTAACAAGGGAAAGAAAAGATTCTTCATAATCTTCATGTCATCTAGTCCCACCTCATCTCTTCCCTATTCTCCCAGCATGTCTCATTTTGACCAGCCTTGACTCCACAGTTAGGCCCTTCAACAATTCATTCATCTAGTCTACCCTAGAATGCATTCACTTTTTAATCTTAATTATTTTGTCCCTCCGAATCCTCCACCTTGAATGACCTCCACTATCATATTTCCATAATTCTGTTCCCAAGACACTGAATATCGTTGGATCAAGCCTCAAAATTGAAAATGATTTCATTTACTGTAAATTTATTTTGTGTAACCCCAGATGGTCTCTCATGAATGCTCAAAAACCATTTTGTCGTACTCATTCAGCATTCACTTCATTCCTGATCAGTTTTAATCTCTCCAGTCCAGTCTTCCAGCCTCTCCCTTGCTCACTACAATTACAGCCGATGATCTTAACTCTGACAAGAATGAAAAACAATATCATAGAGATTTTCATAAAACACAGTTTGAAAAGACTTCATTGCTTACCTAATTCAGTATTCAAGATGGAGAAAGTATCGTAGCAATGATTTGATTTTAAGTCCTTTAACTCTAGAGAAAATGCTTTTTATATATTACATCATAAAGGGAGAATAACTGGAAAGACATACATACAACACATAACTCATAACACCAGGAAGGTTTTGGTTAATATGCAAAATATGACCAATATGCTAAGTAAGTTTAAGATCTTAAAGTACATAGGTATTTCCAGGAATTAATTGATTCAGCATTTAGAGCCCTGAAAGGACCCCAAAAGCCATCAAGTTCAATCCTCTTTTTTATAGATTAAATAGTTGAGGTCTCTGATGGTTGTGAACTTCTGGGGAACCACTTCTTTTTTCTACTATATCAAGGAATTAATTGAAGAATATAACTTAGAAAGCATATAATGATGATATTAGCAAAAGCTAACATTCCTATAGCATTTACTACTGAAAGAAATTATATTTCCCTACTTGAAAGTATTTTATTTTTTTCCAATTACATGTAAAGATAGTTTTCAACATTCATTTTTATAAGACTTTGGAGTTCCAAATTTTTCTCCCTCCTATTCCCCCTCCCTCCTCTCTCCCCAAGACAGTGAGCAATCTGATATAGGTTATACATGTACAATCATATTAATCATATTTCTACATTAGTTATGTGCTGAAAAAAGAATCAGAGTAAAAGGGGAAAAACTATGGAAAGAAAAAAATTAAAAAGTGAAAAAAATATGCTTCCATCTGCATTCAGACTCCACAGTTCTTTCTCTAGATGTGGATGGCATTTTTCATCACAAGTCTTTTGGAATTGTCTTGGACCATAATATTGCTTAGAAGAGCTAAGTTTAACATAATTGATTATCACACAATATTGCTGCTACTGTATACATTGTTCTCCTGGTTTTACTCACCTCACTCATTTAGTTCATGTAAGTCTTTCCAAGTTTTTCTGAAATCTACCTTCTCATCATTGCTTATGTCTTTTTTTAAAGATAAATCCAAAATAGGTAGAGAGGACACTGAAGTAGCACTTTAGGGTAAGAAAATTTCTATCTATGTGGTGATATACCCAATGGGGAATGAATATATATGTGTTAGTGAGTGCCATATTTGAATGACAATAGCAGGGATAAGAAGTAAAAGTTGCTTCACAATGTAGTTCAATACAGCCAACCATCATCCATTTCATTTAGCTCTTTGTGGTGCCAGTCATACAGCAAGATTAACTCACAGCAACTTCTGGCATGTAGGCAAAAGCTGCCACCTTTTTTCTCTCTTATCCCCTAAGATGACCTATCCTCCATAGTAAGTATTTATATTTTGACTAAAATGTCTGATCTCTCTGGCTCTCAGTTTCTTCTTCAATAAATCAAGAAAGTTATATTGCAGTCCTGAGTGGTGATAAGAAAGCAACTATCCAGACATAAACTGAAGGTTTTCCTTTGCAGAGCAGGAGAGCATCTGATACCTTCATGGCTTTCCTTTCTGCTCATTTCATCTTGCAGAAAATGAATGAAATAATTTGAATAGCTGATTTTTTGTATTATGTTTTGGTGTCCAGCTAGCAGAACTCCTTTTCTGAGATAATGCCAACCTCTGAGTAATTCCAGAACATATCTAGAAAAAAACTGGATTATTGCTCAGTTTTCCATATACTTGATATAGATCCTATCCCCAGGAACATCCAATACTCCTTACAAGAGGAAAGAAAGAAACAAACCCAGAGGTATAAAAAGCATAGATGAGCCATAGAATTCCTCTCAGAAACATTGCACACAAACTCTACCCATATTCTTCACTTAAAATCCTTCTTTTCTCATATGTGAATAGAAAAATTGGATTAAGAAATCACCTTCATCTCCTCTGTCTACTTCCTCTAAATATCCAAACGAACTACAGTCCCAGGATTGAGTGCTAGGACCTCTAGCTGTTCCTCAATTCAAATTAATTAAATTGAAAAATAAACATTATCAATACCCTCTGAAAGCAGAAAGCTGTGCTAGGTTTCATTGGATGTACAGGTCAGAGAGGAAAGAATTTTTGTCTTAATGTATCTTGTATTTTAATAGCATGTGAGAATAGGGGGGAAATATGGAACATGTACAAATTACTTCAATATAAACTAATACATCACAATGTTTGAGGGGCACAAATCTATGTCCAGTGTGAGGTATAAAGGGAAAAGTTCCCTAAGGCCCTACAGTTTGAAAGGATCCCATGAGAGTCTCCAGTATGTGCTGACTTTCCTTTATGTACAACTGTGCTTTCTTCTGACTTAGTTTTGACCAAACATGATGGTTTGCAATCATGAGGGCTCTAGGAGCCTTCTCGTCTAACTCTTTCATTTTCAGATGAAAAAACGGGGGCCCAGAAAGTCATGATTTATCCGTTTTCACACAGATAGTAAACATCAGAGGTGGCATTGAAATCAAAATCCAGAGTTGGTGTGTTTCCAAACTGGTAAGAGAATTAAACTTGAAGGGAGACTTAAAGGAAGGGAAAAGTGACTATCATCCCAGAGCAGTTTAAATAGAGATGAGTTTTCTATACAATCTGAAAAATGGACCAGAGTTTTGGAGTCATGTCTGAGTTTTTAATAAGGATTATAGATTTAAAATGAGAAGATACCTTAGATGTAATTTAGCATACTCCCCCCATGTATAGATTAAGGAACTAATAGTGTGATAATTTAAAAGTTTGAGAGACATAGTTTCTTGCTAATTTAAACATTTTATTAATAAAAGCATCATCATTTGGCCATCTATTTTAGGGTAAGAACTGTCATAGTTCATGGTTTGTATACCCTTTGAAGTATGGGTGTTATTGAGTAGTGCAATCAACTCTGATTGGTCAACAAGCAATAAGAAAATGAATATTACAATGAGAGGCTGGACTATATTATAATGAGGGTCTTGGGGTGTGTAACTTGGGTCACTCAAATCTTGATCAAAGAGAGTTCAATTTCCATAGATCTGTCTGAGCAAATACTTGAGCAGCTATTAGCCCAAACTTAAAATTTCTTTTACTGTCTGAATAGATCTTGATCTGAGTAAATCTTTAAGTGTGATTTCCCACACTGATTGGTTTCTGGATGAGGAAGCAGAACAGGGAAAAACTTCAATCCTAATACAATAATTAGTTACTAAATACACGAGAGAAATACTAATTTCTCAGAGTAGTAAGTGACAAACACCAAGTTTGAATCCAGATCTTTGGATTCCTCTGGCTCCAAAGTCAGCGTTCTTTCCACTGTTGCAACAAAACAAAACAAAGCAAAGAGAAAACAAAAACTTTTTTAAAGAGGAATAGAAGGGAAATTCAAGGACAAATCATGACAATTTAATGAGTTTACAACATTAAAATGATAAATTATCTTCTACAATTATGGGAGAATTAGTGAATATGATTGATAAGCTAGTCTTTGTGAAATTATGGATAAATAGAGATGTTATGCAGGATTACTGGTAGATAAATATTTCTGTTTTCAGGAGGGAGCTATGAAAGCAGATGTTGTAAACCACTGGCAAGTTGAGTGTGATAGTGACTGTTAGTAAATATTAGAACATAGTATTAAAAGGATAGTTTGTGAGCCCTTAGAAAGGGAAACTGTGATCAACATGTCAGTATGGGTTCATTAAGTGTAAGTCATGCCAGACAAACTTCATTTCCTTCTTTGTCAAGTCCACTAAAGCGATGGATCAGAGAAAAGCTATAGATATAGTACACCTGAATTTCAGCAGGGTATATGACAAAGTCTTCTACAGTGTCCTTGTGGAAGGTTCTGAAGTTATTATGATCAAATGGAAAAATTTGAAGGTGTGTAAGATCAAGTCTCAGCCCATCTATTTGGCAGTGGTGAATGATGAACAGCTGAACAACCTACTTGCAATTGTCGCCACTATGCCCAAAGGATCATGCTTAACCTTCTTTCTCAGCTCCTTTCCAAGAAAAGCAAGGAACAGACTTAACTTAGCTATTCCACCTTAATACTTCCTGCCATGTTGTAGTACTAAAGGGAAACACAAAATATTTCATATGATTGTGCGGAGAGGCTGCATTAATTATCACCTTTAGTATTTTGTATTATGTGAGATTCTTCATTTGAATGCAGTGTTTTCGTTTCCACAAATTAAAAAGGTTAATGTGAAAGAGGGGAAATAAAGCGAAATAAGATAGAAAGATGTGAGCTCAGTCATAGTATAGTTAGGTAAATTCAGAGACATGTTAGTTATTTTCATTTGTAACTTGGAGGAGTTCTTAAGAATAACACTCTGAGTAAAGATGCTGTATAGTCTTCTCCTCAATATTTTTTATCAGTGACTTCAATGGAGATATAGTTGACATGCTTTCAATAGGCTCAAAAATGTCAATTTAGAGCTTGAAGGAACTTCAGTCATCATTCAGTCCAATTCCATCCTTTTTCCAGATAAAGAAATCAATATCCAGGGATATGACACAAGTGGTAAGTAGAAGAACTAGAATCCAAAACAAGGTCTTCTCCATTCAAACCTAGCATTCTTTTCACTGTACCATTTTGCCTTCCAATTTGCTTATGATTATTTAACTATTTCTTTGTTTAAGGTTATGTGCCAAAAATGAGGAATACAGATGTCCAGCAAAAGAGTTTTCAAGCAGTTTGTATTCTAAAGGGAAAATTATGTATCTATATAGATATCTAGGTATAGACCGATATAAATATGGGTATATACACATGCATGTATGTGTGTATATGCATACACACATCAGCCAATGCATATATTTTTATATGCTGATGTCTCTATGTGTAAGTATATATACATATAGGCATGTTTATATACACAATATACACATGCATGTATATATCCACATGTACTTATTATGAACATGAATATACACAAAAAGAATTATTGCCATATACATAGCAGAACATAAAAAGTACATTCTACATGCATCTGTGAGTCTCCATTTCATGCTGCTTTCTTTTTATAAAAGTATAGGATAAATTCTACATATTACTTTCAACATTTTCTGGCTTATCTGTGTTTTCTTCTGAACTTTATTATATATAAGCAGGACATATAGTGTTGATTTGATTACAGTTCTCAAAGCTGAAGTTGGAAAGTGGTTAGAAAGGGGAGGGGAATAGTTTTCATGCAAGGGCAACAACCAGATATTGATATGGTGTACCTGAGATAAGGAAGGATAAGGTGAAATGTTCACCTATTAGAGTTCATGGTAATGGGGGGTTTGGTCTGGATCTTCAACTCCAGATGGACACATAATCTGGAGAGTGAGCATCAAGGCATGTAGAGGGGCAGAAAGTGACAGAAAAAGGTTTAAACGAGATAACACAAAGTTCGTAGTGATACTTAATATGATGAATGAAAGAATTGGAATTTAAAATACCTCGTTGGAATCCACACAAGACTAAATTTAATAGGAATAAAAGAAAACCCCTGAATTTTACATTCAAAGCCTCAAAAGTACAAGTTCAAAGATAGGATAGACATGTTAAACAATATGATAAACATGAAAATTCAATAGCAATGAAAACATGGCATGGTCTTAAGCAAGTGTTGACTGGTGAGTGTGCTTTACACTGTTGGGAAGTCCAGCATGCATTGGCAGGAATATGTGAATGTAATGACTTGTTTACATATGTTTTATATTTTTGAAATGATGTAAATTTAAAAAAATGTTAAATACTTAAAGAAAGTAGATTTCCAGGGGTTTGCTGAGTAATTTTTTTTAAAGGGGGCAGTAGGTCAAATAAGTTTTGGAACCTCTGGTTTAGTTTTTCAATTGAAGCATGATTTCAATGATGTACAGGCTCTATTCTTTGGTGCAGATCAAAACTTGTTGATGCCCTCTTGTTTGATGTGATTCTTGTCTTTGAAATTCCATAAATAAGTCAGAAGTTTGAATCTGTGTGGGCTGAGAAGATAAAGGGAAGAAATGGATGTTTCTAAGACTTTCAAAAGAATTTTGGAACTTAGAATTTCCTTGGGGTATTTAGGAGTGTCAGAAAGTAGCCTCGGAGTTGGTTTTGCTTGATTAGGTGGTTGAAAGACTAGCTAGCCTAAGAAGAATCATTTAGAGCATGTGGAAGGACAGCTAGTGATTATTCTCAAGGTAGTGTTTGGTTGTATGCTACTCTGAGACTGGAGAGGGAGAGTAGTGGGCTTTTGGAATCATTTTGTTGAGAAAGTCTTTTCAGTGACTTTTGGTTGGGTTTTAAGAAATTTTATCCGTGCATACAGAACAAGTGTTGAGCTTGAATTTTTCAGTAATGTATTAAGACTGGTATAAGAAAGATAATGTAGAGGCTAGGGTTGTGATTTGATTACTAGTTTTCCTTACTAGAATTGAGTAGGAGAATTTAGGGTATTGTTCTAAGCAGCTAGGAGGTAATGGGAGGTCATCTGACAATTGTGCTATTGCCAATAATTAATTAAGTAGATAGCCACTTAACAGGTTGTTCTTAATGACAATGAAACATTCTACCCAATACCTGACAGACGTGAACAATTCCATGTGTGGAATGACATATTTTTTTTTTGAAAATGGTTTGCTTTGTTCAACTAGACATATTTGTTTCAAAGGGGTTTTTTCTTCCTGTCTTATCACTATGGAGGGAGAAAAAAATGGATACTTGCTAATTGAAAAAAATGTTAAAACATTGCACACATCATACAATTTTATACTCAGAAATGATCTGAGAGGTAAGTAGGACAGATGATCTAATAACAATAATTTTGCAGATGAAGCTATTGAAACTAAGAAAGGTCAAGGTATCTGTCTGTGTTTACTTAGCCAGCAAGTAGCAGAGCTGGGGATATAAAATTTGTGTTCTAATTCCAAATCAGGTGTTCTTTCCAGTTTATCTTAGCTGCCTGTTATACAGGTGGGTCATAACTATTGGCATGAATAGAAAAGAGGCCTGATGTGTCAGTACACGCCACTTACACTCTAGTTATACCTGTGGTCATAAGAAATTGAGATGATGATTATGGCAAGGATGTAGCAATCTCCTGTTTCATCATTTCCCTGATATTAAAATTATCTAAAGTAAATAATACTAACCAGAATTTTTAGCTCTATTTGATCGATTCAAACTGTAAAGATTTGTCCATAGTTGTTTTGCATAAACAAATCTAATGTAAAATTAGAAGACTAATAGATTACATAGAAAAATAATTGAAAGGAATTTCTTTGATAAGGTTCTCATATTACAGACATATAGGAAAAACTGATTTCTATTTATAAGCCTAAGAAGCTATTCTCCAGTAGACAAATGGCCAAAACATATTAATGGGAAGTTTTCAAAGGAAGAAATATGTCACCAACAATCATATAAGAAGATGCTCTAATTCACTAATAAAATTCAGAAATAAAAATTAAAGTATTTCTGAAATTCTACCTCACAACCCATCGTGGAAAAGATAACAAAAGAGAGAAAGGAAAAAAATATCTTGGAAGGGTTGTATGGGAAAACAGGTACACTAGGGCACTTTTAGTAGAATGCTGTTCTGGAAAGCAATTTCGAATTATTCCCTAAATTTACTAAAATTTGCATACCTTTTGATCTAGATACACTAATTCTAGGCCCATATCTCAAGAAATAAAACAATAGAGTATAAAGGTCTACGAGTTCAAGAATATTTATGGCAGCACTTTTCCCAAACTATGGGAGTATCCTCTTATCACAGAATGGCTTAAAATATTTTAGGACATGAATGTAATGGAATATTATGATACCATAAGAAATGATAGATTGAATAGTTTCAGAAGAAATTGGGAAGAATTTTATGAACTGATCCACAACGATTTGAGCAGAACTAGGGAAATGATTTACAAAATGATAACAACAATATGAAGAAAAGCAACTCTGAAAATATTTAGAATTCAAATCAAGGCAGATATAAACTACAAGCCACCCCCCCCCCCAAAAAAGAAGATAAAACATGTCATTCATTTACAGTTGGAAAATTTAAAATGCAATCAGGCATATATGTTGAGACACTGTTAATGTGGGAATTTGTTTTACCAGATAGTGCGTTTCTGCATTGAAGACTTTATTTTTCAGTTTTGAAAAAAATTGCTCAATTGTCATGTGAGAGTTATAGTTTAGTTGTGTTTGTGCTTCATGATCCCATGCGCCTTGGCATGCCAATGCTGTTCACTGGGTTTTCTTGGCAAATAAAAGTGGAGTGGTTTGCCATTTCCTTCTCCATAGATTAAAGAAAATTAAATTAAGTGATTTGTCAAGGGTCACACAGTTACTCAGTGTCTTACACTGGATTTGAACTCAGATTTTTCTAACTCCAGGTTCAACCCTCTATCCATTTAGCCACCTAGTTGCTGATCAGGAGCATATCAACAAAAGAAACAAGTTTCTATGGTGGATGACTCTTTAGGAAGGGAAGAGGGAGGCAAAAAGGAGGAAATTCTGGTTAAAATTTTAAAATATAATATATCAACAAAATATTATTTAAAATAAGAAACAAAACAGAAATCATGGGTAGTACTTTATATACTTAATTTCATATATTAGCAAAGTGTTAGAATAGCACACCTTTTCCCTCTCCCCCAGCCATAAATTCATCTTCCAACCCAACTCAGAAAAGCAATCTTTGAGAAGATGGAACTTGGCAACTGCCTCTGTAGGTAATTTACCACCCCCACACCTCTCATCACTTCAGCAGCTACAGCTTCTAAAGACCAAGAAAGGAAAGCTTTCTTTCCTCCAAAGTCCTTAACATTAGAGATGGTTTAACATCAGGAAAGGATATAGTTTTATTATTGGAAATGACAGTAGGTATGCAATCCTTGCTATTGGACCTTACAGATTACTGGACTTCATTATTCATATTGCAAATGAACCTTTTTAAATATGTTATCACCCTCTACTAGAATGCCTTACCTATTGGAGTTCTTCGAGAAAAGGACCTCTCTTTTCGATTTGAATCCCCAGAATTTAGCACAATGCTTTGCATATTGTTGATGTCTAATAAATGTCTTTTTTCATTCATTAATTTATTCAGTACAAACTAACCTCTTGAAGAATTAAGAGAAAGAAAAAACAACTGTGAGCATTGGCAAAATGGAAGATAAATGAGGAAGCATTTAAGAATTATTTGTAAAAATATTTAAATTCAGTCTACAATTAGCAAATGTAACAAGCTAAAATGGTGCCTCTGACTTCCCTAGTTCCATCTGATTAGAAATTACATGAAAGAACAAAGTACAGAAGAGGAAGCCAATTTATAGCAAACTCTCCTCTATCTGGAGTTTATATAACCAAAACCGTCCACTAATCAGAACTCCAAAGCATCAGCACTGTTCCAGCCATAAGTGAAGAGCTGCAGCCAAGCAAGGAACTAGTGGGAGCAGGAGGAGATGAAAAGCAGTAAGAAAGCCAAAAATTTCTTTGGAAATATTAAATCCCATTACTGCATTTGGACAAAGCATCCAAGGAAAAAGCAAGAAAAGGCAAAGATCTCAGAGAAGAGATGTCAGAGAAATAGATGAGAGCCAAAGATGCAGTTGTGATAGGAGCACTGTTTTCCTGATGCAATTCCATTGATCCCAGCTTTAACTAATGGCCCTGGATTCATAGATGTGACTTTATTCTCTCACGCCATATAACGTGATTGGTTCCAGTTTCCAGATGAAACCTCTTGGTCTAGGAACATGCCCATAGTAAGGGTTTCTCCAACGAGAATGTGCTGAATACCACACCTTACAGACCTACTGACTAGATGCATTTCCAGATGGAAATGGGGGGATGGGAACACCAGTGAAGTGAATTGCCATTATATACTTGCTGCATATTTTTGCAGTGTTAGGAAGAGCAAATGTATGTTAAAGGTTTAAGTAACTTGTGAGAACCTCACACCACACCAATACTGAACCTGAACTAAGAGGATGCTAGTGTTTGAGCCAGGCCTCCAACATGTGTAAACTTTATTGTATTATGATTCTTCTAATTTTTGAAATCCATGTGTGCTCTTTAACTTAATCATGTATCTACTGGAAAGCCCCATATACCAAATAACCTGCATATTTGAGAGTTGAATAAAAATTCTAAAACATATTTTTAAAATGTGTTTATTAAATTTTTCAATGTTCTTTTCCACAAGATTTTGAGTTCCAAATTTTCTCCCCATCTCTACTCCCTCTACCCCAAGACACCGTGCATTCTGATTATCCCTTCCCCCAATCTTCCCTCCCTTCTATCACACCCCTGCCTTCCCTTAGCCCCATCTTCTCTCTTTTCTTGTAGGGCAAGATAGATTTCTATACCCCATTACCTGTTTTTCTTATTTCCTAGTGTCATGCAAAAACAATTCTCCACATTTGTTCTTAAAATTTTGAGTTTCCACTTCTCTCACTCACTCCCTCCCCAGCCATCCCCACTGAGAAGGCAGGTAATTCAATATAGGCTATACATGTGTACTTATGCAAAAGAATTCCATAAAAGTCATGTTGTGAAAGACTATATTTCCCTCCATCCTATCCTGCCCCCATGTATTCTATTCTCTCTTTTGACCTTGTCCCTTCCCAAAAGTGTTTACTTGTAATTATTCCCTCTTCCTATTATCCCTTCCTTCTATCATACCCCTACAGTCCACCTTATGCCCTTCTCCCCTATTTTCCTCCAGTGTAAGATAAATTTTCATACCAAATTGAGTGTGCATGCTATTCCCTCCTTGACCCAAACGTGGTGAGAGTAAGCTTCACTTTTTCTCTCTCACCTGACCTTTTTTCTCTTCCATTGAAAAAAGATTTTTCTTGCCTCTTTTATGAGAGATAAATTGTCCCATTCCATTTCTCCCTTTATCTTCCAAATATTTCCTCCCTTTCATCCCTTAATTTTATTTTTTAGATGTCATCCCTTCCTGTTTAACTCACTCTGTGCCCTCTGTCTCTATTTGTATAATTCCTCCAACTACTCAAATGCTGAGAAAACTCTTAAGAATTACAAATATTATCTTTCCATGTAGGAATATAAATAGTTCAACTTTAGTAAGTCCTTTATGATTTCTCTTTCTTGTTTGCCTTTTCATGCTTGTCTTTATTCTTATGTTTGAAAGTCAAATTTTCTATTCAATTCTAGTCTTTTCATCAAGAATGATTAAAAGCACTCTTTTTCATTTTCCCTCTGAAGTATTATACTCAGTTTTGCTGGGTAGGTGATTCTTGGTTTAATCTGACTTCCTTTGATGTCGGCAATATCATATTCCAAGCCCTTCGAACCCTTCATGTAGAAACTACTAGATTTTGTGTTATCCTAACTGTATTTCCACAGTACTCAAATTGTTTTTTTCTAGCTGCATGCAATATTTTCTCCTTGACCTGGAAACTCTGGAATTTGGCTACAATATTCCCAGGAGTTTTTGTTTTGGGGTCCCTTACAGGAAGTGATCAGTGGATTCTTTTAATATTTATTTTTTCCTCTGTTTCTAGAATATCAGAGCAGTTTTCCTTGATTATTTCATGAAAGATAATGTCTAGGCTCTTTTCTTCATCATGACTTTCAAGTAGCCCCATAATTTTAAAATTGTCTCTCCTGGATCTGTTTTTCAGATCAGTTGTTTTTCCAATAAGATATTTCATATTGCCTTCTATTTTTTCATTCTTTTGGTTTTGTTTTGTAATTTGTTGGTTTCTCATAAAGTCATTAGCTTCAATTTTTAAAGAACTATTTTCTTCAGTGAGTTTTTGAACCTCCTTTTTCCATTCGACTAATTCTGCTTTTTAAAGCATTCTTCTCTTCATTGGCTTTTTGGACCTCTTTTGCCAATTGAGTTAATCTATTTTTAAAGGTGTTATTTTATTCAGCATTTTTTTTTATCTCCTTTAACAAACTATTGACTCAGCTTTCATTATTTTCTTGGATCACTATCATTTTTCTTCTCAATTTTTCCTCCACCTCTCTTACTTGATTTTCAAAATCCTTTTTGAGCTCTTTCATCGACTGAGAACATTGCATATTTATTTTGGAGGTTTTGGATGTAGAAGGCTTGACTTTTTTGTCTCCCCCTAATGGTATGCTTTGTTCTTCCTCATCCAAAAGGATGGAAGAAAATACCTGTTCACCAAGAAAATAACCTTTTCCTCTCCTTTTCTTGACATTTTCCCAGAATGTTACTTGACTTTTGAGTCCTTTGTCAAGTGGAAGGTGTGCTCTAGGGACCTGTAAGTTCTCAATTCCTCCAAGGTGGCACAATAAAGGGAGAGGAGTTTACTCATCTCCTGGTCTGCACTCTTATCTGGGAGCAGCCACAAGCTTTTCTGCCCAGGATCTGTGAGTAGGGTTCCCTCTCTAGAGCCTTCACATGCTCCACCACTACAGCACTCCTCACCCCAAGATCACCACTCAAAACTGAGATCCAGAATGGCTGCTCAATTCCCCCAGGGTCTTTAGGTAGGGGTTTCAAAAAATGGACAGTGCTGCTGCAGTGGTTGTTGCTGTGGTGTTAGTGCCCTGGGGCCATGGCTAGGGTTGGATTCTGCTCCCTTCTCACCCAGGTGAAAGAGTTTTCTCACTTACCTTTGAAAATGTCTTTGGCTTCTATGGGTCAAATAATCTGGGAACTGCAGCTGCTACCTATGATCCTGCTCCTTGAAGCTGGCTCCATACCTGTCCTTGCAGTGCTGTGCAGCCAAGACTGGGCTATACTCTGCTCTGAGTCTGGTGCAATAGACCTTTCCTGTCAGCCTTCCAGGCTGTCTTGGGCTAGAAATCTCTTCCACTTTGTCATTTTGTGGATTCTGCTGTTCTAGAATTTGTTTAGAGTCATTTTTACAGGTATTTTATGGGCATTGGTGGTAGAGTTAGAGCAGGTCTGTCCTTCTCCTGCATCATCTTGATTCCAACCCCTAAAACATCTTTAAGGAAATAATGCTACCAGAATTCTCATAGAATGCCTTTGGCTGTTGACATCATTTTGAGATTAAATTTAACTTTCCTTTAAGTTTAAACTTGAAACAGACTACATTGGTCTCTTGAGTGCTAATCTCTCGCTTCTTAGGGTTTTATTGTCTGGTATAGCTTTAAACCAGCTTTGAGAGGGAATTTTTGTATTTAGGATCTCTTATCCTAGGTGACCTTATTCCACAACTCTTTTGGAGGAAATGAATAGTGTCATACTTCATTCTCAATACCATCCTCCTTTCTTTTTTAAAATAAACTTTATCTGCTCTAAGTCAATATTAGTTAACATTTGTAACAGTGTCTACTTGTAGATTGCTCAGAAGGTTGATCCATGATGACAGAGAAAAGGTAGAAATTCACTTGAAATCTCTCAAATTCCCCTCCAAATAACTTAAGATAACAACTCAAAATAAATTCTGGGATGAAACAATATTGCAACCTAAGACAACCTAGATGGTCAGTGGGAAATTTCTATCCCATATGTGTGAGAATAGAGCACTGTCCAGTATAGGCAGTGCCAAGGAAAATCTGCAGCAGGCCTTGGAGGTGACTGAATAGGCAAAATCTCTCAGCCCACAGATGGAAAGAAGGTCAGACACATAGTCAAAGGGACATTATAGGGGCCACTTTGGTGGCACTAGATACAAAATTCTGTTGCATTGCCCATACACACGCAGCTTCTTGTCATAGTCCCAGGGTAAGGAGAAGCAATAGCACAATAGATCTGGTAGCAGCTCAGGAACAGAGACCTTCATCATAGTTCCAGGGTAGAAAAGAATGCTGTCCTTGCTCAGATACAAGAGCACAGACCAGGAAAGCAGTAAACACACTTTTCCTTAGATCATACCATTTTGGAAGAACTGAAAACTTACAGATCTCTAGAACTATGTCTAAAAATAGCTACACACACACACATACACACACACACACACATAATCTGAAGCTTGGGATAGTGTCCCCTTCACCACAGCAGCAGAACTCAACTTTGATATCAAGTTAAAGACAAAAAATAGCATGAAAAAATGAACAAACTCACAATAAAAAAACCAACTTGACTATGGGAAGTGACTATGGTGATAGGAAAGATCAAAATACACACTCAGAAGAAAACAAAGCCAAAACATCCAAGGCTCAAAGAAAAATGTAAATTTGTTTATGTCCCCCACTCCCGCCCCGAAGAAAGTTACTGGAAGAGCTCAAAAACATTTTAAAAAGTCAAATGGCAGAGGTACAGGAAAATAGTAGGAAAGGAGAGTAGCAAAGAATAAACAGCTTGTTAAAGGAAGAACAAAAATACTAAATAAAAATGAACCTCAAAAATCAAAATAGGTCCAATGGTAGAAAAAAAAGGCATACAAATCCAACAAAGAGAAGCATGTCTTGAAAAGCAGAATTAACCAAATGGAAACAGTAAATGAAAATTTACTGAAAAGAACTCCTTATAAAGCAGAATTGGCCACATGGAAAAGAAGGTACAAAAGCTCACTAAAGAAGGTAATTTCCTTTTCCCCGATGGACAAATGGTCAAAGGATATGAACAGGCAACTTTCAGAGGTAGAAATTAAAGCTATTTATAGTCATATGAAACAAATGCTCTAAAGCACTGTTGATTAGAGACATGCAAATCAAAACAGCTCTGAGGTACCACATCACACCTATCAGATTGGTTAATATGACAAAATAGGAAAATAATAAGTGTTGGAGAAGATGTGGGAAAGTTGGAACAGTAATTCATTGTTGGTGGAACTGTAAGTTGATCCAATCATTCTGCAGAGCAATTTGGAAATCTGCTCAAAGAGTTATAAAAATGGGCATACCATTTGACCCAGTAATACCACTCCTATAGTGGTCTGTATCCCAAAGAGATCACAAAAATGGAAAAAAGGACCCACATGCTCAAAAATATTTATAGAAGCTCTTTTTGTAGAGGCCAAGAATGGGAAATTGAGGGGATGACAATCAATTGAGCAATGGCTGAACAAATTGTAGTATATGATTGTAATGAAATTGTGCTATAAGAAATGATGAACAGTTAGACTTCAGAAAAACCTGGAAAGATTTATATGAACTGATGCTGAGTGAAGTGACCAGAATCAGGAGAACATTGTACACAGTAACAACCACAGGTTGTGATGACTGACTGTGATAGACTTAGCCCTTCTCAGCATTACAAGGACTTAAAACAAATCCAAAGGACTCATGATGGAAAATTCCATCCACATCCAGAGAAAGAACCATGGAGCTGAATGCAAATTGAAGCAGACCATTTTCTTTTTTGTTTTGTTTTGCTTTGTTTCTCTTTCTCATAGTTTCTTCCACTTTTATCTTTTCTTCTATGCAATGTGACTAATATGAATTATTTTTTATTATTAGGAATGTATGTATAGAGTAGGTATCACACTGCATGAAGTCTTGGGCAGGGATGGGGGAGGGAGAAGGAGAAAATTTAAAACTTATGGAAGTGAATGTTGAAAACTCAAATAAATTAAATAATAAATTGGAAAAAAAGAAAATAATTCCTTAAAAATTAGGATTGGGCAAGTAGAAGTTAATGATTCTATGAGACATCAAGAATCAATTAAATAAAATCAAAACAATAAAAAATAGAAGAAAATGTTAACTATCTCTTTGGAAAAATAACGAGGTTGGAAAGTAGATCCAGGAGAGATAATTTAAGAATTATTGAACTATCTGAAAGCCATAATCAAAAGGAAGACTTGAATATCATATTTCGAGAAATTAACAAAGAGAATCTACCTACCAAAACAAATCCAGGGGCCATATGAACACAATTATAAGATACTTTTCACACAAATAAAGTCAGAACTAAGTAAGTTGTTCATGGGTAGGCTGAGCCAATATAACAAAAATGACAATTCTACCTAAATTAATTTACTTATTTAGTGCCATACCAAACTATCAGATAATTATTTTCTAGAGCTGGAAAAAATATTATCAAAATTCATCTGGAAGAAAAAAAGATCCAGAATATCAAGGGAACTGAATGAAAGGGAACTAATGAAAAGAAATACTAGGGAAGGTGGCCTAGCTCTACCAGATCTCAAATTGTATTATAAAGCAGCAATTATCAAAATCACTTGGTACTGGCTAAGAAACAGAAGGGTAGACAAGCTAGGTCCTCAAAACAGGGTAGCAATGAATATAGCAATCTACTGTTTGATAAGCCCAAGGACCCCAGCTTCTGGGATAAGAACTCACTGTTCAACAAAAACTGCTGGGAAAACTGGATAAAATATGGTGGAAAGTAGGCATAGACCAATGCCTGATACTGTACACAAGAATAAAGTCCAAATGGGTGCATGATCTAGATATAAAGAGTGATATTATAAACAAATTAATGGAGCAAGGAATAGTGTATTTATCAGATTTTTGGCTAAAGAGGTAGAAGGGAAGAATTTTTGACTAAAAAGGTAGAAATCATTATGAAGTACAAAATGAATAATTTTGATTACATGAAACTTAAAAGTTTTTGCAAAACCAAATTCAATGCAACCAAGATTAGGAGGGAAGCAGAAAACTGGGAAAGAATTTTTGTAACTAGGGTCTGTGATAGAGGCCTCATTTCTAAAATTTACAGAGAAGTGAGTCAAATGTACAAGAATCCAAGTCATTCTCCATTGATAAATGGTCAAAGGATATGAACAGGCAGTTTTCAGAGGAAGAAGCTAAAGATATCTATAGTCATATGAAAAAAGTGCTGTAAATCTCTATTGATTAGAGAGATTCAAATCAAAACAACTCTGAGATACCACATCACAACTATCAGACTGGCTAACATAACAGAACAGGAAGATGATAAATGTTGGAGAAGATGTGGGAGAGTTGAAATACTAGTTGTTAGTGGAGCTGTGAGCTGATCCAACCATTCTGGAGAGCAATTTGAAACTATGGCCAAAGGACTACAAAAATGTGCATCCCCTTTCGACCCAGCAATATTGCTTCTAGGACTGTATGCCCAAGAGATCATAAAAATGGCAAAGAGTCCTACATGTACAAAAATAAATATAGCAGCACTCTTTGTGGTGACCAAAAACTGGAAACCAAGGTGATGCCCATCAATTGGAGAATGGCTGAATAAATTATGGTAAATGAATGTAATGGAATACTATTGTGCTATAAGAAATGATGAACAAAAAACTTCAGAGAGGCCTGGAAAGACTTATATGATCTAATACTGAACAAAAAGAGCAGAACCAGGAGAACTTTATACACAGCAACAACTACAATGTGCAAGGATTTTTTCTGGTGAACTTAGAACTTCATTGCAATGCAAGGACTTAAAATATTCCCAATGGTCTTTTAAGGCAAATGGCTTCTATATCCAGAGAAACAACTATGGACTTCAATCTCAGATTGTAGCAGATCATTTTCTTTTGTATTGCATTTTGGTTTGTTATAAGATTAATCCCATTCATTTTAAATCTTCTATACAGCATGACTATGGTGAAAATGTATTTGATAGGAATGTATATGTAGAACCTATATAAAACTGTTTTCCGTCTTGGGGAGGGTGTGGGAGGGAGGGAAAGAAAAAAATCTAGGTTGTATGGTAGTGATTGTGGAATCTTGGAAAGAAAGACAGAAAGGAAGGAAAGAAGGAAGGAATGAAGGAAGGAGGGAAGGAAGGAAGGAAAGAGAAAGGAAGGAAGAGAGAAAGAAAGAAAGAAGAAAGAAAGAAAGAAAGAAAGAAAGAAAGAAAGAAAGAAAGAAGGAAGGAAGGAAGGAAGGAAGGAAGGAAGGAAAGAAAGAAGAAAGGAAAGAAGGGGAGAAAGAAAGAAAGAGATGAGAGAGAGAGGAGAGAAAAGAAGGAAAGAGAGAAAGAAAGGAAGGAAGAAAGAAAGAAGAAATCTGCCGTGACATCCTAGAACCAGAGTGTAAAACAGATATTGAAAAAATCCACCAATAACCTCTGGAAAGAGATCCCAAATTAAAAACTCCCAGGAATATTATCACCAAATTGCAGAACTCCCAGGTCAAGGAGAAAATATTGTAAGAAGACAGAAAGAAGCAATTCAAATATTGTGGAGTCACAGTCAAGATAACACATTAAATCATTAGAGGGCTTGGAATATGATATTCCAGAGGGCAAAGGAATGAGGATTACAATGAAAAGTCACCTATCCAGCAAAACTGAGTATAATCCTTCAGCAGGAGAAATGGATCTTTAATGAAAAAGATTTTCAAGCATTCTTGATGAATAGAGCAGGATAATAAATTTTCCTGTCAAAAACAGACTCAAGAGAACCATAAAAAAGTAATCAAGAAAGAGAAATCATAAGGTGCTCAATAAGGTTTACTTGTTTACATTCCTAAATGGGAAAATGATAGTTATAACTCTTAAGAACTTTATCAATATTGGGACACTTAATAGGGGTATACATAGAGGGAATGGGTGTGAGTTGAATATGATTGAATGATATTTTAAAAATGTTTTTTCAGTCATTTTCAGTCTTTATCACCCCTTTTGGGGTTTTCTTGCAGATAATAAAGTTCTTTGCCATTTCCTTCTCCAACTCACTTAATAGATGAAGAAATTGAGGTAAACAGAGTTAAGTGACTTCCCTAAGGACACACAGCTGGTAAATGTCTGAGGACAGATGGGATGATATCTAAAAATAAAAGTATGAGAAAAATGAATGCATTGGGAGAAGGAGAAAGGGAGAGGTAGAATGGGGTAAATTATTTCACATAAAAGAAGCCTGAGAGAACTTTTACAGTGGAGAGGGAAGATGGGGGAGGTAGAGAGGAATGCTTAAATCTTTCTCACATCAGAATTTGCTCAAAGAGAATAACATGCATACTTTATTGGAAATATACATATACACACACAAACATATGTATGTATGTATGTATATCTTACTGAACAGGAAAGTAGGAGTGAAAGGAGATAAGAGAAGGGGGGAGATCTGATAGAAGGGAGGATGGATTGATGGAAATGGTATTAAGAAACGAAACAATGTTAGTGATGGACAGAGTGAAAGGAGAGAGAATGAGGGATAAGTAGGAGGAAATATAGGATCAAGGGAAATACAAAGTAATCATAACCGTGAAAGAATTTACACTGTCTCTCTGATAAAGATTTCATTTCTCAAATGTATAGAGAAAGTGAGTCAAACTTATAAGAATACAAGTCATTCCTCAACTGCTAAATGGTCAAAAAGATATGAACAGGAAATTGTCAGATGAAGTAATCAAAGTGCATTTAGGGTTAGAATCATCATATGAAAAAAAATTCTATCATTATTGATGACAGAAATACAATTTAAAACAACTCTATGTTATCACCCCACACCTAGAAGATTGTCTAATAAGATTTAAAAAAAGGAAAATGACAGATATTGGATGGAATGTGCAAAAATTGAGACACTAATGTTCCACCACTGTTGGTGGAGTTTGAACTGATTCAACCATTCTGGAAAGCAATTTGGAACTATGCTCAAAGGGCTATAAAACCTTGGATACCCTTTGACTCAGCAATGCAACTTCTAGGTTTATATCCCAAAGAGATTAAAGAGGGAAAACAGCCTACACATACCAAAAATATTTATGGTAGCTCTTTTGGTTGTGGCAAAGAATTGAGAATTGAGGAAATGACCATGAATTGGGGAATGACTGCACAATTTGTGCTGTATGATTGTGATGGAATACTATTGTGCTATAAGAAATAATAAGCAGTATAGATGTAAGTGAATTGATGCAAAGTGAAGTGAACAGAATCAGGAAAAATTTATATACAGTAACAGCAATATTGCAGGATAATCAACTGTGAATGACTTAGGTATTCTCAACAGTGCAATGGTTCAAGACAATTTTGAAGGACTTATGAGGAAAAAAAATGCTACTCATCTCCAGAGAAAGAAATGATAGAGACTGAAAGCAGATGAAAAAATACTCTTTTTAAAACTTTCTTCAATATTTTTTCTTTTTTGTTTGTATTTTCTTTTAAAACAAGACTATTATGGAAATATATTTTTCATGACTGCATGTGTATAACTCATGTCAAATTGCCTGCCTTCTTGATGAGGGGGGGAGAGAATTTGGAACTCACTTATTTTAGAAAATGAATGTTAAAAATTCTTTTTATATGCAATTAGGATAAAATTAAATACTAAATAGACAAAATTCTAATATGTCTACAATATTATACATAATTACTTTTTGATAATTTGTTGTTCCTTCACAAGTTTTACAAAGTCTCAAAAGATCAAAATGTACCACTCAAGTCTGATTGCTCAAGGTTAAACTGTCCTTTCTGCTTTTTTGGTTAGCTAATACTTAATATTTATGCTACACTATTGAGGTTCATCATTCATTTATCTCTCAAACCTTTAATGAGACCATTTTTCAGTGATTGACATCCACATTTCCCTTGTCACATAGGTTTTTCCACCTTACATTCCTCTGCTTCACATCTACACCTTTCATTCCATATCAGCAAAGTCTGCCAATTCTCACTTCATACTTCAGTGTTTCAAGAGAATGAAAATGCTTAAACATACAATTCATTATTTAGAAACAAAAGATGCCAAGGAATAGGATTGAATAGAATGTGGGCTGGCATAGACCTTTGCTCTATGCACATCTACACACTGTTTTATGAATTAAGCATAGTTTTTTAGAAGCTCAAAACTGACACAAAATTAGAAAAAAAAGCAATAGTAATGTGAAGATATGAGAAGCAATGAAAACCATTCCACCTTGACTTATTTATGTAAGCTATTAATACAAAACAATAAGATATAGATAAAGGAATAATATTTTCAATGAAAGGCTAAATAAGCCTTGTAAACATTTCAGGTAAAAAAATTTCATGGTCTTCCTAAGAATACTAATATGGCATTGAAAGGCAAAGGAGAATTTTTATTTGCAAAACTTTATGAAAGATGATGACAGAAGTTTATGAACAGTATATAGTTTCATAAAACAATGAAAATTGGTGTGAAAAGCTTAATATGAAACCCAATAGAGGGATATATATGTATGGATGTATATACATATATATGCATATATGTGTGTGTATTTATGTATATGCACATGTGTATAAAATTTTAAAAAATGTTTTCATTTAAAAAGATTCTGGGAAGATGGTGCAATAAGGCAAGGAATTACCTGGCTTTTCCAAATGCCCTCACAAATAATTTAAAATAGTGCTTCAAAGTGAGCTTTAGAGTGACATAAATAATAAAAAGTTGAGATAAAGCAGTTGTCCAAGCTAAGACAACTTGGGTGGATGTTAGGAAAGAATTGATCTCTGGGTTGACTTGAGTGAAGTACAGATACGTCTCAGCAGATACCACCAAATCAGCAAATAGTAAGCCCTGGGATCAGCTGTGTTGGGACAGCCTCAGCTTCAGGAACTTGCACCTCATAGATAGTGTAGGGGTTAGGCAACTGATCAGAGGAAGCTTGCAGGCACCTCTGCTGCTGCTGGATAAAGACCTAGGTGCACCGACCAGATAGGATCGGAAGCTGTGGTTCTGGGCTAGGAGAAGCAAGTACACATCAGTGAGTTTAGGGGTAGAGGGACAGAGTCACTGCTGGCTCCTCAAAGAAGAGTTAAGTCCATAGTTTTAGTTCTAGGGAAGAGGGGTGAGCTTAAGCTTTTAGAGAAATTGTGATGACAGCATTGCTGGGGGCTGGTAGTGGCTCAAACCTGAGAAACATTGACCACATCTGGCCTCAGATTATACAGCTCTGCAAGAACTGAGAGGTCAAAGGCCTAACAGCAGTGTGGAAAGCCTGAAGCCTGAGATATTATCCCCCACACTCCAAGATGAAAGCCTGACTCTAACATACAGTTAATAGCCAAGAAACAGGCTGCTTTTATTTTAACAAAAATGAATGAATAAATGAGAAAGAACCAGATTATAAACAGTTACTATGATGACAGAGAAGACCCAGATTCAAACCCAGAAGAAAATAGTGAAATTAAAACTTCTACTTCAAAGAAAAATTGTAAAATGGCTACAAACCCAAAAAGATTCTGGAAAGAGCTTAAATATGATTTTAAAAATCAAATAAGAGCAATTAAAATAGAAGAATAAAATAAGAGTATTGCAAATGATAAGAAGCAACTACCTAAAACCAACAGCAATTATCATCTTTAATGGAGATAAGCTAGAAACCTTTAGAGCAAGATCAGGAGTAAAATAAGAATTTCCATTTATCACCATGATTACTCAACATTGTGTTAGAAATGCTGATAGAAATGTAATAAGAAAAGAAAAAGAAACAAAAGGAAATGGAATGGGAAGCATGGTAATAAAACTCTCTCTTTTTGAAGATTGTATGACAATATACTTGGAAAATCCTAGAGATTCAACAAAAAAGGGATTTGAAACAACCTTATCAAAGAGGCAAGTTATAAAATAAACCCACAAAACTTATAAACATTTCTATATATCTCCAACAAAACCCTGTTAAGAAGAGACAGTAAGGTGTATCCCACTTAAAACAACTATAGACAATATAAAATACTTGGGAGTCTATCTGCCAAAGCAAACCTGGGAATTAAATAAACATAACTATAAAGCATTTATACAAATAAAATCAGATTTAAATAATTAGAGAAATAGTAATTGTTTATGAGTGTACAGAGTCAATATAATAAAAGAATGACAATTCTACCTAAAATGATCTACTTATTCAATGCCATTCTAATTAAACTACTACAAATATTTTATTGCGTTTGAAAAAATAACAAAATTCATTTGGATGAACAAAACATCAAGAAAATCTAAGGAAATATTTTTTATGTAACAAGATGAGATCTAGCAGTACCAGATCTTAGAACGTATTATTACTGGCTAAGACATAGAAAGATGGGTCAGTGGAACAGAGCAGACACATAATACACACATTAGAAAATGATTATAGTAACCTTGCATTTAACAAAAGTAAAGATTTAAGCTTTTGGGGGTAAGAATTTGGTAAAAGGTGTTGGGGAAACTGGCAGTCTGACAGAAACTAAGTTTTAGATTAATATTTTAAACCAATTTAGCAAGATATGATCAAAATGGATATATGACCTAGACATAAAAAGAGATCTCATAAATAAATTAGAAAATCGAACATATTGTCTATCAGACTTATGAATAAGAGAAGAATGTATTAATAAACAAGAGATAGCACAGTGAGATATTAAATGAATAATCTGTTTATGTTAAATTAATACGATTTTGTACAAATAATTTCAATGCAGCCAAGATAAGAACAAAAGCAGAAAATTGGGAAAACATTTTATAGACAGTTTTTTGGATAGAGGTTTCATATCTCAAATGTATAGAGAAAGTTGTTCAGTTTTTAAGACTATAATTCAGTCCTCAATTGAAATGATCAAAAGATATGAATAGTCGGTGTTTGGATGAAGAAGTCAAAGTTATGTATCATTATTGAGAGAAAAATGCAAATCTTGGAGATATCATCTCCACCTATCAGATAAACTAAAATGACAGAATGGGAAACTGAAAATATTGATGGGGATGTAGAAAAATTGGGACACTAATATTCTGTTGATGGAACTGTGAACTGATCCAACTACTTTAGAGAGCAATCTGGAATTATGTCCAATGGGTTATAAAACTATATATCCTCTTTGACCCAGAAATACCACTATTAGGTCTGTTTTCTAAGGTGGTCAGGAAAAAGGGATAACAATCTATATGTTTTGAAATATTTATAACATTTCTCCTTGTGGTGACAAAGAACTAGAAGGGGAGGGATGCCCATCAATTGGGAAATGACTGAACAGTAGTGTTTTATGACTTGGATGGAATACTACTGCACTGTAAAAAATAATGACCAGCTTAATTTTAGAAAAGAAAAACACATGGAATGACTTGGATGAAATTATGAGGAGTGAAATGAGCAGAACCACCAGTACATTGTATACGGTAATAGCAATAGTTTGAAGAATTAACTGCTAATGATAAAGCCATTCTGAATGTTACAAATATTCTAATCAATTACTAAGAAACTATAAGGAAGATACTACCCAACCCCAGAGAAAAAAATGATAAATAGAAATATGTATATTAAGGTTTTGCATATATCTATGCCAAATGATTCCCATCTCTAATGTGGTATAGGGAGGAAGGTAGGGAGATAACTTGAAACTTAAAAGTTAACAAAAAAAGTAATTTTAAAATATGTTTTCAAGTGACATCTATTAATTTTATATCACCTAAAGTTCATCCCTTCTCATCCCCCTCATAGAAAGAATTGAATTAGCAAGTTGATCAATATATTTAAAAATGTTTTTACATTATTTGCGGTATTCTACACCCATGGACCTCTCCCTGCAATTATTACAAAGGAGTAGAATTGTCTCAGAAATATTATATTGTAATATTATAACAAACTATTTTTTCATCAGTGACAGTGGAACAACCACATTTGACTATATATATGCTAAAGGAGAAAATGGAAATAGACCCAATGAATAAAATTAAATAAGAAAACATACCAAATTATTGAGATGTGGGGTGAGAGTGGGAGATGGACAGTATTATCTAAAAAACAGAATATGAAAGGGAATCAATAACTAATGACCACCATGCAGGCTTTCTTATCTTTAAAAATTATGAGTATGATATACATATTGTGAATATTTAACTAAATTCTGAGGGTTTCTTGGATGACCATATTAGAAAGAAATAGGTAGGATTCAACAAAAGATAATACCTAGCAAACCAAACCTTTATTGTAATATAACTGACTGAAAGATATAGAAAGTACAGTATCCAATTGTAGTTAGTATTTGTTGATTATTACCAAAAAAAGACATTTTATTTGATAAAGCAAAATACCACCTTAAAGGATTTTCTATGTATATGCTAGTAGACTGTTACCTGGCATACTTATAAATTTGTACTGAAGGTATAAAAATGGAAAACATGAGCAGTTTTTCCCTTCTCTGATCTTATAATTTCCATTTTGACATTCCTTCTTATTTTTGTAAGGTTTTCTTTATGGTTTTTGTCTTCTTTTTCTGCTCTGGCATGAATAAGTACAGAAGACCCTTGTTTTCACTCTATCTTTCAGTCTTTGGGTTACCTTATTTTTCTGGGACTCAAGGGGCTCAGAAATGCTCTAGCCTTTTCTATTTAACCAGTGTGCCTTAGGAGGAGTGGTCCAATAAAACCTTGAGAAAGGAACTTTTTCTGCACAATCTTATCATTTGCAATGTACTTTTATTGAAAGTTGGAACCTCTACATTAGTATGTAATGTTCTATTACTTTGTGTGGAATTTTCTCCCTCTATTCTTACAACTCTTTATCTTTCTTTTCTGCCTGACATGTGTGTGTGTGTGTGTGTGTGTGTGTGTGTGTGTGTGTGTGATTTACTATCAAAAGTCATTAAAGCAATGTTCTTCAAGCAAAGTAGTTACTTGATTGAATTAATTCTCTTTTTGATGAATGATTTACATATTTGAGAGCTAAAACTTCATCAATATGATCAATGTGTATTTAATACTGCATGCTTAATAAATTTTCCCTCTTTTTTCCCAAGAAACACCCATCACAGTATTGAATACAATATGACAACACATACTATTGCCAAAGCTGAAAAGTCCCAAGTCATTAAACTTAGTGAATATATGTAAAAGAAGCAGATGTCCAGAGAGTCTCCCTAACATATGTGTGTCACAAAAGATTCCTCGAAAATTGAATAACATAGGCAGTTTTATATGATGATTCTTTATTAATTTCAAGTGACATACAACTTAGAAAGACCCAAGTAAGAAATGGTAAAAACAAATAAACAAAAATAACAAAAAACAAAAATTTTACTTCAAAAATTAAAACTGGAGAGATGAAGAAACCAAGGAAGACACTATATATTTTTTTTATTACTGTAGATTTAGAGAGGCCCTCAAAGAAGAAGGAGGTAACATTAAATTGAGAGAAAGCAGAGGCCGAAAGGGTAATAGTCAACTTTGATTACATAGAATTTAAAAGCTTTAGCACAAGCAAAATCAATGGAAGTGGAAAAGCAAATTGAGAAAATTGTTTTAATTTTTCTGATAAGGGTATAATAACCAAGATTTAAAAGAAATTACTACAAGTATGTAAGAACAAAGGTCATTCTTCAAGGGCAAACAGTTTTCAAAAGAAGGAATAATGGTTATCAACACAATATAAAATATAGAAAAGCAAATTAGCAACTGCAAACTCCTACCCAACATGCATCATTTTAGAAAATATGACGCAGAAGAAAAATACAATGTATGACAATTCTGAAGTCCTGCTCCAAACCAATACTTTTGCATCTCTTGATATGGCTGAAGTGATGGTTGACCTCTCTTCTCTAGTACCACCTCATCCTTCAATATCCCCCTCCCATTTCACCATTAGATTGCTCAAGTATGAGAAAGCATGGAATACCATTTACTGGGAGTTAAAAAATAAAGCAATAGACTGAATAATTTGGTTGATGTGACAGAGATAGATGGGGACCTATCAATAAATAGGAAATAAATCAAATCAAGTTAATAAGCATTTATTAAATATCTGTTACTTGTCAGACAGTGTGCTAAATGCTGGGTAGACAAAGCAAAAAAAATAAAACTACTGTCAAGAAGCTCATATCCTAATGGGGAGACAATATGTAAATATACAGGACAAATTGGAGATAGGGAAGGGCATTATGTTTAAAGATGACAAGAAAAACCTTCCTATAGAAGATGGCTCTTTTTATGGGACTTGAGGGAAGTCAGGAAATAGAAACGATGAGAGAAGAGAGAAAGAGAGAGAGAGAGAGAGAGAGAGAGTTTTAGACACAGCAACCCTTGGCATGGAGAGAAGGAATATTATGTTTGAGGGTAATCCAGAAGGGAAATATCACTTCATCAGAAAATAAGTGGAGGGGGTAAGGAATAAGAAGATAGAAAAGGTAGAAAGAGGTAGGATATGAAGTATTTTAAAAGTCAAAGAGAGAATTTTATATTAATTTCTGGAGGTATTAGGGAGCTCTTGTGGTTGACTGACTAAGCTGGGGTGGGTGACATGGATAGTACTCTGCTTTAGCAAGATCAGTTTGAAAGCAGAATTGAGGAACATTGGAGTGGTAGGAAATTGAGATAGACATACCCACTAGAAGGCTGTTTGGGAGCAGGTAGATGGCACAGTGGATAGAGTCCCAGCCCTGAAGTCAGGAGGACCTCAGTTCAAATCTAGCCTCAGGACTTCCAGAAACCAAGATGCAGAGTAAGCAGAAAATCTCCTAAACTCTCTCATATTCACCTCCAATATAGAATAGTGCCCCAAAATGAATTCTAGAAGGGCAAAATCAACAAAAAGACAGGGTGAAACAATTTTTAGACCAATACAACTTGAAAAGTTGCCAGAAAAGTTTTACTCACTTGAGTAAAAGGGGAGCCCAGTCCAAGGCAGGCAGCATCCCAGTAAGTCAGTAACAGGCCTTGCCTCAGCAAGCCAAGAGGAAGCCAGGAACCCCAGCACAACACCAGGCAAAAAGGTAGATGCCAGCACCAGGCCCCATCATGTACCTAAGCAAAGCACCAGTTGAGCTGCCAGCAGGACTATCTACCCCCTCACCCTCACCTTAGTGTAGCACCAGGTGACCTATCAGATCCCTACATCCCTGATACAGACCAAAAGTCCCCATGGGCCTCAGGGCAGCACCAGGGCAATACCTGACAAACAACCAGGGCCTGTGGGTGCCACCACAAGAAGCTTCAGACAGTGTCTCTTCTACCTCAAGAGGAGAGCTCACCTTTAACGTAATGAAAAAGACTGGAAAAGATGAGCAAATAAACAAGATAAAAAAAAAAAACATGACCATAGAAAGTTACTATGGTGACTGAGAAGATAAAGACACAAACTCAGAAGAGGACAACAGTGTTAAAACTCCCACCCACAATCTCAAAAGAATGTGATTTTGTCTCTGGCCCCAAAAAAACTCCTGGAAGAGCTCAAAAGGTTTTAATTTTAAAATCAGGGTTTAAAAAAACAGATAAGAGAGGTAAAAGAAAATGAGAAATGAGTGATATATATGAATCACAGGGGAAGAAAATCAACAGCTAAAAGAAGAACAAAAAATGTGGAAAAACATATGAAAATTTACTGAAGAAAACAACTCCCTAAAAAGGTAGAATTGGCCAAATGGAGAAGGAGGTAAAAAATCAATTTAAAAAAATAACTCTTAAAAATTAGAATTGGACAAGTAGAGGCCCATGACTCCTTGAGACATCTAGAATCAATTAAAATGAAAAGAATAAAATATAAAATGCCTCTTTAGAAAAAAAACAACAACCACAAATGGTTTAGAAAATAGATCCAGGATGAATAATTAAGAATTATTGAACTATCTGAAAGCCATGATCAAAAGAAGGGTCTGGACATCATACTTAAAAACAAATTATCAAAGAAAAGTGCCCTGATATCCTAAAACCAGAAGGTAAAATAGACATTAAAAGAATCTACCGACCACCTCTAGAAAGATGTCAAAATGAAGCTCCCAAGAATATTATAGGAAAAAATCCAGTACTCCTAGGTCAAGGAGAAATTATTGTAAGAGGCAGAAAGAAACAATCCAAATGTCAGAGAGCCATGGTCAGGATTACACAGGCGTTAGTAGCTTCAGCATTAACGGATTAAAGGTCATGGGCTATGATATTCCAGAAGCAAAGGAACTATGACTATAATCAAGAATCACCTACCTGGAAAAACTGAACATAATCCTTCAGGGGAAGAAATGGTCACTCAGTGAAACAGAAGACTTTCAAACTTTCCTGAAGCAAAGAGCAGAGCCAAAGGAAAAAAAAATGATTTTCAATTTCAAGACTCAAAAACAGAATGAAAAGGTAAAAAGGAAAGAGAAAGCATAGGGGATTCAATAAAGCTACACTGTTTATACTCATTCATGGGAAGTTGATACTTGTAATTCTTAAGAACTGTATCACTATTAGCGTAAGTAGAAGAAGTATATATAGACAAGGTGACTTTGAGGAGATGATATAAAAAGAGTTAAGGAGTGAGAAAGAGGATTACACTATGAGCAGAAAGAATGGAGATGTAGAACAGGGTAAGTTATCTCACATGAAGAGGCATGAAAGGTCTACTACAGTGGAGGAAAAGATGGAAGGGTGGGAGATAAGCATCTCTTGAACTATACTCTCATCAGAATTGGCTCACAAAGGGAATAACATATACAAACAGTTGGATATAGAAATTTATCTTACCCTATAGGGAAGTAGGAGGAGAGGGAGTTAAGTAAAGGTGAGAGGGCTAAAGAAGGGAGGGAAGTTGGATGAGTTGGTGTTCAGAAGCAAAACACTGTTGAGGAAGGAAATGGCGAAAAGAGAGAGAAAAGGATAAACAGAAGCAGATATATAATGGAGTGAAATATGCAGTTAATAATCATAACTGCGAATGAGAGTGGGATAAATTCTCTCATAAAATAGAAGCAGATAGCAGAGTGGCTTAAAAACCAGAATACTATAATATGTTGTGTACAAGAAACACACTTGAAACAGAGTCACAGACGGAGTGAAGGTATAAAGTAAGGGGTTGGAGCAGAATCTATTTTACTTCATATAAAATTAAAAAAAGGAAAAAAAAGCAGGTAGCAATTATGATCTCACACAAAGCAAAACCAAAAAAAAATAGATCTAATTAAAATAAACAAGAAAACTATATCTTGCTAAAAGGTACCATAGAAAATGAAATAATATCAAAATTAAACATATAGACACCAAATGGTAGAGCATCCAGTTTCTTGAACTAAATGAATTTAACCATAAAGTAAACAAGAAAACAGGAAAGAAGTTAAGGTAGGGAAAATATATAATTTTTAAAAGTTAGATAGAATAGACCTCTGGAGAAAATTTCTCAGGGGTACATGCACCTACCCAAAACTTGACCATGCATTATGGCATAAAACCCTCAAAACCAAATGTAGAAAGGCTGAAATATTAAATGTAATCTTTTCAGATCATAATATAATAAAAATATATTCAATTAGGGCAGTGAAAATAGATTACAATTTAAGTGGAAATTAAATAATCTAAGCCTAAAGAATAAGTGGCCCAAGAACAAAACAAAGAAACAATTTCTTTAGAGGGACAACAAGACCACCTACCAAAAGTTATGAAATGCAGTCAAAGTAATACTTTATTCCTCTAAAGTATTAGATCAATAAAAGAAAGAGCAGATCAATGAATTGGATATGCAACTAAAAAATAGAAAAAGAACAAATTAAAAATCCACAATTAGGTATTAAAATGTAAATCCTGAAAGCCAAATATGTGATTAATGGGACCTGGTTTTATGAAAAAAACAAAACAGTGAAACAGACAAACCATTGGTTAATTTGATTAAAAAAAAAAAGAAAACCAAATTTCCAGTAACAAAAACGAAAAGGTTGAATTCATCACCAATGAAGAAGAAGTTAAAGCAATCATTAGGAAATATTTTGCCCAATTATATGTCAATATATGTCAATAATATTTTAAATCTAAGTAAAATCAATGAACATCTATGAAAACATAAATTGCTCAGATTATCAGAAGATGAAATAGAATACTTGCACAATTCCATCTTAGAAAAAGAGTTTAAAAAGTTTGCTTCAATCTGTACTTAAAAGTGCATATCATTTTTCTCTCTGGAGGCAGGTAGCATTTTTCCATCATGAGTTCTTTGGAATTGTATTGATTAGAGTACCTAAGTCTTTCATAGTTGCTCATCATTACAATATTGTTGTTATTGTGTACAATGTTGTCTTTGTTCTGATCACTTCATTTTGCATCAACACATATAAATCTTCCTAAGTTTTTTCTGAAATCATCCCTTAATCATGTCTTATAGCTCAATAGTATTCCGTCAACATCATATAGCACAAATTGTTTAGCCATTCTCCAATCGATGGGTATCCCTTCAATTTCCAATTCCTTGCCACCACAGAAATAATTGCTACAAATATTTTTGTGCACATAGTATTGTTTTTCCTTTTTTCTTTGATCTCTTTAGTATAGAGAAATAGTAGTGGAATTGCTGTGTCAAAGATTATGGATAGTTACACAGCTCTTTGGGCATAGCTTCAAACTGTTCTCCAGAATGTCTGTAACAATGTCAGGACCTATGCTACATAATTTTAAAATATTATCTGATTAGAGACTGGTATCCCTGTAGACAAGGAATAAGTGGTTTCAGGGTCTATGACTGGTTGCATTAATGAATGAATTCTCTGCCATTTTCCCCTGGCTTATTTTGTGAGCCAAATCCCACCAGTACGGACTTGGCTCACTAAGGGAGAAGTCAAAGTTGAAGCTTGACACAGTTATATACTAAGGAAAACATAACTCAGCACAGAAAGAGGGAGGTGGCAGGGCAGATAAGAGTACTGCTCATCATTAAATCACCAAACTACTGTCAAATTTATTGCTGACATATTTTAACTCCTTGAATAAATTAAGACATTAGGATATTTTCTGAGCTCTTAATATTCCATTTAATTTTATACCACCAATAGATAGGATACACAGCTTAGCTATTATTCCAAACCTAGAATTTTCATGTTAGAAATCTTTCCTTAGCTGAAAGAAATAATATTCCAAAATAAAATTTGACTGACTCAAATAAGCTAGACAGAAAATTCATTGTGATATTACTGAGACACATATAAAAGAATTGACTTTCTAGAGTCATGTACTTTCAAAACATGAACTGAAATGACTCACAAAATATAATTTTGGAGCTCGCAGACTGTTAGAGCTAGAAGGAATTTAGAGATCATCTAGTTCAGACCTCTTATTTCTCAGAAAAAGAAACTATAGCTCATAAGTGAAATGATTTACCTAGGTTCATTTCTAGTTAGCACCAGTGTCTGTAACAGAACTGAGGTCTCTCTTCTATTTCGGTGAGGAGTATGGGGAAGCATAATGAGTTCTATTTTTGATGACTTGAGTTTGGGATGTCTACTTAACATCCAGAAGACATTCGGAGATGTGAGATTGAAATTAACCAAAATGTTTAGAGCAGGATAGGTGGATTTGAGAATCACAAGCATAGAGATGGTCATTAAATCCATGGGAACTATTGATATCACCAGATGAAGTAGTATAGAAGGATAAGAGAAGAAAAAAAATGCCCAGAAAATAATGCTGAGGGAAACCCATGGATCAGAAGGAATGATCTGGAAGACGATTCATCAAAGGAGACAAATGAGTGGTCAAATACATAGGAGGAAAACCAGGAGAGAGAGATATTTCAAAAGCATAGAGAGAAAAGAATATCAAGGAAGAGAGAGTGATCAATAGTTTCAAATATTTCAGCATGGTTAAGGGGAATAAAGAATGAGAAAATGCCACTGGATTTGACAACTAAGAGAACATTAGAAACTTCAGAAAGAATAATTTTGGTGGGGGATGGAGTCAAGATGGTGGAGTAGAAGCAGAGACCTGCTATAGCTTCTGCGCTCCCAAACCCTTCAATAAACCTGTAAAAATGACTCTAAACAAATTCTAGAGTGGCAGAAGCTATACAATGGCAAACTGAGCAAATTTCTAGCCCAAGACAACCTGGAAGGTCGATGGGAAGAGTCTATCTCACCAGATGGAAAGCAGAGCACAGTTTGGCCGTGCCTGACCAATCAGGAACAGACCTAAGGGAACTGAATTGCTGGTAGCTGCTGTGGATTCCTAATTTCTCAAAGCACAAATGTTAAAGACAGCTTCAAAGGTCAGTGGGAAGGGTCTCTCACCTGACTAGGAGGGAATCATGGTCCAACTCCAGGCCCAACCTGGCCCCAGCCTCAGGGCAGCACAGACTGTTGAAGCAGAGGATGCTTCTGCAGCACTCCAATTAACAAACCTCAAAAGTCAAGTAGTTGTCTGGGAAAATGAGCAAACAGGGGAAAAGAAAAGAGACTATAGATTCTTACTTTTTCAGTGAAGAGGTATTTTCTTAACGTCATTGATTATGAAGAAGATGAAAACACACAGCCAGAAGAAGACAACATGGTCAAAGCTTGATCCAAAGCGTCCAAGAAAAATATGAATTAGTCTCAGGCCATGGAAGAGCTCAAAAAAGATTTTGAAAATCAAGTCAAGGAAGTAGAGGAAAAATTGGGAATAGAAATAAGAGTGATATAAGAAAATCATGAAAAAATGATTCAATATCTTGCTAAAAGAAATCCAAAAGAATGATGAAGAAAAATAACACCTTTCAAATTACAGTAACCCAAATGTCAAATGAGGTCCAAAAAGCCAATGAGGTGCTAAAGAAGACCCCACAAAATGTTGAAGAAATTAACACCTTAAAAAATAGACTGACTCATGGCAAAAGAGGCCCAAAAAGCCCATGAGGAGAAGAATGCTTTAAACAAAATGGAAAAAAAGGTTCAAAAGCTTCCTGGAGAAAATAGTTCTTTAAAAATTAGAATGTAGCAGATGGAAACTAATGACTTTATAAAAAACCAAGAAATTAAAAACAAAATCAAAAAGAATGAAAAATTAGAAGATAATGTGAAATATCTCATTGGAAAAACAACTGACATGGAAAATAGATCCAGAAGAGATAATTTTAAAATTATGGGACTACCTTAAAGCTCTGATCAAAAAAGAGCCTAGACATCATCTTTCATGAAATTATCAAGGAAAATTGCCCGGATATTCTAGAATCAGAGGGAAAAAATTACATATTGAAAGAATCCACTGATCACCTCCTGAAAGAGATTCAAAAATAGAAACTCCTAGGAATATTGTAGCCAAATTTCAGAGTTCTAAGGTCAAGGAGAAAATAATGCAAGCAGCTACAAAGAAACAATTCAAGTGTTGTGGAAATAAAATCAGGGTAACACAGGATCTGGCAGCTTCTATATTAAGGGATCAAAGGGCTTGGAATATGAGATTCCAGAAGTCAAAGGAACTAGAATTAAAACCAAGAATCACCTACCCAGCAAAACTAGTATAATACTTCAGAGGAAAAAATGGCTATTCAATGAAATAGAGGACTTTCAAGCATTCTTGATAAAAAAAAGCAGACCAGAAAAGAAAATTTCACTTTCAAAAACAAGAATCAAGAGAAGCATGGAAAGGTAAACATGAAAGATAAATCATAAAGGACTTTCTAAAGTTGAGCTGTTTACAGTCCTAAATAAAAAGACAATATTTGTAACTCTTGAGACTTTTCTTGAGAAAGGGTGAAATGGAATGGGGCAAATTATCTTGCATAAAAGAGGCAAGAATAAGCTTATTCAATGGAGGAGAAAAGGGAGGAGGTAAGAGGGCAAAAGTAAAGCTTACTCTCTTCACATTTGGCTTAAGGAGGGAATAACATGCTCACTCAATGTGGCATGAAAATCTATACCATACTACAGGAAAGTAGGGGACAAGGGGACAAGTGAGGTGAGGGGAATGATAGAAGGGATGGCAAATGGAAGAAGGGAGTAATTAGAAGTAAACACTTATGGGAAGGAACAAGGTCAAAAGAGAGAACAGAATAAATGGGGTCAGGACAGGATAGGAGGAAAATATAGTTAGTCCTAAACAACATGACGATCGTGGAAGTCTTTTGCAAAACTACACATGTATAGCCTATATTGAATTGCTTGCCTTCTTAGGGGAGATGGGTGGGGAGGGAGGGAGTTCAAGTAAGGAACGAATGTTGAGAAATATTTTTGCATACAATTGGGAAATAAGAAATACAGGTAATGGGGTATAGAATCTCACCCTACAAGAAAAGAGAGAAGATGGGGACAAGGGAAGGGAGGGATGTGATAGAAGGGAGGGCATATTCAGGGAAGGGGTAATCAGAATGCAACGTGTTATGGGGTGGGGGAGGGGAGAGATGGGGAGAAAATTTGGAACTCAAAATTTTGTGGAAATGAATGTTGAAAACTAAAAATTAATAAATAAATATTGAGAAAACAAAAAAATGAAACAAAGGAAGAAGAGGAGGATGAAACCTGGTGTTGAGGCAAGTGTGGAGATTTAGTAGTGCGAAATTAGTGATGAATGATGAGCGTAGACTCAGGAACAAAATCCTGTTGTGGGGCAAGTTTAATTATCATCTAGAGTTGCTTAGGAAGAGGGTAACCAGGCAGAATTCAACGTTTGACTTGGTCAAGGGCTCAGTAGGGAGGTCTTCCCTTAGGCTAACTTGGAAGTCCTCACAGTATTGATAGCAGTGGCCTGAGAGCAGAATCCTACGATGTCTTTCAATTGGGAAAATAGGGTAACCCCAGAACTAACCATCTGAGGGAGACTGTCCTATTTCATAATAAACTTGAAGCGGGGGTGGGTCTCTCCAAGTATGGGGCAAAGTATGGGAATGGAGACAGCACCTCTGCACCTGCTAGGAAGGTAGGTCATATTTTCCTGGGGAAACTTCTGACTCCTTCATCTGGGGACTTTGTTTTCCCTGAAATACTGTCCTTCCTGGCTTCCCAAGCTTTTCCCTGATGTAGGGAATTCGATAAGAGGGTCAGGTTGCAAGCAAGTTCAGCACTCTGTAAGGCAAGAAAGGGATGCTTCAGAGATCGTAGGCCCTTCCAGTGGTCAATGTAACCTAACAATGTCCCCTAGTCTCTCTCTGTCTTCACACTGTTGGCCTTCTTCATTCTCTATTCGTCAATAAAATTTTCCTTTTCATTGAAATTGCCAAGAAAAAATTCTTGATATTCTAGATCTTACATTGCAACCACATTAATCTCTTCTTTCTCTTGAAATTGATAAAAGTATTTAGAGATATAAAAATTTAGTTCAAGAGGACTTTGACTATATTCCAAATGCTTTGTATAAATGTCATTGCTTTAATGACATTTTCTATTCTCTAAATGATTCCTTCTTTGATCCATAAATTCATTCAATTTGCTACTTAATTACCAAGTAACTTTCTTTAATCCTTTCTTAAAATGTCTTTTATTGGATAGAATGTTATTACATTTTTGTCAATAAGGGACGTGTTTAATATTTCTTCCTTTTTGCATTTGAACTTTTATGTTTTATACCTGGTGAGTTTTTGTATAAGTGTCCATAACAGTCAAAAAATGCGTACTACTTTTTCTTCCCATTCAGTCATCACAAAAAATCTGTCATACCTATATTTTCTTGCATTTCATTCAAACACCCTGAAGTGTTCTTGTTTATCATTTGTTTAGATTTGTCTATGTCTGAAAAAGGTATATTTAGATCCCCAACTATTGGTATTTTACTCTCTTTTTCTTCCTGTCAATCGATCTTCATTTTGTTTAATTGTGGTATGTCAGATATATGTTAATGTCAATATATTTCCTATATTGCCTTTAAGAATAATGTATTTTCACCATATCTTTTTTTTTGCTCAAAAAGTATCTAGTCATTTTTGCTTCCAATGCTTTTTTGAATTCACATGTATCATGATAGATTTTGCTCTCTTTATTTTTACTGTTTAAATTTTCTATTTCAAATGTGTTCTTGTAAATAACAAATTGTTGGATTTTGCTTTCTAGTACATTTTACTAACTGTCTCTATTTTATGGATGAGTTCATTTCATTAACATTTGAAATTCTGATTCTTAATTGTATATTCCTCTACCCTCCATCCTATCTATTTATGTTGGTTTTCTCCTGTGTTCCATATATTTTTGTTTTTTGTTTTCTTTTTAATCAATTAATTAAATTAATATTGGGTTCCAAATTTTCTCCCTTCTCTCCCCTCCACCCACCCCAAGACAGTGTACATTTTCACTACTCCTTCCCCCAATTTGCCCTCCTTTCTATCACACCCTTCTCTTCTCATACCTCTCTCCACTCTATTTTCTTGTAGGGCAAGACAAATTTCGATACCCCATTGCCTGTATATCTTATTTCCCAGTGGCATGCAAAAACAATTTTTAGCAATCATTTTTAAAGTTTTGAGTTCCAACTTCTCTCCTTGCCTCCCTTCTCACCCTCCCTCATTGAGAAAGCAGCAATTCCATGTTAGTTGTACTTATGCAAAACACTTCCATAACAGTCATATTGTAGAAGACTAATTGTATTTCCCTCCATCCTCTCCTGCCCTCATTTATTCCATTTTCTCTTTAAAACCAGTTCCTCCTCAAAAGCATTTACTGCTAATTACCCTCTCCTCTCATTTGCCCTCCCTTGTATCATTTTCCCATAGCACTACTTATCCCTTTACTCCTCTACTTCCCTGTAGTTTAAGGTAGATTTTCATACCAAATTTAGTGTGCATGTTATTCCCTCCTTAAGCCAAATCTGATGAGCTTAAGGTTTGCTCTTTCTTTTCACTTCCCCCATCTTCCCTTCCATTGAAAATGTTTTTTCTTGCCTTTTTTATGTGAAAAATAATTTACCTCATTGCATTTCTCCCTTTCTCCTTTCCTGAATATATTCCTTTCTTTCTCTTTAATTTTATTTTTTTAGGTATCATCCCTTTATACTCAACTTACTCTGTGCCCTCTGGCTACACACACACACACACACACACACACACACACACACACATATACATATACATATATATATAACTCCTCAAACATATAGGAATATAAACAGAGCAACTTTAGTAAGGCCCTTATGATTTCTCTTTCCTGTTTACCTTTTCATGCTTCTCTTGATTCTTGTGTTTGAATTCAGCTCTGGTCTTTTCATCAAGAATGCTTGAAAGTCCTCTATTTCATTGAATGGTAATTTTTCACCCTGAAGAATTATACTCAGTTTTTCTGGGTAGGTGATTCTTGGTTTTAATTCTAGCTCCTTTCACCTCTGGAATATCATATACCAAGCCCATCAATCCCTTAATGTAGAAGCTAGATTATCCTGGTTGTGTTTTCACAATACTCAAATACACAAATACACAAATACTCAAATACACAAAACTCAAATTCATATTTTTCTTGGAAGCTTTGGATGGAGGAACTTTGTCTTTGTTATCTTCTTCTGTTTGCATGTTTTGGTCTTCCTTGTCACCAAAGTAAGATTCCATAGTCTGATTCTTTTTCCAGTTTTTGCTCATTTCCCCCACCAATTACTTGACTTTTAAGCTCTTTGTCAAGGTAGTTCTCTGCTTCCAGTGGGGTTG
>CM053771.1:411197299-411278262 GCA_028658325.1 Potorous gilbertii | reverse complement strand
TTTTTCTTGGAAGCTTTGGATGGAGGAACTTTGTCTTTGTTATCTTCTTCTGTTTGCATGTTTTGGTCTTCCTTGTCACCAAAGTAAGATTCCATAGTCTGATTCTTTTTCCAGTTTTTGCTCATTTCCCCCACCAATTACTTGACTTTTAAGCTCTTTGTCAAGGTAGTTCTCTGCTTCCAGTGGGGTTGGTAGTTGTACTGTGAGCCACTCAATCTCCCTTACAATCTGTTGGCCTGAGCTCCAGAAACAGCAGCTGCCTCTATTTCTGCTGCTGCTGTGGCTACTACAGGTTCCTCTGCCCCCTCTGCCACACTGATGCTGGGAGCAGACCACTCTACTCTCACACATAAGTCTGAGAGGTTTTTTCCCACTAAACTTTCCAATTTGTCCTTGTCATTTTGGGGTTGTGAAATCTGGAACCCACCACAGGTGCCATTGATTCAGTCCCCCTGAGGTTTGCTCAGTTCCTGTTTATGCAGGCACGGACCATAGTGGACTGGGCTCTGCTTCCAGACCGTTGGGATAGACATTTCCCATTGACCTTCCAGACTGTTTTGGGTACTCTGTGGGTTCTTTAGATATTTAGGGTCATTTTTATAAGTGTTTGGCTCAGTTTTGGGGGAAAGCTATAGCAAGTTCCTGCTTCCCAACTTCACTTTACACATTCTATGCTCTAGCCAAGCAGATTTGCTTCCTTGTTTCCCTTAAGCAGAATTCCATCTCCTGTCTCCATACATTTGTCTATGCTGTCCTCAGTCACTGGAATTTAACTGCCTCTTTGTCCTACTTTTCTTTAAGGCACGGTTCAGATGTCACCTCTGTCAAAAAGACATTTCTGATTTATCCAGTCATTAGTACTTCTTGTTAAATCATTGTGTAGTTGTTGTGTTTATATTCTAAATTTACCATTAAAAGGAAATTTTTTAATTTGCATTTTTGCCCTGATTAACAAGGCAAAACTCAGGAAAATAGAGAATCAAAAGGAGTTTGTTTTTAAAAAATGCCATCAAAGTAACAACATAGTGAGTGGCTCATCTCTAGCAATCAACAAGGGAACTAGATTTTTATCATAATTTTAGCAATGAGATAAAAACAATTAAGAAAGGTTTATGTCCAGCAAAAGGAGTTGTACCATTGCACCTCAGCTTCTTCCCAATTTTTCTCTCATAACAAAATGAGATCACTTTTGATTCTGAGTTTCCAGTCCTTAGCATTATGACTTTATTCCTGTGACCTCCCTGATCCTCAGTTTTCTCATCTGTCAAATAGAGATAAAAATATTTGCATTCCCTTTTAGGAAGAATTGTGTGGAAAATATTGGCAACCTTTAAGGGCTCTATAAATGAAAGCTGTGTCCATTTCATCAATTTTCCCAGAGACTTTTTCTTGATTCATAAAATTTTAGCAGATAGGAAAGTCCTTAGGTTCTTTGAAGGAAAAAATAAAGAAATCTCAAAGTACCTTAGCATTAGTAGAACAAAATAATCCTCACTTCTGATTTTTGATTGCTATAGTTAAAGATAATATTATACATTTTAGTCTTGGTATGGTATGTGTATTTGTGTGTGTGTGTGTGTGTGTGTGTGTGAGTTTGCAAGCATCTGGGGCTGTGCCTAAATGAAAAAGTTCCTACCATATTTCTTGTCCAAACATTTTAGTTTCCATGGTGCAAATTATAACAAGCCCATGTTTTTGAGGGGTGTGTGTGTAGACATCGATGTAAAAATAGCCACCCAAATTGTGTGCTCTAATTTCAAGAGAGATGACTGTCCATTATTCTGTTTTTTAATAAAATAGTTCATATCTTAGTGATTACAACTAATACGGACTTCTCTTTAATTAGGGTTATATTTAAGGCCACTGTGACCAAATCAGGAAATGCATGTGTGCACATATATGTGTGCTTGTGTGTGAACACATAGGTGTGTATAGAAAGCTAGTAGAAATGATACACCACTGCTAAATGGAATGAAAATCAGGAGAATCCTGATTAGTAACAGACAAAATTGCCTCTTATCTATTTAAAGAATTAAATACATGGATTACGACCTATTTTCCTAAGAAATATGATGCATAGGCATTAGTTCTAGTTCAAAAGATGACATAGGTTTGGATTTGTTTTTTATTTAGAAACACCCCAAATTTATTGCTTTCTCATACATTTCCAAAGTAGACTATTTATTAAAAGTATGATGAGAATTACTTTTTTCTGCTCAATTCATTTTTTAAATGTTTATGTTTTGGAAGATCTGTGCAGTTTCTTTTAAAATCTATGGTTTAGAACACTTCTTATCAAAATGAAGTCTGTCTCAGCACTATTTTCAGTTTCTTCAGGGTTAAAAAATCTACTGAAATGCCATGCCCTCTCACACAGAGAGCTGGGAGGCAGAGAAGAGAAAAATCATGATTAGTTAAAGCTGAGTTTCAGAGGCCCTGGGCCAGAGATAACAATACTTATTGGCCAGTTTAGTCAAGTGTGATAAGCTTAAATTCAGAAACCTGTTTAGAGCGTTGCAGTAAGCCTCAGATTATAGGTGAAATTCTTCTTGCCCTGGGTCTAGGGGCTTTTAAAATTTTTCTCCTCAAGAGTTTTTGCCTCACTGATCCTTCCCTCTCTATCTCATCTCTTCCTTTTCACTGGTTCCTTTCTACAACCATTGTCTACAACCATTTTCTTAACTCCCCAGGGTTTGAAAGAATTTTCATTGATTCATTCCTACAAATATATCTCATCCATCACAACCACTAAAGGATGTAAGAATAAAGACTCTATCTGTATCCTGAGAAAGAACTAATCAATAGAAGTATGTATAGAATAATTTTCTAGGGTTGGGAGGGGAAAAAAAGAGAAAAAAATAAATTTACATGATAAATAAATAAATGCTGTATATTTGGAGGGAACAGTATGTGTTGTACATGGTAGATTTGCAGTTTCATGTTATATGTATATACACACATATACACACACAGGTATACATAACACATACACATACATATATGTGTGTGTATATATTATATACATATATGTATATATATATATATATATACATATATATATACTTTTTTCCCGTTTACTTTCATTTAGAATAATCTCATCATTAAAGCCCATAGGCTTTCAGCTGTCTTATTCCTTGATTTCTCTGCAGGCTTTGCTTCTGTTCCTTAATCCTTCTGCACATTTTTTTTTCTTTCTTTAGTTTCTATCTGTTAGGTTTTCCTTGCCTCCTGAGGCAAGGAATAGACTTGTTTTTGTTTGTTTTCCTCTAAGACAAGAAAATTGCTTATTTGACCCAAGGTGCTAAGGCTTAAGATATACCTTCCTGGATGAACTTTTTTATAGCCTCTTGTTGTTTGGATTTGGCTTCCTGGACATCTAAGGGTATCAAAAGAGTAACTTGTACTTAGAGGCCTTTAGCTTGTTTGGTGTCTCAAGATCTTGAATCTCTATAGGTTTCTCTGATTATGGAAAGAGTTTCCATAGGTTGGGAGAGGTTTTTCACCTAAAATATGTGTTGCATTATCCTTGCTTATCAATCATAATACTTACTATATATTAGGCACTGTTCTAAATGCTTTACAAATATTATCTCACTTAATCTTTACAACAACCCCAGGAAGTAGATGCTGGTATTATCCCATTTTACATATGATAAAACTGAGGCAAATACAGGTCAATGATTTACCCAGAGTCACGTACTTATCTCAAATTTTAATTTATCTTTTTGAATGCTTGAAATTCTAATCCTCCTAATCTTTACCTCTTGGCCTTCCTGCTTCCTTCAGGTGCCAGGTGAAATCTAAGAAGCCATTTCTGATCCTCCTTAATGCTCGTGTGTTCCCTCTCTAGATTATTTCCAATATGCCCTCTATTTATATGGTTTGTTCATGATTGTTGGCCTGTGTCTCTCCTATTAAACTATGAGTTTCTGGAGACCAGGCACTGTTTTGCTTTGCTTCTGTAAACCCAGTGCTTGACACAACGTCTGACATAGTAGGTGTTTAACAAAATTTGTGTTGACTTACTGACATCTCATAGCCCCAGTAAAATGTAAGGTCCTTGAGGACAGATTGTTTTTCATTATGTCCTTGCATGCCCAACATGTAGCACAATGTCTTGCAAAAAGTAAATTCTTAATAAGTATTTCTTGTATTGGATTGGAAGCTACCAAATATTCGACAGGTATGAGAACTGTCAATCTTTCTGTTCCTTACACATGTAGCCCAGGGTTCAATCTGTTGCCAAGTCTGGACATTTCTTCACAACATCTCTAATATATACCCCTTTTTCTCCACATAAGCAGTCATCATCCTTATGCAGGCCACTCATGCCAAGACTATTGTCATCACTCAGTCCTATCCACCCTCCACTCAGCAGACAGTTGATTTACCTACAACAGGGGGCTATGTACTACTCAATGAACTCCAATGCCTCCTTATTACTTTCAAGATCAAATATAAAATCCCCTGTTTATATTTAAATATAAAATCCCCTGTTTGATATATAAAAAATTTCACAATCTGATTCCTTCTTATCTTTCCTATTTTATACTTTGTTTCCCTCCCTGTACCCTAAGAATCAGTAGCACTCACCTTCTTGTTTTCCCTCAGATCTAACACTCTATCTCCCAACTCTCTATCTGTACAATTGCTGTCTCCCATGCCTGGAAATGTTCTAGCTACTCACTTCTTCACTCTCCTCCTATCTCCTAGCTTCCTTGGCCTCTTTGAATACACAACTTAAATCCTATCTTCCACTAGAGGCCTTTTTCATCTCCCTCCTCCCATCATATCCACTATTAGAATGTGAATATCTTGAAAACAGGTATTGTTTTGTGCTTTCTTTGTAAACCCAAAGATTAGCACAGTTCCTAAACACTTAGTGAATTCTTGTTGATTAACATCTACTCACTGTACTTAATGGATCTTTCTCGCCTCTGACACCAGGTTCAAACATCCTAATTATGGGTCAGACTAATAGGAAACAGATCTATAGCATTTCTGTATATATTTTTTTTCTCACGTTAGGGTAGGATACATATTAACTTTGGCTAGAGAAATAAGTAATTTTTATTTTGTTTTGTTTTTACCCCACCTAAGGCAAAAGCAGTTGAGTGAGGATGGGAGGTTGGAAACAGTGCTTCGGAATATAATCCAACAGAGAGGAATCACATAAGGATAAGGGGCAATCTAGTTCTCATACCTTCAGGTGTGAGGACAGTACTTGGGGAAATACTGAGGCTGACTGTGCCATATGAAGGACCAAAATGATCCAGCTTAGTAATGGTTGAATGGAGGAAGCATCCCTTATCCCACCCTCAAGTGTCAGTGCCTAAGACCAAAGAAGTTCTATTTACCATTTGCTAATTTTCAGCTTTGTTCTAACTTTGCCTTAGGACCTCACTAACTCACTGACTGCTACATTCTACCATCAAGACAGTGACTCTTTCCACGGTTCCCTGATCACTGTTTACAGAAACCCTTCAGCCAAACTGATTCACTCTATTCACACTTTTGTTCTTTCCACATACCAACTCAACCACTTTGATCAAAAACATTGGCACTCTTTCCTTCATTACTCCTAGGCTGGGTCATCTCCAGTCATCCTGATGAATATCTGGTCACTGGATTCAGATGGCTCTGGAGGAGAGGTGAGGCTGGTGACTTGTACAGCCTTCCCTCACTCAAAACAAAGTCAAGTGCAAGTCATGTCATCATTTCTCTGATGGCATGGTCTTCTTTGGCAACAAAGGACCAACACACACTCCTAGGCTATAAACCCTACTCTTGACCACCATTGTCCACTCAAGGAGTGCCTTGTATTAATTTCCCCTGCCTTTGCCACTCTCTAAAATGCACATCCTCCATTAACTATTCTTGATCTTCTTTGTCATTATTTACATTGCAATTATATTAAACATAAACCCATTGGAGATTGTTTTAATCATTTGTACTTATATCCCTAAGCACTTAGTTCAGGGTACATAGATGCTTGCCTAAATGGTTGTTAGCTAACTGAGTAATTCTCCTTCCCCCTTTTTAAAATTTACATAGCATTTGTTTTGCACTTTCTCTTATGTACCCATTAGGCATTGATTATGTTAAAGTTATTTTGTGGGTAAGTGATGTCCCCCAGTAGACTTTTAGGATCTTTTAGATTCATGAGAGCAGGCAATATGACTTATCCAACGTTTGTATTTGTCTCCAGCATCTAACAGACCAGTATACCCCTGAGGGGTCAGAACTGGGTGCCATGGGTATTCGTTGCAATGAGATAAATGTGTGCTCGATTTCAGGAAAAAACAACTAAATCACCCACATTTAAAACTGTTCAAAACCTGAAAGGGCTACCTCAAAAAATTGTTTCTTCCAACTCCTCAGAGGTATTCAAGCACAGGATAAAATTGTCAAACATTTTTACAATCCTGACCTCTTAAATATTGTCTCACATCATAAAGTGCCTATAACATTCCTATTTAAATCCTATCTGATTTAAATCTGGATCTGGTCCAAGTCCCCAGGAAGTCTTCCTTTACTAATACAGTCTTCAATAGTCTTCCCTGATTAATCAGTCAGTAGCATAAATAAAATGCTTACTATGTGCCAGGCACTGGGATTATAAAGAAAAAAAGTGAAGCAGTTCTTGTCTTCAAAGAACTTGCATTCTATCAGCCAAGCAACATGTAAATAAATGCAAGTGAATACAGAGTAATATAGTAGGAGAACTAGAATCTGGGAGCATCAAGGAAGGACCTCCTGGAGGAGGCGCCATGTCAGCTGAACTTTGAAGGAGCTGAGGATTAGGTGAAGTTGACAGGGAATTCATCCTAGGCATGAGAGACAACCTGTACAAGGATTTGTCATCCTGATCACCATCAACATCATTGCCAACCTCATAGTCCACATTATCTCAGAAACAATGATTCACATTGATATAGACCTTTAAGGGTGTAAAGTACTTGGTAGCACTTTCCTCACAACAACCCTATCAGTGAACATGTTACATCTCTCCCACCCTTAAGTATAATGTAAGTTCTCAAGGGCATTGACTATATCATTCGTCATCCTCCTCTTTACAATGTTCAGCATAGGGCCATCTGTGCACATAGTAAACTCTTAAATATTTGTTGGTTTGATGTTTTTGCATAATGATGTGGAAGAATCTGACTGAAACTGTTTTAAAAATAAGGATGCTTTATTCTGTTTTAATAATGAAAAAGACAGGCAGCAAGACAGTCATTAGAAAACTGTCCTCAGAGTCAGGAATATTGGATGTGTGACCCTAGAAAAGTGAAACTGGGTGGGGGCAGAGGTATGTGGCCCCAGTGGTACAGTTGCTGGTCCATGGGAAATCTCTAGTTAAAGACTAACATGTCACCTGTCAGGTATTGTTATGAGTAATAGCTTTTCTTTACACAGGAAGATCATGTTATTGTGTAGAGATTTTTATTTTAACGTTAAAATATATGTGTATCTATATTAATCACATATTACATATATACATACATACATGTACATATACATGAACACACATGCAAACACACAGGTAAAATCAAGATTACTGTCTGTTTTTCTGAATATACTTTCCTTTGAAAATGTTTATCCCATTTCTGGAAAAAAAAAGAAAATGAAAAAAAGTTTAATCTTGGTATACGCAGTAATTCTCTAAAAATATTCATTGCAGAGCGTGTTGATCTAAATTGATAGAGGAAGTTCCTCACCTAAGGCAAAGCTATGCTAATGAAAGCACAGGTTCAGAAAAGACAAAACAAAACATAAAAACAATAATTTAAAAACTCAACAACTCCTTGAAAATTTTGTCCTAAAACATATGATAAAATGATGTGAAAGAGCATCATTAAGTTGTTGCTTAAACACCTATAATGATGGCTTGAGACAACTTCTCTAGGCCTCATTTTCATAATCTGAAATGATACAATTAAAATGATTCCCAAAGCACCTTCTAACTCTTAACAGGTCATGTTTCTAATAAATTCAATCTGCTAATAAAACTTTGTGAATTTTCCTTTTGTACATAAAATAACCCTATTTTGTCTTTAGGGCCCTCTGGCCAGTTTTCTTCTTCCCTGCAATCTCCTTGAGTTAAGGCCAAGTTCCTGGCATCTGGGCCCTTTAAGAAGGGAAAATGAGAAGAGGTTTCACTAAGGCCCAGGGAAGACTTTCACTGAATCTTCCTCCCCTAACGATGTCTCTTGCTTGCAAAGACCTCAGGCTAGCATCTCAGTAGCAGCCTCATCTCCCATAGTGCCTTAAATGTGGAACATCATAAGGTTGCCAGTAAGGGCTGCTGTCTTTTAGCTAGGGCTCTGTACTTTCACTGTTTGGATTCCTTTGTAGTTCAGGAAATCCCACTGGCCTTGCTCAGTAGCCAGGGGGCAAATTTTGTTGTCCAAAATTGAAAGCTTTTTTCTCCAGCCTAGGATGCTCCCTTTAGAAGTCTCCCATTCCTCTGAGACTGGCCTCAGGCAGCATCTTGAAGTTAACCTTTTGTTTTTAAGAGTTTTCTTCTTATTTGCTCTCGTCTGGTGCCACTGTAAGAGAGCAGGCTTAGCGACAGCAAATTGTAGACTCAATGATATTTTCTCCAGGTTTCCTTTAAGACTCTTCTCAAAACCCACCATCTGCAGAAGACTTTTCACGATCCATTTTTCCTCTTCTTCCTTCTTCACTCAAAGAAGATCCTTCATTTACTCTATATATCTTGTATGTACTTAATTGCTTACATAAATGACTTATTATTCCATTAAGGAAGGTTTGTTACATTTTTACCTCTCCCTCAGATTTCTCTGGTACCCATAAAGAGCTTAGGGAGACTTTAGTCTCTGCCATTGACTCAAGACCCCTCTAATTGTATTCCCACAATTTTAGGGGTCTAAGAACCTCCTAAAGCTCCCTTTGACTTTTTAACAGATTAGCTTTTATAAAGGATTATTAACTTCAAAGGTATAGCAAGAACACACATACAAACATTCCTCCCTAGGCCTCCTAGATTTCTGGGGAGGGAAGGAAGATTTGCTTCATGGTTAACTCAATTCTTAAATAGCATTGATTCTACCAAGTTCCAAGTTCCAAAGTTATCCCTGGCCTTGCATACCAAGAAACTGGCTTCTCAGGGCTTCCATTAACTGATATCAGACCTGGAATCCTGGCTCCAAGATCTCCCCAGATCAAGCTCCTGGGTCCATCCAGCACTCTATTTCCTGCACCTAGAACTTTAAAAAAAAAAGACACATGAAATAGACTAAAGTTCTAAATATATTTCTCTGAACCACAGGGCCTAATAGGAAAGGGAAGAAAGCCCTGCCCACAAATGTGGGTGAACAAGATCTGTTTGACCCCGGACACCACTCCAGAAAGTTATTAATAAATGCTTTCTGACTGCCACATCTTATTTCCTATTAGATTAATTCAAGATCCTAAAAGTTAGCTTTCCTTCTTGTTGAACGATCTAATTCAAATCTACTTGTCTTCTTTAATGCAAAAAAATATCATTTACCAATCAAGAAAGATTTTCTTATTCTGAATGCTTTGACCTCCTTTCATATATGCAACTTAATAAACATTCCATGTTATAACTACATTAGAAAAAACAATAACATGGTCTTGGCCATAAAATGTAATTCACACAATTATGTTCATCATATATCACAAAGGTATGCATATTTTAAAATTACTATAATTGTTAAATAATTATGACATACACTACTTGTGGGCTTTGAGACAATCTCATCTGAATTGCTCTCCTAAGAAGGCAAGACTTATACAGCTTAGAAATATAATACCATCAGACCTTAATTGAAATTTAAATTTGGGGGCAATGAGAGGAATTTGGCAATAGTCCTGCTCTGTCTTAATGCCATCCTGCCAATGCCCCCATCACTATATAACCTATTCCTTTCATGATTCTATAAAGATTGCATGGCTTGTTTGGGCAATACCTACGCCATGATGATACAAAATACGTAATCAAAGACTGAGGGGAAAAAAATAAGGAATCATGTCTACAAAAGACAAACACTGTTGGATGAAATAAGCTCTTTTGATGTTAATTCCAGTGCTGGAAAGGTACCTGAGAAGCCCTCTAATTCAGCCTTCTCATTTTTCAGGTTAGGAAAATGAGACCCAAGATAGTTAAGTGACTTGCCTAAGGACACAAAGAGTGTCTGAGTGAAAATGGGACAAAAGTCCTCTGATTTCAAAGGACCAATCCTTTATTTTAAAAGTTTGGAGAGGATTTTAATATCTCTCTACTTTTATTTCTCAATTTTTTTAATAATAGATTCTTAAAGTCACAAGTTACTTAAAAGTACTTCAAAGAGAAGAAATAATTCATGTGAACTTTAAAAATGTCAACTTTTAAGACCTTTGATAAATGAATTTAATTAAGAAAACATCTACTTACTCATTTAAAATTCAAATATAAAAGGTACACCAGACTTATAATGTTACAGATGACCAATAGCTCTGAATGAATGAAAAAAAAACCCCACAACATTTGATTACTTAGATGTGCAAAGCACAGTACTAATTGCAGAGTAGACAAATAAAATAATGAAAATCTCACCTTTCAAGGAGTATACATTCTAATAGAGAGATAAAATATAGAGGAGGCCCTAGATGACGAGTTGTCAATGTTCTGAGAGAAGTGATTATTAGTTTTTTCCATTAGTTTCTCATGCATTTCTCTGAGAACTTTCACTACTCTTATTCTTTTTAATAATTTATTTATTTATTTTTGGTTTTCAACATTCATTTCCATAAGATTTTGAGTTCCAAATTTTTTCCCATCTCTCCTCTCCCCTCAAACCAAGACACCATGTACTCTGATTACCCCTTCCCCCAATCTGCCCTCTTTTCTATGTCACCCCTCCTTTCCCCTTTCCCCATCTCCTCTATTTTCTTGTAGGGCAAGATAGATTTCTATGTCCCATTACCTGTATTTATTATTTCACAGATGGATGTAAAAACAATTTTTAACATTCGTTTTTAAAACTTTTAAAACTCTCCCTCCCTCCCCACCCATCCCCATTGAGAAGATAATCAATTCAATATAGGTAATACGTGTGTAGGTATGCAAAAGACTTCCAAAAAATCATGTTGTGAAAGACGAACTATATTACCCTCCACCCTATCCTGGCCCCATTTATTCTATTCTCTCTTTTGCTCTTGTCCCTCCCCAAAAGTGTTTACTTCTAATTACTCCCTCCTCTCATTTGACCTCCTTTCTATCATCCCCCCACGCTTTCCTGTAGTGTGAGATAGATTTTCATACCAAATTGAGTAAGCATGTTATTCCCTCCTTAAGCCAAATGTGATGAGAATTTCACATTTTCCCTCTTAACCCCCTTTTCCTCCATTGATAGAGTTTTTCTTGCCTCTTTTGTGAGAGGAATTTGCCCCATTCCATTTCTCCCTTTCAGTTCCCAATGTATTCCTCTCTCAACCTTTAATTTCATTTTTTAGATATCATCTCTTGTTATTAACCTCATCCTGTACCCTCTGTCTATATGTATTTAATCCCTCCAACTACTCAAATACTGAGAAAAATTTCAAGAGTTACAAATATTATCTTTCCATTTAGGAATGTACACAGTTCAACTTTAGTAAGTCCCTTTTGATTTCTCTTTCCTGTTTACCTTTTCATGCTTCTCTTGATTCTTGTTTTTGAAAGTCAAATTTTTTTATTCAGCTCTGGTCTTTCCATCAAGAATGCTTGAAAGTCCTCTATTTCATTGAATGACCATTTTTCCCCCTGAAGTATTATACTTAGCTTTTCTGGGTAGGTGATTCTTGGTTTTAATCCTAGCTCCTTTCATGTCTGAAATGTCATATTCCAAGCCTTTCAGTCCCTTAATGTGGAAGCTGCTAAGTCTTGTGTTATCCTGAATGCATTTCTACAATACTCAAATAGTTTCTTTCTGGCAACTTACAATATTTTCTCCTTGACCTGGGAACTCTGAAATTTGACTACAGTATTCTTAGGAGTTTTTCTTTTCAGATTTCTTGCAGGAGGTCATCAGTTTATTTTTTCAATATTTATTTTACCCTCTGGTTCTGGAATATCAGTGCAGTTTTCCTTGATAATTTCATGAAAGAAGATGTCTAGGCTCTTTATTTCATCATGGCTTTCAGGTCGTTTCACAATTTTAAAATTGTCTCTCCTGGATCTATTTTCCAGGTCAGTAATTTTTCTAATGAGTTATTTCACAGTATCTGCTATTTTGTCATTCCTTCAGTTTTGTTTTATAATTTCTTGATTTTTCATAAAGTCATTAGCTTCCATTTACTCCATCTTAATCTTCAAAGAATTATTTTCTTCAGTGAGTTTTTGGATCTTCTTTTCCAATTTTGCTTTTTAAGGCAGTCTTCTCCTTATCAGATTTTTGTATCTCTTTTGCCATTTGGGTTACTCCATTTTTTAAAGTGTTATTTTCTTCAGTATTCTTTTGGGTCTCCTTTAGTAAGCAGTTGAATTATTTTTCATGATTTTCTTGCATCACTCTCTTTTCTATTCCCAATTTTTGCTCTACTTCTCTTACTTGATTTTCAAAATCCCTTTTGAGCTTTTCTATGGCCTGAGACTGATCCATATTTTTCTTGGGGGCTTTGGATGGAAGAGCTTGGACTTTGTTTTCTTCTGTTTGTATGTTTTGGTCTTCCTTGTCACCAAAGTAAGATTCTATAGTCTGATTCTTTTTCCAGTTTTTGCTCATTTCCCTTGCCATTTGTTTGACTTCTGAGCTATTTGTCAAAGTGGATTTCTGCTTCCAGTGGGGGTGGGGATATACTGGATCCAGCCACTGGATTCCCTCACAATCTGTGGGCCTAGAGCTCCAGAAACAATCACTCTGTCCCTGCCACTGCTGTGGTTGCTGTGGGTTCCTTTGTCTCCTCCATCTACTCCCTCTACTGCCCTGGGGTTGGGGCTGGACTGCTCCACTCTCCCACGCTGATCCCACCAGTTTTTTTCACTGACCTTCCAATTTGTCCTTGGCATTTTTGGGTCCTGAAGTCTGAAAATTGCTAAAGGTACCTGAGATTAAGTCCCCCCAAGTCTGTTCAGCACCCCTCTGTGAGTTTGTGGCCAACACTGGACTGCACTATGCTCCCAGTGTGGCATGATAGATACTTTCTGGTGGCCTTCCAGGCTGTCTAGGGCTGGAGATTTACTTCACTCCATCATTCTGTGCATTCTGCAGCCAGAATTTATTTAGAGCCATTTTTTTTACAGATATTTGTCTGGACTCATGGGAAGTGCTCTAGGAAGTTCATGCTGCTACTCCACCATCTTGGCTCCAGCCCCGAGAAGTGATTATTAATAATCAATGATTTGGGGAGTTCCAAGTTTTCTCCCTTTTTCTAAAGTCTTGATTTTAAAAGTTCAGACTCTTGAAGGACATTACCAATAATAATATTGGACTAACTTTCTTGTTCAGATCCCACTCAGAGGAAGCCTTTGTGCTCTTTTCAGGTTTGGGTGGAGGGATAAATTCTTTGAATAAATTTTCCGCTGGGGTAACTCAGAAGTAAATGACTACTTTTTTGTATTTTGACAACATCAAAATTCATTTAAACAGGTTCAGTGATGTGATATGCTTTCCTTCATTAATTATTAACCAATCAGATTTGATTGCCATCTAAAGGAACATGGAACATGCCTTTTCCAGTGTGCATATAAGCCATAAGCCCTGGGTTTGTCTAAGAGAGGTAGTCTTTCTGGGTTTTTTTAAATTTTGTTTTGGTTTACCATCAATTCCAACCTTCTATCCACTTTACCATTTAGCTGCCTGTGAAGATAAACTTCAGTTCACTCCACTTATTGACTTATCCTCAAATATATGCAGATACTTATCCCATGGTGTACATTACAAATTATATTCTATGTTGTTTTGACAGATATGAAAAAGACATAGTATGGTGCAGTAGAAATTATACTATTGTTCTTTGCAGTGATGAGAAGCATTTACTTAGCAACATGACCCTAGATAAATCTTTTAAATTCCTTGAATCTCAAGGTTCTTATCAGTAAGGTGGGGAAAATATTGTCACCTCTTTCTTCTCTTTAAATCAAAAAATGTTCAATCCAAAAGGGACCTTAGGCATCAACTCATTCATATGTTTGCTGAAGACAGAGGAAATCATGAAACAAATTTCTGTTGTAGCACAGACCTTTGTGATCTGAAGAACAGAATCCAGCTAGGGAAGGCAATAGCAGCTGAGCACTTACCTGAGAAGATGGCTTACCTTCCTTCAGGATTCCCAGTGAAGTTGGTGCTTTTGCCTGGACCCACTCTAGAGATCCCTTCTAAAAGTGCCAAAGGAAAGGAATAAAGGGGATTTCTTAATGCTATTTGAACAATAATGATGTGAATTTCTTTATTCTGGCAATCAGTGTTAAGTGACTTGATCAGTGTCACACAATTAGTAAGTGTCAAGGGTTTAAGGTCAGATGTGAACTAAGGGCCAGTACTATATCCACTGCAGCACCTAGTTGTGCCTACTGATATAAAAGTTCAATTGCTGATATACTTCTCAATAGAATATAAGCTTTTTATGGGTGAGGGGCTTATTTCTCTTTTTATATTTATATCATTACCTCTAGTTTGTTCCATTTTTCATCTTAGGCCTTTAATCAATGATATTGATTTATTGATTGTTGTGGTGAGAGAACCTTAGAGGAAAAGATAAATGTGAATGATAAGAAATTATAACTATGGATGAATTGGGACAATTAAAGGAGAAAATTCACCATATTGGTGTCTTTTGATCTTTTAGGATCAATAAATATTTGGGTCTCCTGAAAGTTAGCTCACCTATGTATGACTATTGGCTTCAATTTAAGTAAATTAAGTTCAATGTACTTTTATTAAGTACATTGTTCTAGACCTTACAGTAGGTTCTGGATTTATAAAGATTAAAAAAAGTGGCCTCTGTTGTAAAGAAGCTTACATTATACTGGGGAAGTGTGGAGCAATGATGTGTACAAAGAGAAATATCAATTTTATACAAGTAATTTTGAGGAGTATGGGGACTGACAGTATATGCACTGTTAGAATTCAGAGATAATCAGAACATTTGGTGACTCTTGTAAGTTTTAGCTTTTAAGGAAAGTACCAAAGTGTAGGCACAGTGATTTTGAGCCCCTACCATTTGTGACACTGTGTAGATGAGCTATGATGAATTGATCTGACCAGATCATTTGGTCACATCCAATTCTCCGGGGCTTCTATAGGCTTCATAAGTAGCATCTCTTCTCCAGAGGGACTTTCAAAATCCATTTCTGGGTCTAAAGAAGTCCTTTTTCCCCTTGCCATCTTAGGCTGTTAAAGAACTAGAAAAAATTGAGAGGCTCATAATGTACCCTTAGAGAAACCATTAGATGAGTCTGGAAGATTTGGGCTTTTAGATCTGAGCTTTATGGATTTTATTTTTTCCCTCTCACATCCTCTCAAGCTCCAGGTTTTATACAAAAATTGTTTTCTGGGTACTGAAGTAAGGTTGAATCTTATTCTGCAAGGTTCTCCTTATCTCTCTTGCAGAGATTAGTACTATTCTGGACACCTTCCAGAACTCTAGAGTAATAGTTCTTTTTAATGATAAATTGTGTATTTGTTAGTAATTCACACACTTCTTCTTCAGTTATTCCCAAACTAAAATATATTAAATGCCATCTGCTTTTGATGATTTATTGTCTTCTCATTTCTAGTCATTTCACCATTTTCCCTCCAATATATTGGACAGGAATGGGAAGAGATTTTTTTCCTTTGAAAGAATCAGAACTCTATAGTGGGAGATAATAAACACCTTATCTCAAGAACACATCTCCATTTTTAAAAAATACAATCTACTAATGCTTATTGGCAATCTATACCCCTGACTCTACAATGATCTGTGGTCCTTTTATTTTTGATGCCCTTAAAAATTCAGTTTTAGTTATTTACTTTTATTACTGTGACTATTTTCTCTTTATGGCTAAAATAGAAACCAATAAAAATGCAGAGTGCATTTTGCAAAAAATAAAAAAATAAAATCTGGAACTTCATATTTGAAGTGATTAATATTGCAGCTATGTACAATGACAAACAAACCTGTGAATTTGTTAGTGTGTATATATGAAGGGAAACCAGGGCCTTGACATTGTTATCAGCATGTTCTGACGACCTGAGTTAAGCAGCAAAGAGAGTCTTTTTGGTCTGTCATCTTGACCCTTGTTTTCTGATAGGAACAGATGTGGCCAAGGTTCTATTATACTTCCCTGGGCAACTCTTCAAGCTAGGAAACCTACCAATTCTCTTTGATTGGTTCATGTTAGGATGACGATCAGCTGCCATCCTGCCTAAGAACCCTGAAGATTAATTTGTATTAAAATATTCTTATGATAGAAGAAGTCAAGAATCTAAACTGTTCAAGGAGGTAAAACCTGGAGAAATAGCTACTTGAGTGCAGTGTACAAACAAATAATTCTGGATTCAGGTTCAAAAATATCCTAAGGGTCAGTAGTTTTAGTGGTGTGCATGCTCCCTTCACTAGTACAGATCCCCATTCTGTTGTATCTTCAGGATCATTTATGTCACTTGGAAGGAGGGTGATGGGAAGGGCTGAGGGAAGTGGAGACAGAGATTTTAAAGACAAATAGAAAGGGATGTGATTTTTCTGCATCTATTTTTCATCTTCTGACCTCGCTTGTATTTTTGCACGTCTTAAAAATCTAAGTTGTGCATCCACATATCTCTCTAAAAAACAAACAAAACCAACAATCTTCCCTTTACCTTTTTAGCACTTGTCCCAAACCATGAGGTATAACACTCTCTCCTTATTGATGTAGATGAATGTCTTTTTCTTTGTGAAGGTTGAGGCAGAGCTGGTGAGAGGTGGGGAAGCTCTAGCCTTTACCAGCACTCTTTTGGTCCTGATCAAGTTTCCAATTCAGTCTTGTTAAGCTTTGAGTTGCTTTGGGTGCTCCTAGCTTCCAGCTTCAAGAGAGAAGATAGAAGAGGCCCCACTTTAGGTTGCTGAAGGAAAAGACTCTTGGAAGACATGAGATAAGCACGTAGTCTCCATCATGTCAATATATCTAGCTTGCTATTGTAATTGTAGAAAATTTGGGGAGTTTCGCTTTGTATGAAATCCTCTTACTATTTAGTTGAGCTGAATTGTCTTGCTCCCTATTAGAGAGCTCCTTCATTCTATTGTCTGATAAACATTCTCCTGTGTATACCTTCTCTGATTTCTGTTTTGGTATAATTTGGATAAATGGTTTTCACTGCTATTATCTATACATGTTCATTGTGGAACTGGTATTGGGGAGCAGGGAAAGGTGTCAAGCATTAGATAAAGAACTTGGGATCTTCCTTCCCACCAGAAATGATAAAGCAATCAAAAATTAGAATCCAAATCATATCCCCTAGTTGAACAATATTTAAGAGAGCAGATAAACAGAAGAATCCCTGCTACACATGGAACCTCACTACATATATAAGGTTCACTTGCACCTTCCTCTTCCTTACATCCTTAGAAGCTGTTTCTCTCTTATTTCATTATTTAAAATGTTTGATCTCTCTTGAGCTCACTGACTTGAAGAATATTAGACCATAGGGTCCTCCTTCTTTTTTATAATTATTTAAAATCTGCTTTCTCAATATCTATAGCCTGTTTTATAATATAGAAAACTTCCTCCTTTTTCTCTTTTAAAAATTATTAGATGGAATGGTCACATCTCCCAAGATTCCCTTGACTTCTGTTTGAGCAATCAATTCTTCTTTCAGATGAGTCCAGAAAAATAGCATTTTCCTTACCACTCACTTCTCTTTTGACTGGTAGCCTATTGCTTATTAGAAAGAAAGGAATAGAAGCTAAGGAAGTCTGATAATACCTGAGGCCCAAAACATCTTGCACAACATTCCAATCAAATATTTACTTAAAAGGTGTATGTTTTGCCATGATGATAGAAAGCTTCCAGTCAAAATAATCCATGACTAGATGTAAATAGGATATATGTGAATCATTATTAAAGGCACACATACATAAAAAACTGGTTTGACTGGATCCATTTTTTAAAGGATTTGAACTTCCTAGAACTAGGAATAAGTTTAATGCCATGTTGATATTATGAGTAAGATTGATTACCAGGCTGAGTCACAGTGAGTGGCTTATTACTAAGACACTCTAATTCATTAATAAATCACAGGCCATGACTTCACAGTCGAGAAGAGATTGTTTTGTTAGAAAACCCTGGGTTTTCCCTGGATTTATATAGCCCAGCTGGCTGGGGATTGAGGGACTGAGGGAAGAATGATTATATCTTTTGGATCCCAGTGGAAAAGCCCTCTCACTGCCACCACTCTTCACATCAGTCATCTAGTGTGGAGGACAGAAAGAGTCAGAAGAACACATGAGCAAATACAGGTAGTAAACAGACTGCATAGGTAGGATGTGCTGCAAAGTCTCTCCACATCTAATAGAAAGATGTAATGTGTATTGCAAAGTGAAAACTGGTGGTAAAGTAATTAAATAAGAGAAAAGGGGACTTTGAAGGTAGATAATTAAAAAATAATAGCTAACATTTATATAGTGTCAAAGCACTTTACAAACTGTCTTGTTTGATCCACATGACAGGTCTGTGAGATATAACACCATTTTAGAGTGAAGGAAAATAGGATTAAGAGATGTTTAGTGATTTATTCAGGGTCACATGGCTATGAAGTGTCTGAGGCAAGATTTAAACTCAAGTCTTCCTCTCCCCACTGTACCAACTAATATCCCACTTCAAAGCCAAGAGATTCCATTTCAGGTTATATTTGGAAGCTAAAAGAATAATTACCAAACTGGTGCTCTCACATAATTTGATGATGACCAAATAGAAAAAGGTGGAGGAGTGTCAATGATACTAGCAGCTGTTCAAAGCAGGTTTCATGAAGTATATTTCATATGAAAGAATATATGTTGAGCCTATAGCAGATTACATGTCATCTTGGGGTAGGGGGAAAGGAGGGAAGTGGAGAAAATTTGGAATTCAAAATCTTGTAGAAGTGAAAGTTGAAAGCTAAGAATAAATAAATTTAAAATTAAAAAAAAGTTTCATGAAGGAGGTGGTACCTAATATAAGCTTTGAAGAAAGAGAATTTCAAAAGGCAAATATGAGGAGAGAATGGTGAGGAACAGGGGTAAGCTGTCTGAGTGCACAGAGGCAGGAGGAAGGACACTGGTTTCAGGAACACCTGGATGGCACAATGATGTGTTGTGTGAAATAGTACTGGAAAGGTATGTTGAAGTGCAACTGTAGAGTAATATAAATACCAGGCTAACAAGCTTTTTATTTTTATTCTACAGGACACGAGGAGCCACTGAATATTTTTGAGCAAAAGAGAAGCAAGTATAGTCCTCTCTGGAGGGTTCTATTTGGCTTTGATTAAAGACTTAGTGATGGAAAATATTAGAATGCAGAGACAAAATAGACAGAATATACAGAATATGTTTCTTATTCAGTGGAAACAAGGAAACACATAGCAAGACAATTTCATCTATTGCATTCCAAAGTGTTCTTTTGTTTTGCTTTAAATCTCAATTTTGGATACAAGAGAGAAAATTTTCAGGCTATAGAATGATTAAAATAATAGTAGGCATTTATCTATATTTCCAAAGGGCTATGTAGAATTGATAGGCAATTTAGAAGACAGCTAATCAAACACAGACATCTTACCATGACATTCCTGATAAATAGCCATTTACTCTTTGCTCTAACACTTTCAGAGTGATAGGGAACTGACTATTACATGAAACAGCCAAGTCTGGTTTTGGACAGCTCCAATTGTTAGAAAGTTCTTTTTTACTTTAAGTTGAAATGCCTCCTCATGGTTCCATGCTCTGTACGCTGGAGCTACGCAGGATAATTTTAATCCCTCTTGGTTATGAAAACTAGAATTATACTCTCCCCCACCTGCCCAAAGACTTTTGCTGGAGATTTTCCTTTTTCAACTCCAGATCTCCAGCTCCTCCAGACATTCTATCAATGACATGGCTTTTAAGTCCTTTCCTAACAATAGTGATGAGGCACATGGTTGGTTTTAGTACTTGAAATTTCACTACGTGCTTCCTTCCTTACAATAACGCTATAAGGGGCAGTACACCTACAATTCCTCTTTTACTGTTAGGATCCTAGAACGGAAGGGCCCTAATTCAGCCTCTTCAATGTATAGTTAAAGCAGCTGTGGCCTGTGGAAGTTAAGGGATATGCCCAGGGTCACATAACTAGTCATTACCATAGTGCTATAATTGGATATTAGGTCTTCTTGGGTAGATGGGAGAGATTTACAAAGTTACTAGCAAAGGGTTATCATATGTTTCAAGAAATTTGCTTTTTAATTTTCGATCAAAGTTTGGGGAAAGGAATATTAGAAGTAACAGGGCCACATATAAAACCTTTAGTTATTAGGAAGTCAATGTGCCAATACTTAACTTGGGAAGGGTATTTTCTGCATTCACTCCTTGTGTGCTAGGCATTGAACCATGGAGGCCATATTGGTAAACCAGAGAATCAACCAAGGAGGGAGCATCCTGGCCACATATATGTTCTTTAAATCAAAACCCTAGACATATAACTCTAGTTGAGATTGTAAAGATTATTAAAACTTAAGAAATATAAACACAATATTTAAATATCATAATCCAACAAGATTTTGTTGTATTTTTTAAAACTAATATGGCATATATCCCTCTTCCTTCAATTAGTTAAGTGGTTTGTCTCTTTGGTTTGCTTGGGTTGGGTTATAGCCTCTTATTATAACACTGAACTTGTTCCTAGAAGAAATGGAGAAGTCTGAACTCAAATTCTCATATCACTCTAGCACTTTGAAATATAGAGTCCTCTTTGTTTAAGTTTCAATATCTGTGAGTGACTGGTGAAGTTAGTGGAGATTACAGAGAAAATCAACCCAAATAAGGATGAGTGATGGAATTTATAATTTTGTGGTAATTTAAACCCAGTTTTTATTTACACTACTCTATAACAATTGATTAAACACATTCTTATCACAAATTTCTATCATACATATGATTTGTAACAATTCATATATATGCATATATTTTATAGAAGAAATGACATTCCAGGTGAAAAGAACATTGTATTAGAGTCTGAAAACTTAGATTTGATGCTTATCTTTGACACTAGCAGTATGACCTAGGACTAATCAGAGTCCAAGTCTAATCCAGATAGAACACATAGATATTCATGACTACTTCCAAATCTAAAATCATATGATATGAAGATTCCATCCAATTCTAAAAATAATTCCCATTTCTGTGGATGTTTTTGCTTTTGCTTAAGATAATCCTATGAAGTGGTATCAGGTACAGAGATGTCAAGCATGTTGGAGATTTTTTTTTTAAATCTAAGCCACTTATTTTATAGGTAAGAAAATTGAGGGAAGCCCAGAAAAACATAATTCTCTCAAGGTTAGACATAGGCACAAGAATCTGATTGTAACGGTTGGCCTCTAAGTCTTTCACATTCTTTCCAGGCCTGCATCCTACTGTCTTAGAGAATACCTGGTTTACTGTCTTTCTCATTTCACAGATGAGATTAATCAAGGAGATCAGATGACGTGTTCATGGTCACATGGCTTGTTAGGACTCAAATCCACATCTTGTGACTCTGGGTCCAATGGGCTTCTTAGTATACAAACCTACCTCCAAAAATGCCATGAGTCCTGCAAATAATCAGTTATCAATTCCTTTATTTTGATATATATATATATATATATATATATATATATCCTTTTTAGTTCTTAAGAATTAAAAAAAAGCTAACAAAATAAATTTGCCTAGGGCAAAAAGAATGCATCTAATATTAACCAGCAATCTAGTTTTAGACTTCAGGGTCACATAGTGGATAGAGTGCTGTACCTGAAGTCAAGAGGATTTGAATTCAAATCCAGACTGACTCCCTTATTAGTTTTGTGGTCCTGGATAAGTTACTTCATGTCTGTCTGCTTTGGTTTCCTCATCTGTAAAATGGGGATATTGACAGTACCCATGTCTTAGGGTTGTAGAGATCAAATGAGACAATATTTGTAAAGCACTTAGCAGACCTTATAGCCCTATCTAAATGCTAGTTGTTTATATTATATAATAATTTGTTTCATATATTATATTTATATCACATAACTATCTAATATCTTTATAAAATAATGCTAATTAGGCTCTTGAACTCAGATGGATTGTTTCTGATATTATATTTTGCCAAGGACTCCCTACAGATTTACTTACTATCCACACTTCTTTGTGGTTGTCTTAGAGGAACATAAGAAGCGTCTTAGCCTGCAGCATGAACTTGTCTGCTAGCTATAGCTTAGAAATTGTCTGCTGTAACTGGGAATAAGCTTCAATTTGAGACAGACTGGGTGCAAGGCAGAAGCAAGGCTTTTCCTCCCTTTCATGGTTCTACAAAGCTGATGTTGCACCCTGTGGAGTGGTAACAGTAGAATGGAGCTGATTTCTTTTATTTTATTTTCAGGAAGTTTAACCCTGTGCAATAGTTATATAATCTTGCAAGCTGGTTGCACTCACTGGAAAACTAGACATTCAGATGAATGAAGTATGAAGAAAATAGTATGGAGAAGAGTATAATATGGAGAAACATGAGGCAGGAGGGGGAAGATACACCTCGAAAGAACAGAAATAGCCTCTGATAAAAAGGTGAGCATGATTCAATGAACACTGAAAGTCAATGAAGCAAAAAAAAAATCTGATACCAAAAATGCATAAGATGAAAACCTTTGTGGTGGCAATGATTTTGGAAATGTCTTCCAGCCTGGAAGCCATGCACTCGAGTGTGTGTTGGGGCATTGGAGCAAGGAGATCAAGGCTTCTTTCCAGCCTCCAAATGTTTCACTATTTTGAGTCTTTGGGTTCCTAGGTTGAAATATTGCTGTGGGAAGTGGGGATGGGCTGAATGGGAAAGAAGTAGCTGAAGGAGAAGGGGTCCTAAAAAAGTGAAAATGAGAGAAACTACTGACTGATATTCAGCTCAGTCATTAGTGACCCTTCCAAGTGAATGAATTAACTTCTTCTGTTCTTATTAAAGGCTACCATTGTTAACAAATAATAATAAACAATACAATAATTTTCCTAGATCTTGTTTCCTATGTGGATAAATCTTCTTATGTGGATAAATTGAGTTCCCTGGGCCCTAGCCTTTTAATATCTAAAATGGAGGGTCTGAAGGAAAATTGAACTTGATGATCTTTGAGGTCCCTTGCTGCTTTAGCTCTGTGATCTTATGAAAGATGATGGCAATACAGAGTTTTGCAGCACATTAAGGCTTGCAAAACACTTTGTAATCCAAAATGTACCATCACATGCAATTTGTCCAATTCCTTAGGGAAGGAGCTATGCATATCAGCATTGAGCCAAGCCCCTTGTAATTTGGAGTGATTTTGGAAAAGCATGTAGATCTCTATGTATGCTTATACTAGAGCTAAATGGAATTTGATGACAGATTTTGCATTGTCACCCAAAACAATTTAATCCTAAAGGCTTCTGCTGAGGGAATTCCCTGTTTTTGTTTAGGAAAAGACTCAAAATTTTCATTTCACAGGATGAATGACTGTAAAGTAGTAATAGGTAAACTGCCTGGCACATAGTAGGCTCTTAAATGTTTGTTGGTTTCTTATTAAGCAATGAGACTGACTAAAGAAGACACAAATGCACAAAAATAAATAAAACAATCTCATTGCTTTATAGTCATATTATATAACTTTGGCAACTTGAATTTTTACTTATAGGATTTTGAGCCAGAAGAGAGCTTAGAGATCTTTTCATCCAATCCTTGCAGAGTCACAGTGATTCAGCCAATATCATGCACAGAGCAAAGAAATGGTCAAGCATGAATTTGGCTCAGGTCCTCTGACTCTGAATACCTATTTTGTCTTCCATACATGTTACAGTGTATACATGGGATGTACAAGGGGTTCAAAGAGGATTAGCACCTCTGATGTGAGAGCTTGCTGAGTCTTTTTCAGGGCTGCTCATTCACTTTGGGTGTTTACCCAGCACTCCACTGTCACCTGTGGTTTCAAGAAGCTATAGCATGCACAGTGCTATATAGCATGCACCCTTGTAAACTATCTCAGCAGATGGATTAAATCAGGGTGAGGGTAACCAATAAACCTCAGACTCATCGATGAATTAGAGGGTGTCTACTCTGAGCAGGGGGAGACTTCCCTGGTGGAATGGGCAGAAGAGAACAATTTGTTTCATTGGCTGTGAAGGTGACTGAAGCAGGCTTAGTCAGACATCAAAGACCCCAAGGTCATCTCCTGCATCCTGGGCTATCACCGGTTGTCTTCGCTTTTGTCTTATCACTAGACTTTGATGACTCTGGAAGAGTAAGTGAGGTTGACTACTTTGTGAAACTCTGTCTCACAACCAATTCATGCACCTGTCAAGACATCATCTCATGATGTCATTCTTTTTGAAAATGAATGATAATCAATAATAGCAAACCTTCCTCTGGTTACATCCGCTGAGTTCTGGACACACCAGGGCAGGTACCTTTAAGACTCCAAAAGGAACAGTACCTATAACACAGAGATGCCTTCCACAAATAATTCCACCTGTGATGCACCTTCTCACCCTTCCACCTTTTTTGTTAGTTTCCTCCTGTAGTGACTTTGCTTTTTTACCTCCTATTCCCACTACTCTCTAGGTTGCTGGATTTAGCTCCACCATTTTTTTTCTTGTTTCTGACTCAGGTATCTATATGATAGCTCTGTGCTTGCCCTTTGGTCTAAGATCGCTACCTCCCCAGCATCCCTCTCAGATAAAAGCAACAATCACTGCTTGGCTCTACTCAGGCTGCTACCTTTCAAGCTCTGGTTCCCTGCTGGACCCTATAAACTGTATTATCTCAAGTGATTTGGAAAGACAACGGCATCCAGGAGAAGAAACCACTGAAGTCCTCAGTATGATCTAAAACTCTTATTTGGCAAGTGTCAGTTCTACAGAGTCACTGTCAAGTAGGTAGGCCACATGGTAAATCAGACCCTGAGAAGATAGAAGTATTTCCTGCATGGCTATCATTGAATACCTCAGTGGGGTTCCAAGACTACTGTGGGAAATTGATGAAGAAGCAGTCCACCAGCACAAAACCTCTCAACTATTTCAACCATAATCAAATGTTTCAGATTAATTGGTAGTACAAACCTGGATGGCTCAGGGGTTGTTTTGTACCCAGAGAGCGATAACCGCCAGAGGTCTATTGCATTTGCCAAAAGGAAACCTACTGATGATGGTATTCATCAATTCAATTACGATCTGGAGCTCTTGGCTTTTCAGTGGAGAATTACTAAAGCATTTGAAGCACAGTTTCAGGTGCTAATGGACAAAGATCTATTCACTCACTCACTAGGCATATATTAAATACCTACTATGTGCCAGACAATGTGCTAGGTATTAGGGAGATAAATAGAAAGAACGAAAAGATCATTTCAAGTAGTTTATGTTCTAACCACGGTGACAAGTTTAAATGTTTATAAACACTTACTACCTTTGTGACCTGGATAGTTTTCAATCTATTTGGGGCTCACAATCCTCACTTATAAAAAGAGAGGTCTAATACCTATACTATACACATGTATAATATGTGTATATATACATGTCCTATACATATTATATATACATGTCATACATATATGCATGCATGCATGTACGCCATACAAAATGAAAATAAAGATAATAAATACAAGATCATTAAATACAAGGAAGTTAGAATGGAAGAGTCCTAGAAGTTGCATCCTATGAAATGAAGGTGAAGTGGGAATTGTTTCTAGTAATGGAGACAGGAGTTAATGAACTGTGTGTGTAAGAAACAAAGAAAAGCTTAGTTTAGTTTAATTGCAGAGTGCAGGAGAGGGAGTAATATCCCATGAGATCAGAAAAATAGGTTGGGACCAGGTTATGAAAAGTTTTAAAGGCTAGACAGAAATGTTTATACTTCACAATGGGGGCAATGGGGAGCCACAGGAGTTTACTGAGTATGTGAGTAACACTGTCAGATGTACTAAAGGAACATAATTTGGGCATCTGTGTGGAGGATAGAGGGGGTGTTGAAGACACATTAGTAACAACACTGACATAGTCTGACAACTGTTAAGTTGGATGCTGCCTAACAAAGATGGGGAACAGTGCTGGCCAAGTATGAATTCATAAGATCTTAGATTTAGAGAGAGAGAGAGATCAGAGGTTCTTTAGCCTATTTCAGCTCTGCAACTCACTACTTATGTGACTCAACCTGTTTGGACCTCACTTTCCTCATGTGTAAATATGAGTGGTCCACCATCCATCAATTGACAAAGGACAACTGGCGACAAGCCCAGCATAGATGGAATTATCTTTGAGGAGTAATAGGGGCCAAATGAAAGAGCCATGACCTTTAGGGACTCAGGCTTAGTTCCTTACTGGCATTCTACTGCCAAGGGAGTGGCAGAGATGAAAGCTATGCCATACATTATTACATTGGAATGTGATGGACTCCACATGAGGCATAAGAAAGAAACTAGCGATACCCAAAGTCTGTCATTGCTTATTGAACCTCTTCATGAAGATATCAGGAGAAAACTGTCCAATAGAGAACAAGTTCTACAGGCCCAAGTCAGCAGTAGATGCACATAATTAGTGTGGGTGCATAATCCTGGCACCTAATACATGCTTAATAAATGCTTGTTTCCCTTCTTCCTTCCATGATCTCTCCTATCAGTCTTTCACAGAATCTCTCACATTGCAAAGCTGAAAATGCTTAAAATTCACTTATTACCTGGGAGTTTCTTTCCCACTATAACCTTAACATGAATTAGTTTATTGTATTATCTAGCTGATGTCCTGGAAACCCAGACTGCCTGGCCTTGGGAGAATGGAAGGAGAACATTATTGTAATGTTTTATAACATCCTTGTACTTGCCTGTGAATTCCTCTCATGGATGCAAAACACTGCAATATATAAAATATTAAACAAAAGCTTTGATGTAATGTTACCCTTTTCCTGAACTTATGTAGCATAGTCTTTGTTGAATGAAGAACTACATTAGAAATTTTGGTCACTGGAAATAATAGATTCTTTATTCTTTTTCCTCATTGCTAAATTCTGTCCTCAGCTCCAAGAGGAAAAAGATTAGTAGTAGCACTCAAAGTCCTTCAAAACCTGGCCCTTTCCTCCCTTTTCAGTCTTAATGAGTGGAATAACACCTCACTATCTCACCTGTATTATGTGATCTAGTGAAGCTTTCCTCCTTGCTATCCTTTGCACAAGATATTCCATTTCCCTACTTCAATCATTTTCATTGCCTTTCTCCCTGACTGGAATTCTCTCCCTTTTCATCTACACCTCCTAGCTTTCCTGGATTTCTCCAAGTCCTAAGTAAAATCCTTCTTCCTAAAAGAAGCCTTTCCTGATCTACTTTAATGTTTTCTCTCCACTGGTTATCACCCGTTTGTTCTTTAAGGAGCTAATAAGTTCATAGTAATTTGTATATTGTTTTCCTTTAGAATGGAAACTCCTTGAAAGCAAATTCTATTTGTTCGTTTATTTTGGGTCTTTTTGTATCTTTGGCTACCTGGTCCCATCAACCTGAAGGCCAGGTCTGTTGCATTTCCCCTCTCCTCCAGGGCAGTAATCTTAAGGGCATTGGAAGATGTCTAGTCTAGTCTCTGCAAATCACTTTAGGCTCCACCAATAATGTTCACTGAAATGTAGAGATGGGTTCACCCACACCTCAACTCCATTTGCCACTTCAGTCAGATTAGTTTTTTATAAAGCAATATTTACTTCAAAGTTATAATAAAATGTATGCAAACATATTCCATAACACATGGGAGAGATAAACATAGTGTGAATTCCAAGTCCAAAACCTCCCTTGGACTCAAGTTCCAGACTCCCTGGCTTCTCAGGATTTCCTTGTTGGGCTGGCTGCCTACAGCATGAAACCTAGAATCCTGGCATTCACGTCACCATGGCTCTAAATCCTAGATCTGATATCTTACTATTGTCTCTATCTAAAATTGAGAATTACAAACAAAACAGAAAATAAACAGAAAAACAAGCAAAAACACTCCAAACCACAGACTTAGAAGGAAAGAAGGATGTCATCTCCATTTCTTGGTTCAGATCATGACATTTAGGGATGAAAATTGTAGGATCTTTACCCTCTGGACTCAACAGGAAAGAACATGTAGGAAAAAGAGCAACACTATTCTAGTCTGGCAATTTTAAAGATGCAGCTTGTTCTTGCTGTGCAAGCAGAGGAAGCTACTCTTACCCATGCTGTGGGAGAATGAAGGCTATGTCCTCTATTTTTGGTCATCTGAGATTGCAAGAATCTCCATTATCTTAGTACAGTAGATGGCCCATATAATACTTGTTGACTTTCTGAAGTAGCCTCCAGGAAACATGTGATAATTTGCCTTCTTTTTGTATTAGGGTAAGCCATGCTCACTTTGCCCCCTTCTTTTCCTCTTTTCTTTGCCTTGCTCCCAACCAATTAAGATATTTAATAATAGTAAATCATATATTTTGGGGAGTGGAGGCAAAGGATGGTAACTTCTCCCTACCAATTTCCAGTCTAGAATCCCTGGCAAATGAGAAAACTAACAAGGTATTATCAATGGCTATTAGAAGTGGGACTTATACATGTAAAGGGAGTTCTGGGAAGCCATTTTTGTACAGCTTTGTATGATGAACTGATTTGGGAATGCTGTCACTTAGAGACACAGATGGTTGTTGAGAGACTCAATCTATAGATCTAAAATGGGAAACATTTTTTTTCTTAGAAACACCTGGAAAAAATATTCACAGTGCCTCTTTTGGCCTTTGATCCTTAATTAGAAACCATTGCCTCTGATAGCTGTCTTTCATTTTTCTAGGGAGCTGGCATAGATGTCTCATACGTAGCCATTTATTTTTAGGGCATAAGCTATTAAGTGGTGGAAAATGACCTGAACAAACTGACCAAACTATTTGACATCTGAAAAAACCCCTCAGGATCTAATGCAAGGCACAGTTGGTAGAAAGGCAAAGACTGGACACATGAGTCATTCCATAAGCATGTGTTTTGTATCTATGTAGGCACTGTGCTTGACACTAGCAAAAGAAAGTCAAAACAGTTCCTGTCTGTCCATAAACAGTTTACGTCTTAATAAAAATAAATATCATGAACATAGGTAATGAAATATAAACTATGTAGATAATACATATTATGTATTATGATCCCAATTTTACAGATGAACTTCAGAGAAGTAAAGTGACTTCTTTGAAGTCACATATCTATCAATAAAAATAAGAGAAGTGTAAGAGGAAATATTCAAGTATGATCTCTTGTCAAAAATCATAGAAATAGTTAAAAGAAAGCCTAGAAATTAAAGGATGATGGATTTAAAGTAGAAAGTGTCTTAGAGTCCATCTAGACCAATAGTCTTCTTTTATAGATGTTTTTACTGAGTAATTTGTGACTGAGTGAGAGAAGAATGGCAAATAGACATAAGACATGGAAGTAAGGGGAAGCAGACATACATGGATAAGATAACAGGAAACAGAGGGAGAAAGATGAAAACTTACCTCTTATCCAGCAGAAATGGCAACTGCAGATCCTAAGTCAGGAATTCCAGTGGCTCATGGTGGCAGCAGGTTATTCCTTGCTGAAGAGAGCTTATGAACTCACTCTTCTTGCTCTGAGATGAACTAGCTGTGACTAAATGCAATTTCTAAGTGAAAAGATAAAACAAAAAGAAAAAAAGAAGCCATCTTCTTTAGGAGTTCTAATCTTCATTGGATCCATTGATCTATGACCCCTTCTTTTAGTTTCAGTTCCCAAGTTCTTGAGATTTCATTAGCCTACTGTAAGCTTGAATTGAACTATGAGTGGGAACTATATTATTAACCTCTTTGACTACCTTTAGGAGGAGCAGCCATGATAGATCAAAGAAATCAATTAGTACCTTTCCTAGTGCATAGAAGAATTTCATGTTATTTTGACTGTTCCTGTAAGTATCTTCATGGTATCCAGGTCACTTTACTGAGGATCTGGATGTATAATAAGTTCAGGAAATTGTCACAATTTTGCTAACAGCACGGGACTTGGAGTTGATTCAAAATGGATAAATTTGCACTTAACCACATCACCTAAATTTACAAGTTATTTTGGTGACCCAGAGAGAAGTAGATCTACTTTATGAGAACTACAGAGATCTTGGCTGCTCTTCATCAGTTCTATTTAAAGGAATGGACTCCATTAACCAGTAGGTTGAACATGGAAGGATTTTACTCTTAATCCATTCTATTACTTAGGATCAGGTTAGTTGCCAGTAACAGTGCTACCTCCTGGTTAAATCTAATATGAGAGGCTGGACTAGATGTTCTCTAAGGTCATTTCTAGTACCTGGTCTTTATTTCTATTGTTTATTTGTCTTCCCTATTTTCTTTACTTTTTATGAATTCTTCCATCTCTTTCTGATGTCATGGCCAAAGGAGCTCATCTATCCTTCAGCTGTAAAAAGCCTCTATCATGTCATGCACTCAAGATAGTTTTCTTGGGACAGCACCTCCTTTAAAAATAGTTTTTGATGTTCCCATTCCCCTTATCTCTTTTCCCTCTATTATCCTACCCCCAATGAAACTCTAATTGCCTTGCTCTGAGCCGTTTGATGGGACACAGGCTGAGGAAGGGACCTGATAGGGAAGACAAGCCATATGACAAGAGAAGCTATAAATGAATGAAAAAACCCAAACATTTATTAAAAGCTTGCTATGTAACAGACACTACACTAAGCACTAGGGACCTAATATAAAAAGCAAAGCCCTTAAGGAACTTCTAATATGGGAATAGAGCATTTTTAGGGAAGTGGTGCAAGAAGGATGTTTGATGTGAGGTCCTCTAAAACATTTAGGTGAGAAGTGTGATAAGACTCAGAGACAGCAGATCTAACATCAGGCTGAACCTTTGGGGGAAAGGAAAGTCAAAGTGTGATAGACCACTGGAAGGGAAGTACAAGAAAATGCTGAGATGATTACTGCCATTAGCTATAATCATTCCATTGGAGAAGGCCTTTGCAAAGGGTTTGTGATTATTCTATTGCATCCAATGAGAGGCTGAGAGCAAGATTCAAGTGCTGTTGTCAAGTTTGCATCTAAGGAAGAAAAGCACAGTGATGATACTGATAGTAGGGGTGTGGAGCTCAAAAACTTCACTTGAGATCAAAACTGGAACTGGAAGTAAGCAAGCAAACCTAGCTGCCTGAGATACAGCACAAAGAGTTAAAGAATATTTTGCAATAACTTTCTTTTTTTCAGTAACTGCATGAGAGGGCATAGAATAGCAGATAGAAGGCTGGCTTTGGGGTCAGGAAGACTTGAATTCATGTTCTGCTTTTGACACATAATTGGTTTTATGACCTAGAACAAATCACGCAGTCCTCTCAGTGGCCCAGTCTGCTTTCTACGAGTGATGCAGAAAAAGAGCCTATAGATGGGAGGGAGTTTGTATACTGGAAGTGCTTCATTCCCATGAAGTAATAGATAAAGATCTTCCTCAATTAAAAAAAATCAAGGAAACAAGTATTTTTTTTAATAGAGAATTTTGTTCTTCCCAGGAGTTAGAAATTTGCTTTGGGGTAAGTGAAATAGTGTGTTATGATGGGAACCCAAAGCCTTCCAGGATAACAATGAACACAAAAGTTGACATTTTCAAATTCAAGGGGATCATCTTTCAAATCTTGCCTATGGCACCTCATCCTGGCTCTGTACTTTGCCTTGTCCAAGTGGTTAGGCTAAATGAATAAAATGGCAGTCATCAGCCCCATTGCGTTGTGGGCCCCATAAGTATTAGAGGTCAAAGTCTAGCCAGAAGGCAAAGGTCCTGCTCCAAAAGAAACACCTGTAATGGGCTCTATGTGGAGAAATATATTGAGTTTACTATTCCAACACTAATTCTTATAATCCTATAAACTGGGAGCATTTTGATGAGTTACCTTTTTCCAAGGGTGTTCCACATTGTTTAAGAGATACTCAGAGACCCTAGAGATTTTACCCAACAAAGGAATGTCTCAGAGTGGGGTTTCAGGCATTATATGGCAGATGGGTGGGAGAGATATTTTTGGACAGGAGGACCTTCCCTGCACTCCTCACATCACACCTTCGCCTACTCGGCTTCTGTGTAAGGCCTGCTCCTGTTGCAGCATTATTTCAGTCGTCGTCTCTTCATAATGCTAAATATTTTCATTTCTCAGTGTTGCGCTAGAGCTGCGGCAGAGTGATTTTGAAGCAACATACGAAGTCCCGAGCTGGGCAGAAACAGACAACAGTGGCTGTGCTTTCCAAGGAATAGTCACCCTAATCCACAAACCCTGTGAGCAAAGGCACAGATCCTGCTCCTGGAACTATGGACAGAGTGTGGTGCTTTGATTGGCCATATATTGTATGGAAGCAGAGCTCCATAAAAATACACACCATTAATAGTTTTAATGGAACAATCCAGAGTAAAAAACAGGTTCTGCTTACTTTTTGCAAGATGGCACTGGATAGTACTATGACAACTTTTAAATATATTCTGAAAATAAGAAACAGTTTGGAGCTCTAGTTGTATTCAGCATTGATTCAAAAACGAATCAAAGTTAATGAGCAATCTTAATTTAAGGGCCTTGTGAACTGTCACATGTCACTCCCCCTATATTTGAGCTAAGCTGATGAGTTGCTTCTCTGTATGAGTTAAAAGCAAAGGGCTGTCAAGTTTACTGTACATTAGAGTTCGTTTCGTGATTTTTTTTTCTCTTGACTAGAAGTATTGCCTCCACCCTACTCACCATGGCAACAGAACAACTGAAGAGTCTAGCAACAGACCCAGGATGGAAAATTACTTGAAAATATCCCTTGATGCTAAAATTGGTTTTGTTTTCACAGCAGCACACTGAGCAATTGAGGGAGGAGGGATATCACCATACATTTCAGATGGAATCACCAGAGGGGGAATTAAAGGGAGGAGTAAGAGGGGAAGAAAGGAGAGCTGGTGACTGGGGAAAAAGGATGAGACGTGCATGCACTTCCTTATAAGCATAGTGGTGCCCTTACTAGTGCATGAAACTGATTCAGGTTACTAAGTGCTTGTTGAAGGGAAGGAAAGTAGATGTTCCACAGGTGACCCAGTGGGGAAAGAGCCATTCTTATTAACACATCCCTCTTTAAGAGAGAAAGCCGTGAAACCCTATTTTACAGAAGTCACTTGCAAAATAATGTAGTCAAACCCATAGCTGGGCTAAAATCCACTCTAAAGCATGCCTGACAAGTATTCATACTATCTGAAGACTTCAGGAATTACAGAACTCACTGTCCCCAAAGAAAGCCCTTTCTGCTTTGGGGGAGTCCTCATCAGAATAACACTGCAAAATATTAGAGTAGAATAAAACCTTAGAGATTATCTAATCTGTAATCGTTTTACAAATGAGGAAACTGAGGCTGAAAAAGTGGTGACTTGCCAAAAGTCACAGAGCTGCTAAGTAGTAGAACAAGTATTTGTAATATTGAGTGTAAATACACTTTCCTGTTATCATACCTGCCTAAAATTCAGGCTCTAGTCAATGTAAGGAATAAGTCTACATAGTAATAGCAGGATGTAAAGAAACCTTTATTCCCTAGCCCAATTCAAATGTTCACTCTCATGTATTTACTCATATTCACATAAGCATAAACTAACAAACACGTGTCCAAACAAAAACCTTTCCAAACGTGTAGGACCTGCCAAAAACTGGAAATTCAAAGCTATGCAAATGACAAATTATTACACAAATGGTAGATTATCCATGGAAATCACAAACTGGCTTGTCCGTGTGCTAGAGCATATATCCAGATGATATCTCTTCCTGCTGTCAGAAGTTGTGGATTCAAAAAATTCAAATTTATTTTAATAATTAATGGAAATATATGATATTTAGGAAAATAAATATTAGTCAAATAAGTCATATAATATGTTACGAAGTCCTTTATCAACCAGTTCACTAAGAAGCTCTGAATAAGAACAGAATCACCTGGGTGGTGCTGTAGATAGAGCTCTGGGTCTAGAATTAGGAAGACCTGACTTCAAATTCAGTCTAAGGCGCTTACTAGCTGTGTGACTCTAAGTAAGTCATTTAAATATTTGCCTCACTTCAAATGTAAAATGTTTGTTGTTAAGATTGAATGAAATAGTATTTGTAAAGGACTTAGCACAGTGTCTGGAACTTAGTAGGCATGATATAAATGCTTTCATTATTTCTCCTAAAAAGTATCTTCTGTGTAGTAGGCAGCATGTTAAGCATTAGAAACACAAATACAAAGAATGAAACAATGCCTGCTCTCAAGGAGCTTACATCTGAATGAGTAATCAACCAAGTATGCATCAAATAAATAAAATAATAAAAAGTAATTAGTAAAAAGATAGAGTACTAGTATTTCGGCAGATGATTTAGAAGAAGTTTCATGTGGAAAGTGTTGATTGATCTACATATTTAAGGAAAAGTGAACTCTGTGAAGAAGAGAGAATAGGGCAAAAGAAATAGATGGCAGATGGTGCCATAGGTGCAAAACAGAAAAGTCAATTTGTTTGAGTCACAGAGTAGGGGAGGAGGAATAACATCCAGTAAGGCTAGAAATCTAGACAGGGCCAAGTTGGGGGAAAAAACTTTTTAAAAAGTTACTATTGTCATTATAAAAGTAATAGACAGCCACTAGAGTTTATAGAATGAGCACATTCATAGTTTATTATTTTCATTATCCTTAAAGATCTGTGATTTCATTAGTTATGATTATGAGAGATAAGAAGGCAGAAGGGAGCTTCAACCACCTGAATCAATGTTGTGTCCTCACATTTTATTGGTCATTTTTATGGCTGAGTAAACTTCTCTTTGTTAATATTTTATGACCCACTAGCATCTCAATGTATTGCAGTACCAAGCCTTAAGCAGTGGATTGGGCTAAGTTAGGTTTGGTCTATACTAATCACAAAGGTTCCATGAAGGAGAAGAAAACAGAATCCAGTCAACTCAAGCTCTTACAACTTTATCCCAAGTAGAAGGGTTGCTGTGAAATAAAACCACTTGCTCAGACAAAACATTTTTTTGTTAAAAAGCAACCACAAAGAACAGCTGGTCAATCTAGGAGGAACATTCCTTTTATAGGAAGAAACTCCCAACTCTTAAAGCACTTTGGAAAGTGAAACAATGCATTTTAGAAGGACCAGAGCATCTATCTGCTATATCTAGGCTTGTTTACAATGTCTGAAAGTAGGGTTCCTGTCCTTAATCATAGGAAAGGGCATGAATTTCAGGATCACCTAAGGATGATTAAGTTTAGCATGACTTTAACAACTGGATTATATCTTTCTGAGCATGGGAGTATGTAGCTTGTGAAAAAAAATGGTTAAGAGAGCAAGGATACTAAAATATGTAGTTTTTTTGTTTCAAGAAATAGGAAAAAGAACAATTTTAAAATTCAAGTACTCAAGTCAAGTTCATTTCTGCACATTTCTCCGTCTCTAAAGCCAAGACTTGATGTTTCCACACAGAGTTATTGATGTTGTATGCTGGACTGTAAACTGCTACTTACTTTATTGAATGTCTTGATTTTGATGCCATAGACTAAGCTGCCTTCTCAGATGCTTTTTGATGTTTAGAGGCTCAGTTGAATTACATTTTACTTATTTTTTACAGGAGAGTCATCATTGATATACTGTACTAGACAATATACCATACTATTCTACTCTCTATATAATACTGCTATATATACAACACTATTATATTGGTAGATAATCTATAACCCAGGCTATTTTGGACTCTTTTGTGAGTTTTGTCCACAATTGTACCCAGTCTGCCTATAGATCATAAGTCAAGTCTTTCTTGGAACTCTGATTATATTTGCATGAACACTGATCTCCCCACCCCATACCCCGTTAAGCAATTTTGGTTGAGATAAGAAAATTACTTTCAAATTCCATCATGCCCCTGGTAGAAAGAACTGATCACGCTAATTATTTTGGAACTTCATTTTGGTAAGACTTGAGGAGTCTGCAGAACCATAATAGGAAGTTTGATACCACAGGAAAATTCACTTAACATAGAGGAGTCAGTTTTTTTCATCTAATAAAGATAATGAAAATAAGAAAAAAATATCATTTCATTACACAGAATTTTAGTTTTCACAACTGAAAACTTATATTTTTTGCTTTTTTTGTCATGCTTAATGAATATAATTTCTCTCTTTGGCAGAGCAATTGGATTTGTTGATAGGGAAAATGATAAATAATACCTTAAATTCAATAAGATCATTGTCTCACTTTGCATATTCTTTGCAAAGCAGATGAAATGGGATAGAGGCGGAAAAACAGTAAAGTAAGCACAATTACTATTAGGGGATCTTATCTGCCAAGTCTATGAAAGACTAGACTAGTTTATAAAGAGGTATAGAATTTTCCTAAAAGACTTTTTAAAAGGTAATCTCTGATAAGGTAAGTGAAATTCTCATTATGAAATGGAAATGGAACACAATAGAAAAATATTTGTGAAGCACTTATTTTGTGCCAGGGACTGTGCTGAGCAGGAATAAAAAATGGAAACTTTCCCTGCTCTCAAGGAGTTCACGTTTTAATTGGGGAAAACAATATATAAAGGAGAATACATGATTACTTTTAGTTCATGGCAAATGCAAACACCATAGAACTTTGTTAAGGAGCCTAGAAATGGGGCAAAGTCAAGGGGACCCTGGGGAGTAATAGCAGGACAGATGATCTTCTAACTGGCTACTGCATTTAAGGAGTAGAGTGAAATAGGCCTCTGGGTATTTCCAGCAGAAGTAGGTATCTTGGATTCAACATACCACTTGCATAGTGTCCCTAGTGGGAACAGGATAGAGGAATATTGTTTGGATGAGGTATAAGTCTATGCCTCCCCCTAGTGGCAATGAGAGTTTCTGGTCTATCTTACAGCTCTAAAATTAGAGTTTGTGGTCTAACTGCTCAAAAATGGCAGACAAGGCTAGGGAGAAGCAATAAGGCTTCCTGACATAGAGTCGTAATGCTGGTTATCAGTCAAGAGTTTGGTGGGCAAGGATGGGAGAAAGACCAAGGTGTTAAATCATAACCTTTTATAATCTGGCTCCTACCTACTTTTCCAGACTTATCTTACATTATTTACCATTATTCACCCAGACCAAATCAAACTGGACTATGAACTGTTCCCTGAAGTTGGCACTTGAATTTTAGCAACTCACTATAGCCAAGGGTTGTCTGCATTAGTTGCTTTCTATGTTTATCTATAAAGACCTCTCCAAATGAATGACTGTGATTCGATGTCCACATGATGGAGGAAAATTAAAAATCTTATGTACAAGACGTGCCCAAGAGGATTTATTTATTATAGGTTATTCTGTGTAGTCAGCCATGACCAGGTGTTATGGTAGCTCCAAAGATGGCCATCTATTTTCCATTTTGTATGTGTGTGTGTGTGTGTGTGTGTGTGTGTGTGTGTGTGTTGCAAAGATCTCTCACATCTATCAGAGATATTTTTCTTCCTTTTCAGATGTCCAAAGGTAGTGATTAATGGGAAGTAATGTATTATCTGCTATCTTTGCTTTTATATCTACCTTTATATCTATATCTGGGATATTTGAGTGAAATACTTAGGAGGAATGAGTTTGTTGCTTTTTTTTCTGCTTTATTTAAGGTGAGTGAGCAAGGGATGTGTGGAGGGTCTTATTGATGGTGTAAAATGCAATGGAACTGTTTGAATCCAGATAGAAACCTCTACGATGTTACAGGGAAAAGGAGGAAAACTTATTGGATGCTTTTAAAAGTTAACACATAAAATATGTAGAGAGGTGGTGGCAATAAATACTTACAGGATGCATGCTCACTGGTATGGGCATAAATGTTCCAAAGGTGTTCTACCTTGTAAATTACCTGGCAAGTGCCAGAAGAAATGTCTTGGTTTATCATCTCAAGTGAGAAAATAAAATCTAACTTGAGGAGCTAATGTTTTTTCTGTAACCTTTCCCTCTATGGAATTGTACATGTCAAATGCTAACTAGGATTCCACTGGAAGGGGGAAATGAGCTTCACAAAAATGAAGATCCTAAGAAGGCATTCCCAAATATACACACATGCGCACACATACACGTATATGTGTAACCAAATTAGAGCATGATGTTGATGCCCAGTAGTGATTATTCCATAAATCATGAGAATCCCTGACTGTTCTTAGGTTAGGCTTTTTGTACCTCCAGTAGCCATAAAGTCATGCCAATAGTTAAAGCCTTAGTCCCATGAACCAATCCTGAAAAATGACCTTTTTCCCCTTTAAAGAGAAACCAGCCCAATCTACAAATAAATACCACTCCTACCACATCTATAAATGCTTCCTCTCCCACTTGTGTCAAAGAAACCTGTGGGAGAAATGTGTCCATATAAGTATGGGGTGAGTAGGTGGGAAAATGAGTTATTTCATATCATTTATTTGATATTTGAGTTTAATTAATTTTTTAAATGAATATATCATCTTCTTTAGTCTGATAAAAGAGCTACATCAGTAGGTGCCTATGAGCTATGATATTTGGTTCTAAATAGATACTGAGCCAATATGGGTACAACTTTGAGGGAATCTGTCTCCCCAAAATATCCATTTCATTACCTAATGTCATTCTTTCATTTCCTCCATGTGTCTGTATAGGAAGTCCACTCTCCACTGTTCCTACCCCGCTTTCACTTGAACAGATTACTTTCACATATAACCTTCCTTGAAGATCCAGTTCAGCTGTCATGTCCTCCCTGATACTCCCAGTTGGAGGTGACTCATTTTCCTTTAATCTCTGATAAGAATAAGGTTTAAAAAAATTAAAAATCAGATCCTTCTACAGGTAAAAACATTGAAATCTGCAGAATTTAAGTCACTTGCTAAAATTTATATAGATTGTAAGTTGAAAGAACCAGGATTAAAACTCAGATCCTCTGATTCCAAATCTAATCTTTATTCTACAGCTCAACATTATCTGCCTTGAACTGATCTCTCTTGTGTTGATTTACGTGCTTGTATTTGGATTGAAATAACTTGTGTGAACATATCTTCTCTCTGCTACACTTTAGGCTCCTGGCTAGAAGGTGCTGTGTAGTTTTTCATTTTGATTTCTCCAATGTCTAGCACATAAAGGGTGCTTAAGAAACAATTGTTGAATTCAGCTAAATTAATGAGTATGGCATATAAAATTATGTCAGTGACAATGAAGTAGAGGTGAAGTATAATTTTCAAAAGACCTATTTTAATCAACCAATAAACAAATATTTATTAAGAACCTACTATGTGTCAGAGATCGTGCTAAGAACTGGAGTGGGTATGGGGGGCTAGGGTCTAAAATTCAGGTAAATGAAATCATTCTATCTATACACTGAATATCTCAGACTTAGACTCTCTGGACTCTCTGGCCTCATGCCATGCTGGAGACACCTGAGGCCTTTCTCTCCTGACTGGTGTCTCCTTCCTTGGGCCCACCATCATAGAAACAGTGCCAGCTAGCTCTACTTTACCTCACTTGTGCCTGTGCTTTCTATCTCCTTCTCATCTGCCATTTTGTCCTTGAATACTTCATGGGTTGTGTGCCTTGTTAGAGTGTATGCTCACTGAGAATAGTACAGTCTTGCTTATTTGTATTTCTGTCTCCAGCATTTAGCAAACTGCCCAACACATAGTAAGTATTTAATAAATACTTTATGTAATTATTTATCTTGCTATTTTATAGAGTTTGTTGACAGATGCAGCCAATTGATTAAAATCGTGGTTTGGGTCTTGGGATTGCAGCTTGTCTATTTGTTGCCAATTCAAATAGGTATCTCTCAAGTTGACAAGATGAATTGCGCTGAGGATGTTGGCAGTCACTGAGTGGTGTTTCATTGAACTTTACTAGTATTCAGCCCAGTAGGTCTGAATTAAATTAATTTACAGTGAGATTAACATAAATTGATTTAGTTCTTCTGTTTCTTTACCTACAGCCTTTTTCCTTACTGCTTCAGGGATCTCCCATTTCTCCAATTTCAGATTCCTTCTCCTGGACCTTCCCCCTCCCCAAAGTCTTTATCTATTGATGCAACATTTATTAGAAAGTCAATATTTGAAATTATAGGGCATTTTTTCCTGACGTTTTCTACTCTCATGTCCTTCTCCATCCCCTACTGCCATCCTGCTACTAGAGTACTTAAAATTCAACCTGTAGAAATAATGTTTCCCCGGGTATTAAAATGAAAGCAATGATGAAAACACTAGTAACAGAGATTGAACTAAAAGCATATTAATTTTCCCTTATAATTCCAGGCCTGAAAATTTAATGCAAATAATCAATGTAAACTGCTGAGACTTTTGCTTCTTACAGACAACCAGACAATATTCAAATAGGTTTGATCCTTTCCCACATAAAGATGCAAAGAAGGAGAATCATGCAATCAAAGTCCAAAGAACTCATCTGGATTTTAGGAACTTTTGATTGTCATTGTAAATTTAGATTGGATGAGTATCTGTAAATTAATAATTGGAAATTAATAATTTAGTCACTGCTTCTCAAATTATGAGTTCTCAAAGACTGCCTATGGAGGACAATCTCTGGCATATTCCAGCAAGTAGGAGAGACTCAGCCATGGACCCAGAACAGCTAAGTAAGCTTAGAGAGACACATAACTAGGTAATTGGCCATCAGCTAATGAATTTGTTTGAAAACTGAAAAGATTGTTAGTGTAGTAAAAATAACTGTCTAAAAGTATTTATCAGCACTGAGATAAAAATTTAGCTATGTATATATATGGCATTTTTCCCCCACAATTTCATGGATCTATTCATATAGAAGATTTTGTAGTAGCATTAAAAGTTCACATTTGTATTCCTTCTTTCCTTCCTTCCTTCTTGGTTCTCTCTTTCCCTTTCTCCTTTTCTTCCCTCTCTCTCTCCCATTCCTGCCTTCCCAGGTTGGAAGTTTCAATCAGAGTCTTATCTAAATGTTTTATCTTCCCCATTACTTACTTTCTCTGTATATAAATTTAACAAACATTATCTACTGAGGATCTACTATGTATTAAGCACAATGCTAGATATTAGAGGGAATACAAAGATAAATAAAACAGGTCATATGGCCAGTTCTATGTTTTTTAAGATCTAATGCCAGTTCTCTATCCACTAAACCACACTGGGCTTAAATTTAATACAATTTAGTGGCTAATAGCCTCAGTCTTTCAAAATAAATGTCATTCCTTTCTCACATAACAGACCAGAAATTGTCAACTCTTGGCTTGTATGACTATAAAATATGTAGTCATAATATAATTGGTTATATTATCAATTGGTTCATTGATCTTCTCTGGCATATGAACCAATGGCTGCTGCCATATTTCCCTACCCAAAAGCAGGTACAGGAGTAATTGGTGAACACATTCTGTCTTTACCACCTGGAAGTTAAGTCATCTCAAAAGAGTTCAGAACCCCTACTTCACCAATTTGTGCAAATCCTTTAGGCCTTTGATGTCCCATCCATTCCCTCCTTTTGGAAGACTGATGATCTATACTGTGTACCAATATAATCCCTGATAATTTGGCATATATGACTATGAAGCTGATATAATGGAAAGAACAATGTATCTGGAGTCAGAAGATAAGGGATCACCTTTAGCCACTGAACTTCTCTGGACTTTCATCTCTTCATTTATAAAATGAGAGTTTGGGTCTAGACAACCTCTAAGATCCTTCCCAGCACAAAATCTATGGCTTGATATTCCAATCATATCACTCTAGATGTTTTCATCCTCCTTCTCCATTTAATGTAAGTTTCCTGAGGGCAGGCAATCTTGCTTTTAACTTCATATTCCCTTTGCCAATCATGGTGCCTGTTTCAATGTAAGTTTCTTAATAAATGTGTTTGAATGAATAAATGGTTTCATTAATAAATGATGCAAATGAGTAAGACCAATTCCATTTTGAAACAACTTTGACAAATAGAACTTATATGACAAGTATATTCCTACAAAATGAAAAGGATGAATGTGAAGCAAAATGTTTTAGAATGTAAAATATAGATATCACACAATTTGAGAATGTAAATGTGGAAATTGCAAAATGTTAGAAAATCCTTGATATTTTTCCATTATGTTTTCACTCATGCTTAATCCATTCCTACTATAAATGTATAAAAATCCAAAGCTGTACCATGAAGACTTGGAGTAGTATGCAGAGTAATTAGATTGTTTCCCCATTTTTAAACAAGTAAAACATCTGTTTTTGTGACTTTTAGTTTTAGACCGAAATCTTAGCTGTGGAAAAAATTACTTTATTTTCTTATATAATTCTATCATGTCCTCCTTGAATGACTTTGCTTTTCCTCTACATTCTCTTTCTATTCCATTCTCAGGCCTTTGGAAAGCTTGCAAGCAAGATATGGTAGAATTTTGCTTGTAATAAATTTTAAAAAATCTTCTAAGTGGAATCAAACAGTTTAGAAAAAGCTTCCTTTCTCATGACTGTCTTAGCTTGGTATGAAACTGCTTAACTCAAAACAACAAACCAAGAGACCGAATCTCTACAATCTGGCCTCCTCAGATCCTAGGCAACTTTTCTTTGCAAAATCAATTAATCATCGAGCTATTTCACATTGCCTGGCTACAACATCTTAGTTTTCAGAATGAATATTTATTCTTTTCTATATTCAGTGCCTCAAAGTAATCAGATGACTATAAGTTCCTTGAGAGCAGGGAATATATCTTATTCTTTTCTATCTCCTCAACTGTGTCAGAGAGAATGCTTTGACACAAAGTATGTACTCAATAAATGTTTGCTATCACAGAATCTCAGGATTGGATGGAATGTCAGAGGTCATCCAGTGTATCTCCTACCTGAAGAAGAATCTTTTTGATGAGAAGAATGTCTTCAGTCTGTCAGTAAGAATGAATCATTAAGTGCTTATTATGTAGCAAACTCTGTGCTAAGTTCTGGTTACAAAGGAAGGAAAATGTAATACATTCCCTGAAGGAGCTCACATTCTAATAGGACAAACAACATGCAAACATCTATGGGCAAAGATGATAGCTACAGGACAAATTGAAGATAATCAACAGAGGGAAGACTCTAGCATTAAGAGGGATTAGGAGAGACTTTTTGCTGAAGGTAGAATTTTATCTGAGTGTTCTGTGTTAGTCCTTCATTTTGGAAGAAGACCATGACATCAGGGAAATAATGACATGACTTGATTTTGTTTTGAATGAGGGAGGGCTGTGCAAGGTCACCAACCTCACTTTCTCCTCCTTAGCCATCTGGGTCCAGTGACCACATATTCATCAGGATGACTGGAGATGACCCAGTATGCCTTTTTAAGGCTTGCCTTTTCAGGTACTCAGAGCAGAGATAATACCCATTGAGTAAATAGGTCTCTTTAAGAAGTAGTCAGGGAATGACCATTTTAATGAAAATAAGAAAAAAAATAACTAAATCAACAGAAACTGTTACTAGTGATAATCACTCTAAGTCAGTAATTAAGTGGAGCTTGGGCAGGGACCTATTGTTGTCTAGCCCATGGGCTTCAGAGTGCACTGAGTTTCAGGTTTTGGGAACAAGAAGGAAAGAAGGAAGGAAGGAGGGAAGGAAGGAAGAAAGGAAAGACATAGTCATTAAACCCCAAATCCCCAAAGGAAGGGGAGAAGGAGATAGAAGGGAGAGGATGAGCTGGGTTACCCACCTAGCAAGATTCCCACTATCTGAGTGTTAAAAGAACCCTGAAAAGCCGGAGAACAGAGATTATTCAGGTCTAGAGGAAAGGTAGTGAAAATGCCTAGACTAGGAAGATGGAGTATTTGTGGGAGGAACAATAAAGAGGGCAGTATGGTTGGTTTGCAGAATGTGGTTAAGGAAACGACTAGAAAGACAGAAACCAGCAAAATTATGAAGACTTTTAGATATCAGAAGATTTTATACCAGAACTAATGGAAACCACTGGGACTTATGGAATGGGAGGAAGGTGATATAATAAGAAATATCTATTTGACCATTGATTTTACCTTTTCTTGAAGACCTGCCTATCTGCCCATCTGCCATAATGACTTTCCTAGAGGTATGGCCACTGAGTATGTTACAGTTTGTTGGAGCCACAGTTTGAGGGTAGCTAACAGGTCTCAAACCTGTCCATGAATTAGGGGAGGTATCTACCCCAAGCATGTGAAGGTTTTCCACTGTGGAATGGACAAATGAGAGCAATTTGCCTCAATGGCCATGAGGTAGCTGAAGCAGGCACTATGGAACACTTGGAACTTGTTCAGTCATAGAAGATACCACTGCATTCTGGGCCATTGCCTTGTCTTGACTTTTTTCTTCCCACTGGAATGTGATGACTCTGGAAGAGAGAGGGAAGATGATAACTTTGTGCAATGCAGGGTGCACAACAACATCTATAGTGAGGTCACTCTGTTGCTTTTTAAACAGACCATTCCACTTTTAACTTTATTTTTTCATTTCACTTTTGTATAGCACTACTTGTTTGAAAGTTTTGTTTCTTACCTCAAACCTCATCCTATCTTTTCGCAAGTTTTATCCATGATTCTAAATATGGCCAAACAGAACAAGTTTAATCACTCTTCCATATGTCATCTCATCAAATGCTTAAAAAAAACTATCACATCACAGAGAAGTCTTCATTTCTCTGAAGAGCCTCATTTTTTTTTACCACTGATCTTCCTATGGCCTAGGGGAAATACAGCAAGCCTGAAAGCACCAATGTAGATGACAAGAAAGATGGTAGGATATTTCATAGAAATAAGTGTGATTGAGTGAAGAACAGGATGACCATGAGTTACATTTTGGACAGTCTGAGTTAGTGATGCCAATGGGACATTCAGTGGACAAATCCAGAAGGCAGTTGAAGATGTGGTCTCAGAAATATATAGATCTGGAAGTCAGAAACATAGAAAAAGCAACTGAACTCATAGGAGTAGATAAGATCTCTAAGAGAAAATAAAGAGAAAGTAGAGAATAGGATGTAGGACAGATCCTTGAGGTTATCTATGCTTAGCGAACAGGTGGATAATGAACCAGCTAAAGAGTTAAAGAAAATGTAGTCATAGGATGTGTGTGTGTGTGAGTAGGGTAGGGGAAGGAATGATAAAAAGGGCTTTTGGGATAAAGAGAATGTGAGAAGAGGGTGAATGACCATAATTTTGTTATTAACATAAGAAGTAAGGTCCTAAGTTAAAGATGAGGAGAGACTTAAGTAAAGAAGTTTTGAATAATTTCTGTGGGGAGTGCAATAGGGAATCAATTAAGGAAGGTGAAAAAGATTGCCATGGGGTAATTAAGGCTCTTTTGAGATGCACTATATTAAACTTGTAGGGTACCCAATGAATTTGTCTAGGTTTCTTCAGCAGCATCCAAGTAGGAGTAGAGGAGGTAGGTGGTGAGTGTAATCCTAAATTAGAACATTACTAAATATGAGTAAGGGAGAGGTGGTGAAGTTATTTGAGAGTAATGAACTGTGCCAAGATTTGATTGACTTTAGGGAACAGATTAGGAAGGTCATAAAGTGATAGAATAGGCTGAGAAAGTACTTCAGTATGGAGGATTTGGGGGTTCAATGAGGTTAAAAAAATAGGTTCAGGAAGAGGAAGCCATAGGGAGAAATGGAATGACATGAAGCTATAGTCTGGTAGAGGAACATGAGAGTTTTCAGTCATAGAATTTCAACAATTGTGTATAAGGGTGAGATAAGAAGCATGATCATCCCTGTGAGTAGTTGAGTTGGGGTAGAGAAGTAGCTCATGGTATTTGAGGAGAGTGAATTATGTGGAGATTAAGGAGTTTTAACATTAATGTTGTAGCCTCCTAAAATAAGGACAGGAGCTGGGAAGAGAACAGTATAGTGGGTCAGGTCCTGAACTCCCTGAGAAAGGAGGAGGAATGATCAGGAACCCGATAAACAGCAGCTGGTGTTATTTATATAGAGTAAGAGATTTTAACAGCCTGGATTCCAAAGGAGGAAATTTGCTGAATGATGGTACCCAAGGAAGAATAGGAAGTAACAGTGGGGAACAAAGAAGATCTTGACCTTTTCTCCAGTGCATCAGGGATATAAAAGAAGGTACAATCAATTTTTGGGTAGATGGCCTGAGATATAGCATCATCTGGGGAAGACAGTCCTCGGCAGGACAAGTGGAAGGAAGGAGCATGACAGGAAGAAATACAGCATGAAGAGAAGTGTATTCGTTATGGAATTGGAATTCAATAGTTCACGTTGGAAGGGGTTGAAAGACTTGGAATGGAACAGGGGGAAAGGAGGAAGAGAGAACGAGAGAGAGGGTTAGAAAATAGTTTAGTCTGAGGAAGCCATGGTTAGGTAACTCAAGGACAGAAAGAATAAAGGGTGGTAGGATTTTGCAAGTCATTGAATCGAAGTGTATGATAGATAAATTGAAATGCCTATGGACCTGGAGGGTCTCGGTGACTGTCTGCTAGTCAAGTCAGTTGTACTCTGGGAAAGGCTGAGGTCTGGGACACTAGTCTGCTTCCCCAGCCTGGGGACAGGTCAGTGATATCGCCAGTAGGGTAAAAACCTGAGGGAGCATGGATGCCAACGTGTTGAGAGCCTGGCCCTTACTTGACTGCTTTTCCAGGCTGAAGTGGAATGGATGGGAATGTGGCCTAGACAAGGTTTCGTCTCTGGATTATGGAATATTTGGGGTCATGATCCTCTTGCTATGGGTCAGGATCTTTATCCTTTAGTGAAGGTATTATATATTATATGATGATGATGGCAATTGAGACAGTTGTGATAGTGATTCTGATAATGACAGTGATTAGATATAAATAAATACTGCCTTTACTTACTATTTTTTAAATCATATTTTCTAAAAATACCTGTAGTTCTTTCTACAGTACTATTTCTTGTTCTCTTTGTATTTGAAATGCTTGATTTTGTTCATGATCATTAAAGTTGACTTTTTTAATTAAAAAAATGATGGACAAAATTGTAAATGTTGATGAAATAGAAAGAACACTGGATTTGGAGTCCTCAGTTTGAATTGCATCTCTGTCATTTTCTTTAGATATTATTTTAGTTAAATAAATTCACTTCTTTGGGCTTCTCATTTGAAAAATGTGAAAGTTACAATAGATAACTTCTGGGCTCCCTTCTAACTTGAAATCTAAAATTTATGATTCTAAAATTATAGATACCATAGGCTTGGCCAAAGTAAGGAGAGGAAAAAAATATTAAAAATTGATTGCATAAAAGTAAAACTAAATACATTTGGGTGGTGTATGTTCATTTGTGTGTGCATTTATGATCTGCTCATCATTTATGCCTAATTGCCATGTATCATAATAATATGAATACTCAATATTTTGTGGTTGTTCAGTTGTTTCCATTGTGTGCAACTCTTTGCCACTCTATTTGACACTTTTTGAGCAAAGGTGCTGGACTGGCTTGCCATTTCCTTCTCTAGCTCATTTTACAGATGAGGAAACTGAAGCAAACAGGTTAAGTGGCATGCACAGCTAGGAAGTATCGGAGGCCAGATTTGAACTCAATAAGACAAATCTTCCTGATTTCAGACCTGACACTCTGTCTGCTTTACCACCTAGTGGTCCTTCATTAAATGTATGTAGAATTAATTTATTAGTCATATTTAACATGGGTATAGACTATATACCTAAGCTCATTCCTCATAGTCAGTATCCTAGTAGTTGACTCATAATGTAAAATGAGTAGAAGAAACATTATTTCTAATATTTTTTCACTAGCTGAAAATATTTCAGATGATACAAAGCACTATCCTGTCTACAAGGAAATCAGACAAGCTCCTGTGGTTGTGGTGGTAGCTGCTGGAACAAATCAATAAGAGTTTTATTGCCTAAATATCAGACAAAAGATCTGGCCATACATTGCTTATTGCCATGTTTCCATTTGTTTGTGGCAAATTTAGTGTGGAGCATAGTTCTATCTTGGAGTTTATTGTAGACTCATACTCACCTAAAAAGACAGTCTATTTTGCTAAACTCATGGGCTGTAGCCAGTATTCATCACAAGAAAAACAAAATTAAGTTCAGCAATATACATAGCAGGTTGGTTTCAGAGCTTCCAGGAAAACTAAGAAGCTGGCCACATGGGAATTTATATTCTTATCCTTATCAAGGGCTAAATCATATAAGACCTTACAGATTCACAAATCTAGTGCTTGCATTTCTTTTAAAGATAGATATTGAAGGAGAAAGAACTCAGGATAATAAGGTTGGTATGGTTGAGAATATAAGACCTTTATAAAATAATATGCCACTAAATCTTGGCCTTCAGTTGTCATCAGAAGCAAGGTACTTTTCCCATTTCAAAAATTGAAATTGAGATTTAAAGGAAAGAAAACAAAGGACATTAAGTACGGCTTCAGATTTATTCGTGTGTTATTTCTGGTATGGTTTAGTTCTTAAAATGTCAACATTTAGTGCAAAGGAAACCGTGAGATGTTCAAGAATAATTTTATGGGAAATCAACAAAAGCTACTAAGAATTTCCTTAGTGCAATAACGTGACAAGCAGGTGGTGTCCTCCCATTGCTCTTGCAAAGGGCCACATAAAAGCATGATTTGGAATTCACAGTTGTTTCATCTGTCCTTTGGTTTTGGATGATGCACAAAACAGAAATAAACAAAAAAATAAAACAATAGTTTTACCAGAGGCTCCCTTTTTTTCCTGGTTTATAGGAATAGACTCAAAGAATGATAGGCTCCCACCAGATCTATAGAAATCCTCGAATAGTTGCAGTCTCAGTGAAGATAATATTGAAATCAGTCATCCAAATTAGAATATATGCAATTGCTTTTTATAATGTTGAGTGTCTCAAATGTTCACATAGTACACAAATCAATCGAATGAACATTTATGAAAAGTGGAAACAGCACAACAAATGTACTAAATTCTACTGATTTAAAGAGGAATATGTTCTAGGACCTAACATTTCAGTTAAGAAATGAGATGTATATGAAAAGGCAAGTTAAATGCAAAAATGTTTAGGAAAGGAAAAAGAGAGTTATTAAGGGTAGAAGGTATCGCTTCCACATTGGAGAATTAGGTTAAGGCTTCATGAAGAAGGTGGTAGTTGAGATGGACCTCAAACAATGGGAAAATTATATTTTTTTATTTGAAAAAAATTTACTAACAGTTTGATTTCTCTTCATTTTCACATTTCTAAATGTGTCTCTTCTTCCTTACTGAGTGAAACATGCACGTGAAAAAGAGAAAACAAAAATAAAGTGGGGAGGGTGAAAGAGTAGGGGAAAGGGAGCAGGTCAGCAAAACTAACCAATACTTTAGTGGAGAATGACACAATATTGAGTATGCAATATTCAACAGAGAGGAAAATTTTCAGTTGGAGAGATTTGAAAGAACTCAATTCTAGGCAAGTGCACATGAGAAGAGACAGGAGAAGGAAGAATGAGATTGGAGAAAAACCACCAAGCTGATTTGTTTAAAAAATAGAATCATAGATTTAGAGGAGAAGGGACCTTAGCAGTGATCTAGAACAGTCCATTCACAGTTTTTCCTCATTGAGGAAACTGAGGCAAAGAATTGAAATCATCTGTCCATGATCATATAGAAATTAAGTGCAAGAGCTGAGATTTAAAAATGAAACAAAATAAACAAAGCAGTATGGGGGGAATTTATCACACGAAAGCAGAACCACACTGTCTCTACAGTTTAAGATCATGGGTTTAGACTCAAAAGGGAGCTTAGATGGTGTCTTGCACAATCACTGCATTTCACAAATGAGAAAATTAAAATCTCTAGAGTTGAACTGCTTTGCCTGTGGTCATGCTGACAGTGTCAGAAGAGGATGGTGAATCCAGGCCCTCTGACTTCAAGCTAGCAGGCTTACTAATGTACTATAATGTGCCCCCTTACTCTGTAGTTTTACAGATTTATCAGGGCAATGACAACTTAAGTGATGTGCCCAGAATTACAAGGACAGCCTGTCAAAGGCAAGGCCTGAATATGTCTCTCTGACTCTGAGGCCAGCTTTCTCTGAATGACTATAATCTGCCTCAAAAGATTTGGAATTTTACCCAAGTTCTTATACTAAATGCTGTCCTCATTACAAGGGGTGGGGAACCTGTGGCCTGGAGGCCACATGAAATTGTACAGTGATTCACTGCCCAGCTAAGGAGTATGTATTTTATCCTTCAGATAACGGAGAGTTACTGAAGGTATTTGTATATGAGATTAATGGAAGGGATGTAGGCACTTATAAATTTACCTGGATGACCTTGTACAGGATGAAGACTTGAGACAAACAGCATCACCTGCAACAGAATACAATAGATTGTAAATAAAGGTAATGAGAATGGAAAAGAAAGGCTGGATGCTAGAGATTTTGCAGATATAGAGTGTACCAGCCTAAGCAAGTGACTGGATAAAGAAACTGAGGGAGAGGAAAGAAAAAAAAAGGAACTTCTAGGTTTTAAGCCTGGTAGCTGAGAGAGTAGAGATCTAATCTGGAAATAAAGAAATTAGGAGAAAAAAATCATAGATTTTCACCTGTGAATATGCTCATCTTGAATTGTTCCACATTCAAGGGGAAATTGGAATCATGCAAATGAAGCTCTAGGTAGAGACTGAAAAGATGGGACTGAAACTAAGAGAAGAGCTAAGGCTCCAGATGCAAATCTGGGAGATCTCTCAATGGATATGATCATTAAAGCAACAACAATACAATTGTCATTTATATAGGTCCAGGAAGGATGACAATGGATAGAACAGTAGACTTGAAGTCAGGACTATCCGAGTTCAAGCATAACCTCAGGCGCTAGTTACATGACATTAGACAAATCACTTACACTCTGCCTCAGTTTCCTCCTCTGTAAAATAGGGATAAATATAGCATCTACCTAACAACATAGTTGTAATGAGCAAATGAAATAATATTTTTCAAAAGTGCTTAGTACAGTACCTAGCGCATACTAAGCACTGTGTAAGGGTTACTATTTATTTAATATACACATGTACACACATATATACATATGCATACGTACACACATATAAACACATTAAAACTTTTAAAATTCGGTACAAATCAAGTTGATTTCACAGAGATCCTGGCGGGTAGTTAATACTACCTCAGGTATGTATTGTCATCCCCATTTTGATATAAGGATATTGAAGCTCAGGGAGATTAAGCGATTTGTACAACTGAGAAGTAAATGTTGACAGTAGGATTCAACACAGATTTCAAATGACCCCCGGTACTCCTTCAACTGCCCCTCACTACAATGTGTCATAGTTGGGAAGGATATTCCTGTTCTTTGCCTTTTTTTTCCTGGCTTTTAAATTTGATCTTTGCTTCTGGGACCCAGGGGACACTGTCCCAGACTTGTTGTGCTGAGGGCTAGGGCTCTGGTTACTGGTTTTCTGTGCTGGGACCCCAGGTGCTGACAGTTGGATTTTTTAGCGGTCTGGTGCTGAGCTGCAGGTGGTGTGTGCCTGATGTTGGCACCTGCCTTCTCCTCCATCCTGGGGCCTAGGATCTCTTTCTGGTCCACTGAGCTGAGGCTTGCCCCTGGCTCCCTGGGACTCCTCCCATCCTGTACTGGTCCCCTTTAACTGCAACAAGAGGGACCTTTCCTGTTAATCCCCCTAATCTCCCAAGCTAAAAGACTGCTATACCCCATCTTTTTTCTGACTCCACTACTCCAGGATTTTTCCTGAAGCAATTATCTGGGTTTTTCAAGGTCAACAAGGGACTGTTAGAGTGCTTACTCCATCATCTTGGCTACTGAAAATTTAAATAGGTGATTTTCAAACATTCAGTCTGTGGGCTGATAGCCCCAGAAGTAGCTGTTTCCACTGTCCCAAGCCCTATACAGGACTGTGCCTCTCTCTCACTCAGTTCCAACAGACCCTCCCCCACACCCCTGCACTGAGAGGTCTGGGAATCACCACTGCTGCCAGTGATTCAGTCTGCTGGGGTCTCAGGAATGAGGTTCCTAAAGGACAAAGAATATAAGGAAAGGAAAAGAGGGTCCAGGACAGAGACTTGAAGGACGCTCATATTCACTGAGAGAAAGAAAAGAGGGAAATCCCTGAATGTGAGAGAAGTTTTCAGAAAGATACAAAGAGAATCAAGACACCCCAGTGTCAGAATCCAAGTGAGAAGTGTACATTAAAAATAAGGAGAAATTGAACAGCATTCAATGAAAAAGAGAAGTCAAAGGCAATGAATTAATTAAAAAGGTCACTGAATTGAGCTCATCGGTCACCTTCAAGAGAGAAGTGTAAGTTCCTAAATGGCAAGAACTGTCTTCTGACTCTTCGTATGTGGTTAGCACAGTGCCTAGCATTCAGTAGGGGCTTTATAAATGTTTACGGACTGATTGAGAATGGAGTAGAAGCCAAGTAAGATGCCACTGGACAGTAGGAAAGCCAGAACAAGGCACATAAACGACTCTTTCTAGTAATTTGGCAATGAATATGAGGAGAAAGATAGGATGATGGCCCAAAAGGTAACCAGATCACGGGAAGTGCTTTTGGGCAGGGTTGGCCCAAGGAACTTGGTAGACTAAAAGGAGAGGAGGGAGAAATTGACAATGAGAGTTAGGGTCAATCAATGTATCACAATCCCAGGGGAGATCAGATAAAATATAATCAGACAACAGTAGAGTAATCACCACTGGCAAGAAGACTCCTCATTCTCTGTAGTCAAAGGGAAAGAGAGTGAAATTGGAAAAATTTTAATTATGGAGGATGGGGAAAGGAGAAAATGAATGAATGAAAATGTTTTAAAATGTTTACTATGTACCAGGCATTAAACTAAGCTTGATGGATAAAAATACAAAAAAAAAAGACAGTTCCTACCCTCAAGGAGTTTGCTTTCTAACAGAAGACAGTAAATATAGAAGAGTGACCACCAGGGATGAGAGACCAGAGAGGGTGTTTTGGTCTACCAAGTCAGAGTGATGGTGAAGATTCATAAGACAGTTTATTAATGTGTTCTTTCCAGGAGTAATAGTGCTAATTTGATTATGATTTTCAACTCAAGCAGTGGAAATGGTGGTGGGGGACCCATAGTGCTGAATGGCTTGAACCGTTAGTGTGTATTATGTTTGGGACCATATTCATTAGTCAGGGCAGGGGATAGAGATTTAGTCTGGAGGCAAAATGTAATTTGTGGTATGGCAGGAAAATAATTGTAGATGGCCTTAGTTAAGTAGGAAGGAGAGTTATCTCTTTTTAGTTATATCTTATATCTTTTTATTTATATCTTTTTACTTATACTTATATCTCTTTTTACTTGTGTATAAGTATATGTATACATATACTTATATATAATACTTATATTAGTTTCTTTGTGTGGAATATACACACTTTTATATATTAAAGGCCACTATGAGCATAGTGATATGCTTAATATAGATGTATGTCATGGCCCTCTGAATGCAAAGATGAGCTAACAGCATGAGTGTGTAACAACAGAGACTAATATACAACAGTAGCCCTTCCTGTGTTAAGTATATGTATTTCTTGTATTTTGGTTCATAGTTACTTTGGATATTTTCACAGTCTGCCATTGTTTGCCTTTTTTAACTTGTTGCTTTGCAGGCTACCCATCATGTCTGCTCAAAATGAATCTACCCATCCCTAATTTGTTTTTAGTATTCAAGTGCTGCATTTTTCAAGGTTATTCGTCAATAATGTGGTTACTGAATGGAGAGATTTTGAGGGGAGGGGAAGAGAGGGTGGAGAAATATTTCCCATTCCCCTCACCTTTGATTTCAATTACATTTCAAAGGCTGTCATCTCAACAATAAACCTTTCCTTGTGATTACTAAGCAGAGACCCTTTGTGAACTACTTTTTTATATTCCCAAAACACTTGAGAGAATTGTTTTTTATGACAAGAAATGTGCTGCTGCAGGGAAAAGAGGGCAGGGTGTTTGAAGAGCTTTCTTGATATCCCAAAGCCTGAGATACCCAACATAAAAAATGCAAACAGAAGCACTCCCTTCTCTGCATGCTTAACTCTATGCAAATACCAACTGGAGAAGTGACCCAGTACAACATGTGGCAGGAAAGTAAATATGCAACCAAGTTCCCTTGACATAAATTAATAGTTCAGCTATGCCAGTCTTTCTGTTTACAGAGGAATGGCCTTTCTTTGTATTTACTGACTGCTGAAAGATGTCTGAGTTGGTGTGTATTTTTTGTTTGAACAAAAATCACATGGGATTACTGATCTAAAATAAACATAAATATCTGTGAGGGCCTGGATGAGTGTGAGTAACCTTTCATTATGTAAAGCAGCAGTACACAATATTTTGGGCCAGCATTTAATAGATGCTGAAGAAAAGAAAGTATTATGAAGAAATTAAATTTTAATAAATACTTTTCCATAGTAACATATGTTCGATTGTTATGAATATTCATAGCTATCTGGGTTAGTTTTACTTTCTTCTACTCCAGTCTATAAGGGCATATTATTTTGCACTTTTGAAAGAGATTTCTGAGAACATATACATATATGTATATACATATATATTATATTATATTTCCATGCTACAGTAATCTCTAATTTACTTGGTGTAGACTAATCCCTCCACTAATGCAGATCTCAGTTTCTCTCAAACTTAAAAATGAACTTGGAGGGAGGTAGCTATATCTGAAACATTTGTGATTATATGAACTACCTAGAGAGAAAGGCTTATCCTTGAGCAACAGCTCTCAAGACTGGAGAACCTGGGGTCTCAAGGCCACATGTGACCTTCTAGGTCCTTGGGTGTGGCCATTTGACTGAGTCCAAGTTTTACAGAATAAATCCTTTCATTAAGGAGATTTGTTCTGTGAAGTTTGAATTCAAATATGCTATTGGTGAAACCATGAATTGGCCCTACCATTCTGGAAAGCACTTTAGAACTAAGTCCAAGAAATTCTATTTATTTAAATTCTATCGATCTATCTATCTATCAATCTTTCCTTTGCATCAGGGATATAAGTACTAGGTCTATACTTCAAAGAGATCAAGGAAAGAGAAAATGTAAAAAAATGTCAGCTCATTTTGTGAGAACTGGAAACTAAGAGGGTGCTCATCAAACACAGAGTGGTTGAACACATCATGGTATATAAATATAATGAAATAGGAATTGTAAGAAATGATAAAGGAAACATTTTCAGAGAAATTTAAGATTTGTATAACCTGGTGGAGAGTGAAATGGGCAAAATCAGGAAAATTTATACAATAATAACATTATAATGAGAAATGACTTTGAAATTCAATGGCTTACTGTGATTCTGTAAGTCTAGAAGACTCATAATGAAGCATACTTCCTGTCTCCTGAAAGAAATGTTATGGACTCAAGATATAGAGTGAGGCATACATTTTTAGAATCAGAAAATGTGGGAATATGCTTCTTTCACTATGCATATATGCATACTTGTTACAAGGGTTTTATTCTTAGTTGGGGGTAGTGATGGAAGAGAATATAAATACTTGTAAATTGACAATAAAATAGAAGTAATTTAAAGGGAAAGAGAGTGGGAAAGAGCAAGAATGAATAAATGAAAAGTACTTTATTAAGTATCTACTCTGCGTCATGAACTAGGCTAAAGACTACACATAAAAGCACCAAGTCAGGCAGGTCACATCCTCATGGATAATCTTTATATTAATACAATATAGATTTTCATGTTGTGACTAGAGAGAGGCATTTAACCTAGAAAGTTATAGGGGTAGTAAGTAGTACCATAGAGTAGTAGATTATTATTTCCCATTCTAGAACAATAGCAGAGTTGATTTTATCATGGTTCATAGTTCCAAGACTGGAAGTGATGAAAAGAAAGGACATGCAAGCATTTAATCTAGAGATCAAATGGAGATACAAGAAGTGGTTAGAGAGAGGGAGTGAAATGTAGCATAGCTACACTTTTTGTTTTAGGATAGAATACACTTGTTTTAGGATAGGCAATCACCAATCAAGATAGTGGGGTCCCAGGAAGAAGGGGATGGGAGGAAAAGAGAGAAAAGGAGAAGAGAAGAGAAAAGAGGAGAAGGCAAGAGGAGAAAGAGAGTTAAAGCTTTCATAGTCTCTTCTTATAATATTTTAAATGGTTGACTCTGTCTCAATGGTTCATCATCACTGACACAGCCCCAAAGTCAGAGACAAAGACTTTAGCAAAGGATCAGAGAATGTATGTAGAGACAGGAACAGAATGTATGTCAACTCAATGGGAAGTGTTCTAGCCCTAGCCATGTCATGACAGCAATATTTTGGGGCTGCAACAAAAGTGTTCCATAGGAGAATAACGTAATTCTGAAAATGTACATCTGTATAATAAAAAAAGGATTCATGAACTTATAATTTTTGAAAACTTTTAAAATACAAAAAAGTAAAAATGAAAGAAACCTTAAAAAACACTAAATACATAAAATGGGAAAGAAAAGATAAAAGAAGTAGCAAAATTAAGAGCTGACTTTCTAAAATAAAAAGACAAAAACAATCAATAAAACTTTAGCTAACCTGATCTATTGAAAGAAAAGAACAACAATGAAAATAAAAACTTAATGATGCGAATTCACAATGAATGAGAGGACATAAAAACAATGATGAGGAACCGCTAACATCATTACATGAAACTAAAATTGTGAAATCAAAGCAAAATGTGTGATTAATTAGCAAAATATAAACTATACAAATTAATAAAAGAGACATAAAGATCTCCATCTTAGAAAGATGAATTGAAGGAGATGAATAGGCAGAGAAAAGATAACTTTACGCTAGGGAAATTAAAGCAGAGAAAGATAATTTAAAAATCAATATTCCTAATGAATATTGAGATAAAAATGTTAAAATAAAAATCTAATAAAAAGATTACTTCAATATATTAAAGTCAAACACATATACACACTTCAAAATAGAATTAGTGTAATTAATCTCATAAAATCACATAATTTTGTCAATTGATTTAAAAAGTCTTTGACAAAACACAGCACTTATTTGAGCTGAAACTAATAAAAAACAGTGATAGATTCTTTCTAATCCATATATATACACACATGCATACATGCATGTATATGTATGTATATGCATATGTTTATATATGTATATCCACACATATAACAAAAAGCTGGATTTATTTCTGTAGGTAAATACAGAAATATTTCTGAGTAGATAAGCATTAAGTGCTTATGCTTCCTTTCTCCACTATCATTTGATTTATCTGGAATTCCTAACGAATTCCTACTGAAAATAAAGGTTGTAGAAATTAAAATAATATATGTAGACAAAGGGGTGAAATATCCCTATTATATATGACATAATAAAAAATGGAAATCGGAAAACATTGAAATTATTAAATTAGTAGTTTACAAAACATTTTGAAATGACTAGCCTTCTTATTTACTAGTAACAAAAATCATGGAAATAATAGAAAGTTAAATTCCACTAAAAAAAACAAAAGTCTTAAAATATCTAGAAATCAATCTAGCAAGACAGATTCAAGACATGTAAGTATATTTCACCAAAATTAGGAAAGACAAATATTTGAACTTATATCCATTGTTCATGGTTGGGTCACATTAGTACAATAAAAAAACACTTATTTTTTCTGCACTTTTAGTGATTTATCAATAAAATGCTTAAAGAATTACTTTATACGAGAAAGAATTTTTTGTAAAATTTAATTTGGAATACTAACTTTAGAATGCCAAAGGAAATGACATAATTAAGAGAGAGTAGCAATTCTAAACCTTGAACTATGAGCTTTCTGAAAGCAGGGACCTTTTTTCCCCCTATTTCCTGATATCTCCTGTGTTTTTCACAATGTATGACAGAAAGCAGGCACTTGACTTGACTTTAACTTGACTTGACTATGTTATAACTCAGAAATTATCAAAACTATTTGTTTAGTGGCTTTTGACTTCAGTCTTGACTGCTGGTGAGGCAGTGGCTGGTGTATCTCTTGAGTTCCTGAGTTCTGAGCTATAAAGCTAAACCCACTGAGATGTTGGCATTGGCTGGAACTAATATGGTGAGAATCTAGGAGTAGAAGGCCACCAGGCTGCTTAAGGGGAAGCCAAGCAACCCAGGTCATAAATATTGAGCAATGTAAAGTTTCTATGCTGGTCTGTGTTACTAGCAAACCCAGAAGTGTCCTCTGCACTCCCAGGGTGGGCAAGATAGGATGATCAGTGTAAAAAAACAAAAAACAAAACCAAAACTATTTAAATAATTAAATTACAAGCTTGGTTATAAATAAGCACTCATTATACTAATGCTGGAGATACAAAGACATAAGTGAAAGTCCTTGCCCTTAAGAAACATATCCTAAGTGTGGAAATAACATTTTTAAAACCAATTTTGTTTTTTTCAGTGAACAATAATAAAAAGCTATTTCTTCTCTCTCCTTTTCTCCTGAGAAAGAAATTAATCCCTTATAACAAATATGAATAATCAACAAAACAAATTCTTATATTGACTGTGATCAAAAATCTGTTTCTCAATCTGCATCCTAAGTCCGTCATTACCTCTGTCCCTTCATGGATTCTTTGGAATCAGGATTGGTCACAGCATGAATCAGTTTTTAAGTTTTTTCAGAGTTGGTATACAGAAATATACGAGACCGAATTAAAAAGAGTTTTTGAGCTCACAAAATCAGAAATAGATGGACAAGGGAACATTGTCACTGATAATAACAATATCTTATAGAAATTTAACCTAAATAAATCTTTATTCACAACAAAGAAATCAACACGGAATGATGGACAGAGGGTTAGACTTTGATTTAGGCAAATCTGGATTAAATTACTAGTTAGGTGACTATTGACAACTCATGGGATCTCTCTAATTCTCAGTTTCTTCAGTTGAAATATATCATTCACCTATCAGATGACTTAAATAAGTTCTACAAGTTAATAACAAGGAAAGAGAACAGGAATCAGTTCAATTTAACAAGCATTTATTAAATACCTTTTATATGCTAGCCACTGGATTAAGCACTGGGGACACAAAACAGAAAACTAAAGTCTTTGCCTTCAAGGAATTTATAATATAATGGGGAAAGATGATACATAAAAACAAACTTAATAGGTCAGAAGGGGAGGAAGATACATAGCTGAGGCATGTTGTGATGGGGAGTCTCACCAAAAGAGCACGCATTATAGGTTGGGCTGTGAGTCCTCGGTGGCTTCATTATATGGAAACTTTCTGAGCTTTTTTGTTCTATCCTCTAGGCCTCCAAAAAGAGGGTCGGAGACTCCTGATGGTAATAAATAAAGAGATCTGAGTCCCCAAACTGATACAATCTCTAGGATGATAAATTTGTTCATGATGTCTTTTTTTCCTGTGAGTATGAGAGTGATAGAGTCTAATCCAAAATTTGTAGCTGGTATGAACTGACAGACATTGTTTTATTTTTTTTTTGGTCTATTCTTAAGAATTTATGACATAATTGGTTCAAACCAAATAAACATCACTGTCCTCCTCTATATCATATGGTATATTTTCTGCAAAATTAGTTTATTGATCATGAATTGAAATGGAGGACGTATCCTTTAATGTTCATCCTATAGTAACAACCATTCATTATTTTATTTGAACAAAGTTTTGTTTGCTTTTAATATTGATTTTTTAATGTTGTAGTCATTGTGCATATTGTCCTTTGGAGCATACTTTCCTATGTTGTACAAGTCTTTGCATGTTTCTCTGAGTTCTTTATATTAGATATTCCTTATGGTACAGTAAGATTTAATTCAACATTTATATGACGCAATTTATTCAGTCATTCCCCAATTGTTCAGCAGACATTTTGCATATATATATATATATATATATATATATATATATATATGTATGTATGTATTTTTCACAACAAATAATGTTTCTGTTAATATTTTGGGCCTAGGTAGAGATGTCAGAGACAACACTGCCAGCAGAGAGAGGAAACATTGCCCAGAAGAGAGCAGCATGACTATATCACCTGAGGACCCTGGCAGCCCTATGGCATCAAAGGTGTGAGTTTGAAGGGCACATGGATCTTGGGTATATATTCTCATCACCAGGTTGTATCCTGGTCATTATATGTCTGCCATTATTTTTCCTATTAATACCAATTTTCCACATGAATTCTCCAAATGTGTTTTTTATAACTTGTGGGAGGGTATCATACCCATGTACATGAAGGGATCTTTTCCTATAATTTATTTACTGTGCTGTTTTGCTACATTTTGTCTTGAACTAATGTGTCCTCTGGTCAAAGAAAATGTATGAATCAGGGTTCTTGAGTGATGATTTTCTATAGATGTTGACTCATGAGCAGCATGAACAGGGAAAATGTTGGGGGAAGGGGGTAAGTGGTACCAAGGGAATCAATGCAGTCAGTGCAATTGAACCAGATATAATACCAGGTCTGGGAGTTGGGGACATGGAGAGGTCATAGGACTTGTTAAATTTTGATTTTAGATCAGAAGTTCAGAGGTTCCAGATCAGGGTATATTCTAACCTAGTAGTATAGTGTCATAGATTTGTCTTTGATCTTGAAAGATGCTTTGAAAAAATGTTTTAGGTGAGGAAGTGATAATAAGATTTGGCATCAAACTTATAGGAATTCTCCATTTTCCACTTTACTCATAGCTCTGTTTGGCTGGAGGAATAAACCAAGAACAGAAACCAAAGAAACTGGGAAATGACTGAAGTGAAATGTTTCCTTGCTTAGGCTCTGCGTGTTTTTTTTTAGTTGCCAGTAACAATTATGCCTCTGGAATACTTTCGGTTTTTTGCCTTCAAAATAAAGACTAAAATGGTGCAACCACGTAATGGTAATTTAAATGGGAAGATCTTTCCCATTCATTAATAGGCCCATGTCACCGGCCTGGGTCACATGGAAGTCTGAGTCACATGGAGCCTGTGGTGGGAGAAGCTTGCTGAATGGGTAGAATAGGAAAAGGCAGAGCTAGAGAGGAGCCGAGAAGTTAGTCATGAGAGCTGTCAGAGCTAGGAAGGATTCAGGCAAGCAGGCAGCTGGCTAGCATGAGTGAAAACTTGTTTTTGATTTGTTTAAGGGAACCTGCTTGTGATTTGTTTAATGGAGCTGGTTTGTGGGAAGCCTAGCAGGGGGAAGTCTTGGGGATGGTGTTGTCCTCTGAATTGTTGTAGTGTATAGATTTTTGTTACTATGATAGATATGGCTTTCTGGTGTCTGAATAAATGTTCTGGTTCTGTCTTCCATGTGGAGCATCTGTGGTATTTCATGATTCACAATTTTGTCAGGATATTTGCTGTGAATATCATGTTGGTGCTACAAACCAAAATCACAAGTCATACTCTATCAAAAACTTTCTTGAAGTAGCCTTGGGATTTACAGGCTAGATGATTTTTTAAAGGATCTTTCCTTAAACCCCAAAAATTCTGTCTCTCATTGATTGACCAACAATAGATCCTAGTTCAAGTCTCATTCAGTCATTGTTTGGACCCAGATATCTCAAGAGTGAGTGTAAATAGCAATTGTTTCTGTTTTGGTCAGAAACCCTGGGTGATCTTTCCCTCCCATATTGATTTTTTTTTTACTAGGTAAAAGAGGTCATTCTTTTCCTCATTTCTTCTTACCTAACCTTAGTTACTGAATGACCATTGTCTCAGACAAATTGAGACCTGGAAAGTAAGCAGAAAAAGATTAAATATATCTCAGTACAACATTACCAACCATACACTTGAAAAGTGGTATAGAGAGATACCAAAAGCCATGGTAGTTCTGAGAAGAATATTCCTAACTGAGTGAATCAAAATAGATTTTCAGGAGAAGATGGCATTTTGTTCTGTTTCTGAGGGATAGACTAAATTTCAACAGGCAGTGATGGAAGAGTGAAAAACTTTCCAGATTATTAAGTAACATGAATAAAGGAAGGAGAAAAGCATATGATGAGTAGTCTGGTTTGGCTGTGTTAAGTAAAGAGAGATCAAGAAATAATACTTTAAGGCTGGTTGGTCAGGTAGTATAAGGTCTCTAAACCTTCCAGAACTAAAAGTATAGCCTGAATTGTAATATGCTTTATGAACCTCTAAACATCAGTTCTTACTATTAAATGTAATCTAATCTTCACCAGAAGAACCAGATGTGTAAAAGGTTACTACAATTAGCTAACTTTCATTGATATTAATTATTGTAAAACTTTTACGTGTTTATTACTATGCATATAAGCATTCAAAATAAGTATCAATTAGATAGCATACAGAAAAGACACATATATTTGCTTGGTATTTTCTAGATTATTTCTATAAGTATGTGGAATGCTCAGAAATTTTATGCATAGCATAACATATAGCAGAGCAACACCCCTCCCTCCCCAAATAGTATTTATGGGCAAGTGAAATGAGAAAGCCATATGGACCAAGCCACAAGAGATCATTAAACAGTTCCTGCTAAAATTTTGGACAACAATTAACAGACAGGCAGCAGGATATCCCAACTGTTGACCCCTAAAGGGTGGCTAATCAACAGCATATGTGTTTATTCCTGAATGCCCTTTTAATTAACAGCTCTGAGGTGTATATTTCTCTTTGAATTTGGCTACAGTACATTATGAAAATATTTAATAGATGTGTCAAAACCTTAACTAAAAAATAATCATCTCATTTCATGTTAAAAGAAATGAGGTTGGGGAAATTCAATGTGAGGAAAGTCAGTAGTGGTTTTCATTCATTTGGAGGATGTTATGCAATTTGTCTTTAAGTACCAAGAAAATTATGAGTGGGAACCTGAAAAAGCAGAAACACCATTTTGTCAATCAATAAACATGTTTTAAATGCTAACTGTGTCCCAAATATTGTGCCAAGATAGTCTCTCTTCTCGAAGAGTTCATCATCCTTTGCAACATGCAAACAGCTATAACAATTCTGTATAAAACATAATGTAGACACAATAAACTGGAGAGGATGAATAGAGGGGAGGCAATTAGAATTATGGAAGATTGCAAAAGACTTCCTAGAGAAGGTGGCAATTTCGTTGGTACTTGAAGGAAGCCAGAGAAGCCAGGAGACAGAGATGAGGAGAGCATTCTAGGTATGTAGCATAGCCAGCAAAAATACCCAGAACTGGTAGATGGAATTTCTTGCTTGGATAACATCAAGGAAGCCAGTATCACTGGTTCACAGAGTACGTATATGGATGGGGATAAGAGGGTCTGGGGAAGTCCAACTTTTACAAAGGCTGGACTTTAAAAAGGGGAAACAAGATAAACTATCTAAAATCTGATTCATGGAAATGGTCTCCCTCTCTGTCTCTCTCTCTCTCTGTCTCTCTCTCTCTCTCTCTCTCTCTCTCTCTCTCTTTCTCTCTCTTTCTCAGACACACACACACACTCACATTTATGTGTGTATGTGTATACATATATACACACATATCTGAATATCAAAGTACATGATTTAAAAATTTAAGGATGTTTAAATGGATCAGTTCTTTAAGTCTACCCCCAACATTCCTGAGAAGTGAGTCCAGTCTCCACAAGGTAGAAGGTAGTTTCCTTGTATATCCTGATAAGTCAGAAGTTACCCTGGAAACTTAATGAAGAAGGTTACAGGATATTGGAAGGAACCAAAGCAGTAAACAATGGGAAAAACTGAATTCTAATCTTTGCTCTACTATAAAGAACATTACTGTGACTTTTTGCAGGTCACTCAATCTGTCTAAACTTCATTGCCTGCTTCATCAGATTTAAGTTCAAAATAAGGGCAAATTTCCTAACATTTTGAACTGACCATAAGAAGAATGAACTACCTAATAGGGTGCCCCTCACAAGAAATTTTCAATTAAATACTGGATGATCATTTAATGAGTGTATTATGAAGGGTATATGTTGATCAATCAATCAATATTTATTAAGAGCTAACTTTTTGTCTGGTTCTAGGTGCTGGTGAGACAAATATAAATAATGAAATAATTTTAATGATAGAGAATATAATATACTATAAATATTTTATATACATATATATCTACACATAAATATGTATAGATAAATATGTATGGATAACATTAACTATAGGTATATAAATATATAATATATTTTGTGCATATGTGTGCATGTATGTATTGTATTAGTTAAACACAAGGTGCTCTAAAAAAGAGATGGGAAAAGGAAAGGTTTCATGTAGAAGGTGGTGCTTGAGTCACCTCAGTTACTTCATGTGTACAATGGAGATAATGATGGTATCACCTACTTCTCAGGGTTGTTGTTAGGTTAAATAGATTTGTAAAGAACTTTGTAAACCTTAAACCAATACACACAAACACACACACACATATACACATATACATACCCACGTATATATGGGCACACGCACATATATACACATACTCACATATATGTATACACATATACATACCTACATATATGTATACATACATACGCACATATACATACACACATATATGCATACACTCATATATATATATGCACACATATACATACACACAGACACATATATACAAGCCCACATATACATAAACATAAATATACACACATGTATATACACATATATACATACACACACATATGCTAGTTGTCATTAGTTTTGAGGAGACAGCTAGATTGCTCAGTGGATAGAGCACTGGGCCTGGAATCAAGAGGACCTGAGTTTAAAACTCATCTCAGACATTAGCTGTGTGACTCTCTACAAGTCACTTAACCTCTCTTTGCCTTCCACTAGAGAAGGAAATGGCAAACCATTCCAGGATCTTTGCCAAGAAAAATCTCAGACAGGGTCATGAAATTTGGACGTGACTAAAATGACTGAATAGCGACATTCTTGTTGCTGTCACCGTTATGCCTAATTACTAACAATAACTGAATAATAAAAAGCCTAAGATGAACATTTAGTTAATAATAACCATTGGTCTAATGATTCATTTCAGAAAATAACCCTAAAATATCACATATATCTGTGCTCTGAAACTCTTAAATCTCTAACTTACTGAAGATCATGCTAGCCCTAAGTTTTTCAATTTCTGACATTAACAAAGACCTATGGGCCCAAAGCAAAGAAATCTGAACTGTGACCTAATATTAAACCTTGTAATTTTCAAAGGCCTTTCATATTCCTAATTTCATTTTATCCTGATAACAGTTAAGTCTGAGTCACAGAAGCTCAGCTATTAGAGCTATCCTTATGAACTGTATTCACCATGTACATGGTATATTCTAACTTTACTTTATATAATTGCAATTTCTCCTGATACAAAGTAAATTGAAAGAAGAGTTTCCCTTTTGTTTCTGTATCCTCAGCACTTACCCCAGTGCATGACACCTAATAACCATTTCGCAAATGCACTTAAATGGACCTCAGTGGCATTCTATTCTAACAGCAACTGGGGTAGGGTGGGGTGGGGTGGTCAATATAACATGGCACCATGATAAAGGGAAAACAGCACTGAATGCAGTTAGAAAACTTGGGTTAAATCCTGCATCTAAGGCTTACAACTTTGGTGATAACTCATAATCTCCCTGGGACTCAGTTTCCTCATCTGTAAAAGTAAGAGTGTTGAGCTGGAGAGTTTTGAGGATCCCGTCTAGTACTAGTTCTAGGATCCCTCTTACTTGCCAAATCTGATGGTTTTTGTTCAATCCTAATCCTTTTTTCACCTATAAGCTTCATCTCCCTCACCCCATATTTCTAACAAATGGTTAAATTTTGCCATTTCTACCTTCACAATATCTCTTGAATTTGACCCTTACTCACAGCTATTACTTTAGCTAAGACCCTCATCAACTCTCGCCTCAGCACATTCAACATACTAACACAAAATTCATTTTCCTTAAGTGCAAATAAGATCACATCATGCCTCTTCAAAACCAGCTCTAGTGGTTTGTTACTGCACTTAGAATAAAATATAGATTTATCTGTCTATCTTTTAAAGTACTATACAATCTTACCTTGACCAGTCTTTCCAACTTTTTCTGACCCACACTTTGTGTTTGAACCACACTAATTTCCCTCTTCCTAACTCACGATATTCTATCTCCCATCTCTATGCACTTTCATTGGCCACAATCCAGACCTGGAAAGCACTTCCTTTTATCATTTTCTTTGACGTATAGAGTCTCTCTCGTGAAGGCACAGCTCAAGCAGCACCTTCTACATGAAGCCTTTCCTATTCCCAACTCTTTTTGACAGCACCTTGTGTTTACCCTGCATAATACATACATACATATGCAAATATACATGTAATACATTATGTATGACATTTATAGGCATCTATAGATTTGTTTTACTTTGTATTATCTATACATGTATATGTATAAATATTTTATTTGTATGTGTATATATATTATGTACAGTATATTATTTTAGTTCTCTATCATTAGAATTATTTCATTCTTTATGCTTGTCTCTCCAGCACCTAGAACTTGACAAAAAGTTAACTCTTTAATTAAGTTAACTCTTAATAAATGTTGATTGATTGATCAATACATTGCCTTTATAATATACTCAGTAAATGACCATCCAATATTTAGCCGAAGAATTCTTGTGAGGGGCACCCTACTACTTCCTAAGGTAGTTCATCCTACTTTGGGCAGCAGAAATGGTTGGGAAATTTGCCCTTATTTTGAACTTAAATGGGATAAAGTAAGCATGACTTTTAGATAGATTGAATGATGTGCAAAAAAGTCTGGAATTCAAATTTTTCCCATTCTTTATTATTTTGGCTCTTCCCATTTCACCATAACCTTGTAACCTTCTACACTAAGTTTCCAGTGTAGCTTCTGACTTACTAAGATATACAAGGAAACTACTTTCTACCTTGTGGAAACTGGACTCATTTCTCAGAAATGTTGGGGATATATATGCATGTAGACTTAAGGAATTGATGCATTTAAACATTCTTAAATTTTTAAATCATGTTTAGATATGTGTATATGCATGTATACACATACACACATGTGTCAGAGAGAAAGATAAAGGAAGAAAATAAGAAGATAATGGTGACATTATGGTGTAGTGATGGTATAAGAATCAGGAAAGAAAGAATTAAATCAATTTTAACATTTATTGGTTGCATGATAGGCAAATCAGTTAACCACTTAGCACCTCAAGAAATATTCTACAACTATAAGTGGAGGAGTTCTGTCTTGAAAGTTTCCCTATGGTGATCTCCCTACACCAATGAAATCACATATTTGAAGACACACAGATAGATATACACATGCATCTATCTATAAGCTATATTTGAGAATATGCTCTGTAATTTTTACTGGCAAAGTTATTTTATGTCTATTTCTTCATTACTATATCACAATGCTGTGGGATTTCTGCAGTCTAGAGCAGAACTCCTACAGAGCAAATAGTATGAGAACCATCTCACTGGCCCAGATTCTCATATATTACATTTCTACAGGATTAAATAACATTTAATGACTTCAAATTTTAAAAATATGAATGCATTGCTTTTAATAAATTGTACCTATTTTTTTCCATCACTGAAGTTTCAAAGCATACATGGTAAAATGCTTGGAGGTGGGAAGATGTAGGATGGGTGCTCATTCATTTACCCTATGATCTGTATTAACAAGCAATATTGAGCTACGCGGAGTTTAAAAAATATCAATCTTAGTGAGTTAACATAGAAAGCGTACTGCATATGTTTAAAATTATAAAGAATTTTTAGTGGTCCTTTTCTATTTTGTTTTGTGAAGTAGTGGTATTTGATAGAGAAACGACTATGAAAGGCATTTTATTTTTTATCTAAATTTTAGAAAATATTTTAAGATGTCAACATTTTAATGGGATGTGGATAAATATAGTCATTGGGAGGTTGAGCAATGGGACCCCAACATATATTTGTGATGACAAAATAGAATACACCTTTTACCTTTTAATTGTAGTATCAGTAGCTTCTCTTATGCTCTTAATCCTGATTGCTTTGCAGCAAATAGTTGGTTCCAGGACACCGCACACTTGAAATGGAATGAAAGGCGAGGCAATGCCAAGATGCAGTGAACAGATCCATTCTGCTAAAATTACTTACCACTGGGACCTTGTGTTCTGCTGAGACTGCATTGCGTACATTATTGTACTTACTAGGAATAAACATGAGAAGCAATGCTTTAATGAATCCATGGCAAGATTGCCACATGCCACATGAGATGTATAAAATGTATTATTACAGTACTCATAACAAACAAACTGACATCGTAGCTCGATGAATAAGCCATTCAGCTATAGTGGTGTCGCATGTATTGAATAATAAATATAACAACTCAGATTTATGTAGCACTCTACTCACAATAGCTCTGTGAAATAGGGAGTGTGCGAGTATTTTACAGATGTGAAAACAGAAACTCAGAAATATAGAATGACTTTGTCCAGTTTATATAACTAGAAAATTTCAGAGCTTGGACCAAACCATACAATTTTGTTTTGTTTTGTTTTGTTTTATTACTTTTTATTTTATTTTTTCAGTTAAACACCAATATTCATCTTAGTGCTGCTTCTGATTTGTAATAGAGTTTCAACAATAACTCGGCTTCCTTAATCTACTCATTTGTTTCATGAACATCAAACTATAACTAGGCTCTGGTTCACAAAATCATCAATCTGATGTGAGTCTTAAAATGGTTAGGACTGCAAACAGCTTGGTTAGGTCGGTCATTTTATCTATGAGATCATTCATTTTTGCAACAGTTCTCATCCAATGCTTCCTCCATCATGATACAGATAGAGTGTCAACAGAGCACTGAGAAAAAAAATTCTGCCAAGACACAGAGATATTGAGTATGTTCCGAAGAATGGATTGTCTGCTTATCTCCTCCAGGTTACCCTTACTTAATTTACAGGAGTTCATCACCTTACCTACAAGATCACAAATGCACTTTTAATTTAATATTTTTCCTACAATTACATGTAGAAACAATTTGGACATTCTTTTATTTTCAAATTTTGAGTTTTGAATTCTCTTTTTCCCTCTTATTGCCCCCCCCATTGAAAAGGTAACCAATTTGATATGTTGGATATGTGCAGTCATGTAAAACACAGTTCCATGTAAGTCATCATGCTGTGAAAGAAAATAGATTTTTAAAAAACCAAAGAAAAGTGAAGAAAGTGAAGAAAAAGAATCTTCAATCTGTATACCAGCTTCACCAGATCATTCTCTGGAGATGGAAAGCCCCTTTCATCCTAAGTCCTTCACAGTTGTCTTGGATCACTGCATTGCTGAGAATAGCTAAGTTATTCACAGTAGACAAGATCATAAATTTAAAGGGCAGTATTATATGCTGGAAAAAGTCATGGATTTGGACTTGGGGGACCTACATTCATATCCAGACTTTGGTACTTGCTGCCTGTTTAAACTTTGGCAAGTCTTTTCATTTTACTTCTCTGGGCCTCAGTTTCCTCATCTCTCAACAGATGAAGTAGGACTTGGCCTCCAAAGTCACTTTCATTATTATGATTCCATACTTATGATTTCAATTCCCTGTGGTATTGAGACCATGAACAAGGTCACATGGTTATCTGATGAAAAAGCAAAGGCTGGATCTAAATTGCATACTGTCCATTTGGGGTCCTTTCTGCCAGATTACTTAATAACTTGGTTCATCACTTGTGATACTAGGTAGACAGACCCAGCTAAGTCAAGTCTGGCAGCATTTAAATTTAGAGTAGATCCTAGACATATCTTGGTTTTAGATGAAACTTGTTCCTTGACGATGGTTTCTTAAAGAAGATTATCCTTAGTGAATATATGATTAATATATCCTCTGTACTATGAACACATGCACCATAATCTTTCTTTGAACATCAGCAGCAACTATTGGATATATAGGTAAAGGCCATGAGAAGGGAAGCACTGGTAAGTCAAATTAATGAGGCAAGAAATGGGAAATAGCAGAAAGCGCGCACTGATTGTCTTGTGCTATAACATCTTTGAAAAAAATAAGAAAAACACATAAACTTCTGTGATATCTTTGAGGTAAATCCCAACCTGCTAAATATGTATTTGATGTGCCATGTTTATTAATTTTGTTTTGGCTGGTTGAAAATACAAAATTTGTGAAGCAAATACTATAATTTAAAATTCTAAAGTACACTTGAAAATGTAGTTTGCATTGTCATTGGCATATCTGAGAATAGGAAAGGTGGAAAATGTGTTTGTCAAAAATAGGGAATATTTTGAAGCTAATATCTAGTTCAGGATTTGTGATATTACAAATGAACTCATGACCACTTGGAGTTTTTAAATGGCAACGTATCTTTCATTAAGATCTAACCTTCCAGAGATATGCTAACCTCAGAGAGCTATGACTTTTTTTTACTGCATTACGTTCTTAGATTAAAGTATTAGAGGGTTCTTATATTTGCCATCATGGGAACATGGCTATTTCCTATTTAGGAAAAGTTAACAACTGTGAGGAGCTATTTATCTGAACATCTGAAGTTTGTTCAGAAGATTTAGAGTATTGAGGTGAGTCCCAGGACCGAAGGCTCAAAAAGGATAAGTGCTCATTGTGTCAAGAAAATCCCCTTGGAAAGTATACATCCCTTTGGACATCAGGATGCTTGACATCTGGAATAACCTTATTTGCATTTATCTTTCCGTTTGGTGCCTAATGCTTCCGCACTTAGAACCTATACCTTTCGACTGTGAAAAAAAATAACAGCAAAAACAAACAAACAAACAAACACCTCTAGACTCACTTCTGGCACCAAACTACATGTTGTCTTTTAATAACAGGTCTTATTGTCTCAGATGAACCAGCTTTTGCATTTGGTTTTTCACTCACATAAATATGTTATGGACTTGAAGACTTCTTTATCAAGATAATAAAGAACTGCTAACCTTAAAATACTTTGGCACCAGACTCTGGATAGACTTGCTTTTAACTTTATCTCTAACTAGAACCAAAAAAAAGTACCATTTAGTAGATGATTGTTTATAGAGAACATAGATTTTTTTTCCTCTTAAGAAAGTTCTTTAGTAGACAAGAATTTCATTTTTCCCATAGAATTTAACTTTTATAAGAGCCAATGTGAAATAAATCTCAGTGATGGGAGAGTTTGAATCCTGTCTGTGACTGACAGTTACAACTGCATATCCGTAGGCAGATCATTTTATTTCTATAAGCCTACATTTCTTCATTCAGAAGAGCCAGGTTATAAGAAGAACTTCCACTGCCCCTCTCCCCAATACCCTTTCTTCTTGACTTGCCCCAGATACTTGATAGCTTTAGAGGAGATGAGAGTCACCAACTACATTCCTTTTGAAGGTATCGTGAATGAATAGGTCTTTCCCATCCACCCTGTTATTATTTCCTAAGATCCTTTAGGTCTTATCATCTGTATTGTCTCATGCCTTGCAAGGCCCAGACACTGTCATCTTAGCCACTTAGGTAATCTAAGTATGTCTGGGCTTTCCCATCCTCAACATTGCTGCTAGGTGACAGTGAATAGAAAACTGGCCCTGGAGTCAGAAACACTTGAATTCAAATCCAGCCTCTGATATATACTGACTGAGTGACTCTGAACTAGTCATTTAACCTCTGTTTGCCTCAGTTTCTTCATCTATAAAATGGGGATAGTGATGGCGTCTCCTTCCCTTCTTATGAGCCTCAGAGAACATTATTAAGTGCTTATTACAGTGCCTGGTATGTAGTGAGTGCTATGTAAATTTTAGTATGATTTACTATTAGTATTATCTTTAATCTGTTTTACAATTACGCTTTTATTTATGTATCATCTCCTCCAGTTAGAACTTGAGCTCATTGAGTTCTATTTTCTCTTTCCATTTGCATCCCCAGAACTTAACACAATGTTTGGCACATAATAAGAATTTAATAACTATTTTTTAATGAATTTATTCATTTGTAAAATTAGGATAGTAATATTCTCCTAACTCTCTGGATGGTTGTGAGGACCAAATGAGATAATATATGGAAAGCACTCAGTAATCTTAATGCTCTACAAAAGTGTTAGCTATTATTACTGGATTTATTTTTTTCTTATTTGTTCATTGTTATGTGAACTTGTAAAGACACTGATAAAACAAGACATAAAAATAGTTGAAATTAAATTTCCTACCATTATTCTTGAAGAATAAAGAAGAAAATCTAGAGGTATCAGATTGATAGAATACTTTGTAGGAAGGAAAAAATATTTATTAAGCACCTACTATGAATCAGGCATTGTTCTAGGCACTTTAACATATTATATTATAAGATCCTTACAAGAACCCTGAGAGCTAGGAGCTATTATTATGCCCATTTGATAGTTGAGAAAGCTGAGGCACCCAAAGACTTGGTGACTCTGAGAAGAGATTAGATTTGAACTTACGTCTTCCTGACTCTAGGTCCAGAGCTTTATTGAATATACCACTTTTCTGCCTTTAAAGGATAGGATTCTCTAAAGGAAGGTGAGATGACTGTAGCACCAACCTGATATTCATAGCATGTATGGTGGCCATGAAGATGCTAATGTAGTTCTGAATCATGAGATACAAAAGACTCTCCACATGGAAAACAGAACTAAAACGTTTATTCAGACACCAGAAAGCCAAATCCATCATAGTAACAAAGAAATCTACACATGACAGCAATGCAGAGGGCAACATCAGCCCCAAACCTACATAATATACATGATCATTGAGAGAAATAACAGAATTTTAAAAGAAAAATATACTCTGAATATATACAAAATTAGTGGATAACAGAGGTATCTAACTGGATTATTTGAACCAAAAAAGTTTTGTTTTCTTGAAAACATTGCAGTCCCCTTACTCTTCTTCAGGGTCATTTGTGGAGGGTTAGAGAATGCTAACAACCAAAAGTTTTAGACCATATATAAACATTGTGAAGAACATTCAGAGGTGGGTAACCAGGGTGATGAGGGATCTTGAGATCATGCAGTATGAGAAATAAAGTGAAGATAATTATTCTGGAAAATAGAAGATAGTATAGACATGATAGCTGTCTTCAGTTCTGTTTTGCTTTTTTAAAGTTTTCATATAGAAGAAGGAATACAACTTCTTTTGCTTGGCCATAGAGGCCAGAACTATGGGTCACAGGGGACAGTTGTAGAAAGAAAGATAAGGAAAAATATTCCAAACATGGAATGCTCCATCATTATAAGGTAGTAGTTTCCTCCTTATTAGAATTCTGGAATTGAAGGCTGAATGGCTACTTTTGGGGGGTGTTATAGACGGGATCTTGGTCCATGGATGCAATTGACTGGATTATGTTGGAGACCCCATCTATTTGAGATCCTTTGATTTTGTGATTCTGGGGTTCATTTCATGCTAGGTACTATCAAAGTGAGTTCCTTATTATAATATTTAATTACATAATGTAGGAGGAACTAAAGTAGATAAATACTCCTCCCCATAAATGAGGTATAAAAGATATAAGGAAATTGATATAATGTAAACCTAAGCCCTGTGATATTTCATATGGATTAAGAGGAGATAGGAGAATGTATTTCCTTGTTCAGCCAAAGACAATAAAAATAATTTCGTGGGATATTGAATCAATTTGCCTTAAAGTACTTACGATGAAAATAAACAAAAAAGATAATTGCTCATCACACACCAACATCTCATGTAGAGGATGTATAGATAGATAAATTGTTTGAAGAATTGATAAGACTCTACAAATTAAATAAAAATACATACTTATATTTACATATATCATCATAATTATTTTTATATAAATGCATGTACATATATTTGCATATATATATTTGATAAATGGTAACACGCTGAAAGTAGGCACAGGTAAGATAGTAAACAACAAATATCTTGGAAAATATGGTTCAGAATCAAAAAAAAAGGACAGGGTCAAAAGTTTATTGACTACTCAAAAGTATCATGGCTAAATGTTATTGATAATTTCTTCTTTTTCTTTTTAAAAAAACATGTATAATTTGTTTATTTCTCCGTTCTCAACATTCACTTCCACAAGAATCTGAATTCAAAATTTTCTCCCTATCTCTCCCCACCCCTCACACCAGGACAGCATGCACCTCATCCACCTCTTCCTTCAGTCTCTCCTCCCTTCTATTACCCCCCTTCATGCATCCTCCTTCCCTCTATTTTTCTGACAGCAAAATAGATTTCTATACCCCATTGCATGTATATCTTATTTTCTACTTGCATACTAAAACAATTTTAAACATTCATTATTAAACTTTGAGTTTCATAGTCTCTCCATTCCTCTCTCCTTGCTCACCCTCATTGAGAAAACAATTTAACATGGATCATACATGTGTAACAATACAAAACACTTCCATAATAGTTATGTTATGAAAGACTGACCACATTTCCCTCTGTCCTATTCTCCCCTCCATTTATTCCATTCTCTTCCTTGACCTGTCCTCCCACAATGTTTGCTTCTGTTTATCCCTATCCCAAATTTGCTGTCCCTTCTTTTACCTTCCCTCTCCTATCCCCTTTCCCCTTGCCATCCTGAAGGATAAAATAGATTTCCATATTCAATTATGTGTGTTATTCCCTCCTTAAGCCAGATCCCATGAGAATAAGGCTCACTTAGTTCCTTCATATCCCCTCCTCTATCATAAAAGCTTTTTCCTGTCTCCTTTATATGAGATGATTTGCTACATTCTACCTCTCCCTTTCTTTTACTCCTAGTACATTCCACTCAACAGGAAATTTCATGGCCTGAGACCACTGAATATTTTTTGGAGACTTGACCTTGCTGTGGTCCTCTGATGGTATGCTTTACTCTTCCTTATCAGAAAGGATAGAAGAAAATACCTTTTCACCAAGAAAGTAACCTTCTATAGTCCCTTTTTGGGCATTTTCTCAGCCAGTTTCTTGACTTTTGAGTCCTTTGTCAAGTGGAGGGTGTATTACCCTAGGTTTCAGAAGTTTTGTGCAGCCATTCTCTGAGATACTTCTAGAGAACTGTAAGTTCCTAGTTCCTCCAAGGTGGTACAAACAAGAGAGAGGAGTTTACTCCTCTCCTGGCCTGCACTCTGGTCTGGGAGGAAGCAAAAGCACTCTTTTCTGCTCTGAAACTGCTTATTAGATTTCCTTTTCGCAGCCACCACCAGCTCTGCCATGCCAATGCTCCTCCTCACCCCAGGATCAGCTCTCAGGACCGAGACCCAGATCAGCAGTGCAATTAGTCCAAGGTTTTTAGGCTGAGGGCTCCAAAAGTGGATGCTGCTGCTGCAGTGGCTGCCACCGACCTGAGACCAGGGTTTAGGCTACACCCAGCTCCCCTCTCCCCCAGGTGAAAGAGTTTTTAAACTACCTTTGAGGGTGTCTTTGGTGTCCAGGGGATGAGAAATCTGGGGAACTGTAGCAGCTGTCCATTATTCTACATCCTGAAGCTTGTTCCAGTCCTGTCTGTGCCATGTAGCCTACGCTGGTCTGTGCTCCTCTCTGAACCCAGTGAGATAGACCTTTCCTGTCAGTCTTCCTGTCAGTCTAGAATTTTTTAGTCATTTTTTACAGGTATTTTATAGAGTTTTGAGGTAGAGCTAGAACATCAGTCCTTGTACTCTGCCATCTTGGCTCTGCCCACTCTCATTGATAATTTCTTCAAGAAAGGAGTCTGAAGGAGGTAAAATTAAGGAGTGTCATAAAAATTTAGTCAACTGTCTGAACAGAGGAGAAAATTGGTTACTAACAGAAAAATCATCAGAGAATCAGCCATTGCTGTATAATCACACCATTGACTAGTTAGAACCAAGATCATAATTAATACCAAACAAAAGATAGGAGGGGATGAAAACAGCTCATGAAACTACAGTAAACACCAACTGTGCAAACAATAAACTTACACACCAAAATTATTTTCAAAAGAGGCAAAAGATATCCACTCTGAGTATCACCACTTCCCACAGTTTAACCAAAGCAAAGAAAAAATTGCCCAGAAACCATCTTAGTGAACGAGTTCTTGATTCTGTTTATAAAAAAAAAGAATCAAAAAGGAACTGAGTGTCACTAGTTTAGAATAATAGCTCATTTTCAAAGTGCTAGAAAATGTTATAATGGAAGACTGTGAACTGTAGCATCTAAAAAGTTAATATTGGAAGGAGAAATGATTCTGTAAAATATTTGACAAGAAACTTAACTAAGCGAGGCCATTTATGGATGATAGAGAATTTCGAGGTAAAACTTGAAGGACTTTTCCTTCCTTTAGTGTAGTTTGCAACCCACCTATGCATATCATGCATATATTATTCTTGTCTGTGGCATCTATAAATTCCTCATAGAGGAAGATACATCCATTGGAAATTCTTCTTGTCACTCTAATTATAGCACTCAGACTGTCCATCTATGACTCCTTAATTTTTAGTATATGACTCATTCATCTTTCCAGTTATATGTATTCTTCATGATAGCTTTTAATACCACTTCTTGAATTCAAGTCAACATTGGAAATATCCTGCAATCTACTTACACCTACAAAATGTATTTCAGTTTCCTTGTGAGTCACCTGTAATTTGATTTATTTATTATCATAATGTTCTTTGATTCATAGCTATATAGAATCCATGAAAGAATTACACTATTAAAGAAGGATTTCTGAATCAGTGAAGAACTTAGGCTATTTGAAGGTCCTAGGCAGTTTCATGAATGCAATTCAACCTGCCTTATTGTATCCATTGAATTCTGAGCCTGGTTCATTGCCAAACTACAATGCAGAGTCAAGGCATAATATACTGATGAACAAACTCAATGGGATGATCATAGAAAAACTGTATATTGTTATCCAGACAATATACTTTTTACCTGTAAGAACATTTTCAGTGTGGATGAAGAAACTATTGCATTTTGAATGATGCTAGTTTTCTTCAGTTCTTCCCCACTGTGATCTATAGGCATTATTTTAATTAACACAATATTAGCCACTGGGACATCTGTAGAATCTTTCCATAAATATGGAATATGGAATTCTTTTTTGCTCTTAATTCCATTCAGAATACCCCCCATTACACTAGTGACTACTTTTATAAATCACACACACACACACACATATATGTATGTGTATGTAGGTGTGTGCATATGTATATACATACATCTGCATATGCATCTACATACATGCATATATGTCTTGCATAGATGCAAGATGTGTGTATATAATACATACATGTATTATAATACATTATAATACATAACATATACATGTACACATATATACATACAAATATCCATACATATATACACATCTATATGCTTAGAAATCTATAATTATATAAATAGACACATACATTCATCCACATCTATGACAGACTGTGCTATTTGTATTTGTCCTTTCTTATGCTGAGGGTGGATAACCTCTTCCTTTGTAACTCCTAGTCTTTCTATATTTTTCTAAGTCCACAAACTCCTCATTTCCTACACCACAGCATTATTCCATCCTTGTAACTGTCTAGTTATCTTAAATAATCTAAAACAATACTGATCAATGTGGCTGACATATAGTGTAGTTTTCCTATTTCTCTCTTATGATTAAATCTATTTTAGTTTTATTTTTTTCTGAGTTCATGATTACTATCACTACTTTTTTATTTATTTATATTTCTGTGTATCTCTTACTTCCTGATCTTTATTTATATTTCTGTGTATCTCTTACTTCCTGATCTTTGTTTATATTTCTGTGTGTCTCTTACTTCCTGATCTTTGTTTATATTTCTGTGTGTCTCTTACTTCCTGATCTTTGTTTATATTTCTGTGTGTCTCTTACTTCCTGATCTTTGTTTATATTTCTGTGTGTCTCTTACTTCCTGATCTTTGTTTATATTTCTGTGTCTCTTACTTCCTATCCCTCCTGACTTACCTACTTTATTTCTACCTTGCCCTCCTACTGTTCAGTTTACCCCCCCACTGGATCCTTCCATTGTCCTCCCATTCCCATTAACCTAAACACACTTCTATTACAAAACCCAAAGTCTGACAATTCATGAAATGTCTTTTTTTTAAATTCAGGGTCATGCTTAATTTTGCTGAGTATGATATTTTCAGCTGCAACCCCAGTTCTTTTGCTCTTCAATATATATTGTTCCAAGACCTGTCATTTGTTAATGTAGCTTCTACTACATCTTATGTGATTCTGATTTTGGTGCCATCATTTAAAAAAAAATATTATTCTTGAGCTGTGGATTTCAGAATTTGACTATTATATTCCTGTAGATTTTCTTTACAGAATCTCTTTCATTTGGTGATTGGTGGAATTTTTAAAGTTATTTCTACTTTCCCTTCTTGTTCTACTGCTTCAGGATAATATTCTTTAATTATTTCTCATATTATTGTATCAAGATTGTTTTTATTTGATAGTAGCTTTCAGGTAGTCTGACTATTCTTATATTTTCACTTCTTGATCTGTTTTCCAGATCAGTTGTTTTTAAGACATTTCACATTCTCTTCTTTTTTTTTTTCAGTTTTTGTATTTTGCTTGATTATTTCTTGGTTTTATAACTTTGCTGGCTTCTCCTTGCTTAATTCTAATTTTCAAGGAGTAATTTGTTTCCTTAAGATTCTGAATCACCTTTTCTAATTGATTGGCTTTCTTTTCATAACCTCCTTGCTTTGCTTAGATTGTTCTTATTTATTTTTCCCACAATATTTCTCATGTGATTTTTAGTCTTTTTAAAAATTTCTTCTATGAATTCTTTTTGGGCAAATGACCATTTGACATTATTCTTTGGAGTAGGAGAGGATTTTTTGCAGATGAACCCTTATCTTCCCTATTCCCATAGTAACTTTGTATGGTTGTATTCTTTCTCCTTTGTCTGCTCATTTTTTTTGTAGCAGCTTATTTTTGTAATCACTTCTAGTCCTGGGGTATGGGTAACGGTGCCTCTAGCCTCATTTCCTCCTTCACTTCTCCCCTCTAGCTTGGAAATGAAACTAAGAATTCTGCCCTCCTATGATTCCCACAGTCAGTAGCATCCCTACCCCACTACTCTTGCTCTTTCTGGATGTAAGCTGGTTCCTTCTCACCCAGGGTTGCATCTTAATAGCACAGCTGGAACTGTCATCCCTTATAAGCAGAGGTGCCCTCAATCTTCCCCTACTCAGACCCTCCCCTCTCCAGTTCTCCACACTGTCCAGGAGGTAAAAGTTACTGGTGCTGGCACTGAGACCACCTCTCAGCTCAGCCAGAATCAGAATTTGCTGCTTGCCATTTCAGCAGACCTACCCTGGAGGTGTTTACTCTTCACAGAAACTAAACATCAGCCTTGGGATTTTTCTTCTGATCTTGTGTTTGTCCCAGGAGAACCACTGTTCTGCCCCAGCTCTTGCTTATTTTTAGTGATCTAAGTTCACCCTGAGGTGCTATTTTGTCTTGTTTGTGGGGGAAATCTGGAAGGTTTGGAATTTTCTTACCTACTCCACAGTCTCCCCAGAATCATCTCCCCTGAATATTTTCTTAAAAAAATATTTATGATGTTACACTGATGCTTTTTTAGAATATAATTATCAATTTCTAATATCTTGCTCCTTCCATAGACTTCCCTCAAAACAAAGAAAAAGCAAAATAAAACCAATCAATACAGCAATGTTATCTAATGGAATATTCAGCATTGAATAAAGTGTTCATGACACATAAGAATAAAGCTTTTGAGTAATCTTTAAATATTTAGTCACTTTCCTTTCTTGATCTTGAATAATTTTTCAATAGTTCTTTTGCTATATTTTGTGTTCACCACATTAAAAAAAAAATCCCCGAGCCTCCAGATAACTATTTTGGCTGTCAGTAAATATTTCCTTGTCTCTTATCCAATATAACAGAAAAGAAACCCTAGAATCTGTCATGCTTATATATGTAAGAAATAAAGAAACAATATTTTCAATAAAATTAAGTACTTAATTATGAAGTATTCCTCAAATATTTTTAACAATTTCTCACAAGCCCTAGGATTACATGCGCCTTTGGTTGGCCACTCCTGCAATAATAGATCATTTTATGAGTTTCTGTCTATGCTAATTATAGTTGCACCATATCTTCTTATAGATTTCTTTGACAAAGGAAAAAAAGTACTTTTTACTGATTAGCCAGGTCTATGAACTTTACTAAGTTACTTTATCTCTGAATGTCAATGTCCTCATCTCTAAAGTGATGGTGTGGGTTCTAGATGGCCTCTGATGTCCTTTCCAGTTTTAAATCTAAATCCTATGAACCGTCTGGGATGAGTTTGCCTAAACCTGCACTCCAGTGACACACACTTTGAGAACTGAGTACCATCATCCTATTAGGATTGAGATTTTATTACGTGATTACAGTGAAAGATGCTTGCTTTATAGGAGAATATTCACTTATAAACAGTTAACCAGGTAAAAAGCATATAAAAAAAATACATGACTTCACTGATGTTCATAGAGTCAGCAAATGACTTGATTCTTAGTACACTCTTGCAATCGTTATAGAACTGAGTAAAATCAAGCAAGGCAATTCCTTTCATAACTGAACTATATAATTCATTACAGAGGCTCTAATTAATGGGGGAAACTCCATTTTTGGCACCAAACCATACTCTAAATTGCAATTAGCTTGTATTTTACTCTTGTCATGCACAGGCTTGTGTGAATAAAGGAATTACAGCTGGATAATTATTACAATGTGCGCCATCAACAAACAAATATTTATTAAATGCTGATGTACAAGACACTGCACAAGCTACTGTGGCAGATATAGAGGAAGAGGTGGAGGAGGAGAAGGAGGAGAGAGAGAGAGGGGGGGAGGGAGGGAGAGTGAGAGAGGGAGAGAGAGAGGGAGAGAGAAAGAGGGAGAGAGGGAGAGTGAGAGAGAGAGGGAGAGAGAGAGGGGAAGAGAGGGGGAGAGGGCGGGGGAGAGAGAGGAAGAGAGAGAGAGAGGGAGAGAAGAAGAGTGAGAGAGAGAGAGAGAGAGGGAGAGAGAGAGAGAGAGAGAGAGAGAGGGAGAGAGAGAGAGAGAGAGAG
>CM053771.1:411182298-411196799 GCA_028658325.1 Potorous gilbertii | reverse complement strand
GAGAAGATGGGGACAAGGGAAAGGAAGGATGATAGAAGAGAGGGCAGATTGGTGATAGGAAAAATTAGAATGTTCGGTGTATTGGGGTGGGGGGAGGGGACAAATGGGGAGAAAATTTGGAACCCAAAATTTTGTGAAAATGAATGGAAAAAGTTAAAAAAAAAATTTAACTGAAAAAAAAATAAATAATAATGTCATCCACAAAAAAAAAAATGAAGTACAAACCGTAATACCTCTGCAGACTGTCAACTCCTTGAAGCCAGGACAATGCTAATTTATTGTTGTCATTCCCATAGTACTGTGCGCAGAGTAGGCAATTTGTACAACTACAACTCAGGGCAAATCACTTATCATTTATCAGTCTCAGCTTCCTATCTACAAAACTAGGATAAATAGTACATACTTCGCAGGCTTGCCATGAAGACCAAAGCAGATAATACATATGAGGGGCTTTGCAAATTTTAAAGTACTACAAAAGTTCTTGTTAGTATAATCCAACTTTACTAACCCTCTGGTGATGACCATTTTAAGAGAACATTGGTCATCAAAAAAAAACCAAAACTCATGAATGGCCTGGTAGAAGTGAACCTTATGCTCATTTTGAGCCAAAACGTGTGAATATTTAAATGCTTGGCAGCCCATGAAAATGTTTTATTGCGTCTTTTTTGTTTGTTTTCATATCATAATCATGTTATAGCAACCACTGAAAAGTGCATAAAACTTTAAGGTTTTCAGAATACTTTACATCTATTAATGTTTACAGCAACCCTGTCAGATGAGTGATGCTATCAACCCATTTTCTAGATGAGGAAACTGAAGTTGAGAGAGAAACTTAATTTCCCAAGGTCATATGGCTATTAAGCATCTGAAACAAGATTTAATCTCCCATCTTCCTGACTCCAGATCCAAAGCTTGTATCCACTGTGTTAACACCTGAACTGAATTTTCCATTTCAGCAAAGAAAATCAGTTACAAACAAAGAATAGATACAGTTCACACATGCAAATTTATAACGTGTTGCCTTTGCAGTACCCTATCTCTCTGCCGAAAAAAGAGAAACAGATTATCTCTTCTTGGGGGCCAGGCTACATTTTTTAGTTACATATAGCTTCCTTTTAGATATCTTTTCATTTACATTATTGAAATAATTATACTTATTGTATTGTTGTTCCATTTATTTCACTATTTACTAATTCATACAAAAATTTCTATGTTTCTTTGACTTTCACATATATTCATTGAATCCACATACCAATTTGTTTAGCCCTTTTCTAATTAGTGGATATTCATTTTGTATCCAGTTTTCTACTATAAAAAGTGTTGCTATAAACATTGGGTTATACATCAGACCTCTGTTTATTTCTTTGATTGCTTTGTGGCATATGACCAAGGGTGGCATCAACGGGCCAAAAGTATGCATGACTAGTCAAATCACTTTTCTTAAATAATTTTTAATTATTATATAAAATCTACCAGCATTTGTGGAAGAATAAAATAGCTAGCTACTTCTCATATTGAGTCAGTAATCAGTCTCCTCTCATTCTGATTAAATAGATTTCAATATATTTTAATATTAAATAGATTAAACCAAAATATAATTCCCCCTATATTTAGTCATTATTTAGCTTTTGGAATTAATTTGAAAAATGTAGGATGAAGTACTTACCGCTGGAATGCTTGTGCTATCAGAAGAATTCAGGGACATTGTCCAGTAGGTTGGATAGAGGTCCCACTATGAGAGTGGGGTTATGGAAAAAATGTTACACTGAATGGAAAGTCATGTACTGGTTGATATCTGTACTATCTGAAGGAATCAATTAGGCATATTTATCTGAATCTACAACTGTAACAAAAGCAAAAATGCTCCCACTGCTATGATTTTCTAAGGCAAACCTGAGTTAAGCATTTGAATGTAGTGATATTGGGGTATCAGCTCTACCTCTCTCCACACAATTTTTGTTGTTCAGTTGTTTTTCAGTTATGTCCATCTCTTTGAGACCTCATTTGGAGTTTTCTTGGCAAAGATACTGGAGTGCTTTGCCACGTCCCTCTCCAGCTCATTTTATAGATGAGGAAACTGAGGCATACAAGGTCAAGTGACTTGCCCAAGGTCACACAATTAGTAAGTCTCTGAAGTCAGATTTGAACTCAGAAAGTTATCTTCCTGGCTCCAGGCTCTCCCTCCATTGTGCTCCCTAGATTCCCTTCCCACTCAGTCATCAATCTTTCAACCTTTGGAAAATGCTCTACTTCTCTAGCTTTGTATTTTCATCAATAAAATGAAAGGGTTAACAGACTAGATGATTACCAGATAGGCTTCCTGCTCTAACATTCCTTGAATATAATCCTCAATTTAATATTTGCATTGATTATAAATACTGAAAAATTCTCTGCAAAGATAACTTCATTAATCACCAAATTGCATATTAAATATATGTATTAAAGCAGACACCTTAGAGAGATTTGATTCAAAGTAAATTGTAATTGATTTGTGACATCTGTGATATAGGTGTCTCTCTAACTGGTTCAGATCCTCAATTTCTCTTTTGCAATATTTTCAAGAAAAGATCCATGCTTTGTGCTGATAGCCTTACTTTGATTCTTTTATACGTCATTGATTCTAGTGCAACCCCCAAATTGTGCCTCTATTATCTCTCTCCCATTCACCTTCTATTCTGGTTATGTATGTCCTTGATGACATTGTGACACATTATTTTGTGCCTTCAGATTCTTGTTGGCCTCATACCCTCCATTCTTCTGCCTTTATATTACCTATCACTTTTTTTCTCATGAGATCACAGTGTTTCATAATTGGTTGTTGCATAGAATCACTGAATGACTAATCCTTTTCTTTTTTTTCTGAAGATGGTCTTTTAATGAAAATGACAAATGCTGGAGGAAAGGGATATGGAAGCATAGCAACACTGATCTACTGTTGGCAGAGTTGTGAACTGGTCCAACCATTGTGGAGAATGGTGTGTAACTATGATCAAAGGGCTGTAAAACTGTACACTCTTTGACCTAGCAATACTACTACTATATTTGTATCTCAAAGCGATGAAAGAAAAGAAAAAAGGATATATTTATACAAAAATAATTATAGTAGCTTTTTTTGTTGTGGCAACCAATTGGAGCTTGAGATGTCCATCAGTTGGGGACTGGCTGGACAAGTTGTATATGATTGCCATGGAGTACTGTTGTACTATAAGAAATGACAAGCAGAAGGATTTCAGAAAAACCTGGGAAGTTTTATATACACTGATGCAAAGTGAGGCGAGCAGAACCACAACACTGTTTACTGTAACAACAATATTAAAATGTTGATTAACTCTTAAAGACTTAGGTATTCTTTTCAATAGAGTGATCTAAGGCAATTCCAAAGCACCTGTGATGAAAAAGGTTATCCACCTTCAGAGAAAAAACTGAACTCTGATAGAAATTTGAAGCATATTTTTTCATTCTTTTTTTCCTCTATGTGTGCATATGAGTGTTTTGCAACACAGGAAATATGGAAATATGTTTTGCAGGACTTTACATATGTAATCAATATTATGTTGCTTGACTTCTCAAGGGATAGAGAAGGGGAAGAAGGGAAGGAGAGAGAACTGGGAAACCCAAATTTAAAAAAAAATGACTATCAAATTTGTTTTAAATGTAATTGGGAAATATTTACAAAATAAATAAGTTAAATTTTTTAAAAGATGGGATTTTGCAACCAAAAAAAAATCCAAAAATAAAATAAGTTCCATACAGTTAGTGTTATTTCCATTTTAGATTTTTTTTTAAATGCCAGTAGAGACTAGTTAAGAGAGCAGTGAGAAAAGACTAGTGTGTGAATATAGAGAAGAGATTCTATCAGCCTGAACTTCCAATATTCTATCCAGTAAAAAGCAAGATAAGTTTCTAACTACTTCTCTTTAGGAAGTTTTATAGAGTTACTGATTTAAGGCACTTTTAGAACTTAAGTGAAAGCTGCTTCACAAGTACAGAGTTCTTACTTCAATTACCAAAAATACATAAACAAATATACAAGTGTTTATTTGATTCAGAGATGCCTTATGATTGCTGGATAAAGGAAATCTAAATGCAAATGATTCCTAGTTATATCAGTCTTTCCTTTTGGCTTTCAAGCATTGTAGGTGGAATACATTTATAAGTGTATTCTGTAATTTATCTAGTCATAAAACAGGCATTAGTTAGAAAAGCATACTTATGGTAACTATAAAAAACACCACCAGATGATGTGCGGGGGAAAAAAAAACTATCAGAGATAGACATGCTTTCAAAGCCAGTTACAAAATTCTTGCACTTTTTTTCAGTGGTCTTAATTCTTTAGCATATGAGATATTTTGTTATTACTAACGATCTTTATAAGAATTAGTAGGAATGATGACATTACTATCTAGTATTTATATAGTGCCTATTGATGGGCCACAGACTCCAGGAACCTCCTTGAAATCTCCTCTACCCTTTCTACTTAATCTGGCTTCTCATACTCAAATCAGTTACCCTTAACCTAATTTGGAACTTGGGGATTGTCCTACCTGCTTCCTATCCAAGCCCTCCATTGTTTAATACCTCCCAATTGCCTCCAGCTATTTCCCACCTTGATTACATCACTAGTTATCCCAGTTCCATCAAGATCCTCCTTAGAACCTCCACTCAGACTAGTGGACCACTTCTAGATCTTTCCCACAGTCTTTCTATATATGTAAGTTTTCACCTCCAAAAAGGGACTCAGATTCAATCCAACTCAGATTCATTCTAGCTGAGATTCTGTCTAGTCCACTTGTTAATACAAGAGTCACAAATGGCAAGACCTCTTAAGAGTCAACCCAGTTTGGCAAATCTTTAATAAACTTTATTTTACTTGGACTGAAAGAAAGCTTGAGTTGAGTTTAGATGGCAGGATCCAGTGTGTCAGAATTCTGGGGTCCTGAGCACCCCAAACCTCATCATTATGATTCCCTGACCTCAGCATCTACTAGGTTCCTGGGATTGGGCAAATGTTATCTCCTTTGTTCTTTGCAACAACCCTGGGAGTTAGATGCTATGATTATACCTATGTTGTATTTGAGGAAACTGAAGCAAATAAGAATAAGCCATTTGCCCAAGGTCACACAACTAATGTCTGAGGCTAAATTTGAACTTGGTTCTTCTTGATTTGAGACCAACCACTCTATTTGTTGAGGTCTGAGAACCATATGAAGTTTGGAGTGCTGGGGACCCCAAACTACCAAGACGTTGGGACCTGCCAAATGAATTCAACTCAAGACTTCTTCCAGCCAAAGTAAAACAAAGTTTATTAAAGGTTCATCATATTGGCTTTGACTCAAGGAGCGTCTCTGTTTGTGACACTTGTACTAACAAGCAGGCCAGATAGGATCTCAGCTAGACAGAGTCAGAGCTGGATTGAATCTGAATACCTTCATGGAGGTCAGATGGAATTTATATACATAAGGTCCATGGGAAAGATCTGGAGGCAGTCTAGTAGTCTGGGAGGAGGGTCTAAGGAAGATCTTGATGAGATTGGGGTAACTAGTGAAGTAATCAAGAGGGGGAAACAGCTGGAGGTATCAGACAATGGACTGCTTGAGTGAGAAGCAGGTGGGGCAATCCAGAGGTAACAGATAATGGAGCTCCAGGCTAGGTTAAGGGTAATAGATTTGAGTATGAAAGACCAGATTAAGTGGGAAGATTCTAGGGGAGTTCCAGGAAGTTCCCAGAGTCTACACCCTATCATATTCATTGTGTCACTTAGCTTCCCCTAATGTAAAGCATATATGTGTACACACAAATTTATGCAGATTTCTGTCTTTGTCATGCATTGGATTTACAATTACTGATATTTTCCCCCACTTTAATGATTAAAAATGGATCAAAGCAGTTAGAAATCATAACTCATGAAATCTGGGAGGACTGATTTTGTCAAAATCATGATGATAAGAGATGGCAAGGCTCATATTGTGTCAAGCACTTGTGGGAAACAAAGGAAAATTTCATTTCCACAATGTCAAAATTTCCAAAAGGGAAAGTTGATCTGTGACCTAGCAGAGTCAGGTGAAGAGGATCAGAAACTAATGTACAAGCCTGACTACTCTGAGGGAAATGCTGTCAGCAAGGAGAAAATCCAGCCGCATTTGTTAATGACTTAAGTGGGCGTGTCAAAAGGTTGTGACCCCAAAGAGAAGGGACCAATCCACCTTCTGATGGGAGGATCTATCCTGCATGAACTTTATAAAAATGCCCTCACTTCTGTATCTCTCTCTCTCTGTCTCTCCTCCTTTCTGAGAAAGGGTAGGGTTCACCTTGGACAAGGTGTTCAATTCCTCTGAATTTTATTTAAAATAAATTTTCCTTGATACCTTTTTGGTGTGTCAAGTTCATCTCTAGAGTAGTCAATTCATGTTTAGTGAAGAAAAGCAGAGCAGAAAGGATGAAGTTTTAGATGTCAAGGTTACATAATCTCACAGGTATGTAGCCTTAAGAATTCATAAAATTCTTTATATATGTACATATACTTGGTGGTTGTCCTTTCTCAAAAAGGGCAAAAATGACATCACCATTGGAAACTGAAATTTCAGTGTATCCTGCTGTGGCTGATCAGACCAATATGAACTCGGAATGTTCTCCCACAGGTTGGCTTCAGATAGTCCCTGTGAATATTTGGGGTGGATACTCCAGATTTGCATATCCTGCATTTACTTTGTGCTGTCTCAATTCTGCTTTGCTCAAAGAGCACAGCACCCTTTCTGATGTGGGCATGCCATGCTGAGCAGTCCTGTGTCAGTGTCTCCCATGTTGCACAGTCAAATCCAAAGTTCTTGAGACCTTGAGAGTGGCCAGTTCTCCATAAAATAGTCATTTTGGCAAGCATACATTTTGCATTTGAACAACGTGATCAGCCCATCAGACTTGAGTTTTCTGAAGTACAGTTTGAATGCTTGGCAGTTCAGCTCAAGCAAAGACTTCAATGTCTGGTATCTTATCTTGCCAGGTGATCCTCAGAATCTTCCTGAGATAGTTCAAATGGAAGCAATTCAGTTTCCTGGCATGGCCCTGGTAGACCATCCATGTTTCACAAACATAACAATGAGGTCAGCACAACAGCTCTGTAGATCTACAGTTTGGTAGTCAGTCTAATACTTCTTCTCTCCCAAATTTTTCTTCAGAGCCTTCCAAACACTGAGCTAGCTCTGTCAATGCATGCATCAACTTCATTGTCAATGTGTACATCTCTGGAAAGTACACTACCAACGTAAGTGAACTTATCCACAACATTCAAAACTTCTCCATTTGTTGTAACCAATGGTTCCACATATGGATGGTATGGTGGTGATTGATGGAGCACCTGTGTTTTCTTGGTGTTAATTATTAGGCCTAAATAAGCAGAGGCAGCAGAGAATTGATTCATACTTTTTTGCTTCTTAGCTTCTGAGGTTTCACTGAGTGTACAATCATCTGCAAACAGAAAATCATGTACCAACCCTTCCTCCACTTTAGTCTTGGCTTGTAGCCTTTTCAAATTGAAGAACTTACTATCAGTACAGTAGTTGACCTTGATACTGTGTTCATCCTCATTGAAAGCATTTGACAACATGACTGCAAACATCATGCTAAAAAGCATGGGAGCAAGCACACAGCCCTGTTTCGCTCCATTGGTGACTGGGAAGGCATGAGATCACTGTCCACTATCCAGAACCCCGGCAAACATGTCATCATGAAATTGACATACAATACTGATGAACTTCTCTGGGCAACCAAATTTTTGCATAATTTTCCATAAGCCCTCATGACTAAGAGTGTCAAAGACCTTGGTCAAATCTACAAACATTGTGTACAGACCTCTGCTCTGCTCCTGGCATTTCTCCTGGTATTGTTGGGCAGCAAACACCATATCACCTGTTCCTTGGCCCTTTCTGAAGCCACCCTGGCTCTTAGGTATGTGATCATCTTCCAGGTGAAGGACCAGCCTATTAAGGAGGATTCTAGCGAGAATTTTGTCAACAATGACTTAGAGAACTCCCTGTGATTATTACAGGACAATCAATTCCCTTTACCTTTATAGATATGGACAATGGAGGCATCCTTGAACTCCTGGGGGATAACCTCCTCTTGTCATGTAACCTGGAAAGTTTCAGTCAGCTTTTGTGTGAGCAATGGTCTCCCTACCTTGTATATTTCAGCTGGAATAGAATCAGAACCAGGATCAGTACCATGAAAGGAACCTAATGGCCCTCAAAACCTTTTCTTCAGTTGGAAGTTCCACTAAGGAGGGATTGACTTCAACCTGAGGTAAACGGTCAGTGGCCTCAACATTGATTGATGATGGTCTGTTGAGAACACTATGGAAGTTTTCAGCCCATCTCTCTAGGACCATGTCCTTATCACTAACCAATGGCTCCATCAGCACTGAGTAGCTGTGATGCACCATAGGTTTTTGGTCCACAAATAGCTTTCAGGGAATCATGAAAGCACTTTGGATTGTTACTATCAGCACAAAAGTGAATTTCATCTGCCTTCTTACTGAGCCAGAAATCCTGCATCTCTTTCAGCTTTGCTTGTGCTTTGCTTTTGATGGACTTGAATGCTGCCTTCTTAGAGGTGGATGAACTATCCAGCTGGTGTATCCTGTAGTGTTCTTGTTTTTCGTTTAGCAGCTTCTGAACTTCCCCATCATTTTCATCAAACCAGTCTTGGTGTTTGTGAGTGTTTTGATCCAGATGAGCAAGTGCAGTGCTGTATATCAAATCTCTGAAAGCTGCCCACTCCTTTTCTGCTCCGCTGTTGCCAACTATGTGTTGGCTCAACTTTCCCTCAAAGTTAGCAACAAACTGTTCATGCTCAGAGAAGAGTTCTACTTTGTTGACATTAATTCTTCTGGTAGTCATTTTGCTTTGTGGGTAGGCAGAACTTTTGATGAATGTGAATATTTAGCTTGGAAAGGATAAGTCTATGATCAGTCCAGCGCTTTGCACCACACATTGCCTTTGTCACTCTCATATCTTGTCTGTCTCTTCTCCTTACAATCACATAGTCTGTTGGATGCCAGTGTTTGCTGCAAGGGTGCATCCATGAAGTTTTATTGCATTTAGGTAAAGGGAAAATAGTGTTGATGGTGAGAAGGTTATGTGATGCACAAGTCTTCAGTAGTAAGTGACCACTGCTGTTGCTGTTTCCAATTTCATTCCTCCCTAGGACTCCCTGCCAAGTCTGGGCCTACTCTAGCATTAAAGTCACCCATAATTATAAGCTTGTCCTCTTTTGGCATGTTGATGATAAGGGTCTCTAGTTTGTCATAAAATTTTCTTTTGACTTCATCAAGGTTTGTCATGATGGGAGCATAGGCACTGATGATGGTGGCATTACATTTTTCTGCAAATGGCAATCACATTGTCATGAGCCTGTCATTCACTCCTTTTGGTAGGCATACCAGTTTGCTGATTAGATTAGTTTTGATTGCAAAATCCATGCTGGCTTCACAGTGCCCACTCTAGAAAAATATGTATCCACCTCCAACTTTAGTTAGCTGGCTTTCATTTGCCAAACTCGTTTTACTTAGGGCTCCTATTTGGATGCAATACCTGTTGAGTCCTCTTGCAACAAGAGCAGTTCATCTTTCAGGTTAACTGGATTTTGTCTTGCCTATTAGTGTGTGCACATTCCATGTGTGGATGGTGAGTGGAATCATCTTTGCAGATGTTTTTGTACATATTTTTGGGTTTTGACCACATAGGGTGTTTCCCCACTTGCTGCAGTAATCAGACCCTGAGCCTGATGTGCACTTGGAGAAGCAAACAATGTTTAGGGCACCTTTTCTAGCCTCTTTCCTCACACCAGGAGGTGAGTGGGGTCATCCTTAAAAGACTGCTCAGACATCCAGGGTTCTGCTGAGTCCCACTGCTGCTTCCAGTGAGAAATGACCCTATGGACTGGGTCACCAGTGTGCGGGGTCTTCACTGTAGCTCCCAGTATATCTGCACCTGCTGCTTCATCACTTGACTGTCCCCGCAGGAGTTTTGAGGCATGATAGTAAAATGGTATGGGTGATGTCTTTTGATTTATGTGTAAATTGGGTTTAAGTGAGGCAGAGTTGCACAAAGCCATCAGTCTCATTCTCTCTTCTAGGGTCATCTTAGTCCAGTGGCAGGACAGAGTCAAGACAGCTGGTGATGGCTCAGGATGCAGGGGATGACCTTGGCGTCTTTGGGGTCTAACCAAGCTCTAAGTGCTCCACATCACCTACTTCATCTGCCTTCATAGCTGTTGGAATAAATTGTTCTCATCAGCCGATTCCACCAGAGGAAGTCTTCACATGCTTGGGGTAGACACCTCCCTAGCTCACCAATGGATTTGAGAACGCTTAATTACCCTCAAGCTGGTTTGGCCTGTCTGCCAAGACAATTTACCAGGGTGTGAAAGCTATGCATGCTGCAACTTCTTGGAGCCACAGGTGAGATGGGTGGATCAGGTGAACACCAAAGGTGGAAAGAGTCCCGAAAAGAGCTTGGCAGTCACCACACTGAAGGTACTGGTCCTCTGAACACACCCTACACCCCACATATACTTACATATATTCATATAGGTATATATTTATTACATATAGGTTATTATTTAATTACACCAACCTTTTTGCTGAGTCATTTTTCAGTTGTGTCTGACTCTCCATGACCTCATTTGAATTTTCTTGGGAAGAAAATATTGGAGTGGTTTGCCATTCCTTTCTTCAGCTCATTTTCCAGATGAGGAAACTGAGGCAAATAGGGTTAAGTGACTTGTCCAGGATCCCATAGGTGACAATCAACTCTGCTTACTTAACCATTAATAAGAAAAATGAATATTATAGTAAGAAATCAGTTTATTCTCTAGAAGGGCTCAGGGAAGTGACTGATCTCTTGGTCTTAGACAAAGATTTATCTCCTTACCCAGACTACCTCAGGGCAATATAGACAAAGAGGATCCACCTCCACTCAGTCCAGTCTGACTGAAACACTAGGGCTAGAATACACCTAAATTAAAATCTAAGCTTTCCCAGTTGGGTGGGGTCTGAACAAAACTGACAGGAATGCCAAATTCAATCTCATTATCAGCCCTATTCTTCAGAGGCTGATTTGACTCATAAAGAGGAAATAGGAAGGGAAAAAATCCAGGTTTTCCCCGGTAGTAATTTTTTGTTAATGTAAGAGAGAAACCATCATTTCTCTCAGAACTAAGGGAGTCAGAAGGAACTTCTCATAGGATCAAGGCATCATATGAGCTGGTTCTTGAAGGAAGTTAAGAATTCTAAGTAGTGTGGGGGAGAAGTACAACATTCCAGGCATGAGAACAGCCTTTAGTCAATTATAGAAGTAAGAGATGGGCAGTTCAGGGCCAGCAAGACCAGCTTGGCTAGAATGTAGACTATTTCAGGGAATTAATGTGAACTCTCTTGAAAGATATGTTGGAAAAAACCTGTAAATGTCCAAATAGTAGTTTTTCTTTTATTCTAAAGAAAATAAGAAGCCAAAGAAGATTCTTGACCAGGGGCATGACTTAGTTAGGCATGGACTTAAGAAAGACTCTTTTGACAGGTAGAGGATATGTTTGTGATAAAAAACTTCAGCATACCTGTAATGCAGGTATAATCCAAGACTCGGTCCTGTACCCTCTTCGCACTATTCACCTTCTCTCTTATTGACAACATCAACTTCCATGGGTACAATTATAATCCCTATACAGAGTTCTCATTCTTTGTTCTCTTCTCTCTCTGAATACACATTTTCCTTTCTTAGATCATCATCCATGCCCTGGCGTCTATCTGTGGTTGTCTCCCATAGTTCTGCCCTTCCTTTCTGTCTTATCTATCTTTGTTTCTTTCTCCTTATATGTTTTTAAATATTATCTTTTTGTATATGATCAAATCTAGCCCCAACCTCTCTCCTATACTTGTCTCACATCTCCAATTAGCTATTGTATCTTTCTACCTGGATGTCCCATAGGAATCCTATACTCAACAAGCCCGAAATGAAACTCATTATCTTTCCCATCAACTCAATCCAAACAACTATTTCTCCAGGGAATCCACTTCCTTACATTAAACCAAATTTGCAACTTCAGTGTTATACTTAGATATTTACTCTGTCTTTCATGTTATGTATATAATCAGTTGCCACCAATTCTATCTACATGATATTTCCAGATTTCTTCCTTTATCTCTACTCATTGCAACTACTGTAAGTAAATAAAGCCTGGATAAGGAGATCAGAATATTGTGGGAAAATGATGAAGTACATATATTCCTGCTATCCTGTATGCTCCTGGAATTTATAGAGAATATTTTATAAGATTCTATAGGGACTATATCCTAATATTTTCCTTCAACTACAAGAATCTATTATTTTCTTTCCTATACAATACTCTTTAGATCACGGAATATATAAAAGAAATAGCATAATAGTGACATGTCCTAGGACCTTTCCATTGGAACCCTGAGAAAAAAGGTGACACCAACATAATAATAGTGCTGATGATAGCTTATATTTATAAAATATTACAAAGTATGCCAAAACGGTTCACATCTATTTTGTCATTGCACATTTGTTATTTATGCCTATCATTTCTCTTTGTTTCTGTCTATTTTTCTCCTCACCTCTGTCTTATGAAGGATAACGATCTGGGAATGAAAATATCTAATAATGAAATAAGAACACACAGTTGACTAAAAATGGCAACACTTCAAATTTGTATACTAGTCCTATTGGGATATTTAAATGGATCTGTGATCTCACTGGTATAGTTATTCCCTTTACCGGGGCAGATCTGAATCTTTACAAGTCTTCTCACCTTAGACATTTCTTTCCCACATCCTTCCTTCTGTGAAACCCCATAGAGAATTAACTCAATATACTTTTAATATGCTTTTTTATGTGAATATAAAGTGGACATTTGAGCTATGTTCTTATATCCCTCTACCTTGCTATATGATTAGCCCACTTCCTTTTCCAGTCATTTACTCTCTTGATGACATTTTTAATATCACTTTGCAAGTCATTGGTAACACATTGCAACCTTCTGACACCTGCCTTTCCATTGTCCTTTGTGTCAACTGACATTTTTAAGGTTTTAATGGCCTGAGATCATAATATTTCATGATTCATTGCCCTATAGGAAAATGTTGATGTTAGAAAAAAATGGGCTTTGGAGTTTTGGAGGAGTGTGGGGTCATTGAAAGCACTCTACAATTTCCCAGTCTCCTCCTTTGTTTTTTCATTTCTAAGCTCAGACCATTGTCCATCTTTAGTGCCTCTTATAGTTAGTCACAATATTCTGTATTTGAGGAAAATGAGCAGAAAAAAATCTATTGTTAACAATGTGGTGTGGGTTCTAATGATTTTAATGGAAAGAGATCTTCTCTTGGTGTTCCACAAGAAACAGAGTCATAGGACAGTTCAGTGTCTGCATTGAGAAATTTATGACTGCTTTAAAAGTGTTTAAGGACTGGTATTTTTTTAGAAAATGTAATCTCTTGTGTTCTGCAAAATGTGTCTTATCTCTTTATTTCAGTGTGTGTGTGTGTGTGTGTGTTTGTGTGTGTGAGTTTGGTGGTACAGTGGACAGTGTATTGGCCCTCAGGAAGACTTAAGATGAAATCCAGCCTCAGACATTTACTAGTTGTGTAACCCTGGGTAAGTCACTTAACCCTGTTTGACTCAGTTTCCTCATCTATAAAATGAACTAGAGAAGGAAATGGCAAACCATTCTGATATCTCTGTCAAGAAAACCTCATATAGGGTCACAAAGAGTTAGATGCAACTAAAACAACAATATCTACTTAGACTTCTGATAACCCTACATATGACAGATGTATGAAACAACAAGAGACTTCCATACAAATTTCCCATACAAAATACATTCTTTAAAAGCTAATTGACAGGGAGGAACCAAGATGGTGGAGTAGAAAGATTCACATATGCTAGCTCTGAACCCACAGCCCATGGATTTCTTGTAAAAAGAACTCCCAACAAATTCTGGAGCAGTGGAAGCTGTGCAGCAATGGAGTGAAGGAGATTTCCATTCCAGAGAGCCTTGAAACACCGACCCCAAAGGTCCGTACCTCACCAGACAGGAGCGGAGCCCAGCCCTTCCCTGGCCGTGTGGCACCAAGAGGAGCAGGTCTGAGCAGGCTTCAGGGACAGAATCTCCAGCAGCCACAAAGGTCCCTCCACCCACAGACACACAGGTCAGTGAGACTTCTGGGCTGGCTGAGAGGGGAGTGGGGTGTCTCTATAACTCAGGCCCCCTTGGGAGGCAGTGGCAGAGGCAGCAGGCAGCCAGAGGCTCCAAGAGCAGGCAGGAGCTCAGCAGGAGCTCCATTACTGAAGGTCTCTGCATAAACCCCCTGAGGGAACTGAGCCTGGGAGGCAGCCCTGCCCCCACTTGAGCACCAGAACTTAAGCTCACATTGAATAGCAGCCCCACCCCCACTGAAAGCCCTGAGGCTGGGGAGCAGCATTTGAATCTCA
>CM053771.1:411136201-411182198 GCA_028658325.1 Potorous gilbertii | reverse complement strand
TAGAAGGTTACTTTCTTGGTGAACAGATGTTTCCGCCTTTCCTTTCTGATGAGGAAGAAGAATGCTTACCATCAGGTAAAGACATAGGAGTCAAGGCTTCTGTATCCCAAACATCTGAAATAGATATCCAATGGGCTCAGGCCATGGAGGAGCTCAAAAAGGATTTTGAAATTCTAATTGACAGAAGCTTTCATTTTTGTCCTTTTACAGTTTTTTTCTACAACAACAACAACTACTACTACTACTATTACCACCACCAGCACCAGCACCACCATTATTACTCCTCCCATTTTATCAGTGAGTTAATCAAGTCTGAGAGGTTCAAGTAATTTTCCCAGGGTGATATAGCTAATAATGGTCTAAGTTCACAACTCAGGGCTTCCAGGCTCCAGATCTATCTCTCTTTCCACTTTTCTATGAGAAAGGATGTGCATTTTAATTCTGATGATATGATAATATCATTTTCCATCATCTTTTCTATCTGAGTTTTCTTCAGTCTTAGGATTAAGGTTATTTACTTTATTGTTGTCCTTTTATATTATTCTTTGGGCTTTACTTTCCTCCCTCAGCATCTCTTCCTACCTATGCTTTTATGCGCATCTAAAATTTTCATAATAACTCTTCCTTACAGTAGTACAGTAATTATCCATTATACTTATATACAATAACTTGCTTAGCTGTTCCTCACTTGTTGAGCATACATTTTGCTTCTAGATTTTTGCTATCAAAAATTATACTGCTATAATTATTTTTGAACATATATCAAAGTCTCCTTTTTCCTTATAAAAGCATTATCAGTAATTTTTCCTTCCATGTATCTACAATCACCTGAGTTTTCCATTTTAATTGTGTCCCTAACATTCTGTTTTCACTATAGATCCACCAAAATGGGAAATAATTAATAACTTCGAAATTAGTGAAGACAACTCTAATTTCCAATATTGTATTTCTTCAAAGAGTGTGTAATGAACTCCTTAATTTATTCAGTACATTAGAAGCAGGTTGTTGCAGTTCTGTGGCAGGAGTGTTAACCAGTGAGGTTATTAGGAATTTAAGACTCCTCCTGAGGGTCTTATTTTAGAGGATAGTGGGAGGCAAATTGCTCAAAAGATGAATTTCTTTTCCTCTAAATTAAATTCCTTTCATAACAGAAAGGCTTAAATTACAGCAAAAGGAAACAATAGTATGGTTGCAAAGTCTTCAGGAGAACTATTTTTATAGTGGTGTCTGGAGCCAATATCTGATGTGCAGGGCCCCACCCCCGATGCATCTGTTCTGTTCTGTTTGTATAATTCCGCTGATCTAGTGAAGATTTAACCCTTATGATTAAAAAAAATCAGAATATTTGTCATTACAGATGAAAGCTATGATTTCAAATGATGAGAAGATCTAGTTGGTACCCAGTTGATGCTGCATACCTAGATTTTCATCCCGACATATCTAGCGACTAATCTAGCTGTATTACCTTGATAAATTAAGTTAACTGCTAGGTCTCCATGTATAAAGGAGAATGATAAACTAGATGATCCCTAAAAGTCACGTCCACTAAGGAAAACCAACTCATTGTGGATTTTTAGTGGATTTTTTTTCTTACTAAAACCTATGTTCCTACTGAATGGTCTTACAAACACCCAAAAAGTTTAGCAGGGTTTGAAAATATAAGGACACATGGCATGGAGTCACACCCTCATTTATGTATGTATGAGTGTGTGTGTCTATGTGTATACACACACACAAACACAAACACACATGCATATACATATATCTGTGTTAAATGGTGGCCTTCTCTAGTGGGGGTGGGGAGGGAGACAGTTAAGAATTTAAAATTTAACAAAAAATTAAATTAAAAACACATAAGAACTAGGCTGGAGAATGGAAATTAATCTTAATACTCAAGGTATGTTATTCTGAAAGACAAGGTTTGTGCAGCATTTTATGTTTTTATATTTTATTAATGTCTTTTTTTTTACATCACCTTTATTTCTACTGTATTTCTGCTTCCTCATCCCAGTGAATGATTTCATGTAATAAAAAATACAACATGAAAGTAAATGGAGAAAATATTCAGCAAAGCAGCCAACATCTCAACAAGAGTCTAACATCAGGCAGCCACAGTCTTCCACCTCTACAAAGAAGGGAGCAAGGTAGCAGAGGTATCTTCAATTCATGTCTTTGGTTTCTTTCTCTGTGGAAGAACTATGAGATGCTATCCCTAAAAAAGTAGCTGTTTGGAAGGGACACTATTTTTTATCCCCATAGGTACCACATCTTTCCTTATCTTCAGTTGGGAAGGATATGGTTAGGAGTGTGGTAAGAGGGGAAAAGTAGTAAGGAACTTACAGTGAATCATCTGAACATTCTGTAGGGAATATTATGTCCTATTTAGCTGTGAGAAGAAGCTTTGAAACCAGAGGCTGAAGGGAATTGCTGCTAAATAGGAAACAAGATAAAGTATGTCTTTAGAAATCTCTTGTAAGATTTCTGCTGTTCCCTCTGCACATTTTGCTGAGTAACAGAGGGATAAGACACCCTCACATTTGTCTTCCTGTAATTATATCTCTTTTTGTATTTTGTTATCTACACATTCTTGTTTCTGTGTTTATCCTGGCAGAAGCCACAGCATCTTGCAGCAAAGATTTTACTCAAGAAGATACTTGCAACACTGTTGAGTATATTTTGGAACACAAAGTGCATCTCAATGCAATGGATTCAAGTTTTTAAATAACATGATGGGTGGTGAGGTGGCAGAAGTGGAAATGAGAGAAAAAATGCTTGCTAACTGAAATACATGTTGTGCATACATACAAATGGTTTTGTTCACAATGTAAATACTTTCATACACTCATGGGATTTATAGTTGGATGGGAACCAAGAGATGTTTTAGTCTAAGCCATTCCCTAATTGTGAATGGTGCAATGGAAAGATCACTGACCTTGAAAAACTGAATTCAATATCATAGGATCTGAAGTTGAATCCCAGCTCTATCACTTAATGCTTAGGTGACTTCAGGGAATTTTGATTAACCTTTCTGGGTATCACTTTCCTTACCTGTAAAAAGGAAGAGATTTTATTAGAAGATCTGCGGTTGCTTCCAGGTCTACAAATATACTTTTCAGAAGAAAGGCAACTTATTTTTTTGAATACTAACAAGTAACTCTGCAAAATGGTTGGACTGATTCAAAGTTCTACCAATAATGTGCAGTTATGCCTATGTTCTCAAAAACCCTCCAACATTGACTATTACTATCTTTTGTCATCATTGTCAATTTACTGACTGTAAAGTGAAAACTCACTGTTGTTTTAATTTGCACTTATCTTATTATTGATATTGGTGATTTGGAGTCTTTTTTCATGTGGTTGTTAATAGTTTGAAATTCATCCTTTGAGAAACTTTAGTGCATATGCTCTGACCATTTATCTAGCATGGAATGGTAGTTTCAAACATACACATATACAGATTAGTTTGCTAAATATCTTAGATATCAAACATCTGAGAAATTTACTGCAAATATTTCTTCATTTTTGACCACTTCCATTCTTATCTTCAATCCATTAATTTTGTTTATGAGTTATTTTCGGTTTTATATAATCAGCTATCTATTTTAGCTTTTATAGTTGCCTTGTTATGAACTAGAACTTTGGTTTTTGTTTCTAAAAACTTTGGACAGTTTTACTCTAATGTTTCTTGTTTCTTAAGACTAAAATTTTTTGACTTGACTTGTCTGGAAGATCTATGAGTCTTTTCTCTAAAGATCCTGTCTTCAATATCAGCTTATTCCAAAATCACACTTTTAAAATACTATTTTTTGCTTCTGTTCTTCTAGATTGTTTTTCAATTCTATATATTCATTTCCCCAATAATTTTTTGTCTTCTTTTGTTTCTTTATGAATTATCTATGTTATACAGGCCATAAATTCTTATTTCACATATTTTTTCCTTTTAAGCCATTTGGGAACACCCCACTGTGTTTTTGTGGTCTTTGTCAAGGATTGGTTCATTTTCATTTGTGTTATAAAATTTATTCAGTGATATTTGGACTTTTTTGATATTCTAGAGAATATTTTCCTTTCTGTAATTAATATATTTCTGCTAATTTGTCTCCTTGTGTTCATCTTAAAAGAGGGAAGGTCAGTAGTTGTACAATAGTAGAAGGGATGAAGTTGGGGAAGAATAGGAGTATAATGGGTTAATTGACTGCTTTATGTTAGAGATGAACCTCATAATCAACTGTTAGGGGGAGGAGGAAAGTGATTCATCTTACATTCCTACAGTTGTTGATCACTACCCTTGGGGGTCAAGTCACAGTCCCCTGTGAATCATACCTTGATCCTCCAAGGTATTTCAGTACTCATTCTGGAGACTACTGATATATGCCATTCTTTCTAGGAGCTTGACATCAGAGAAATGAAGACATGACTTGCACTGGACTTTGTTTTGAGTGAGGGAGGGCTGTGCAGGTCACCAGCCTCACTTTCTCCTCCAGAGCCATCTGGGTCCAGTGACCAAATATTCATCAGGATAATTGGAGATGACCCAGGATGCACCGGGAGACCTTGGCCTTTTAGGTTAAGGCATTTTCAAGTAGTAACTTAAAGTGAGGTAATGCCCATTCATTGAATAGGTCTCTTTAAAAAGTAGTCAGAGGGGTGGCCCCTTTAATAGAAAAGAAAAATTAGATAAACAGATAAATCCTGCTGAGAGGGGCAAGAGCCTCAGGGCTGTTGTTTGAAGAGAAACTGCTATTATTGTCTTTCACTGGAGACCAAGAGTGTCCAAAAGCAGCCACTGAGTGGAGGTTGGGCAGGGACCCATGGTTGTTGAATCCATGGACTTCAGAAATCACTGGGTCTACAGTTTTAGGGGAGAAAAGGAAGGAAGGAAGGAAGGAAGGAAGGAAGGAAGGAAGGAAGGAAGGAAGGAAGGAAGGAAAGAAGGGAGGGAGGGAGGGAGGAAGGAAGGAAGGAAGGAAGGAAGGAAGGGAGAGAAAAAGAAAGAAAGAAAGGTCCAGTCTTAACCTCTCTGCTGACCTCTAGCCTCACATCTCCAACTGTTGATCAGACATCTCCAACTGGATGTCCTTTAGAATCTTAAACTCAAAATGTCCAAAGCTGAATGCATTATCTTTCCCCCTGTCTTTCCTGTTTTTATTGAGGTGTCATTATTCTAGTCCCTTAGGCTCTCAAACTAGGTATAATTCTTGACTCCTTACTCTCTCATCCTCCCCATCTTCCCCTGGCCAATCCAATCTATTACTGAGGACTGCTAATTTTACTTTTCTGATGTCGTGTAATGTCTCTCACATATGATCCCTTCTATCTTCTGATACTGACATCATACTCATCACCTTATACTTGAATTATTGCAATAGCCTCATGGCTGGCCATGAATCTCTCCTGACTCTAGTTTATCCTCCACTCAGCTGTCAAAAGGGATTCTCCTAAAGTGTAGGTCTGATCATGTTACCTCCCTACTCAGGAACCTCCAATAGCTCCTTATCACCTCAAGGATCAAGTTGAAAATTCTCTGTTTAATATTCAGAGCCCTTCCTAACTTACGTCCTCCCACCTTTCCACTTTTCTTGTCCTGTCCAGCCTTATTCCCCAAAATATTCTTAAATCCAGTGAGCCTGGCCCTTTACTCTTACTCAAATGAGACAATTCCACCTCTCGGCATTTTCTCTGACTGTGTCCCATGGATGAAATGCTTTTCTACCTCATCTTTACTTCCTGACTTACCTGTTTTTCTTCAAATTTCCAAAAATCAAGAGATTATGGCAAAACCAAGAGATGATATCAATCAGGGCAATAATAGATTTTCTGCAAGAGCATAAGATAGAAAGTACTATCTGTTTGACCACTCAACTTGGGTGGTTGATAAAAATGTTATGAAACCCAAAAACCTGAGGAATTTGTCATTCCTAGGTGGTATATTTCCAGAATCAAGTCCCCTTGGAAAAACAGATTACCTAGGCAGTGCCAGCTTTGAAGCATTGTCTTTGCTCCCAAATTTGAGAGTTCATGGACTGGACCTTCTCAAGAGACAATCTGATACAGCATGATCCTTAATAAAGAAATGATTGTCTACAGAAATCTGTTACTTGTAGAGCAAAGTCAGTGAATGACTCAGAAAGTGTAGATCTAAAAATACAGAGAGGGGATTGCTTTTTCAGTAGTCCGAAAACTAATTTTGTTTCCTGAGACATTTAAACCACATGGTGGTACTGTGAATTTTGGGAGTCTGTAAGACTCCATGGAAAAGATGGGCACACTGGAATGTCAAAGATTTGTTCCAATAGCTTCCTCCTGGGAAAAGTTGAGTGCTTTATTTGTTTTCTGACTGTTACAAATTCCTGTGAGTCCTTTGAATCTTAGGAATTTTAGCGTGTTGAAATAAAGGCTTGTCTTTCCCTAAAAATATTGTACCTTGTACGGAGTTGGGGACCCCATTATTCATGTTTTAAGAAACCTAGAGATGAACTAAGACTTTTCTGGAGCAACTTCAAGTGGGGATGTTAAGCCAAAGAAAAGTGGCCTTTAGCGGGGTTAGCCTTGGACTTGTACTCCATCTTTGAGGCTGTTGGATTGAAAGATTACACTACTTGGTTTCCTTTTCTCATATGGTTCTTACACTTGACATTTTTCCTTCACTAGAAATTGAACTACTGCAGGTACTTCAGAGTCCAGTTAAATGGTTACTTCTTTCAGGAAATCCTCCTCTATATTCTCCTATCAAGTTTGTCTTTCCCCTCCTCCCCCATTTGAATGTAAGCTCTGTGAGGGCAGAGACCCTCTTAATTTCTTTGCATTTGGAGCCCATAAGTGCCTGACACAAAATAAGCAAAAAGTAACACTTTTTTCATCTATTCCTATTACTCATTTTCTGCTTAGAATTGTAGTTAGCTTGCCTTCCTTTCTAGATAGTGAGCGTTTTAAGACCTTATTCCATGTCTTTTTCATTTTTGTGTCTCCCCAAGGTCTAGTAGAAGGTCTTGTACATGATAAAGGCCCAATAAACTCATATTGATCGAGCAGAACAATAAGCCAGAATTATCAGAAGACTACAGGTGGATGGAACTCATTCTTGAAAGAGGGATAATGATAGAGATGTTGTTAAAGGGCTTTACAATTTACAAAGTTCTTTATGTATATTATCTCATCTAATAATCACTTCTAGGCATATTAAAGATCATCTATTCCAACACTTTCATTTTGAAAAATTAGGTAACAGTGACCCAGAGAGTTAGATCTGCCAAGGTCACAAAGGTCCAGGATTTGAACCAAAGCCCTAGGACTAGAATTCAGTCCTGTTTCTACCACATTATACTGACTCTCATTAGATCAGCACTTTTCTATGTGGAAATAACTCAATTCATTGATTCAAGTTGAAAAATGACTCTCTCCCTCTTTAGAAATCTTCAACTGAAAACTGAATGGCCACTTGTCAGGTATGATGGGAAATTTCTAAATTTGACTTAATCTAGATGGTTCAAGGATTTTTTTAAAAATGCAACTGGCATTTCTGAATCAGAAAATCAAATAAAAAAGATATTTTAATAATTAAATATTTTAAGCACAAAATCCAAAATTTTTTTAAAAAGGATTGTAAAACCTTAGCACATTCCTCTAGTCACAAGAACAGATATTCAGATAGTGGGAGAAAAGATTCCTGATACTTTCCCTTGCTAAGCCCCAGGCTTGTCTTTTTATAGTTCATCACTAACTGTGTGTAAAGTACTAGTTGGGGCTGAACTAAGGGACTTGAAGAAGACCTACTAGGCTACAACAGATCTTGCAGCCCCAAAGCCTATCTAAGCAACTATCACATCAAATATATGATAGAGGGCATTTTTTCCTTATCTTTTCAATTTTTAATTCTCTCTGTTCCAAATGTCCTTGGACTTTATTTACTATTATGTCTATATATAGGACATCCTAAAAGTTTTAAATTTTAATATCTATCTTTCATACATCTAGCTATGTACCTCTCTATCCATTGACCTATACATGTGTGTGTATGTATGCATGTAGCATAGCTGATCAATAGCTAGATTACATAAATAAATATACTCTGAGAAGTACTCAGTTCCTTCCTAACAAAATGGCAATACTAGTAGTACTTATGCAACATATCATAAAATGGTAGTTGTGATAAAAGTGATTTGACAAATCTTAAAGTATTATGTATATTATATAGACATAGATTCAGCTTCAAAATTTGTTATTAACTGATTATGCCTTCATATTCTTGCTACCCCACACTTCCCATGAAAGGTATATTAAATGAAATTTGAATCCTATTTTGCAGAAATTCTCAAAATTCGTTATTACTAAATGAATTTCCATATCAGAGATTCTATACTCAAAAACATATCTCCAAAAAGCCTATTGCAAATTGTAAATATATGTTGCTTTCCTGTGACACACCTTATATAAAGCACATCAAATTGGTATCTTAAATTTAATTTGTAACTTTCCTTTTTAATATTTTAATTAAAAGCTAAAAATCACAAATTTAAGCACCTACCTCCATAGTTTCTTTCTACTTTATGTGGTTCAATAAATCTTAATGTTCTAAGTCTCTGGAACTGTAAGTGACACTTTTAGCCCACAGGCAGAGATTTCACCAAGAAAGTGGAGAGTTAATGTTCAATAGGATCTCACAAGGATTTGCCTACTTTGCAAGTTTATTTAATCATTAAAATTCTGGAAGTTTTTCTTATTCTATTTGTTCAACTACAAGTTGGAAGATATAAAAGAAAACTAATAAAATAGAAATTCCCTCCTTTAGTAATGAATTTTATTGTCTTAAAGTGACAAAAAAACAAGGTGCAATTGTTGGTGTAAACTTTTAGAATGCCAAACACTCTCTCATATTTCTTAAATGCATTCGATTATAAGCTCTTTGAAGGTAGGTCTTTTCATCTTTTGCCTCTTTTTGTCTTCCCAGCACTTAGTACAATGTCTGTCACATAGTAAGTACTTAATAAATGCTTATTAAATTGAATTTAAAAAGATTCCAGAGGAGATTTCTGTGGTTTTCCCTATCTTGGCCCTTCAATTGCTCTGGAGTCTAGATAAAAGACATGTCATCTCTTTTTTTTGGTATTTCATCTCAACTTTTCTAGTCGCAATTGGGATTTCTAATATTCAAATGCAATCATAATTTTACCAATCTATTTTTTCAGTGAAATTGATCCACTGGGCAATTACTATTATATCTCTCCTCAATTATATTCATTTTCATCCTCATTTATTAAATCTCTCCTTGTATAGTTTTTAAAAGGCTTTCTCAACTGGAGGTTGAAAGCTGTCTGTTGTTTTCAGATTCTTAATTCTGACATAGTCTCTTGCAATATAGAAAAATTATAGATTTTATTGCTACTTCTAAAATCTTATAGTATTAGTCAAACCAGTCATTCAGAAGTAATTATTTAGTGAAAAATTTGAAGAAGATCCTCTTGGTAGAGAGCCAAAGTATAAAGTTACTTATACAGTCTTATGTTATTATGTGACTTCAAGAAACAATGATACCTGTAAGCTTAAAAATGCACACACATATATAGAATTTTTGTGGTTGTTGTTGTTCGGTCATTTCAGTCACATTTGACTCTTCATGAGCCCATTTGGGGTTTTCTTGACAAAGATGCTAGAGTGGTTTGCCCTTTCTTTCTCCTGCTCATTTTACAGATGAGGAAACTGAGGTAAACAAGGTTAAGTGAGTTGCTCAGGGTGTTACAACTAGTAAGTGTCTCAAACCAGAGTTGAACTCAAGTCTTCCTGACTCCAGGCTAACCCTTTATCTACTATACCACCTATATGGTAACCATATTTTTCCCCAAAATAAATAACAATACTTTCTATCCTCAAGTAATTCAAAAGAAGAACATGGCTTTTTCTCCATTTGACTTTACTCAAGAATATATTCTTCTTGCTTCCTATGGTTTATCAGTTATCTATTTGTTCATTCTCCCCCTGAAGAAGATACAGCACTCTATCTTGAGTCATTGATGGAGTTAGGTTGTTGGCTATACATTCTCTTAGGGGCTTTCCTGTCTGTCTGTCTGTCTGTCTGTCTGTCTCTATGTGTGTGTGTGTATGTGTTTATGTATGTATAAATGTATGTGTATATATGTTTGTGTGCGAACATATACCTATATGTACATACATACATATACATATGTACATATATATGTAGTTGTATATAATGTATATATAATGTGTGTGTATGTAGTTAATCCTGGCCTTTTTTATATAGAATAGAAGCTCCCAAAGTTTTGTGCTTCTGTCTTAACATGGGCACCAAGAAGACTTACTATCTGAATACAGCATCTTCCCTTTTTCTCGGAATTTGGGCAGGATGCAAAGAAAATGGTGGCAATTACTATATCTTCAGATCTGATAACAGGTTGGTTTATCTTTGGAGTGTTATTACTAGTCAGAAGATGACTTGCCACCACTGTTATCTCTATTGTTACAGCTAGGTATTGGGCTGGTCCCAAAGCCAAGGTTTCCCAGCTATTGTTTCCACACTAATGAGCATCTCCCTATACCCAAATTTATTTCACGCTTGACTGTAAGGCAATGGTTCTCTGCTTTATTTTATGGATCTTCCAAAATCCACTTCAAGTGCCCAGCAGACTGACTATGGTGCTAATTTAAGGTCTGACTCTGGGAGTCAGTGCCTTTGTGGCTGATGTTCAGTTATGCCAGACTCTTCAAGAAAATATTTATTATTTTCTGGGCAAATATGTTGTTGAACTTGTTGTTCAGTTATGTCAGAATTTTCCTGCCCCCATGGACCATAGTTGACCAGGCCCTTCTATCCCCCACTATTTGCCAAAGTCCGTCCAAGTTCATGGTCACTATTTCCACAGCAATATTTGTCCATATCATTATCTACCATCCTCTTCTCCTTTTGCCTTTAACCTTTCCCAACATCAAGGTGTTTTCCAATAAGTCCCATCTCCTCATTATGTGGCCAAAGTATTTAAGGTTCAACTTCTTCATTTCATCTCAGTGAATACTTTGAGTTAATTTCTTAATTGATTTGATCATCTTTCTGTTGGACTGTCAAAAGTCTTCTTCAGCACCACACAAAAGCATTGGTTCTATGGTATTCAGCTTTCCTTATGGTCCAACTCTCATAGCCATACAACACTACTGAAAAAAATGTTTACTTGGGCTATACTGTATGTCAGCAAGGTGATTTTTAGTATGCTGCCCAGATTTGCCACAATTTTTCTCAACAGAGAAAGTTCTTTTAATACTGGCCATAGTCACTGTCTGCAGTGATCTTTGAGTCCAAAAATGTAAATCTGACACTGCTCCCATTTCTTTTCCCACTATTTGGCAGGAAATAATGGGACCAGTTATCAAGGTCTTAGTGTTAATTTTCCTAATGTTTAGCTTCAAGGCAGCTTTTGTACTCTCCTCTTTTACCCTCATCAAGAGGCTTCTTAAGTCCTCTTCACTTTCTGCCTTCAGAGTGGTACCATCTACATATCTGAGATTGTTAATAATTTTTCTGGAAAACTTAATTCTGGCTTCTGATTTATCCATGATTTGTGCCCCTGATTTGTACATGATATACTGTGCCTATAAGTTGAGTAAATACATCTGTGTCCTGCTCCTTTTCCTGTCTTAAATTGATCAGTTCTTCTATGTTTGGAAATTTCTTCTTGACCCACATATAGTTTCTTAAAGAAACAAGTAAGATGTTCTGATATTCCTATCTCTTTTAGGGCTTGTCAAATCTTGTTACGAAAACGTCACCCAATCAAAGGCTTTAATGTAGTCAGTATAGACGTTATTGTTATTGTTGATTTTTTTTCTGGAACGTCCTTCCTTTCTCCATAAGTTAGTGAACATTGCCAATTTGATCTCTAGTTCCTCTGCCTCTTCCAAAATTGCTTGTCTGGTAATTCTTAGTTTTCTGAAGCTTAGCTTACATATTTTAAGTACGTATCATGTGAAATGGGCACAATTGCTTGGTAATTTGAACATTCCTTAGCATTGTCCTTCATTAGTCCAGGGACATAAACCAATCTTTTCCAATCCAGTGCCCACTGTTGAATTTTTCAAATTTGCTGGCATGCTGAGTACAATATTTTAACAGCATCATCTTTTGGGATTTTAAATAGCTCAGCTAGAATTCCATCATCTCCACTAGCCTTAGCTTTCTTTCATAAGGTCCACTTGACTTCATTCTCCACAATGTCTGGTTCTAGATCAGTCACCACATTTGGAGAGGGGTTTACCATTCATTCCCTTCTCCAGCTCATTTTATGGATGAGGAAACTGAGGCAAACAGGGTTAAGTAACTTATCCTGACTCACATAGCTAGTAACTATTTCAAACCTGATTTAATGAAGATAAGTCTTCCTTACTCTAGGTCTGGGACTCTATCCACCGTGCCACAGCAAAGGAAAACGGGGATTTAAATGATGTTTTCCACTGGAATCCAAAATCCTCCATCAGGGCTGTGAAAGAGGGGGACTTTGTTATGAAAATATTATACTTAAAAGTTTTCGGAAATACACAGAGGGGAGCTGAGGTTTGCTTTCTGGTAGTCATGGGTCAAAGAATCCCTAGATTTGGATAATCTCCTTTCTCACTGCATTAGACTGCTTTGTAAAGAAGAACCAGTCACAGAGGTTATAATTATAATTTCACTCAAATCCCCCCAAACCAAATGTCAGAATAATTGGTGACTAAACATCTCATTTTCCTGCTAACTAATAATGAATTAAATTACATCTAATATAGACAAAAATGGAAATAAAAAAGGATTTTTTCTCAGGAAGTAAATACTGGGAAAAGTTTTTGACTTTCAAGGATGTGTGGAAAAATACTGGTGTGCTTGTTGTTCACATGAACAAAATGAGAATCTCACAGATTCTCAGAAAGAAAGAATAGTCTATTTTTTATATAGTACAATCAAGAGAAATTTCATCAATGAGAGAAGTACGTCCACCCACAAAGACAACAGATCCACTTAGCAAAGAAGCCAACAGAGGTTAAGTGACTTTCCTAGAAACACAAAACTACTGAAGATGGGGTGGGAGGTTTGGAGGTCATATCTTCCTGACTCCTAGTCCCATGAACTAATTATTACAATTTCTGGAAAAACAATATAAAGTTCTAACAACAAAAGCTATTTGCCCAGGTTGAAGTTCCGGGAGAATGATTTTCTACATCTGTTTCTTTTTTCTCCTCCTCGTTAATGATTCACATGTATTCCTATTTTTTCATTCTCACTGTCCTTGCAGTTGACTCCAGAAGAGAATTATTCTTGCTAAATCCCTGGTTTGGAGCTTTACTGTGTTACTCTGAGAGAAAAATGACAAGAAAGCCCCTAAACCCACCAAAGCAGGTGCATGGAAGAAAAAGCATCTATACAAGTGAGAGAATTCAGACTATCTCCTAGTTATGCTCTTGGCTGCCCATGCATCTGGAATAATATCAAAAGCAGATCAGACATGGGAATACAGAGGAGCATGTGCAAATATTCTCTAGCTCAGTAAACCTGCAGAGAGCTTCTTCTCCCCTCCTCCTCCAAATTGATTAAAGTCTTGTTTCCCACTTGTGGGTCCATCTATTAACATGTAGCTCTACTGTATGAATATAGAAAACTTTAAAGCTATTTTGGCTTTACTTGAAGACTTCACACTGCATTTATGTGGTTTTCATTAATATGCATTAACAATGAAGGCACTGCTGCTTTCCTGGAATCTAGTCCAAGCCATTGAAATACAGAAGGGAGTGTGGAACACTGGTGCACAGCTGTTGTTTAAACAGAGCAAATGATTGCATTAGCAATCAGAACATGTTAATTTCTAAAAGTGGTTGCAAGATAAAATTAAATACTCCTTAAATACCCCTGTGGCTATGCATCACAATGAAAGGTATCATAAAACAAATAAATAAGATAAAATGAGATCTCAACAAAGCACACTGGGATGCGAAATCTTGTCACTAATGGAGATCCTACTGAATCATTTTTTGGTGGAAGCATAAGCTGGTTGGGGCAGGATGAAATGGGGCAGCATAGATAACAATTGCTATCTAAAAGAAAGACTGAATCCTTCTAAGATGATTTCCACCATATCATCATCCTTTAAATAAGGCTAGTATTTTCCCCTATTATAAGAATGCATTAATTATCTAATATGAACCCTACAATGCTTCAAGGACAGTCCCTCTAGAACTTGGTAGATGTTTACTGAGAGCTGCAGCAGCCAATAAATTCATCATTTTTTAGTCAACCTGGTGATGGGACTCTCTAGATGTAGGGTGCTCCTTTTAAGGTCATTGCTAGACTTGTACTCAAAAAGCTTTCTAGCTGAGTAGAAACTGTCAGTGTTTGTTTTCTGTTGGTATAGCCTTTGCAAAACTTTTCAATTCATATCATAACTAGACAAATTGTAGGTAGACTTTAGATTTTGTTTGGTTATTGTTAATATACCTATGATTTTATGGATGCACAGTATTCATAATGAGGACACCATCCTCCACCAATGCAGATCAGAAACTTTTCTGCAATGTATGTTAGAGAAAGGTGCCTGAGGCAATCAGTTTAATGACTTATTCATGATCCCATAGCCTATATGTGTGATTTGGCTCTAGGTCCTTTTAACTTCAAAGCTAGAACTCAATCTACTTCATAAGGCAAATGGCTGTGCATAAAATGTTTAAATGCTTAACCGCCTCTTAATGACTAATACAAGAGTCAAACACAGTCGTCTTTGCATTTTCTTTTTTGTGACAGATGTTTAAGTTATGTTGAAGTAATTATTGCTTAACATTTTAGAATATGCCTTTAGGAAAGGAGGTTATAACTCCAAATAATAAATGGCTGACATTACTGCATAATGTCACGAACTAATGATAACTCACATTTATATTGTATTTACATAGTTTTACCTAGAGTTTTCCTCCTGGTAGGTAGATAGTGAAAGGATTGTTACCCCCATTTTAAAGAAAGCATAATCTCAGAAGCAAAGATACTTTTAGTTACAAACATCTGGCAAGGGGTTAAGTTTAGCTTTAACATGGATCTTCTGACTTCAGGTTTGACTCACTCATTACCCAGTAACTCTAAGTTGATGGATGAAAAAATAAGTTTTCTGACATTACTGTATATGGTTTTGGCTCAGTTGATGACAGAATCAACATAGGAGATTCCTTCATAGGTTGGATAGAGATTCCATAAAGTTCAAATCATCATAACTAAAATGCACTTCCTTGGTTAGAGAAGGCTATATACATAGCGTTGTGCCCCTTAATAATATGGGAGATATTGAGAATTATAGTTTCCCTATGTGAAAAAAAAGATCAAGAGATGATGGGAAGCAAAAGGGGATGGAAATCTGGGAATTTGTGAGTTCCACAGAGAAAAGTCCTCAGACATGGATTAGTGGCAATCTGATAACAAGTGGAAGGTGCTGCTACCTCGAAATGAATATGATTGCAATCAGTCGAAGCTTCATCTGGATCATTGATTCATTTAAGAAGTAATCTGCATGGTCAAAATTTTGTGCTTTCATCTAAATGTCACAGCTCTTAGTGAATGAGCAGTTCACTTATTTTACTCACTTATTTCCTGAGGCAGCCCTTTCCATTCTAATTCTTAGGAAATATTGAGAATCTGTCTCTGTATGACTTCTATCCATTTCTCTTAATTCTGGCCTCTGGGGCCAAGCAAAGTAAGTTTAATTCCTCTTTCACGTGATATTTCTTTAAACACTTGAATATAGTTAAGATGTCCTACTGCAATCTTCTTTTTTTCTGACTAAATATTCATAATTCCTTCAATTAATTCTCATATGGTGCAGCTTCCAATTCCCTCACTATTATGTTTTAAAGATTTCTGCTTTCAGAATCAGTTGAAAAGAGTCTATCTGAGAGGAATGAAGTATATAGTGAACATTCCTTAAATTCTTGATAACATTAATAGGATGAAATTTTATGTCTCTTTATGTATGTGTGTATATATATATATGTGTGTGTATATATGTGTATACACAGATATGTATATGTGTGTGTATGTGTGTGTTTGTGTGTGTGTACTATGAATTGAGGAATGACTGAAAAAATTGTGGTATATGATTATGATGGGATGCCACTCTGCTGTAAGAAATTATGAGTTCAATGAGAAAAACATGGATAGACTTGAACAAAATAATGAAGAGCGAAATGAACAGAACCAACAGAACATTGCATATGGCAACAAGAATATTGTTTTAAGAACAACTTTGAGTGACAAAATCATTTTGACTATTTTAACTACAAAGAATCTATGAAGGAAATGCTATTTGCCTTTAAAGAAAGAACTGATAGATGTACAGAATGGCTTTATAGATAGATATATAGATCTCTCTATATATACACATAATATGTATATGTGTGCATAATATATATATATATATATATATATATATCATCTATTTATTTATTTATGTATAATGCTACTCATCTCCAGGGTGGAGGAGGAAGGGAAAAAAAGAAAGCAACATGACAACTTTATTATATATCTAAAAAGAATGGCAAGTTATACATAATAGATTTGTACTTTCATGGGCAATCACCTCTTTTTTTTCCCTATTCTACTGCTATGAAAATGTTTGTTTTATTTCTTAAGTTCAGAATAAAAATAAATTTAAAGAAAAAGACTGGAAGAATTCACAAAAACATGAGAGGGGACAACTTGAAATAGGGCACTTATGTATATAAAAGATTACTTTATGAACAAAAATATTCAGTTATTATTCACTTTTACCAAATAATAACCCATAACTAGTTACCTTAACAGTATAAAAATTTAAGTTGCTTACATATAATTTGCAATAAAGTTACAGACTAAAATATTCATATTTTGAACTGGAAATGGTTAGCTAGGAAAACAATAGGAAGAAGTTTTTGAATACTGCTCCTTTGAAACAAAAGTTGCTGATCTCAAATTATCTGGCAATAATAATCCAGCTGCTGTCTTGTCTGGACTGAAGTGAAACATTCTGCAGAATCTTCTAGGTTGTGATTTTATAATAATTTCCCACATTATTCATTCAAATTATTTCTCTTATCATGTAGGATAAACTAAAGATTCAAGTCTGAAAAACAATCTGACTTATTTTGGAAGGAATATGTCAGTGATCCCTCCTTTCAGACTGTTAAAGAACAAAGAATTCTTCCTGTGTTCATTCATCTATTGTAGAGTGTGATCTTCTAGAGTGGGGCAGACACCATGAATTCTCTATGTAGTAAACCAAATGCCTTCCATGTAATGGGCTATTATCAACTGATAATGAATTGTTTTGCAATTGATTATACAAGATAGAAGCCTACAAAGAGATAGTATATTTTCTGGATCACATACTTTTAACAGTTAATGAAAATTCTCTTCTCTGTTTTGCCCCAGATTTGTAATTTCGTTAGTATGATGCCTCCTTCCATCAACCTACTCTAACTTTAAAGAAGTGAATTGCCTAGGTTCATGTAGTCATTCTGTGTCAGAGGCAGGACTTGAACCAAGATCCTAATTCTGAGGCTGTCTTTCTAAACATTTCACCAAGCAACTTAGAGGATAAGTGGACACATATATACATGTATGTACATATATGTATGCATGTATCTTTGTATACACATGTTTACATGTTATTTGTGTATTTTATATACCTATATCTATGAATATATATGCATTATACATATATATATATATGCATAAAATGTGTATTCTGTTCATCCTTCCTTGTTGAAGAAGACCATGCCATCAGAAAAATGATGACATGACTTGCACTTGATTTTGTTTTGAGTGAGGGAAGGCTGTGCCGGTCATCAGCCTTACTTCTCCTCCAGAGTCAACTGAATCCAGTGACCTGATATTCCTCAAGATGACTGGAGATGACCCAGGATGAGGCAATTGGGGTTAAATGACTTGCCCAAGGTCACACAGCTAGTGAGTGTCAATTGTTTGAAGTGAGACTTCAAAATGTGTGTGTATACATATGAAGATAGATATATGTGTTTGTATATACATACACACACGTAAACATCTATTCCTATTTTCTATATTCATATATCATCATACCTATTAATTATACAGACATGTATACAATTATAAAATCATATAAAAACATTTTGTTTATATGTATATAAACATACACAGTAGTAAAAATTACTACTTTTAGAGATGATTTATTGAAGGAATGATACAATGGCTAGTGAACTAGACTTGAAGCCAGAAAAACCTGTGTTTGTATCCTACCTTTGAAACATACTACCTGTCTGATCCTGGGCAAATTCTTTAACTTCTCTGTGCTCTTGGTCAGTGGTGTCAAACTCAAAAAGAAAGAGATGGGTGTTTGGGGGTGAGGTGAAGGCATTAAACTCTACATAAGGATCCCTGTGGGTCATGTATTGACTTAGATAACCCTATTACCATTTTCTATGTTTTATTTTATTTTTATTTATTTATTTTTGATATTTCCCAATTATATTTTAATCTTGTTAGGGCTTTACTTGGTAGTACTCTGGACCACATGCAGCCCTTGTGGCCCTATTCTCTAAGTTCATAAGTTGAAAGAGAAGGTGTCAATCTACATTGTAAAAGGGAATTTCCTCATCAGGGAATTCCTTGGATCAATAAAACCGTAGATGCAGTATGTACTTTTACTCTTATAATTAACTACATCTAACATATTCCAAGCAACTGGTTATATAGTTCTATCTTAAAGATCTTTGAGCTGAAAATTCCATAATTTCCTTTGCTAATGAAATAATTAATCAATGAAATAATTTTCTTTCTTTCTCTTCTGAAGAGATTATCAAAAATTAATTGCACAAATATACAAATGTACTTTTCTTTAAAAACTGTATAGATCTATAATTTCCATATTGATATAGCAAAGCAGATTAATGATATAAATGCTTTTCTTGGTTTCAGATTCCTAATAGAACCTGTGCTGGACAAAGGCTGGAGTGCTTTAATTGTGCATAGTATGACTACACATTTGGAGGTTGTTTAAAAATGGTAGGAATACATAGAATTACCAAATCTAAATTAAATAAAAGTCTGAAGTGATGATGGAGGGAGGTCTGAGAGCTATGCAGCTGTTTATCTGAGAAGACAAAAGAAGGTAACTGGGCATGGCTATACCTGTATGCTTCCTGGAGACTATGTCCCCTGCCTGCCTTCCCAATGCCAGTAACGATTTCCCTGCAGGCACTACCTGTGTTACCACTGACTGAGGTAAGACCAAATATGATGCCTTCAGAGTCCCAGACAAGGTCGAACAGACAGCTCTGCTCCTGCTGTCCAATATTGAGTGAAAGGAATTGTGGTAGAGTAGGATCAAAGATACAATGATCTGTGTGGGAACAGTGGTATTTCTTGCTGTATGAGTGACTCTGATGGACCCCAGGTCTGCTGGGATAATGGTTCCTCGAGCCTGGTTGGTGTTGTCCTCTGGGGAATTGTTCCACCACCACTGTGTTCACCCATGTAATGGAACTCATCCCCTGGATTGAGGAAACCCTGGCCAATAACTGAGCTGCTCACAGCCAAAGGAAACATGCATCTTCCCACAACTCTTCCCTTCCCTCACCTCCAATAAATGTATCTGTGAAGGAAGGAAGGAAGGAAGGGAGGGAGGGAGGAAGGAGGAGGGATGGAGGGATGAAAGAAAGAGAAAGAAAGAAAGAAAGAAAAGAGGGAGACAAGAAATAAAGAAGAGAGAGTGGGAGGGAGGAAGAAATGGGAGTAAAGATAGAGACAGAAAGACACAGAGCGGAAGAGAGAGAGAGAGAGAAAGAGAGAGAGAGGGAGGGAGGGAGGGAGAGGGAAGGAGGGAGGGAGAGGAAGGGAGGGGGGGGAGAGAGAGAGAGAGAGAGAGAGAGAGAGAGAGAGAGAGAGAGAGAGAGAGAGAGAGAGAGCATTTTCCCTTACACTGAGAAGGGAAGAGTAGAGAGTTTCAAAAACTCCAGTCAAGTCCACTAAACATATAAACGGAAGACAAAGTTAGAGGGAAATGACAGGTATAAACTATTTAGTGAAGCACATGTAATTGTAGAAAAGATCTGGAAATAAAGTAGATGCCCATCAATAAACAAATTATGGTACATGAAGGTAATGAAATATTGTTCCCTTAGAGCAAGGATTCCTTTTCTTTCTTAACAGTGTCTGGCATGTAGACTTTACATTACTATTTAAGTACTTTACATTATTTTATTTATGTTATGATCTGTTTATTATTAATTTGATGTTAATTATCATTATTTACATTATTTCATTTGAGTCTCATAACCACCATGTGAGGTGAATACCACAGACTTGTTATTATAGATGAGGAAATCTGGAATGAGAGAGATTAAATGACATATCCATGATCACAGAGACAAAAGATTTAAATCCAAGACTCATGATTCCCAACCTAATGTTCACACCCGTAGACTCTGCTTTCTATCTATCACAGTGTAAATAGCCTGGAAACTTGCGTTCCCTCCCCTCACAAACCCCACATTTACCATTTATTTTCTATCTACTAGTCACTTAGCATATAGACCTCAGTTTTCTTGTTTGTAAAATGGGTGTAATACAATTTACCTATCCTTCTTATCCTTATGGTTAATGTGTTGCTTTTTATTAAATCATGATGTGAAATAATCTTACAAACTGTTAAATGCTCTGCTAGTCATTGTTGGTGTTAGACCAAACATGCTGTACATTAGTATATAGTTAAGAATTTGAATTAAAAAAGGAATCTTTCAAAATGATCTGTCTTGTACAAAGAAAATAATCTTGTAGAAAGGACCAAACCTAATGAACAGGTTTAATCAAAATCTCTGAATTTTTTCATCATCTTGGTAGCTGCAACTGAAAAAATCCATGTTACAAAAAGATCTTACTTTGAGGAAATTAATGTAACAAGAAAAGATAAACTCAGTGAAAGGCTTTATAGAGATTGTCAAATCTGGCCTCCTGCAGGATATCACCTAAACGAAAACAGATGAGAATCCATCCTTATTTGAAGACCAGCCAAAGGAGACTCCATAACTGTCCGCAGTCACCTATTCTAATATACAGTTGCCATCATTGTCAGGAAATTCTTCCTTCCATCTTGCCTGTCTCTAACAGTGTAATCTAAATGCATTTCTTATTGTTGGAAACTTTAATATTGTTGGAAACTGTTATCATATCATGACTCAGTCTTCTTTTCACTAAGTAATAAATCAAAATTTCACCTAGACAGATGGTTCCACTTTTTCCTTCTACAAGTAGAGTCTGACTGTGATAAAAAGTATGTGGACAGAGAATATAGGAGGGGGAAGAACACAGAGCGCTTAAAAACTCTGGTTTTTGAAGATGAATGTTGTGTTGCTAGAATACAGAGGTCACATATGTAGAGAATTAGGATTGGGGGAGAAGGGGATATGCCTCCCAGATTTTTTGTGGGACAAGAGTGAGAATGAATTTTGGAACATAGGAAAAAGATGAAGTATAGCAAAAAGGAAATGTTAGCTATAAAACAAAAAAATTCCTTGAAAATTATGGTCCTCAAAATCTTATTCCTATGAATATCATACTTCAGCCACAGGAAAAGACATTCTTTTATTTGCCTTTGTATCTATTTTCATTTCTGTTGCCATTCTATTTTTTAGTGTTTATTCCAAAAATATGGTGTTAAGATCTCTGAAATTTCCTTCTGTTTTGACACTTTTTTTTTACAGCTGCTGAAAATGTACATTGTTTTAACTAGCTGAAGAGGGCTAAAATAGATGTTATTTACAGTTTTAATGAATCTGAATTGTCTAAGTCCTGCTAAAAATGATTGTTTGAGATAATCGTATATATGTGAACACAAAATGCAATCTGTAAGTGTGTTGCACTATTTATGTATTTTGTAGGGCCAGAAGAGAATTCCTGAAGATTGGATTCAGGTAAAATCTCACCTTTGGCTGTGATTTTTCCTATCATTTTTACAGTCTTGGTGTGGTTTCGTGGGACAGCCACTTAAGTATTTTAGTTAGATTAGTCAATTACAGAATTCTAGAACCATCTGACTGACTTCTTTCATAGAACAGATTGTTTTCACTCATGACCAAATTAACTGGTGCTTCTGACACTAGGAAAATCAAAAGAAATGTATTAAATTGTGAAGAAAAGACAGAGTGAAAAAATATTTAAGTAAAAGAGTGTTATATAATTTTTATGGGTATCTAGGTGGCATAGTAGATAGAGGGTTGGGGCTAGAAAATCTCAAATGGGAATGTGAAGAGTCAGATGCAACTGAAACAACTAGACAACAAGAAACAAAGAATTCAGTTGAGGATAAGGAAGAGTTATCGTTAATTGCTTAGTGCTAAATAGAGATTTTTGATCACAGGTATTCTTCTTCATCAGAGCATACCTACATATAGTGCCTAGTTCACAATCATTCAGCCAATCTAGCCTGCAGGAGGCTAGATTTGACAATCTCTGAAAACCCACACTATATATATCTACTATGTAGCATACAGTACCTACTATGTGCTAGAACTGTGTTAAGCACTCAGTAAATGTTTTCTGAATAGACAAATGAGGATGGAAGCCCCTTAATTCATTAGGAAACATTCAGACATTAAAATAATTTATGGAGGGATAAACTTTTTAAAGGAAAATATTCCTTTTATCTGTTCATAATAGTGCATTTATTCTTGTGAGAGAGACAGTATCCTGAAGTGGATAGAGATCTGGTCTTAGAGCCAAGAAGCCTTGAGTTAAAGTGTCCCATCTCACATATCCTGACTACTGCATAATTCCCTAATGTATCAGTGTTCTATTTTTTTTAACCTCTCAGGGCTCTTTAAGACTAGAAGTTATGGAGCAACTGAACTGCATTGGTAGAGAATATTTCCTCATCTGGAAGTTCCCTCTATTATTTAAGTCAGTTTACCATTATTTATATTGTTACTCATGTTAGTGTATCCTGGTGATTTCATTAGTAAAGAGAAGGCTCCATGTGAAAGCTTTCTCTACTGATACATAAAGCCTATGTTCTTCAATTTATCATCTGAAGGAGTTACCTGGGACAGGGAGAGGTTAAGTGACTTGTCCCAGGTCACACAGTCAATATGTGTCATAGAAGATTTGAATGTAAGTGCTTCTGACTCCAAGGTCTGCCCTTTTTCCCCTACCCCAGTGGACAGAGTGCTGGGTCTGGAGCCAGGGAGACTGAAGTTTGAAACCAGCCTCACACAATGGCTAAGCTATGTGACTCTGGGCAAGTCACTTAAACCGTGTGCCTCCATTTCCTCAATTGTTGAATTCAGATAGTAATAGCACCTACTTAGTAGGGTTGTTGTGAGAATAAAAAAAAATGTCATGAACACCCAGAGATGAAATTGGCAGAAGTAAAATTAAAAAGAAAAATTACCAATGAAATAAATGGGCCAAAATTTTAATAATGACCTGTTTTTATTATCAGTGAAAAAGGAACCAACACATCAGGACCCTGACCCATGATTAAAAATCAGTCTTAGGAAGATGGGTTGAAGAAATGTAGCTGAATTAGACCAACTATTCACCATAGAAATCCATGCTGGATGAGATACCCTCTTGAAAGCTCTAAAAGATCACTGCACAAGACATTTCAGGGAAGAAAGATTACCAAAAAGAAAAAAAACCCAACACAGATGATATTAAAGAGATTGAAAATACATCAGTAACTATTCATCCATATTCTTTTTCATTCTTATTAAAAATTATGAAAATGGTGTACATGTATTTCCAGGGTGTCGTAGCTGAAAACATGAGAAGGAAACAGATAGATTTTCAGAAATTCTTGTTTACAACAGACCAATTATTCATAGTAAAAAATTCTGGAAAGTTACAGAATGTAATATCCCATTGTATTTCTTATTTTTTAAGGAAAAACAAAAATCATTTGAGTTTGTTGAACAGAATACAGACTTAAACTTTCACCTCTAACAAGGAACCTTTCATGTATGCATAAAGAACATGCATTTTTCTAAAAATTACAGCCAGAGATGACTTATTCAATGACCACATGATGAGTAATGTCAAATAAAATATACAACAGAGTCATGTATGTTCATTAAAAGTCTTAATTGCTAGCATCTTATGTATAAGACAAAAGAATTCTTTATAATTTTCCCATTGATGAATGATAAATTTCATCAAGTCCCAGAGTTATAGGTTCTCATGAGTGTGATTCATGATGTCTATGAGAGTTCACTACTCTAAAAATCCATTCAGAGAAAAATTATCCAAAAACACGCATTGGAATGACTGGTTCATACACTCGAGACAAGTACTGAAGATTGTCATAATAAGTTGGGCACAGAATTGAATAGGAGTTAGACAGTAGAATGAATATCCTTTGAAAAATAGTTCATTGATTCCATTAAAAAGACCCAGTTTTTTTTTTTTTAACACATTGTGGTGACTTGTATAATGCTATACATTCTCTGATAAATCAAAGTGGTAGATAAACTTAACATCCATGGAGAGGTTCATGTTGGATTTAAGCAAGGTGCAGTATATTTCAATGATGACCTATATGCTCAATAAGTGATATAAGGGATATTAAGGGCAGCTAAGTGGTACAGTGGATAGAGCACCAGTGCAGGAGTCAGGAGGACCTGAGTTCAAATCTCACCTCAGACACTTGACACTCACTAGCTGTGTGACCTTGGACAAGTCACTTAACCCCAATTGCCTCATCCTGGGTCATCTCTAGTCATCCTGGATGAATATCTGCTTACTGGATCCAGATGGCTCTAAAGGAGAAGTGAGGCTGGTGACTTGAACAGCCAGCCCTCCTTCACTCAAAACAAAATCATGTGCAAGTCATGTCATCATTTCTCTGATGGCATGGTCTTCTTTGGCAATGAAGGATGAACACACACACACACACACACACACACACACACACATAAGAGATATGATCAAAGATGTAATATTGGAAATAGAAGATCACCAGAGGTAAGAGCAAGGAATTCCAGAGAGATAATCCAACTCTTCCACTGATAACGACTAAAATGTAAAACATCCATAGACAAAGGTCATACAACATTGAGTGGGTTCTCTGGGGAGAATACATAGAAGAAAAAAGGGATATTGCACATGGTATGATGACTTACTTGGAACTGTCACTGGGCACAACTAAATTCACAAAGTCACAGATATATTGAATTATTGAGGTCTGCATCCACACATTTATTGTATTGTAAAGTCACATTTGATTTTTTCAGGAGATCCTCATCACTCCTCTTTATTTTTTTTCTTTTGAAAGATAATTTTGAAATACATATTTAAGTTAAATTTAACTTTAGAATGATTTTCAGGTTCCATAACTGTGTTCTCTGCAATCTAATCTTACCTCTGAAAACAATATAGAAATTTTAACACATGAAGGTCTTAACATTTTCTTTTAAAATGCTCTATCACTACTCTGTTTTAGCTGCTAGTTAACTCAAGGTGACTCTTGCATTTTTGGCTTCACCATCTTGAAAACCTCCTGTTCTTAATCATAGCAATGAGGATCACCCCAGTTTAATTTTCTGACCTTAATTGAGAACATTTCTGCTCTTTCATTTGAAAGACATCAATTTGTTTTGAGTTAGTCAGTGATTTTTTCAGTTACGTCCAACTCTTTGGGACCTCATTTGGGATTTTCTTTGCAAAGACACTGGAATGGTTTGCCATTTCCTTTTCCATGTCATTTTATAGATGAGAAAAATAAGGCAAACAGCAATAAGTGATTTGCCCAGGTAGTAAGTATCTGAAACCAGATTTGAACTCAGGAAAATAATTCTTTTTGATTCCAGGTCCAGGATTCTATTTACTGTGCCATGTAATTGCCCCTAATCACTCAAATTCTAAATAATTACTTGTATTTATTCCTAAAGTTCTACTCATTTATTTTCTGTTTAAGTAAACATCCTTGTCATTTATCACCCTGCAGTTTTTGGAGAAGATAATAGGTCAATGAGTGTCTTTGAAGTTAAATATTAAACAATCATGAAAAAGAAGACAATGGACCTAGAAAGTTGTTGCCCCTCAAAACATTTTAAACTTTGACCACAGTCAGCATTGACCATTTATTGTAGAAGTAAGAAATAAAAATTATAAGACATAATATGCTGTCTATTTCTTCATCTCTTTGCAAAGATAATTAAGGAAAATAGAAAGGAACCTGTATGCTCTAAAATCTTTGTAGCAGTTCACTTTGCGGTGTCAAAGAATTGGAAACTGCAACAGTATCCATCAACTGGGGAATAGTGAAAAAACTGTGCTTTGTGGTTGAGATGGAATACTACTGTACTATAGAAATATTGAGCTCAATGATTTTAGAAAAAAATGGAAATATTTGCAAGAAATAATGAAAAGCAAAAAGAGCAGGATCAAGAGGACACTGTATACAGTCACAGCAACATTGTTTTAAGATTGACTTTGAATGAATAAGCTATTTTGACTATTCTAAATATCAAAATTAACTATGAAGGACATATGAAGAAAGAAAATCTCTATAGTCAGGGAAAGAAGTGAAAAATAAATAAATAAATAAATATGTTTGTGTAGAATGTTTTTTAAAATCTTATCTATTTTATTTGTCCCAAATACACGTGAAAACAATTTTAACCTTTTTCTTTTCAAATTTTGAATTCCAAATTCTCTTCCTCCAGTTTTTCTTAATTGAAAAGACAAGCAATTTAACTTAGGTTATACATGTATAGTCATGCAAAACATATTTCCATTTAAATCATTCTGTTAAAGAAAAGACAGACAAAAAACCCCAAGAAAAAAATCCCAAGAAAAAATAAATTCAGTTTTTTTCTCTGGAAATGGACAGCACCTTTCAAAATACGTCTTCTAAAATTGTCTTAGATCATTAATTTCTGAGAGTAGGTAAGTTATTCATGGCATATTACCGTATGATATAGCTGTTACTGTCTACAATGTCCTCCTGGTTTTGCTCATTTCAGTTTGCATCAGTTCATGTAAGTCCAGGTTTTTCTGAGAGCATCCTGTTCATCATTTCTTTAACCACAATAGTGTTCCATCACAATCAAATACAACATTCCCTAACTGATGGACTTTCCCTCGATTTCCAATTCTTTTCTACCACTAAAAGAGCTACCATACCTATTCTTGTACACATAAGTCGTTTTTCTTTTTTTCTTTTTTCTTATCTCTTGGGACAGACATAGTAGAGATATTGCTTTGTCAAAGGCTATGCCTGGTTTTATAGCTCTTTGAGCATAGTTCTGAATTGTTCTCTAGAATGGCTGAATTAGTATACAACTTCACCAATAGTACAGTAGTGTGTTAATTTTTCCACATCCCCTCCCATATTTGTCATTTTCCTTTTCCATCATATTAGCCAATCTGACAGGTGTGAGGTAGAAGCTCAGAGCTGTTTTAATTTACATTTCTCTCACCAATAGCAATTTATAGCATTTTTATATGACTATAAATAGTTTTGATTACTTTGTCTGAAAACTGCCTGTTTGTATCCTTGGACCATTTATCAATTGAAAAATGGCCCTTATTTCTATAAATTTGACTTAATTTTCTATGTTTGAGGAATGAAGTCTTTATCAAAATTACTTTATCAGAGTAAATGTTTTTCCCCACAGTAATTATTATCAACTATATATGTCCCTCCATCCTATTTTCCCCCTTTTGGGAGTATAAGCCATGTTCAAGGAAGACCAATTCCTCTTGTGAGGGCTGCTGAGGCCTTTTCAGGGATGGTTTCCACCTTTGGTGTCCACCTGATCCATCTAATTCTCACCTGTGACTCCCAGAAGCTGTTGTATGGTACCAAAGCCACACCACAATTAACAATTTCAGCAGGCAGGCTTTTAAAGCAGGTTAAGAGTAACTGAGGAGTTTCAACCTCAACAGCAAGTTAAGGAAATGTCTCCCCCAAACAGGTGAGGACTTCCCCTGGTAGAACGGGTCGATGAGAGCAGTTTCTTCCAATGGCAGTGAAGGCAGTTGAAGCAGGCACTGTGAAGCTCTTAGAGCTTGGTTAGACATGAAATACATTGTCCACTTCATCTAAAGCCATCATTAGTCACCTTGACTCTGTCCTGCCACTGGAGGAGAGAGAACAGCAACATTGTGGAATTCTGCCTCACTTAAATCCAGTTCACGTGAGAATCAAAAGATATCACCTATATCATTTTATCATTTTAAGTCCTGTGGTGACAGACAAGTAATGAAGCAGCAGGTGCAGATACAATGGAAGCTGTCATCACAACCCTGCACATAGGTGGCACGGGCAATACAGTCATCACTACTAAAGCAGCAGTGGGATTCAGCAGGCACCTGGGTATCTGAACAGCCTTTTAAGGATTGCACAACACACCTTTTGGGTATAAGGAAGGTCCTAGAAAAGGTGCCCTAAAAATTATCTGCTTATCCAGCCTTGGCCAGCAAGTCAGTATCCCACCTTGTAGTCAAAACACACACAAAAATGTACAAAAATTTCTGCAAAGATGATTCCACTTATCATTGGTACATGGAATGTGCACACATGTATAGACAACACAAAATCCAGTAGACCTGAAAGATAAATAGCTCATACTAAGAGAGAACTCAGCAGGTATCTTTTCCAAATAGCAACCCTGAATGAAAAAAGACTGGGAAATGAATGTCAACTTAATGAGGTCAGAGCTGGAGTAGCTGCAGTAAATGGGGTATTCTGTGAAGCTGGTGTAGGTTTTGCAATCAAAACTAATCCTAGTCAACAAGCTTCTATACCTACCAAAGGAGTTGACAAGAGGCTCTTGACAATGTGATTTCCACTTGCAGGAAAATGCCATGCCACCACCATCACTGACTATACTCCCATCATGATGAACCCTAATGAGGTCGAAGATAAATTTTATGAAGACCTGGAAGCCTTTATCATCAATGCGCCAGAAGAGGACAAGCTTATATTTCTGGATGACTTTGGTGCAAGAGGAGATCCAAACATGGCAGGGAGTCCTAAGGAGGAATTGAGTTGGAAGCAGCAAGAGTAATTATCACTTACTACTGAAGACTTGTGCATCTCATGATCTTTTTTCATCACCAACACTGTTTTCTGTTTACCTAAATACGATAAAACTTCATGGATGCACCCTCACAGTAAATATAGGCATTTAATAGACTATGTGATTGTAAGGAGAAGAGACAAATAGGGTGTAAAATTGACAGATAATATGTGGTGTAAAGGGCTGGATGGACCATAGACTTATCCCCTCCAAGCTAAATAATAGCATTCAACAAAAGCAGTGACTGGAAGGCAAGACTACCAGAATATTTAGTGTCAACAGATTAGAGAACTTATCTAAGCTGGAAGAGTTTGTCGCTAACCTGGAGGGAAAGTTGAGCCAACACTAGTTGGCAACAGTGGAGCGGAAATGGAGTGGGCAGCTTTCAGAGACTTGGTGCTCATATGGGTTAGAACACTTGAAAACATCAATATTGATTTGATAAAAATGATGGGGAAATTCAGAAGCTGCTAAATGAAAAAATGAGAACTCCACAGGGTTCACCAGCAGGATAGTTCATTCATCTCTAAGACTACAGCCTTTAATTCCATAAAAAGTACAAGCAAAGCTTAGAGAAATGCAGGATTCTTGGTTCAATAAGAAGGCAGGTGAAATTGAGTTTTATCTGATAGTAGCAATCTAAAGCACTTTTATGACACCCTGAAGGCTTTTTATGGGTCAAAGACCTATGGTGCATCTCAACTACTCAGTGTTGGTGGAGACACGTTGATTAGTGATGAGGACATAACCCTACAGAGATGTGCTGAACACTTCCATAGTGTTCTCAACAGACCACCGTCAATCCATGCAGAGCCATTGACCATTTATCTCGAGTTGAAGTCAGTCCCTCTCTAGCTGAAGTTCCAATGGAAGAAGAGGTTTTGAATGTCATTGGACTACTTAGTTGTGGCAAAGGACTTCGTGCTGATTCTATTCCAATTGAGATGTAAAGGTGGAGGGGGTTTCCATTGCTCACACAAAAGCTGACTGAAGTATTCTGTGTTACATGACAGGAGGAGGTTATCCTCCAAGAATTTAAGGATATTTCCATTGGCATAATAAGGTAAAGGAAACAGATTGTTCTGTGACTATCATGATGAGGGGGAAGGGTAGGGATCTCTCTCTCTTAGTCATTGCTGGCAAGGTTGTTGCCAGAGTCCTCCTTCATCTGGAAAAAAGTTATCTACCTGAGAGCCATTGTGACTTCAGAAAGCATCTAGGAAGGGTTGATATGGTATTAACTGCCCAACAACTCTAAAAGAAATGCCAGAAAAAGAACAGAGGTCTGTACCAACATTTGTAAATACTGTTTGATACTGTCAATTGCAAGGACTTAAGGAAAATTATGTGAAAATTTGGTTGCCTAGAGAAGTTTATCAGTATTGTATGTCCATTTCACAATGGCATGCTTCCAGCTTCTGGATAATGGACAATGGTCTCAAGCTTTCCTAGTCACCAATAAATTGAAACAAGGCTGTATGCTTGCTCCTATGCTTTTTAGCATGATCTTGTCAGTCTTTTGTCAAACACATTCAATGAGGATGAACACTGCATCAAGGTCAGCTAACACACTGATATTAAATTCTTCAACTTGTAAAGGCTGTAAGCCAAGATTAAAGTGGAGACAGTGTTGGTGCATGACTTTTTTATTTATTGTGATTGTGCAGCCTCTGAAATTGAGATGCAAGAAAAGTATGGATCAATTTCTGCTGCTTGTGCTAACTTTGGTCTAACAATTAACACCAAAAAAATGTAGTTCTCCAAACAGCCAGTACCACACCATTCATATGTGAAACCATTTGTTATGGCAAATGGAGAAGTTTAGAATACTGTGGATAAGTTCACTTACCTTGGCAGGATACTTTCTAGGGATATACACATTGATAAAGAAGTTGACACTTGCATAGCTAGAGTTAGTTCAGTACCTGGGAGGATCCAAAGAAAAGTGAGTGAGAGAAGAGGTATCAGTCTACTCAATTGAAAGCCCAAAAAGCTGTTGTATAACTATGAAACCTGGGCAGCATACCAGTGCCATGCCAAGAAATTGAATAGCTTCAATTTTAATTGCCTTAGGAAGGTTCTCAAGATCACCTGGCAGGATAAGTTACCAGACACTGAGGTCCTTTCTCAAACTAAACTGCCAAGCATTCAAACTCTGTTGCAGAGAGCACAACTCCAAAAGGGCTGGCTAGGCTGTTCAAATGCCAAATCTATGCTTGCCAAATGACTGCGTGAGAGAACTCACACAGGGCAAGTGCTGACATGGTCGTTAGAAAAAGCAATATAAAGACACTTTCAAGGTCCCTCTTAAGAACTTTTGAATTGATTGTTTGTCATGGGACACACTGGCAGAGAACTATCCAGCATGCTGTGCCCTCATGTGCTGTGCTCTATGAGCAAAGCAGAATTGAAGTAGATCAAATGAAACTCATGATGTGTGAATTTAGAGAATCCACCCCAATTGTACACACAGACTATTTATGCTCAACCTATGGTAGAGCATTCCAAGTTCATATTGATCTGATCAGCTTTAGTCAGACACACTGTAATTTGACTGTAAAATAGTGATGATTCTCTTCAAGAATGATAAACACCCAGCAAAGCAACCAACCAATTTTTCCCCACCCGTTTATTCTGCTTTTTCCTTTTACACTGTCCATTTTCAATGTCTTGCTTCTGACCTTTACCTCCCCCAAACCTCCCTCCCTTCAATCAGCTGCCCTGTCCCTTATTTTATCTCCTTCCCTTCCTACTTTCCTACTTTAGATTATTACACCCCAATGAGTGTGTATATTATTCTGTATCTGAACCAATTCCGATGAGAGTAAATCTCATTTACTCCCTTCCCTGCTTCTCTCGTTTCCCTCTCCAAGGGAAAATCTCTTTCAGGACTCTTTAATTTCAGATAATTTATCCCTCCTTTTCACTTTTCCCCTGTGCATTCTTCTTTCTCACCCCTTATTTTTTTAAATAATCATACCATCACATTCAACTAACAACTTTGCTTTCTAGCTGTCCTAATAATGAGAAAGATCTTAAGAATTACAAGTGTCATCTTCATAAGAAGGAATGTAAACAGTTTAACATTAAGTTCCTTATGATTTCTCTTTCCTGTTTATTTGTTTATGCTTCCCTTGAGTCTTTTATTTGAAAGTCAAATTTTCTATTCAACTTTGATCTTTTCATCAGGAATTGTTGAAAGTCTATTTCATTGAATCACCATTTTACCCCTTGAAGGATTAGCTGATTCTTGGTTGCAATTCTAGCTCCTTTACCCTCCAGAATATCATATTCCAAACTCTCTCATCCTTTAATGTAGAAGGAGCTAAATCTTGTATTATCTTGACTGTGGCTCCATGATACTTGAATTGTTTCTTTCTAACAACTTGTAGTAATTTTTTTTCTTAACCTGGGAGTTCAGAATTTGGTTATAATATTCCTGGGAGTTTTCCTTTTGGGATATCTTCAGGAGGCGATTAGTGGATACTTTTAATTTCTATTTTACCTTTTGGTTCTAGAATATCAGGGCAGTTTTCCTTGATAATTTCTCAAATGATGTTGTTTAGACTTTTGTCTTCTTCTAAGTGGATGTTTTGATCTTCCTTAGAAAACTTAGAAAAAAGAAACTAACGTGAGACTTTGCTTCCCAAGTGAAGGGGTCACTTTCCCGAGCTTCAAGATTTTTGTGTGGCTATTTTCAGAGGTAATTCTGAGGACGTGTATGTTTTTTGGCTCTTCCAAGGGAGTATGATCTAGAGAGAGGTGTATTTACTCATCTCCTGCACCATGCAGTGCTTTGTGAGTGATTACAAGTACTTTTCTCAACCCTAGAACTCTGATCAGGGTCCCTGCTTCCCTGCAGCCTCAAGTTTCGCTGTGCTAGTGTTCCTTCTCACAATGGGACTAAGAACCCAGAATATAAACCAATCCAAGTATGGGAAATGCAACAGAGTCCTGCCCCTGGTGCAGGCAAAGAGACCCTTGTAAATCTACTTCTGAACCATTGTCCAATCCCCGTACCATCTGTGAGCTGAGAGGTCTGGAAACCACTATTGCTGCCACAGATTCAGTTGCCCCAAGGCCAGCTCCCGGTTTTCTTGGACTCGGTCTGTGCTGGCCCAGCCTGCACTGGACTGAGATTCTCTTCTGCCTTGGTGCAACCGAACTTTCCTGCTGATCTAAGTTTTATTAGGCTGGAAAATGGTTTGAGTTCATCTTTTCACAGGTTTTGTCACTCTAGAATTTGGTAAGTCATTATTTAAAGGCATTTGGAGGGCATTGGGGGTGAACTCAGGTGAGTTCCTGTCTTTACTTCCCCATCTTGGTTTCACCTCCCGTTGTAGAATGATTTTATACACACACGCACACACACGTGTTATAGAAATGATTGTTTTATTCCATAAATTTAAAATGGAATTTAATGATTCAAAGAAAGGAATAATATGCAACAGGGATGTATTTGAATGAATGTTAGTATATAGGTAACAGATAATGAAACCATTTTTCCAAAAAGTAGCATATTTAAACTTAAGTTTATTATACCTTATCTAGCACTAGGCACACAATAGTTTCACAGTGAATACAGAGAAGACTAATACCTCTGGTGGGAGGGCTTTTCCAGCCCTTTTCAAGACTGCTGATTGACCATTGGTGTCCACCTGTCACCCAGTGCACATCTGTGGCTCCAAGAAGCTGTAGAATGTACATCACACACATTTGGTAGATGGGTTAAACTAGATTGAGGTTAACTGACTAGCCTCAAACCCATTAGTGAATTAGGGGAACATCTACTTCAAGTATGTGAATATTTTCCCCAGCAGAATGAATGGATGGGAACAATTTGTTCCAATGAACATAAAGACAGTTCAAATAGGTGCTATGGTGGGCTTAGAACTTGATCAGACATTGAAAATGCCAAGGTCATCCAGTGCATCTGGGGCCATTGCCAGACATCACAACTCTGTCTTGCTACTAGACTTTGATGACTGTGAAAAAGAGAGTGAGGCTGGCAGTTTTGTGCAAGTCTGACTCTCATATCTAACTGAGGTGCAAGTCAAGACATTACCCAATGATGTCATTGACTTTCTTTGAAAATGAATGAATAATGACAACTTGTTAATAGTTCATTGGGTTTCAAAAGATTATTTATTCATCTAGATCCCTTATGTTCTGACAAAGCTAATAACTAGATTTTAATTGCTCATAAAACATAAATATTTTTAGAGATATATGTTCTCATTGACCTAGGAAGCTCTAGCAGTGAAAGGTTCAATGACTTGCCTAGGGTAATAGAGTCATTATGTCTCTGAGTAGAGATTTGAGCATAGAACTTCCTGACTCCAAGGTCAGTCCTTTGTCTATTATGTTGTGCTACTTTTGTTATTGTTATAAATAATAATATTAATAACAGCCAAGTATTTATAATACCATAAGGGTGGTTCATAACATTGTTAGTGATAATTGTTTTGGACGCTTTTCATTTAAATATCTGTAATTCATCAATTTAAAAAAAAATAAAACCAATTATCTCATTCCTTAAGCTATACTGAATATGTAGTTGCTTTTTTTTCACATTGTAAAAATGAAACTTCATGTTTTCTCATTTATAATCAAACCATCTTCCATTTCTTCATATGTAAGTTCTGGGGAAGGGGAAAAAGAGTATTTAAGGAACCAACCCAATACTTGATCACAAAATTAAGACTTAGCTGGAAGTATTTTGCTGCTCCATTAATAACACATCAAATGTATTCTAAGGCAGAGAACCACAGATACTCCTGGGAAGTACAACCAAAGAAGAGACAGATGTTAGGCAATTTTGCTGCCAAAGTATACAAACATAAAGCAAATTTACAACATGTATCTCTATAATTTTGGGTGAGGATTAAAGTTTTATAATACCTTTGGTATTGTGCTAGACACTGTACTTTTTTATTATTTTATTATTATTTTTAAATGAGTGATGGTGGAGGCAGTTAGGGTTTAGTGAGTTGCCCAGTGAAACACCACTAGTGTCAAGTTCCTTAAGTCAGAGTTGAATTCAAGGTCCTCCTGACTCCAGAACTAGTGCTCTATCCACTGCACCACCTAGCTGCCCCTAGCAACTGTACTTTTAAAAATATAGCTGACTGCTTGTATTTCTTTTAGAGATACATCCAAACTGGAGAAGTTAGGAAAGTCAAAAATAGGAGGTTACATATAGGTGTGCATTTCATGTGTTCTCAAATAATATTCAGTGTTGGTGTTTATTTTTTTTCTTTCTCATCCAACAATTTGAGGGAATTCAGAGTCATAAATCACAGGATAATAAGATCACAGATTTAGAGCTGGAATAATCTTAAGGGAATCTTATCTAACGCCCTGGATTTAGAGATAAATAGTCTGAGACTGTATAAGATTCTGGGAAGATGGCAGAGTAGATCAGAATATTCCAGGCTTTCCAAATTTCTTTCACAAACAGACAGAACATTGTCTCAAAATGAAAAGAACACAGCAAAATGGCGAGGGTGGGGGAAAAGAGATTTTCTTGTAAAACAACTAGAGAGGATCTCAGGAAAGACAAGACCTCCAGGGGCTGAGATTTGGCCTGAGTGGAGTATAGGTACTTCCAGCTTATCTCTGTTGAATCAATAATGTACAGACCTTAGGGGCAGCTCCTGTGGGAAGGAGACTAGGTTTCAAGAACTTTCACCTCACAAAATTGTATCATATCACAAACTTGCATCTAACAGACAGCATGCAGATCCAATGGCTGAGTGGGGGAAGGTTGAAGAATACCCTGCTGTTTCCAGAAGCCAAGTGCTGCTGACCAGATGTGATCCTAGGCTATGGTTGTGGACAAAGAGGAGGTAAAATCTCTGACAGATAAAGGGAATTTTTCAAATTCATGCAGATAGTAAGTGATAGAGGCAGGATTTGATTCCAGATGCCCTGATTCTGAAGCCAATGATATTGCTATTATATATCAAAAGTATACTAAAAAAGTCAGGAGAAGATTGAAGTGGGACATACTGAATTATTTTAATCCTGATTAGACATTAAGACATAAATCTTTGATGAAAATATCAGCTGTTTACTTACTACATATCTAATTTGAATACAAAATTAGTTAATGCCATTTTGCTTTCAAATGTTTTCTTTGAATATCCATAGTGCACACTGAATCAAAAACTGTCTTCTTATTTTATTTTTGTGAAAAATATTCTGAATTTGTATTTATGTAAATCTTGTGCATGTATTAGCATACTACTTTCTGATATTTAATTCATCATTCTTGTTAAAATAAGAGCATTCCTTCTTCTTTTGATCCTAGTATTTCAGTAATATATACAATTGTTGAATATTTGGTGGGTTTATTTTGTATCATGCCATTTTATTAAAGTCCTAATTTTTCCCCACTTAATTTTTGTTGATTTTCTAGGGTTTTCTAAGTGAGTTATCATACCATTCACAACTAGAGATAATTTGCCTCCTTTTTGACATAAATTACTCAGTTAATTAATTTATTTTTTTATCCTATTGCTATTTATACTACTCTGTCAAATGACAATAGTGATAGTAGTAATCTCTTCTTCATTTTTAATCATTTACTCTTAGCTTCCAGAGATTCCTCAGTATAATTAATACTAGATCTCAAGGACATCAATTGACTCATAAAATGTGATTTTTGAATACTTGAAGCTAAAAAAGACATGAGCATTTCTACCTCATACTTCATGACTTTTTCTATTTTATGTGTTATAGACATTCATTAGCATCCTAAAGAATTTTAAAATAACAAAAGAAATAAAATATGTTGTTATATATACCAAATGTATAAAATGTATATAGACCAAATGTATAGGACTATATACAAAAATGTATATAGAACAAATGTATAAAATGTATATAGACCAAATGTATAAAATGACAGCTTGGTTGTTTGAGGTATTTTAAATTTCAGTCTTTTAAGGAAAGATAGTTTTATTCCTACGATGTTTAGAGTTTTTAATATAAATCTGGATTTTATTTTGCTGAATACATTGTTATACCTATTGGTGTAATCATATAAAGTTTTTTGTGTTGGTTATAAATACAATTTATTATTCTGTTTTCTGAATGTTGATCCATTTTTTAAACTTCTTGCATGGTTATAAATGAATAATTTTAAGGACGTAATTTTGAAATTCTGTTCCATGAAATTTATTTAATATCTATATCAAATATCTTGATCAATTAATTATAGTTATCTTTATCCACTTTATCTCTTTCTGACTTGGGAATGAGGACCATGTTTATCTCATCAAAAGAGCTTTATAGATTATCCTCTTTCTCTGGTTTAGAAATCAATTTATTTAGCACAAAAATATTTTACTATAATGAAATCTGAGTTCAAATCAAAGTAAAAGAAAAATTAGAAACCAATTTATTTAGCACAAAAATATTTTACTATAATGAAGTCTGAGTTCAAATCAAAGTAAAAAAAAAAAAGAACTGAGATTTACATGGCAAATGGAAGTACCCCAAACAGTGATAAATGTAGAACAGTGAATATTTAGTAGTACAGTTTGATTTTATGCATGTCAGAGCTAATAGAGGCATTATCTGCCATGTCAAGCTAAGTCATATTACTTGCCGCATTAGAACATAAAATATTTAAATTTAAGGCTAATCAATTGGACTTTAATTGGACTTTAACATTCCAGATTACTAATTTAATTCAACTTATCAAGTTAATGTTAAGGAGTACTATGTGTCAGGAATGTACAGAGTATAGATTACTTCTTTGTTATCACAAAAAAAAATCTTAAGCTTATTCACACTGAAGTATCAGAAAGAGCATCTGAATTAAAACATGAAATGGCCATTTTTGGTGTGTGTGATAACAAAAAAGGGAAGCAAATTAAATTTATACCTAAATTATTCATGAAACTCACATATTTGGTGAATATTTTAAAAAACCTGAGTATTTTAAATAGATTAATGCAAGATTCTGAAATTCATGTTAAAAAATAAAGTGACTGACTTAGAACTATATGTAATAATTTAAAAAATGTTATTTGGTTTCCCAATTTGAAAACATACTCTTGCAAATGAGGTAATAGAAAATAAAGACCTATTAATTTGTCAACTGATTACTTGACCAAAAATCATTCTTATATTTTGAAAACCTAAATATTCCTTGATATGAATGCTTAGGGAACCCATTTTCCATAGACAAATATGATATATTTAGTCTCTATTCTGTCTGAATGAAAATAGTTCATATGTTTGTTTTATGATGGTATGATGAAAAAATACCATAAAACTAAAAATTTTAAGTTTGGCTGCAGGTGAATAAAACATTTACTGTTATATAAAAAAAGATAACTTTTATCTATTATAACTTTATTTTTGAGAAACAGCATTTGCTTCTATTAAAGAAGCAAAATATTGATCTTGATTAGGGATTGAAACAGAATTGTGAGAGGTAACATCATCACTGGCACAGTGTTTTTAGAAGCTTCAAATTAAAAACAAATATGCAAAACTTAATAGTTTTATTAATAATATTAATATATTATTGTCATGACCATTACTTTGTGTGATGTGAAAATGATTTCATCCACAAAATTCTGTGTCTATTGTATCATTTCATTAGTTTATATTTGTTTATTATACACAATTTAATAACTTATTAAGTATTTCATTAAAATACAAGCAATGAAAATTATTTTTATAGCCTGATGAAAAATGGGAAAGGAAATTATAAGTGGAAGGAAAAACTGCAAAATGGAGAGATATATTTAAGGCATTTTCTATATCTGGTTGTAGATCAAAGATGTTAGGATCATGAATCACAATTTCTTCATGCTACATCTGAAGAAACTTCGATCCACAGAAGTGAGGTGCCAACCAAGGAGACAAAGGTAGTAAGTGTCAGAGAAAGAATATGAACCTAGGTCATCTGTCTCCAAGGTCAGTGCACTTTCCAATGTGTGATACTTTGAGAAGTGTGTGACACTGAGAAGCCCAAGAGACTGGAATACCACCAATACATCAAAAGCATATTTCATATTTTTTTGGGAAAAATACTTCATAAAAGTGTGGTGCCTTGTGTTCAAAAGGAAGAACAATCCCCACCAGTGGTAAGGACCCATGTTGAACTTGAAGGAAGTTCATGTAAAATGAAAAAAATAGAGATTTTGAAAAGAATTTCTGACATGTTGGAAGTGAATGATCACACATACACACACACATCTTGAAATTGATGTTAGAATACTTCTTGTTTTTACCATCACTTTTAGATTGCCCCTTTACCACAATAAATCAGCAATCCATTGTCCTTCAATTTTCAGTCAAAATTATCTGCCTGATCCCAATAATAGGGGATATCTTCTACCAAAATCCTTAAGTCATTCTCCTTTTCTCAAATGGCACCACATTCAGATAACCTTCTTCTTTTCCCCTAACTGCTACCCTTATATTAGGTGGATTAAACATACACATTGTTGATGCTCCCTTTAACTCCCATTCATTGTCAGATCTTGTTTTATCTCCACAGTGTAACACAACAACCCTTCTCCTTCTCACAGTGTTACTACCTTAACTCAAGCCTCATCATCTCTTCACTAGACTATTGCAATGGCTTCCAACTGGGTCTCCTGACTAAGGAAGGGCTCTCCTTACTGGGCTCCATCATACTCCCTGTTGCCAAAGGAATTTCTCTTGAATATGTATAATGTCACTCCCTAAACAAAGATCTTCAGTAGCTCCTTCTTGCCTCTAAGATAAAATATGTAATTCTGCTCTGTAAATTTTAAAGCACTGCATAATCCAGCTCTTACCTATCTTTCCAGCCTCACTTATCATTGTTTTCCTCACTAATTATTTACACCCTTGTTCCCCACACTCCTCTAATGTGCAATCCCATCAAACTTGGTTTCTTTTAATTTTTACTTTGCATACACTAAACATTCTCTGTTTTGTATGAAGGTTATTAATATTTGCTTTATGTTGGCTGTTACATGGCAAGCTCCTTGAGGGCAGTTTCCATATTTTAAAAAATTCTTTATATCCTATCTATTATTTAGCAAAATGATTTATTCACATATGTACTAAATAAATGTTTGTTGAATTTGATTAAATTCAAGTTTGAATATATTGGGGAAGTTTATACCATGAATATGGGGTGAGACTGCACTGATTGACTTTATCAGGAAGTATGGTAGCATAAACCTAATACTCACTGAAAAAAGCATGGGAAAATATAAGCTCTATGAATTAAGTTCATAACTCATTTTCCTGAGCATCTGAAAGAATACTGGGGAACTCCAAGAAATTAAACAAGGGAAAAAAGAGATACTAGACAAATAGAATCTTAAAATTATTATAAAATGATGACAAAATGATCATAAAGTTAAAGTTATGAATCTCCCCTCTCTCTTTTTTACTGTCCTATGATGGATTGATCTCTTGACTTTGAAGAATCTCAAGCCAGAGTTTTGTGGAAGGAATGAAAGAATAAGAAATGGTGAATAAGGCTGGTGGAGTTGGATCTTATCTAGACCTAAGATCTTGAGGCTGAGGGTTTTCATGATGCCAAAGATTTGAGTTGATGCAAAGTTTGCTGACAATCTCTTAATTATACCAATGGAAGCAATACTATTCTATTGTTATAAACCTTGCTTTTAAGAAAAAGACTGTGTGTGTGTGTGTGTGTGTGTGTGTGTGTATGCATGTTTTACTGGTTTCACTCTGAAAAGACTTGGTATTATTAAATTCAAAAGTTCTCAAGTTTGTAAGACTTTTAGTAAGTTAGCTAAGTCTAGTAAGGAGTTATTTTAACAAGTTGGATGAACATTTGTTATTACTATATTTTTTAAAGTATTAGAATATTGTTAGAAGGAATTTAAGAGAAAAAAGTCAATTCCCTTGAGGCTGAGAACCAACGGGGAATGAATCATCAACCTGTGAACATAGAGGGAAGTAGAGCCATCAGCCAGGCCAGAAAAGGTGTGAAATGTAAATTGGACCCAGTGGGTGTCAGTCATTATAGCTCTGCAAAGAGTCTGAGAGTTCTCATGTTCCCTGGGATGACTCTCAGGCTGTGAGCCAGAATTTTGTGGGTAGTGTGATTTGGTGCACAATATTTGAAACCAGAAAAATAAGGCAGTTAGCCTGAAGAGCTCAAGCAAGAATCACATGCAAGAGAAGCTCTTGATTTGTCCATTAGGAACCATATAAATTGGACCTCTATTGGTCTGACTTGGTCAGATATGCAGGAACTGGGGCTGAGTCAAAGGAAAAAAAAATTTGTCTATACCAGTGGAGTATTCTAATCTACTACCTAGAAATAAAGGTGAACTGGCATGAGAACAGAACTTTCAATACCAGGCTAAGATAAGATCAAATAGCATTCCTTTGTAAAATTGTCAAATAGAATTGTATATTATTTGAGCTTTTATTACACTAAAAACACCAGAATGTTTTTCCAGATAAACTAAAACTAATATATTTGTAAAATATAATATATAATATTATTTATAATATATTTGTAAATATAATATATTTAAAGTTGATTCCTTAAATCCATGGGTAAAATTTTACATTTATTCCTAATATTTCACCTTAGATTCTACCCAATCTTCAGCATGTCAAGATCTTTATGAATCCTGAGCCTGCCATGTAGGATGTTTGGTTACCATAACAAATTCCTTACCTTCAAAGTAGATAAGTATACCATCCTTGCCTTTATGCAAAGTGTTAATAAAACTATTAAATAGTGTAAGAGAGCACTTCACTGGAATTTTCCTGCCAATTTGACTGTGAATCCAATCATTTCAGCTGCATGCATATTCATGGCATTGTATAGTCATTTAATTCACATTTGTATATCATTTTCATAAAAATAGCATAGCACTTCATGCAATACCTTCTCTAAATGTAGGCAAACTTCTCTGATCTACAAGTTTAGTTACCTTGTCAAAAATATGATTATTCTGTCATGGCTCACTTTTGATTAATCCATATTTATTTTTGTGATCTCTGATTTCTTTTCTGCCTGTTTACTAACCATCTTTTTAATAACACATTCTAATTTTTCCTCCCAGGAATTGAATCAAGCTCATTGGTCTATAACTTGCAGATTTCCTTTTTTTTCCTTGCTTTTTTTTTTGAAAATCAGAACATATATTCTCCAACTCGTTATTATTTGATGATCCTTTAAATGTTACTGATAAGCCCAGAATTTAGTTCATCTGGATTAGGTGACTTGAATTAAGCAAGAGAAACAAAATGTCTTTATATTACCTCCTTACTTATCTTTTGTATTAAAACCCCAAAAGTCTTTTTTGTTCTATTTGACTAGTAAGGAAAGAAAATATAAGGAAATTTAAAAAAATGTGAAGCTTTGTATTCTTTCCATTGTCAATGAGTTTGATCTCAATTCAAAATAGGAACCAGTCCTAGCCTTCTTTGAGCTTTCTCTTTTCCCCAGAATAACTAAAACACACACACACACACACACACACACACACACACACACACACACACACACACACACACCCCAAGCATTCTGATCTTATTCCTACAGGATTTTGTCATACCATATTTATCCTGTTCTCTGCCTTTTCTTGTTCTTCTCTACATATTTTCTTAAATAAATTCATTGCTGATTTTTCTGCATATTTACCTGTCTTTTCAGACAGCTCTCATTCTTCTCCCTTATTTGGATTGTTTACCTTTAGATATTTAGTATTTCATTCTTAAGCATTTCCTATATATCTTGGTCTAACTCCCTCTATACAGTTTTTTTCCATGAGGTCTTTATATTTTCTCTAAAATGATAAAAAAAAATCTGTCCTCTAAAAATTTAGGGTGCATGTCAGATTATGTTTAACTTTCTTCTTTTCTTTCACAACTATAGGGCGGAGTGACCACTACCCTCCAAGTGAAGAAGTGACAGAATTAAGGAAAGTTTTTACCAATGCCTGGGTCTGCAGGTTAGGAGTGGAGCTCAGTGTTCCAAAGGACTATAAGGTAGCAGGATAATGAAAAGTGATGTGATATTTGGGTTAAGAAGCTGCAAATTTAGTAGCTGAGTCTATTCTCAGTGTCTTGTTATATAAGCTTTAACATCAAGGTGGGTATACCATCCAAAAATTCAGACTTCAACCCTACCCTGCAGATTCCTGTTCATATTTCCTCAAAAATTCTGCAAAGGCATGTAAAGAGCCAACATGTCTTCTTTTAGGTCTCAATATTGTGGATCCCATGGAGCATTCTTCACTTATCTATCCATTATCTCACTGTGTTGCATATCTACCTCCTCTGGTTGTGCACTCCTTTGATGATGTACGCTTCATCTCCAAAATTCTTAGTGCAAACTTGCTTCCAACATTTATCTCTCTATTGCCTTTAGGGTGACCTTCAATTTTAACTCTGCTTTTGATACTTCATGGTATATCCCTAAAATATTTATTGGTTGAGTGAGATGTTTAACTATTTTGGAGATTATAGTATCCTTGATTAATAACAGCACTGTGGTTAAGTGCCTACTATGTGCCAGGTACTGTGCTGTGTCCTTTACAAATATCTCATTTAATGCTCACAAATACCCTAGGAGGTGGGTGTTTTATATTATTGTTGTTATTCCATTTTAACAGATGAGGAAACTGAGGCAGGCAGAAGTAAAGTGATTTGACCAGAGTCATACAGATAGTAAGTATTTGAGGCTGCTTTTGAACTTAGGTCTTCTTCCCTCCAAGTTCAGCACTCTGCACACTGTGTCATCTATTTGCCTCATAGGAGAATATTTGTCTTAGAAAGCTGAGTCAAAGATGCAACCAAGGTGGTTGAGGAAAGACAGTGACTCACCTGAACTCTCCTTAAAACTCCTTTGAATACCTTTAAATAATGCCATAAAATTATTCCTAGTACAGTAGAACTTACAAAAGGACAGGAGAAATAATTTTCCAGTCAAAGGCAACTTAAAAGGTCAGCAAAAATGTCTGTTATATTGAGGTAAGAGAGGAGCACAGTCCAGCACAGGCCTCAAACTAGGTTGGGCATCAGTCAACGAGGACAAGGTCTTGGGAGCCACTGAGTCAGCAGGATCAACAGCTGCTTCTAGAGCTCTCAATTCACAGATGGTAAGGGGATCAAATAACTGATCAAAAGGAAATTAGAAGGGTCTTTCTGATGTTACTGGGAGAACTATGCTGTTGCTTTACTTATACTTAGATTTGGGCCAAAGTCCTGGGAGGAAGTCCAATGGCAAGTAGGGGCACTAGAACACCAGGGCTTGCAAGCTGCAATAGATCAGGGACCCTAGCTATAGTTCTAAGGCAGAAAAGAGAGCTTGTGATCACTCATAGACCAGAGCACAGTCCAGTAGATCGCTTAGATCATACCACCATGGAAAAACTGAAAACTTATAGGTCCCTAGAAGTATCTCTGAAAACACCTTCACAAAAATCCTGAAGCTTGGGACAGTGCACCCTTCATCTTGGAAGTAGAGTTGCACTTTAACAAAGAGTTAAAAGTCAAGAAATAGACTGGAAAAATGAGGAAACAACAGGAAAAAGATCTTATCGTAGAAAGTTACTATGGTGATAAAGATCAAAACGCACACTCAAAAATCAAAGCTCCTACATCCAAAGCTTCAAGCTTGTGTTTATCCTTTGTTTTTGAAGAGGACCATGACATCAGGAAATGACGACATGACTTGCAGTTGACTTTGATTTGAGTGAGGGAGGACTAAGCAAGGTCACCAGTCTTACTTTCTTCTCCAGAGTCATCTGGATCCAGTGGCCAGGTATTCATCAAGACAATTAGAGATGGCCTAGAATGTAATGGGGTTCCCTGGCCTTTCTAGGCTAAGGCCTTTTCAGGTTCTCACGTTGAGTGATGTAATGTCCATTCAGTTAATAAGCCTCTATAAGAAAAGAGTCAAGGTCTTTTTAAATAGAAAGAATATTTTTTTAAGAAATTGACTACCCAAAGATACAGTAAGACTCTATAAGAGTGCAGTCTGTTAAAGAAATGAGTCAAAGGAAAAAAACATAAATTGGCCTCAGGTCATGGAAGGGTTCAAAAATATTTTGAAAATCAAAAAAAAGAGAGGTAGAGGAAAAATTGGGAAGAGAAAGGAGCGTGATTCAAGAATATCATCAAAAATGAGTCAACAGCTTGGCAAATGAGACACACATACAAAAATACTGAAGAAAATAACACCTTAAAAAACAAACTAGACTAAATAGTAAAATAGGTACAAAAATCCCATAAGGAGAAGAATGCCTGGAAAAACAGAAATAACAAAATTAAAAAAAAAAGAGGCACAAAATTTCATTGAAATTAAAATAACTGCTTAAATAGCAGAATTGGATCAATGGAAAAGGAAGTACTAAATCTCCCTGAAGAAAATAATTGCTTAAAAATTGGAATTGAGCAAATGGAAGCTAATGGCTTTGTGAGAAATAAAGAAGCAAACAGGGGTTTGGGAGCCAAGATGGCGGAGTAGAAAGACTCACCTATGCTAGGTCCGAACCCACAGCCCATAGATTTCCTGTAAAAAGAACTCCTGACAAATTCTGGAGCAGTGGAGGCCGCGCAGCAACACAGTGAAGGAGATCTCCGCTGCAGAGAGCCCTGAAGAACCGACCGCAAAGGTACCCCGGGTGGGAGCGGAGCCCTGTCCTGTGGAGCGCTCCCCTCCCCCGCCCCGGCCACGCGGCACTGAGAGGAGCCAGCAGAGCCCTGCAGGCATCGGGGACCTGAATCTCCGGCAGCTGCGAAGGTCCCACCACCCACAGACGCACAGGTCAGTGAGAGAGACGGGCTGAGAGGGGAGCGGGGGATCTCCGGGACTCGGACCCCCTGGGAAGCGGCCGCTGCGGCAGAGGCTGAAGCAGCTTGGCCAGAGACTCCCAGAGCAGGCTGGAGCTCCACCCCAGCTCCACTACAAAGGATCTCTGTATAAACCCCCTGAGGGAAC
>CM053771.1:411123136-411135701 GCA_028658325.1 Potorous gilbertii | reverse complement strand
GTGAAAATGAATGTAAAAAGTTAAATAAATTTATTTAAAAAAATAAAAAATAAAAAAGAAAAAAAAAAAAAAAAAAAAGAAGCAAACAAATAAAAATGGCCAAAAGAATGAAAAAAAAGACAACAATGTGAAATATCTCATTGAAAAAGTAACTGAACTGGTAAATAGATGCCAGAGACAAAAATTTAAAAATTATTGGACCATCTAAAAGTCATGAAAAAAAAGAGAGCCTAGATATCATCTTTCAAGAAATTATCAAGGAAAACTGCCTTGATATTCTAGAACCAGATTGTAAAATGGAAATTGAAAAAATCCACCTGTCACCTTCTGAAAGAAATCCCCCCCAAAAAACTCCCAGGAATATTGTAGCCAAATTCTGGAGCTCCCAGGTCAAGGAAAAATATCCTGCAAGCAGCCAGAACAAAACAATTCAAGTATAATGGAGCCACAGTCAGGACAACACAAAATTTTGCAGGTTCTACATTAAAGGATGTAATACAATATTCCAGAGGTCAAAAAAGCTAGGATTACAACCAACAATCACCTACCCAGCAAAACTGAATATAATTCTTAAGAGGAAAAAATGGACATTTCAATGAAATAGAGGACTTTCAACAATTCCTAATGAAAAGACCAGAGCTGAATAGAAAATTTGACTTTCAAATACAAGACTCAAGAGAAACATAAAAAGGTAAATTGGAAGGAGCAATCATAAGAGATTTAAAGATTTTAAACTCTTTACATTCCTACATGGGAAGATGATACTTGTAAATCATAAGAACTCTCATTATTAGAGCAGTTAGAAGGAGTATATATAGACAGATGGCACAAGGGTGAGTTGAATATGAAGGGATAACATAAAAAATGGATGAGAAAGAAATACACTTGGGAAAAGGAAAAGGGAAAGGTAGAATGGGGTAAATGATCTAACATAAATGAGGCAAGAAAAAACCTTTTAGTGGAGAAGATGAGGGAGGCTAGAGAGTGTGAGTGAAACTTATTCTCATTGGAGTTGGCTCAAAGAGGGAATATCACACACACTCACTTGGGTATAGACATCTCTTACCCTACAGGAAATTAGCAGAGGAAAGGGGATAAGAGAAGAGGGGAGTGATAAAGGGAAGGGCAGCTATGGGGAGGGTGTTGTAAGAAGCAAAACACGTTTGAGGAGGGACAGGGTGAAAGGAGAGAAAGAGTAGAATAAAGAAAAGGGGAAATAGGATGAAAGGAAATACACTTAGGAATCTTAACTGCTAAAATAATTGAATCAAGTTTCTCTGATAAATGCCTAATTTCTCAAACATATGGAGAAATAATTCAAATTTATAAAAAATATAAGAGCTATTCTCCAATTGATGGACAATCAAAGAACATGAACAATTTTCAGATGTGGTGGTTGAAGCCATCTACAGCCATGTGAGGAAGTGCTCTTGACTGGAGAGCTATGGATTGAAATAATTCTAGAATTCTATCTCATATCTATTAGATTGGTTGGTGGGACCTAAGGGGAAGGTGACACATGTTAGAAGGGAGCTCAGGAAAGGGGCACATTGGTTCATTGTTGCTGGCGTTGTGACCAGATTCAGCCATTTTGTAGAGTGATTTGGATTATGCCCAAGGGGTGCTATAGAACTAAATCAAATATAGAACTTTTGGTCTAGTAGTACTACTGATGAGTCTGTGTCTGAAAAGAGATATAAAGCAAAAAGGAAAAGGACCTAAGTGTACAAAAATATTCATAACAGCTATTGCCTAGTGGCAAAGAGTTGGAAATTGAGGAGATGCCCACCAGCTGGGGAATGGTTGAATGGATGGTAGTATATGATTTTGATAGAATGTTGTTGTGCTATGGGAAATGGTAAGCAGGGTGCTCTCAGAGAAAGTTGGAGAGACTTACAGAAGCTACTGCGAAGTGGCATGTACTGTGTACAAGGTAACAGCAACATTGTAGTATGATCAGCTGGAATGACTTGGCTATTCTCAGCAATGCAATGGTCCAAGACAACTCTGAAGGACTTATGATGTAGGATGCTGTACATTCCCAGAGAGGGTACTGATGGTGTCTGAGTACAGATTGAAGCATGCTTCTTTTTGCTTTCTTTGTTTTTCATGATTGTTTTTGTCTACGTTTTCCCACATGATTAATATGGAAATACGTTTTGCATGTCTGTGTATGTGTAGCCTATGTTAAATTGCTTGCCTTCTAAGTGGGGTGGGGCGGGTGGGATGAGGAATGAACCAGGGAGAGGGGAGAAAAATCTGGAACTCAAAGTTTTAAAAGTAAATATTGGAAGTTGCTTTTATATGTAGTTGGGGAAATTTTTTCAAAAGGTAAAAAGAAAGAAAGCTGAACCTTTGTTTTGACATGAGGTTATAGCAAGCACTGGAAAATTGCATAAAAGTAATCTATTCTGCATTATTTTTCAATTCTGGTCCAATTCCTTGTCCGACAGTGGTATCTTTCCAAGATGTATGCATTAGTGGATTTCTACACATATTCACTCTGTCTTATTCTGGACTATAGTCCTTCTTGATCTACATTTTTGTTTTTCCTGTGTAGAGTTAGTTTGAACATTTTTTTTTTACTGACTATGGATCTCATCTAGGAGACCTTTCAGCGTTCTGGGGCTGTTTGCAATAAGCACAATTTCAACTGGAAAAAAAAAATAAAAACAAACAGAATCTCGGTAAATAGTGTCAAATTCAAATACAAAAAGGGGCCTTTATAGCATGCATTTTGACTTAGAAAACCACATGTTAATATTATCTATGTTTTATTGTATTTTGATTTATTTTGTGAAATATCTGATTTGAGCAGCATTCAGGAATATTGTGGGCTACCTACAGGCTGCATGCTGTTGTGTGCTTGTCTTTTGTTTTCAAAGAGGACCATGATATCAAGATGATGACATGACTTGCAGTTGATTTTGATTTGAGTGAGGGAGAGCTATTCAAGGTTACCACCCTCACTTTCTTCTCCTGAGCCATGTGGTTTCAGTGGCCTGATACTCATCAGGATGGCTGGAGATGGCCCAGGATGCAATGAAAGCTTGGTCCTTTCAGGCTATGGTCTCATAAAATGATTAATACCTCTAATCTAGGTCACTTCATCAGCTAAAAGAAATGTTTTTATCATTTGTACCCAACACTGGCAAATATGTTAGGTGGATATGCATCTCACTCTTTTATTTCTTACCTGATACTATTATTAGAGCATCTCTGAGTTGAGATATGGCTGTTGTTATAACTTTCAAAGGAATTATTCATGACTATAAAATATACATAGGCCACAGTTGTTGGAAGAGACCTTTAAAGTGATATCTTGATTAAAGATGATGAAGATGATGATAACTTTTAATATCACCTACTATGTGCCAAGCATTGTGCTAAGTGTTTTACAGATATTATTTAATGTTATCCTCAGGATAACCTGGGGAGATGCTAGTATTATTCACACTTCACAGATGAAAAATTGAGGCAAATAGTGATTAAGTGACTTGCTGGTGTCTAAATATGGTTTTGAACTCAGCTCTTATGGAGTGGCTCAAATTCAAAAGAGAGCATTCCCCCAAAATGGTAAGAATCATGTTGACTTCAGGTCTTCTTAATTCCACATCTAGTGCTCTATATCCATTTTGTCATTTAGATGCCTTCTATCTAAATGTCTGACAAAATCAATACATTTTCCTAATCAACAAACAATGAACATGGTGGGATCTTACGTTGTCTTTACCTTTCAGTCAATTGGATGACTAAAAAGATGTATGCCCTTTATAAAGTATTCTTTGGGAAGCCCTGGCATGCTTTCATTAAAGATGTTCTTGGTACATGTGTAGATTAGACTTAAAACATTTGTTTAGATTAGAATATAAACAGGTGGGCTTTATTGATCACTTCTTTTCTTACTAAAAATGTCCATGCTGCCGTTTTTTAGATAGCTTGAAAATTGATCCATCAGTCCTTAAAAATGTTGCTGCCTCTAGCACAGACTTCCTTTGTGAATACTTGGTCTAATGCATTTGCTTTTCCTGTCTTTGTTTTCTTTGGTGTCATTTTTAATTCCTGATGATAGCAGTGACTTGTCTGAATGTGATAGTTCTATTATCATTGATGGAGAAAAGATTTTGTCATAATAATTTTGACAGATCTTTTTCATTTTTCACCTATTCACTGTCCTTTGAATCTGGCCGTGGTGTTATCTAGATGATATATCTTAGTTGGGTCACCTTACAAGCTTTTTTTTTTTAAACTTACTTTCCCTGATACTTCACTATTTTATGATGTAATGCTGTTCATAATTTTCTGCCATTTTCTATACAAGCTTTTATAAATGAGTCTTACTCTAAACATGTATTGCTCTTGGCTGTTAGATATCTTGGCTTGTTAAAGAGATCACGTATTTGCTAGGCAAGGGAGTTTCTTGGTTCACTTGGTATCCTTATTATGTCAATTGATTTATATTGGTTGAAATACACTGATGATATGATAGATTTCTTCTCACATTTCCCAATGATAGCATTTCTTACCTTAACCCTCACCCAAGTCTCCCCCCGCCAAAAGTCCTTCTTTGTAAATGGAAGTAGTTCACTTTTTTCAACTTCAATACCTTGTTTAAGTAGGACAAGTTGCAGTCACTTGTGTATAATATCTTTTCACTTCTAATCTTTTTCTTAACGTGGCATTGATTCCAACCTTTGCAGTAAGTCAATAGTCTGATTGCACACAAACAGTTGTTCTAGAATGTCTTCATTTGAAACTGTTTTTTAATACTTGTTATGATATAATCAATTTTTTATGATTGTATTTAATGATGGCCATGCCCAGAGTCTCCTGACTGTTCTTGAAGAAATAATTGATGACATATAGACTTGAGAATTCTATGCTGTCTATATGCTTATTTCATGTTCAAGTGATATCTATATCTCTATCTATCTATATATAAATTGCACAAAAGGACAGGTGCCACCCAGTGCTGAGTGACATTTTGTATTTCCTTTTCTTATGTGAGTTGCCATCATAAAATGATTCATTATCTATTTTTTCAACCACCAAATAAATTTATTTTGTATTTTGCAAAGTTGCCGTAGTTAAAGGATTCATTATATACTTGTATAATTTGGCAAAGAGATTGGAATGGTTTTCTATTACATTCATCAGGTCATTTTATAGATGAGAAACTGAAGCAAACAGGGTTGTGACTTGTTCAGGGTCACAGAGTTAGTGAGTGTAGATTAAGGCCAAATTTGAACTCTAGGAAGATGAGTCTTTCTGACTCCAGGCCCATCACTCTATCCACTATGCCACCTAGCCGTAGATATATTATGAGCAAAAATAGTACAATTCTCCCAACCCAAAAAGCTTAAATTCAAATGGAGGAAGAAAATAACTACAAGGCTGCTGAAGTAGGGGATGAAAGGTACTGTGGAGAAGGGAGTGCCATTATGGAGGAAGAGTGGAAAAAGTCTTCACAGAACTGAGTGGAACTAGAAATAAAGTGAGGCTTGTCCAGGCACTTCATTAAATGGTGGCCTAGGGGCAGGTATAGTGGATAAAACACTGATCTTCGAGTCACAAACTGATTGTAAGCCCATCACTCTATCCCCTATGCCTCCTATTCACTTAAATGAGTTAGTTTGGACACGATAAATTTTTTTTTAAGTTGTGGCAAATCTTCTAGTGATAAGTCTTACTTATCAGTAGTAAGTAGGTCAATCCTCAGACAACAGACACCCAGTCCATTTCTCAGCCTGTACTAAAAGCCTTTATGACTCAGGAGGCCCTGCAGGAGCTTGCTCTCCCATTGGCATAGCCAACAGGTGGTTGGCTTGATACAACAGATATTGTGCTTGACTTGATATCGATAAAACCTAAGTTTGATTCCTGATTCAGGTGTTTGACTTTCCAGAGTCACACAACTGACAAGTGACTTAACCTCTCTGTACTTGGTTTTAATGATTTGTAAAGTAGGAATAACATTAGTACCTATCTCACAAGGCTATTGTGAGGATTAAATTCTCTAACATATGTAAAACATTTTACAAACCTTAAAGTTTAATGGTTGTTGACATGTCAATTATTGATAATGAATGATTAATGATGTAAGAATTATTAATAATAATCCATCACAAACATTTATGAGACACCTACTTAGTGCTAGGCATTGTGCTAGCTGCTGAGAATAGGAAGGCAAAAAAGGAATCCATCTTGCCTTCAAGGAACTTATACCATATTGGAGATGACAACATGTCTACAAAATATTCAGAAAATCTAAAAGGTAAAATTGAAGGAAGAAACTAGCCATAACACAGTGAGACATGGCAGTACAACTAGATTATCAGTATCATCAATTTCATTAGTGATATTAGTCTTTAGATGTATTTTTGAATGATTGATTTCTTTTTCCCTTTTCTTAATTTCTTCATAGAATTGCTTAAAATTGTCAAAGTGGTTACCTGGGCTTTCTGGTGGCCACACAACATAATGAGACTATTTGTGTATATATTACTTTGAGGCATGTCTCTGGGCCATTGACCTGGTGAGGAAGTTCTCAAGTGTATTTAAACCCTAAGAGCATTTATTAAACAATCATTATGTACCAAACACTATGCTAAGCAGGCGAGCTATCAAAACAGTCCCTGCCCTCAAGAACCTTAATGAGTGAAAACAACATTAAAGATGGAAGAGAGAAATACTGTCTGCAGAATGGCTTGTAAATGTGAGGAAGGGGACTGGGTCTGGGTAAGATAAGACAAAAAAAAATCCTTACATATGGGAACCCAAGATGCCAGGGTCAGAATCTTGCATCCAGGGGGAGGGGAACAAGTAGATGAGGTGCCATGATACAATATGTCTTATTCCATTTAATCTCTACTCTGATATGTCATTATGATATAAGGGTAGCCCTTCTGTCTTGAAGACCATGTCTTCAAGGGAAGTCTGTTAGGATTTTGATTAGTCCCTTTCTATGGTTCATATCTGTGTCATTGAGGAAGCAACCTAGCTAAATTTGGGTAGGCTTATCACTAGAAAATAGGCTATCAGATAATTAATTTTAACTATCAGCATCTCATGAAAAATAGAAAGATTAGAATTGTCTAGGTAGAGGGAGTAGTGCCCAGACCAGTGAAATCATGGACACCTGAAATAATCAAGTAATTAATAAGTCTTTTTACAATGTCAGTAGAAAGGAAATTTAGTCAAACACAAGCTTGGGAGTTGGCAGGCTTCCTCCTTGAAGATTTATTTTAAAAACATACAAACAAAAATATCTTTTCAAATTGAAATAATAGCTTACTGAATTTGCATTATTGACAGTGACAACAGACATAAGATTAAACATGAGTCATGTTATTCCCTTTTTTGGTGGATTTCTTGCTCACTTTGAGAAGTAAAACTGAGTCCTCTAAACCAGTATCCTTGGAATATCTAAAAGGAGACATTGAAAATCACTGATTACCCCTCTTCCCTTAGTGTGGACAAAGATGGTGGCAATCTCCTACATTTGCTTATCTTCAGATGTAGTCCTATATATATCCAGGATCTGTTTTAATATGAGAACTCCTTCCATGAATCCACATCTTACCTAACATAATTACAGAACTGCTGAAAGTTAGAGAGGTTAACTAACCTTCCCACAATTCCATAGCTGGTTATTTTAAGATTTGGGATTTGAAGCTAGTTCATCTTCACTCCAAGGTCAGTACATAATGCATTATGTCATGTTGCTTCATTTTAGACACATTCTCTCCCGAATAATAAGTCACTTATTATCCAAAAAGCACTATGTTAGAGGCAGACTGAACTTTTCAACTTTGGTTCCACACTCATAAATTGTATTACTGCATAGAAAAATCACTTAACCCCATTAAGTCTCAGTTTCTCCGTCTGCAAAAGTAGAGATAGTAAAATTCCTATGGATGTTATGAGGAAAGTATTATATAAACATTAAAGTACTCTAAATCAGATAATTGAGAAAGCCAAAGAAATAGTGCCTATCGATGAGAGGCAAAGGATAAAGTCTAAGTTGTTAGTGGATTTATTCAGATGTAGAGCAAAACATTCTGGATGACTCAATGAGTCAATGTCACAGCAACTTGTTCATGTGGGCATAAATAAATACATTGATAAATAAATATACATATACATACATACACATGCATTTATGTAGGGAGACAGAGAGAAAGAGAGAGATGACAGAGAGGGAGAGAAAAAGGGAGAGAGAGAGAGAGACAGAGAGATGGAGAGGGAGAGGGAGATGGGGAGAGAGAGAGAGAGAGAGAGAGAGAGAGAGAGAGAGAGAGAGAGAGAGGGAAAGGGAGAGAGAGAGAGAGTTAACGGACAGGAGCCCAGTTCCATGCAGATTCACTAGATCTGAGAAAACTTTGAACAACCGTGGAGGCCACAGATAAGGGGGTCATATTACTTTATTATGGATGGCAGAAGATTAAGACAGAGATTGGGGAGGGGTATCCATCCACCCCTACAGCATCCCCAGCATTCTGCAATCACTTAACAGTAGTCGTTGATTTATAGAGAAACAGACAAAGAAGGCAACATGCCAACAATAAGCTCATAAGTTTACATTAACTATGGTTATATAATGATGTGTCAGCATAGAGTAAGCGCAGTGGGCATGTTAAGCTTATCAGCATAGCTCAAGTGCAGAGTGAGTGTTCATGATTCACGGATCCTGGCTGTTTGTATCAGAACAAATCCATGCCACCTTACACAAAATAGTTTATACAAAATATACACAAAATTAATCCAAGAAAATTTAGAGTCAGAGGCATTAGCAGCAGCTTCAGTGAGACAAAGGCATTGTGGTAGGACTGTAGTAGGAGATTAATATTATTATTAATAACTTTTATTAATAGTAAATTAAATAAGTTCTTGTACTTAAATGATGGTTTGCACAGCTCTTTTCTTTTTCTGGAGTGTTTTAATCCACTTAAATTTTCCTCTGATGTATCATTGTTTCATCAAGGTAATGCTGATATCTTAAAGGCTATAATAGGGGAATAAAAAGTTTGGATAGACCTCCGATTATCTGCCTGACAATGAACTATAATATGTGTGGTCCAAGGAATAGCCTAACTAAGTTTGGATAGATTTATTACTAGAAAATTATATACCAGAGGATGAATTTTTATGACAAAACATCATTAAGACATCTATTAAGGAAAAAAAAAAGAAATTGTATTGCCTGTAAATGTCTTTTTCTTTTACAAGAAGCATCCTTCATCAGTAAGCAGGGAGACAACAAGCATTCCTAAACCTTAATCTGTATCCTACTTCCCCACACCTCTCCCTCCAGTAAGGCTCTTAACTTACCTTCCCCAGTCTTCAGGTCAAAGCAAATAAAGTAGAGCGCAATGAATGAGGGACCAAATTACTCTATAGCCTAAGGGAATGTGTTGCGAAGAAGTAACACCTGGAAAGTTCCCAGACATACAAGGTGCAGCTGCAATTAACCCTCCAGCTTTGTACCTGGAAACACTGCTCTACTTGATCATAATTGTTAATTAGTTAATTTCATCTGTTTCAGTGTCTTTTCTCATATTTGAATTAAAATCAAAATAGAGAAGACCGGTAATTGGTTTTAACCTTTTATTGATTGAAACTCATTTAATTCTAAAAAATTGTCATAGCAATGCACAAAATTGTTATTCCACATAGAGTTAGATATAGTCTCTCTCTATCCACTATTAACCTAGAATTTGTGGATATGGACAGGATTCATTAACATTGAGTGCTGAAATTTCTGAAAATGTAATAAAGTAATTTCTGTCTTGTAACGTATTTCTCTTAATATATGTACTATTTCTCAAATACTAGCCAAAACAAAAACAACATTGACTTTATAGAATAGGAATGGACACATGGCCATCCACAATGACAAAACACAGGTCTCTGATTTTCCCCAGACTGAAGAATCAGCAATTTCTTATGCTGAATATGAAAGTAGGCTGCAAAGCCACTCATTTAATTAGTCTATCTGATCAGCGCATAAATAATTTTCTGGTCTTCTTTTGGAATTTTCAAGTGGTCCTTATGATGCACATCTTTTGCTAATGAAATAGAGGAAAAAAAATAAAAATTATTAAGATGACAGGACAAAAATTCCACTTTTATAAAGATAGTTTTTAGCCCTAAATTATTTATATTGTTTTTATGCAGAATTCCAACCTCTTCTGGTAGATAAGTGATTAATTAATTCTCGCTTTTATTTTCTTAATAAAGATTTGAATATGGAGACTGGACTACTGTGTTTATTCCCTTTCTCAAATCTTGCATAGTTATACTGCAAAGAAATTTTTATTTTGGTTGGGATTTCGAGAGAGGAAAAAAACGATCTCTTGGTAGGTTACTCTCCCTCACCATGCTTACTGATAATAGGTGGTAGAGGAACAGGTTGCTTCAAAGCTTTGCCATCCTGAAGTTGGATATAACATAGATTACTTTCTCTTTTTTTGCTTTAAATAGTATTTTATTTTTTTCCACAATTACCAATCAAGAAAAAAATTAGCATTCATTTTTACAAGATTTTGAGTTCCAAATTTTTTTGCCCTCCCTCCCTTCCTCTCTTCTGAAAATGGTTGGCAGTTTCATACATGGTTTATACATATGCCATCGTGTAAAATATATTTCTATATGCATCACAGTTGCAGAAGAAAAAATAGATCAAAAGTTTAAAAAAAAAAGAATGAAGTACTTGAAACAAATAACCTTCCATCTGTATTTAAAGTCCATCAGTTAGTCCTTTATCTGAAAATCAGTAGCATTTTTGTTCTTGAGTTTTTTATATTTGACTTAGATCATTGTGTTGTTGAGAAAAGCTGTCATCAATAGTTGATCATCACATGACGCTGATACTGTGTACAATGTTTAGCTCATTCTACTCCCTTTGCTTGGCACCAGTTTATACAGGTGTTTTTTTTTCCAGGTTTTTCTTGGTTTTTGTTTTTCAGGTGTGTTTCTCGTAAGCAACATATGGTAGGATACTGTTTTTGGATCCACTTTGTTATCTGTTTCCATTTTATGAGAGTTCATTTACATTCGTTTTTAGGATCACTCCCCGAGTATTTCCCTCTATTACATTCATTCTCCTATTTGTCCTCCCTCCTTTCACCCTTCTCCCTATCACCAATGTTTTTTTTTCTATCACCTCTCCTGATCCCCCTCTCTTTTGTCAGTCCCCTCAATTAGCTTTCATACTTTCTTTTCGGTATTCTTTAAGGAGTTGTTTTCTTCCATGAATTTTTGGATCTCCTTTTTCATTTGATCAGCTTTACTTTTTAAGTAGTTTTCTAAACAGCTAAGTTCTTTTTCATAATTCTCTTGCATCGCTCTCACTTCTTTTCCCATTTTGCTTCTACTTCTCTCATATGATTTTTAAGCTGTTTTTGAGTTCTTCCATAAGAAGAGGTTTGGGGTTTCAGTTGGGGGGTTGCCCACAGGTGTTTCGACATTATCGTCTTCTGAGCTTTTATCTTGGTCTTCCAAAGGAACCATAATGATGTTCTATGGTCAGATAGTTTTTTTCCTGCTCATCCCCCCTCTACTTGTTGGTTTGGCCTTTATCCTTTCTTCGAAATTTGATTTCTGCATCCAGGGTGGAAGGGGCACCGCTTCAGGCTCCTTATGCTGGTGACTTCAGGCCCTGGCTGATTCCTTGGTGCCACAGTAATGTTGAATAGAGCCACACAGGAGACTCTCTTGTCTGGGGCTCTGCAAGGGAGGGGTAGGGGGTTGACTGGTGCTCTGGGAGCCTGGCAGCTTACCTGGTGCTAAGCTGGGGTCCTGCTGGTGGTGTCTGGCATGTGCTGAAGCCCAAGAGGATTTTTCTGAATTTCCCTGGGGCTATACTCGAGCACAGGGAGATCTAATTACTGAAAAATGACTGTTTGCACTGAGTTATGTTGAAGAACATGGAAGTCCTGACACTGGAGGATGCCTCTCTGCCTAGAGCCATGAAGATTCATGTGGTGGTTTTCAGAGCTGGATTATGCTGGTTTCCCTGGCTATGCTAAGGTTCACACGGGTCCCGGTATTGGCATTTACCTGTTTCACCATGCTGGGGCTTAGGATCTCCAGTGGTTTGCTGAGGTGGGGCTTGCTCCTGACTTGTTGGGATACTTCCTGTCCTGGACTGCACTCCCCTTTTGCCCAAGTGAGATGGCCCTTTCTTGCTCCTCCAAGTGTTCCTGGCTGAAAGACCATCCCTTGCCCTACCCTACTCCATCTTTCTACTGATTCTGCTTCTCCAGGATTTGTTCTGGGGCTCTTTTTCTATGGTTGTTTAGTTGTTTGGAGGTGAATATGGGAACGTGATAGATTTACTAACTCCACCATCTTGGCTCTCAGAAGCCACAAATTACTTTCATGACAAGAACTTATATTTAGATCACACTTTAAAGTGTACAAAGCACTTGTGTCACGGTGATTCTGTAAGATAAAGAGCTAAATACTATACTCCACCATCTTCCACAAAAATCCAGCTCCAATTCCTCATCATGAAGGTTGAATTCATGAAGGTTATATATGCCAGCCAAAAATAAGTTATGGA
>CM053771.1:411107040-411123036 GCA_028658325.1 Potorous gilbertii | reverse complement strand
TGGGGAATAGAAAGTTATCTGGCCCTACAGGACAAAAGAGAAGATGGGGTAAGGGAAGGGAGGGATGATAGAAGAGAGGGCAGATTGGTGATATGGGTAATTAGAATGTCCAGTGTATTGGGGAGGGGGGAGGGGACAAATAGGGAGAAAATTTTGGAACCCAAAATCTTGTGAAAATGAATGTAAAAAGTTAAATAAAATTTATTTAAAAAAAAAGAATAAGTTGTGGAAGGTTCTATTAAGTTGTAAGTGTGCTAGATATGAACCTCCTGACAGGTGATGTGTCTGCTGTACATAAGATCAGTCTAGTTGAGTAGGGAAAGACATTGCCAAAAGACCTACTACTAGATGAATGAATTTTTTGACCATGTAGTATATATTCAATTAATAGGCAACTAGGTGGCATAGTACAGGGCCCAGAGTCAGGTAAATTCATCCTTCTGAGTTCAAATGCAGACTCAGATACTTATTAGCTGTGTGACACTCAGCCAGTCATTTAACCCTTTTTTGTCTCAGTTATCTCATTTGCAAAATGAGTTGGAGAAGGAAATGGCAAACCACTACACTACCTTTGCCAAGAAAACCCCAGATGGAATCAAGAAGAATTGGATGTAACTGTAAAATGACTCAACCACCACAACAGGCAGCTGGAAGGAACTATAGATCTATTGTTGGGCCTACATCAGGAAGACCTGAGCCCACATTTGGCTGTAAACGTTTCAGAGCTGTGTGAAGCTGGGCAAGTAACTTAACTTTAGTTTAACTCATGTTTTCCATCTGTAACATGAATATAATAATAGCTCCTATCTTTTAGAGTCATAAGGAGAAAAATGACATTTTTAAAGCTCTTTGCAAGCTTTAAAGCACTATATACTTTCAGTTATAATTGTTGTTTTATAGTTGAAGAAATTGAAACTTAGGTTGTAATTTCACTTGTCATCACATGGTAGGAAAGTATCAGTCAGAACTCAAAGTTGGTTCTTATAACATCATGTTTTTCTTCCATTGTACAATAAATTACTATATTAGGACAGCTAAAAATTTGATTAATAGAAAAGGAAGATCAAAATATCAGTTTTTATTATACATTTTTTAAAAAATTTGCTTTGTTTTCAAACAGGAAAGATCAGGAAATTCCCTCCACTAAAACAGATTGCAATTGTTTTGAGATTAAGTAGATTGCTTTAGGAAACTGACTAGGCAAGGAAAATTAGAGGAAGCTAGGTGGCACAGTGTTGGATCTAGAATCAGGAAGAATCTTTTTCCTGAGTTAAAAGCCAGCCTCAGGCCCTTACTAGCTGCCATTTAACTTTGTTTATCTCAGTTTCCTTATCCATAAAATGAGCTAAAGAAGGAAAAGACAAACAACTCTAGTATTTTTGCCCTAAGGGTCACAAAGAATTGGACAAGACTAAAACAACAACAAATATATCATCCACTCTCCCCATCAAATTGTAAACTTTGTATTTTTTTAGTATATGACAGAAATTCTCTTGTACGGTCTCCAAAGTTGAGTGGCAGGACAAAAGTCAAGAACACTAGCAATGACCCAGAATGCAGTGGATGACTTTGGAATCTTTGCTGTCTAACTAATCTCTAAGCACTCCATAGCATCTGTCTCAATCACATTCATAGCCTTTGGAACAAACTGTTCTCATCTGCTCATTCCACTGGAGAAAGTCACCATATGCTTGAGGTGGACGTTCCCTAACTCATTGATGGGTTACCTTGAAACTGGTTTAGCCCATTTGCCAAGACACTTTATGGAGGTGTGGTCACTTCTCATACTACAGCTTGTTTGGAGCTACAGGTGAGATTTGGATGAATCAGAGAGACATCAGAAGTAGATGAGAAGCCCAAACAATGGATCAGCAAGGCCTCACATCAGAGGTGCTAGCGTTTTCTGAGCACTCTGTATAGTCCCCGATTCCCTAACAAACCCTTAAGATGCACAAAAGACCCTGAAAATTTTTAATATAACTGACATTAATATTTTAACTTGCTTAATTTTAGCCTATCATATTCAGTGTTAGAGCAGACTATAGCAAATGTTGTCTCCATAAAATGTGCCACCAAAAATAATAGTACCACTTTTATTAGAACTTTCAACATTTTACTTAATTGATATAGTCTCATAGGGGAAGCTAGGTGGTACAGTGGATAGAGCACCAGTGCAGGAGTCAGGAGCACCTGAGTTCAAATCTCACCTCAGACACTTGACACTCACTAGCAGTGTGACCTTGGGCAAGTCACTTAACCCCAATTGCTTCATCCTGGGTCATCTCTAGTCATCCTGATGAATATCTGGTCACTGGATTCAGATGGCTCTGGAGGAGAAGTGAGGCTGGTGACCTGCACAGGCCTCCCTCACTCAAAACAAGGTCAAGTTCAAGTCATATCATTATTTCTCTGATGGCATGGCATTCTTTGGCAGCAAAGGATGAACACACACACACACACACACATACACATACAATAGTCTCATAGGATTTTAGAACTAGAAAAATGCATAAGTCATCTTCTGTTCTAATCCTCTAATTTTGTAGTTAAGGAACTTGAGACCCAGGAAAAGTGAAACTCATTCACCCTTGTTGTTGTGTTTGTCCTTCATTCTCAAAGAGGACCGTGACATTAAGGTGATGACATGAGTTGCAGCTGACTTTGATTTGAGTAAGGGAAGGCTATGAAATCCTCACTTTCTCCTCCAGAGCCATCTGGGTCCAGTGGCCAGATATTTACCAGGATGACTGGAGATGACACAGGGTGCAATGTGGGATCCTTGTCATTTTAGGTTAAAGTCTTATCAGATTCTCATGTTGGGTGATATACCCTCCTTACACTCATTCTATGAATAGGTCTCTTTAAGTAGTTACTCAAGGGATAGCCTCTTTTAATAAATTTTTTTTAAATCAAACTGGGGAGGTAAGACCCTCAGGGTTCCTATGTAAAAGAGAAACAGTTACTATTTAGTATTTACTTACCCTTAGTGACATTGGCAGGAAGTAACTCAACTGTGATTTAAACTCTGCCTTTCTCCAGAGCCAGTGACTATTTTACTAGACAAGAGCTGTCACATAGCTCCTGAACATAATTAAAATATCATTGGAAAATATTTGAGTATAAATAAAAACACAACAAAACATAAATAATGATAATTTGTGGTTTTCTAAGACAATATGCAGCTAGCAGGGATCTGCTTCTATTTGCAGACATAGTGCTACAACATGCTACCTGCTCTCACTATCATTCTAGCTAATTTTATTTTACATCAAGACCTTAGAGGTGAAATCAGAAACTGTTTGAAAGGGGAAGGAGTTAGAGTTACAGAAAAAAATAGACAGCAAAACTATACTAGTGGGGGACCTAAACTTCCCCCTCTCTGAACTTGCTAAATCTAACCTGAAAATAAACAAGAAAGAAGTTAAGGAGGTGAATAAAACTCTGGATAAGGTACATATGATACATCTCTGGAGGAAATTGAATGAGGATAGAAAGGAATATACCTTTTTATCCGTAGTAAATGGAACATATACAAAAATTCACCATGTACTAGGCCATAAAATCTTCACAATCTAGTGCAGAAAGGCATAGATAGTCAATGCATCCTTCTCAGATCATAATGTAATAAAAATTATATGTAATCAAAGGCCATGGAAATATAAACCAAAAATAAATTGGAAACTACACAATCTAATCCTAAAGAATGAATTGGTTAAACAACAAATTATAGAAACAATCACCAACTTCATTCAAGAGAATGAAAATAATGAGATAACCTACCAAATCCTATGGGACACTGCAAAAGGAGTTCTTGGGGAAATTTTATATCTTTGAATGAATGCATGAATAAAATAGAGAAAAAGGAGATCAATGAATTGATCAATGCAGTTGAAAAAGCTAGAAGAAGAACAAACTGAAAATCCCAAAGTAAATACCAAATTAGAAATGCTGAAAACCAAAGGAGAGATTAATAAAATTGAAATTAAGAAAACTATTGAACAAATAAAACTAAGAATTAGTTTCATGAAAAAACCAATAAAATTGATAAACCTTTGGTGAATTTGGTTAAAAAAAGAATAAAACTAAATTATTAATATAAAAAGTGGAAAAGGTGAACTAAGCTCCAATGAGGAGGAAATTAAAATGATAATTAGAAATTACTTTGCCCAACTGTATTCCCATAAATACAACAATCTAAATGAGATGGATGAGTATTTTAAAATATATAAATTGCCCAGATTAACAGAAGAGTAGTTGAGTACTTCAATAGCCCCATATCAGAAAAGGAAATTGAACAAACCATCAATGAACTCCCTAGGAAAAGATCTCCAGGGCCAGATGGATTTACAAGTGAATTCTATCAAACTTTTAAGGAACAGTTAATTCCAATATTATGTAGAATTTTTGAGAAAATTGCTGAAGGAGGAGTCCTACCAAATTCTTTTATGGTTCTGATACCTAAACTAGGAAGACCCAAAACAGAGAAAGAAAATTCTAGACCAATTTCTCTAATGAATATAGATGCAAAAATTTAAAATAAGAAATTAGCAAAAAGAATACATCAACTTATCACGAGAATAATATATTGTGGTCACGTAGGATTTATACCAAGAGTGGAGGGCCAGTTCAACATTGGAAAAACTATTAGCATTAATGATCATATCAACAAAAAAACTATCAGAAACCATGTGATTATCTCAATAGATGCATAAAAAGCTTTTGACAAAATACAACACCCATTCGTATTGAAAACCCTGGAGAGCATAGGAATAAATGGAACTTTCCAAAAAATAATAATCAGTATGTACCTAAAACCTTCAGCAAGCATTATATTCAATGGGGACAAGCTAGATGCATTTCCAATAAGATCAGGGGTGAAACAAGGATGTCCGTTATCACCACTGTTGTTCACCATGGTATTAGAAATGGTAACTGTAGTAATAAGAGAAGAAAAAAAATTGAAGGAATTAAAATAGGCAAAGAAGAAACTAAGTTATCACTCTTTGCAGATATGATGATATTCTTAGAGAATCCCAAGGATTCAAGTAAAAAACTACTTGAAATAACCCTTCCAAAACAAATACAGGAACTATACGAACACAATTACAAAACACTTTTCACACAAATGAAGTCAGATCTAAGTATAAGTAGAAAAATATCTGTTGCTCATGGGTAGGCCAAATTAATATAATAAAAATGACAATTCTATCTAAACTTACTTATTCAGTGCCATGTCAACCAAACTACCAGATAATTATTTTCTAGAGCTAGAAAAAATAATATCAAAATTCATCTGGAAGACCAAAAGTTTCAGAATATCAAGGGAACTAATGAAAAGCAATGCTAGGGAAGGTGGTCTAGCTCTACCAGACACCAAACTGTATTACAGCAATCATCAAAACCACTTGGTACTGACTAGGAAACAGAAGGGTAGGCCAGTGGAATATGTTAGGTACTCAAGACACAGTAGTTAATTAATATAGCAATCTACTGTTTGATAAACCAAAGGACCTCAGATTCTGGGATAAGAACTCACTGCTTTACAAAATTTGCTGGGAAAACTGGACAACAGTGTGGCAGGAACTGGTCAAAGACCAATTCCTCACACCACACAGAAGAATAAAGTCCTATTGGATTCATGATCTAGGTATAAAGTTTGAAATTGTAAATAAATTAGAGGAGCAAGGAATAGTGTATTTGTCAGATTTATGGAGAATGGAGAAATTTATGACCAAACATTAGATAAAGAACATTGTGAAGTGCAATAATAATTTTGATTACGTTAAAGTGAAAAGTTTTTGCACAGACAAACCCAATGCAACAAAGATTATGATGGAAGCAGAAAACTGGGAAAGAATTTTTGCAACTAGTGTCTATGATAAAGACCTCATTTCCAAAATATATAGAGAACTGAGTAAAATGTACATGAATCCAAGTCATTCCCCAATTGACAAATGGTCAAAGGACATGAATAGGTCATTTTCAGCGGATGAAATTAAAGCTATTTGTCATCATATAAAAATACTCTCACTATTGATTGGAGAGATGCAAATCAAAACAACTCTGAGGTACCACATTACACCTATCACATTGGCTAACATGACAAAACAGGAAGATGAACAATGTTGGAGAAGGTATGGAAAAATTGGAACACTAATTTATTGCTGGTGGAGCTGTGAGCTGATCCAACCATTCTGGAGAGCAATTTGGAACTATGCCCAAAGGGCTACAAAAATGTCCATACCCTTTGACTCAGCAATATTGCTTCTTGCACTCTATTCCAAAGAGATCATAGAAATGGGGAAGGGCCCTACATGTACAAAAATATCTATAGCAGTTCTCTTTGTGGTGGTCAAAAACTGGAAATCAAGGGGATGCCCATCAATTGGGGAATGGCTGAGCAAGTTGTGGTATATGAATGTTATGGAATACTATTGTGCTATGAGAAATGAGGAATAGGAAGACTTCAGAGAGGCCTGGAAAGACTTATATGAACTGATGCTAGTGAAAGAAGCAGAACCAGGAGAACTTTGTACACAGCAACAACCACAGTGTGGGAGAAATTTTTCTGGTAGACTTAGTACTTCATTGCAATGCATGGACTTAAAAAATTTCCAATAGAGTCTTGAGGCAAAACACCTTCCACATCCAGAGAAAGAACTATGGAATTGGATTGCAGATAGAAACAGTCCATTTTATTTTGTATTATATTTTGTTTTGTTTTATTTTGTGGTTTCTGCCATTCAATTCTTTTAGGCAACATGCATTTAATAGGAATGTACATGTAGAACCTATATAAGACTGTATGCCATCTCAGGGAGGAAGTGGGGAGTGGGAAAAGAAGGGGAGGCAGTGACAAAAAAATCTAACATATATGAAAGTGATTATTGAACTCTGAAAACAAATAAAATAATTCAATTAAAAATTTGCCCCTGAAAAGGGAAAGAGTTTTGGTAACAAGAAAGTGGTTCAAAGAACCACAGGAGTTGAAGGCAAATGAACTTTCCAGATGTGACCATGTACACATCATTATCCTTTCTGAATATCGTCTGCAAAATGAACATATTGAGACCTGTATCTCACAGGACTGTTGTGGGATGTCATTGTCCAGTCATGTCCAACTCTTCATGACCTGATTTGAGGTCTTCTTGGCAGAGACTGGAACAATTTGTCATTTCTTTCCAGCTCATTTTACAGAGGAAACTGAGGCAAACAAATTAAGTGATTTGCCTAGGGTCACCCAACTTGTAAGTATCTGAGACAACACATGCCCAGCACCCTATCCACTTACCACCTAGCTACCCATTGTTGCAAGTTATATTTTGCCAGTTGTAAAATTATATACAAACGTGATATTTCATTTGGATAGAAGGCATTTTTCAGGCGAGAATCTATCTCTTCTTATCATTCATTACAGATTCTAGAGTTTTAAGGATTTACCAGAAGAGTAGGCATTTTCTAAATCCATACTGACTAATTTATTTGACATGTTCCAGAGGCAGTCTGTTAGCATTCCTCCTCGGCTGCTGCTTAAATAAATGGAAGTGTCACTGGGAAAGCACTGGGCTGTCTTAATCCAATACATGGCTTAAATTGGTGTCTGTAAGTGGCAAGGTGGACAGCTTATTTCTCCAACATCCTTGTGCTCTACCTTGCTCCCCACTGCTATTGTTTTTAGGCTGACATGTGCTTCCCTTGGAAGGCAGGTTTGTCCCTGATTGCCTCCAGGTCTGAGCAGATGTTGTGCTGTACTCTGGCCCTCTGTGTCCTCCCAGGGTTCTGATCAGTTGTTTGTTTGGTCCTCCTCCACTCCCTTCCCTACCTCCCCCTCTAATTCCATCTCTTTGCCACCAGCTGTAGGCAAATGTGTCTTCCCACATCAACCCTGCCAGGGTCTGTCATGGAAATTTAGAGAAAAGATAGAATTTCAATGTTGTTATGAAACCATAAGCACCCTGCTGCCACTTCATCAGCCAGCGTGCTCTTTCTCAGTGATTTAACAGACCTGTTTTAACACCATGTAAAACAAACAAGGCAAGGCTATTACTCTCAGAAAAGCTGTTGGTTTTCCCCTGGACAGGGCTTCAGATATGTTATAAGAATTCAATGGCAGAGCTTTCTCTTTCCGGGAACCCTAAATATGTATTATCATAGTGTCCATTAATGTGTAAACATCATTCCTATTCTCCTGCTGAAAACAACTGTCAGCCAGCAATAGAATGGGCTTTTAAGCATTTATTATACGAGGGGACATGTTACTAGAACTGTTTGATAGAGCAGAAGTTTAGCAACAGATTGAGTATATATCTCTCCCTAGAGGTAACAAGTAGTGATGGAAAGAATGCTGAACCTCTATTTCGAAAGGACTTTGCAAATCTCTATAAATGCCAGCTATTATGGTCCTTTTGGTGTACTCTTCACTTTTCTTTACTTACTGATATTTACACATTGTTGGAATTTTTATTTTTATTGTTATACTCATTCCTTTGGGCTGCTGGGTGGTTTATTACGTAGAATTTCAGATCTGAAGTTGAGAAGACTCATCTATTTGAGCTCAAATGTGACCTCAGAGAATTATTAGATGTGTGGCATTGTTCTGACCAGAAATTCTAAGGGTCTTCCCCTCTCAGTTTGATATCTTTGTAATGGTAAATTAAGTCACTTTTTGTCTCAACTTTTACCAAGGTCTCAGTCATTAAATGGGCAATGACTTCAGACAAACTGAGACTTGGAAAAGACTTTAATTTAGAAAGGCCAAGATCACCCACTGTATCCTGAGCCATCACCAGTCATATTGACCTTTGCTTTGTCACTAGATTTGGATGACTCTGGAGTAGGGAGCAAGGGAAACACCTTCATGCAGCTTTGCTCCACTCACATACAATTCACTCGTAAGTCAAGATATTACCCTCACAATGTCATTGGTCCTCTGAGAATGAAGGATAAACAATAACTACAGCAATCCTGGGCAAGTCACTCAATCTGTTTGCCTCAGTTTCCTCATCTGTAAAATGAGTTGGAGAAGAAAATGGCAAACCACTCCAGTGTCTTTGCCAAGAAAACTCCAAATAGGGTCATGAAGAGTCAGAAATGACTGAAAATGACTGAACAACAAGAATATTCCTTTAGTCGGTTGCTCTCTTATTTAGGGTTTCTTTGTTACTGATTTCAAAACAATGTAAGGTATGTGAGTAAAAATAAAGTCTACTCTCTTACCCTTTGAAAGCCCAGGCTCCTATTTTTAACGTAAACAAAAGCAAACATGTCATTCCCAGAACTCAAAAACCTTGAAGGAGCATTGTCCCTATACCCCCACATGAAAGTAAATGTTTCACCAGAAAAATCATGGAACCTTTCAGCAATCTGATATTTATTTATTTACATGTACCAAGTCACTTAACTCTGTTTGCCTCCTTCTCCTCATCTGTTCAATGAGATGGAGAAGGAAATTGTGAACTACTACATTTCCTTTGCTAGGAAAACTGAAAAGAGAGTCATGAAGGGCCAGACATGACTGAACAACCACATCCCATAACAACTTAGTGAGATATAGGTATCAATATGCTCATTTTGCAGATGAAATTGAGAAAGGTTAAATGATGGGTACATGGTCACACTTTAAAAAACATTTGCTTCATTTGACAATATGAACTTTGTAAGAAACATGATAAATGAGGTTAATTTTTTCTATATTACAAATTATATTTTTTGTGTACACCAGGACAGTGGACAGAGATGTCCATAAAAAGGCAAACTCTCAATTTATCACACATCTACCACAGATCTTGCACTTGTTGCTAACAGACATTGCTGGGTTAAAAAGTCTAGGCACAACGTGATCTACCAACTCCATTTTAAAAAGCTATTTTTGGTAGAAGTTTATATCAATAGCTCTCTTTGGAAATTATATTTGCAACTAAAGCTGATGAAAGCTAATGTTCATTATTTACTTGGACTCATTTATAATATCATCATAGAAAATTTAAGCAGAGACTTAGCTAAGTCCTTACGCTCACTTTTAGAGTTTCACTAACTCACTCAAACCCTTCCCTCCTGCCAGAGAAATAACTAGGGTAGGGATGTCTAGGCTATGACCCAGGCAGTCAAATTTAAAGAGTGCTGGCAATACTTCCAGTCCTTTGCTAGTATAGAAGCAACTCAACTTAACCACTAAGTTGACAAGAATAATTATTTAAAACAAGAAGTTTCCAAATATCACCCTAAAATGAATGTCTTCTTTTTCTTGATCTGCTCCCCCACAACTGAGAGTATGCTTCCTTTCATTTGTCCCAAGTGGTATTTACACAGCCATAATTCTACTTGTGGCTCTAGTTTCTACTCCAAATTATATAAGCAAACTGAGAAAACAGATTTTCTCTCTAATAGAGAATAATATATGTTCATAATATGTTCCCCCATACAAATTTGTTGAATGATTTGTCAGCCTATACAATTTAACATATATACCATGATATACTGTGGAAGAGTACACAAGTAATAGAAGATATGTTCCCTGGATGGTGGTCACAGAGAGTGGGTGTGATCTTATGAAGAGGTTGGATTTGAGTAAGAATATTTCTAGAAATTCACTCAATGTAACTATACCTGTCATTATATAACTGCATAAGAACACATCAAATTCCAACTTTTAAGCTTGTCTTCATTTTTGTAAATGTTAGCTCAATTAGAACCTTCAAAATGAACAATTTAATTATTATTTATTCTAACTGGATGTCTAATTCGTATAGTAAAATTTTAGCTTGGAAACAGATTGTACTTATAATATCTTCTAGTATCATAAGATCAAGTGATAGAAAGAACATCAGGGAAAACATATAATCTAACATCATGCTTTACAAATGAGGAAACTGAGGTGTAGAGAATTACTTTTCCAAAACTGCATAAGCAGAAAGAGAAAATGAAACTTTAGTGTAATCATGACATTTTAAAAAGGTAGGTATAAAGTTAGCTCTCTGAGTCTATACTCAATGAGCCAGTCAAACCTCTGTTCAAGAGGTAATGGGGTATCATGAAATAAACAGATGTTTTAGAGTCATCATCATCATCAGAGTTATCATTATAAAGACTCCAATGGATCTGTGATCACATCAATATGAGTATTTCATCTTCCATGACTGTCCATCCTTGGCAACTGTCATCCATGTCAGTCAGTCAACAAGCATTTACTATATGCCAGGCCCTGTGCTAAGAGTTGGGACAGAAATAGCTCCTGTCTTCAAGAACCTTGTGTTCTAATTGGGGAGACAATATGAAACAGCTATGTCCATACAAGATATCTGCAGGATAAATTGGAGATAATCTCAAAAGGAAGACCCTAATACTAATGGAAATGAGGAAAGGTTTCTTTCCTGAAGTCAGACTTTATCTGATATTTGAAGGAAGGCAGGAGGTGGAAATGAGGATTCAGATCTTTTAGTGTCTTTCTCAAGAAGAAACATGAGGCGATGGAGGGGAGAAGAGTTACAGAATGATAACTAGTAAAGTTAAACGAATCAAGAGAACTTTCTGAGGCAGGGTAAAAAAGTTATGGGTTTGTTTTCTAGATAGTAGGGAAGCAAACAGTGAACATGGAGAAAGTGAAGATTAATGAGAAGGTAGGCATAATAAAAGAACAAAGAGGATGAGATGAGGTAGGAACACTTGTGCAAGTAGAGGGTTTGCCTTAGCAATAAAAGGTCATCTTTTTATGTGGGAAAGGGAATGAAACAGGAGATAGTGGGAGAAGACATCTGAGTGATGTGAGATTAGGAGGAGGGGAGAAAAAGTAAAGACCATGAGATCCTACAATGAGAACCAGGGATTCACAGTCACAGGAATTGGAGGAGTAAGATGGAATGAGATTTTGCTAACTACTGGGGAGTGAGCACAGGAAGTTAGGCAACTAGTGTAGAATTGGGGTGGGATGGGATGTGGTAGTGATGAGGGAGCAACAAGCTTTGGTTTTCTCATAATATGGATGTTCTAGGCACGGATTTAGCAACCATTGAGTTGACTTTAAACTGATGTTGTCCTAGGTTGTCAAGCAGTGAATGTATACATGGAAGGAGTAAACCAGAGAGAGAGCCAATAGTGGGGAGAGCACTCTGATTGGACCTACTTGTAGTAAGGAGGTTCCAGACCCAATGGAGAAGAGGCAAGGACTGTTGTGTTGTTTCCTCCTACAGTGTCTAGAACAGAACCTTGCATATAGTCAGCGACTAACTAATGTTTCTTGAAGAATGAAAAAAGAAGCAGTATAAGAGAAGAATCACTGCAATTTGACTTTGAAATAAAAGTACTCATCCTATATCTATTTTCTTTACCTCTTAGATTAAAACAAATAAAAACAAACATACTGAGTTAATTGATGTATCTTGTTAAATGAATTGAAGTCACTCAAATTCTGAGCCTTCTTTAAACCTTAAAATAAACTTTGGGGGCTTAGAAAAGAAAACATCACTATTGTTCTCCTTTTATATACGTGAATACATTTGCAAATTAAGCTCCAAAATACCTATTATCATCAATGGATACTAATAATTTATAATTAAAATTATATAATTACAATAATTTATAATTAATAATTTAACATATTCATCCTCAAAAGGGAAATATTATTAATATTTTATATCTTTTGAGTACTAGTTTCATGATCAGCTGCATAATATTTTTTTGGTCAGGACATATGAAGAATATATAAATATCTATCAATTAAAAAATGAGAATATTATCTCTCTTATAGACCACTCCCATTAACACTCCATCTAATCTCAGACATCCATTAAGTTCTGGCCCTCCTCTCCCTTCACCAGGCTGCTCTCTTTTCCTGTGTAGATGCTTCTAAGGTTTTAGAAATTTACTATTCAAGTAGATTATTTGTTATCTTTTTTTTAATTTGTCCCCAATACAGATTACATTCCATGGGAGAGTACTTCTGTCTGCCAGGATTCACATTACCTCTAGATTCAGAACACTAAAGGGATTGGCTAGCCTTTCCTTTGCTTCAGCGCACAGTTTCTTCATAGTTCTCACAAATCAAAGATTACTTGCTCAAAAGCTGCTTGCGATCCAGCACTGAGACACCAGGCTTCCCCACCCAAGCCTATCTTCACTCTCCTTTCTCATATCACAGCTACTTCTAAGAAGTAACAATCCATGATACTATAAATCACTTTTAATAATTTATTTGTGAAGTGATCTCTCCCTCCAATTCTCACACAATCTGCATCAACAATAATAACTTACATTTATATAATATTTAAAGCACTATATAAGATTTACAAAGACATTTTACTTATATTTTACCATTTAAGTTTCATAACAACCTTGTGAAATAGGTGCTACTGTCCTCCTTTAATAGATATGGAAACTGAGGACAAGAGTGCCGAGGGTCACTTAGCTAGTAAGTGTCTCAGTTAGGATCAGAACTTAGGTTTTCCTATCTTGAAGTTCAGCACTCCATCCAGAGAACTGCCTAGTTCCATCAGTTCAATCACTGTAATTATACTTCCTGTGCAAGATCCATTGTCTACATGCTATATTTCCTACTTGGGGACCATAAATCCTATCATTATTTCAAGTAGCTATCATCAGTATCAAGAAGACATCTTGACAACCTTTTATAGCTTGGAAATAAGTGTCAATTATAGTTAACTGTGAACCCTTCTTGATTTCTTTGCACAGGTGTATGCCTTTCAAGTTGGACATCCTAAGTCTAACAAAATCTTTAGACTTTTATTTCCCCTCCCCCTATGTCAGATTCTTTTATATGAAGTAAAGGAAATGGTTTAATGTAAAAGCTTTGGACTTAAAGTCAGAAGGCTTAGGTTCAAGGCCTGGCTTTTCCAGTTACTAATTAAACTTAGGAAAAACATTTCTGAATCTCAGGTTCTTGACCTGAATAATGGAATATTTGCCTTTCCTAGAGCATAAAGTTTCCTGGGGACTTTGTTTACCTGGGGCAAAAATATTTGGGTGATGATATGGCACAGACAACAATCTGACTACAGCAAGGGAGAGTGATCTGCTCTCTCTCCATTCCCTGATCTCCATCATCTCAGGATGCTGCTCTCTCATATTCCCTCAGGCCCTCCTTTACCAGCATCTCCAATGAACATATATGCTGGTGTAGTCATCACTTGGAATGAATGAGAACGGCTTATTCACTTCACCCCTCCTCATACCTCTATAGGTTGATGACCCTGTGCCCACTGTGATTCTGTGGTCTGACTTCACATTCTAGGTCTTATCTTCTCCCCAAACTTGAAAGGGGCATAAGGGCCCTACCAAGAGAGATAATAGCCTACTCTTTTTCCTACAGTTTTACTAATTCTCACCTTTGCTACCTGGGACCTACATTTCTCCCTGCCTTCCCAAGAGTGTAGGCAAATAAAGAATTATAAAGATAGAAGTGTTCAGAGCATGGCAAGAATCTCTTCCCCCAGATTTCCCACTGAATGGAGAAAAGTCCTATCTTGCCCTACTTAGAACTTTGCCTGTTTGGGCTGATATTTTTTTTTTGTTTGTTTAATAAATAAATGTATTTATTTATTTAACTTTTTATATTCATTTTCACAACATTTTTGGGATCCAAATTTTCTCCCCATTTGTCCCCTCCCCCCTCCCAAATACACTGATCATTCTAATTACCCATATCACCAATCTGCCCTCTCTTCTTTCATCCCTCCCTTCCCTTACCCCATCTTCTCTTTTGTCCTGTAGGGCCAGATAACTTTCTATTCCCCATTACCTGTATTTCTTATTTCCCAGTAGCAGGAACAATACTGAACAGTTTTTCCTTAAACTTTGAGTTCCAATTTTTCCCCATTCTTCCCTCCACACCCATTCCCTTGGGAAGGCAGGCAATTCAATATAGGCTATATCTGTGTAGTTTCGCAAATGACTTCCATAATAGTCGTGTTGTGTAAGACTAACTATATTTCCCTCCATCCTATCGTTCCCCCATTGCTTCCATTCTCTCTTTTGATCCTGTCCCTCCCTGAGTGTTGACTTCAAATTGCTCCCTCCTCCCATTGCCCTCCCTTCCATCATCCCTCCCACCCTGCTTATCTCCTTCTCCCCCATTTTCCTGTATTGTAAGATAGGTTTTCACACCAAAATGAGTGTGCATTTCATTCCTTCCTTGGTCAAATGTGATGAGAGTAAACTGCATGTTTTTCTCTCACCTCTCCTCTTTTCCCCTCTACTAAAATGTCTCCTGCTTGCCTCTTCTGTGAGAGATAATTTGTCCCATTCCATTTCTCCCTTTCTCCTCCCAATACATTTCTCTCTCACCACTTAACTTCATTTTTTAAGATATGATCCCTTCCTACTCAATTCACTCTGTGCTCTCTCTGTCTCTGTGTGTGCGTGCATGTGTGTGTGTGTGTGTGTGTGTGTGTGTATGTGTGTGTGTGCATGTGTGTGTATGTGTGTGTGTGATCCTACCAACTACCCAGATACTGAAAAGTTTCAAGAGTTACAGATATTGTCTTTCCATGTAGGAATGTAAACAGTTCAACTTTAATAAGTCCCTTATGACTTCTCCTTGCTGTTTACTTTTTCATGCTTCTCTTCATTCTCACGTTTGAAAGTCAAATTTTCTCTTCAGCTCTGGTCTTTTCATCAAGAATGCTGGAAAGTCTTCTATTTCATTGAAAGACCATATTTTCCCCTGAAGTATTATACTCAGTTTTGCTGGGTAGGTGATTCTTGGTTTTAGACCTAGTTCCTTTGACTTCTGCAATGTCCTATTCCTAGCCCTTTGATCCTTTAATGTAGAAGCTGCTAGATCCTGTGTTATCTGCTTGTATTTCCACAGTACTGGAATTGTTTCTTTCTAGCTGCTTGCAATATTTTCTCCTTGACTTGGAAACTCTGGACTTTGGCCACAATGTTCCTAGGAGTTTCTCTTTTTGGATCTCTTTCAGGTGGTGATCAGCGGATTCCTTGAATACTTATTTTGCCCTCTGGTTCTAGAATATCAAGGCAGTTTTC
>CM053771.1:411051369-411106540 GCA_028658325.1 Potorous gilbertii | reverse complement strand
CATCTCTCTCATTTCTCTTCCCACTTTTTCCTCCACCTGTCTAATTTGATTTTCAAAATCCTTTTTGAGCTCTTCCAAGGCCTGAGCCCATTGGATATCTATTTCAGATGTTTGAGATACAGAGGCTTTGACTCCTATGTCTTTCCATGATGGTAAGCATTGTTCTTCCTCATCAGAAAGGAAGGGTGGAAACATCTATCCACCAAGAAAGTAATCTTCTATGGTCTTATTTTTTTTCCCTTTTCTGGGCATTTTCCCAGCCAGTTACTTGACTTCTGAGATTCCTCTCCACCTCAGGCTTGCCTCCAGATCTGCCTAGCTAGTGCTTGAGGTCTGAGATTCAAGTACTTCTTCCCAACCTCAGGGCTTTCAGCAGCAGGGCCTGGCTGCTATTCAGGGTAAGATTAAATCAGGTTCTCAGGTGGGGGCAGGGCTGCCTCCCAGGCTCATTTCCCTCAGGAGGTTTATGCAGAGACCTTCTGTAATGGAGCTCCTGATGTGCTCCTGCCTGCTGTGGGAGCCTCTGACTGCAGCTGCCTCTGTGGCTGCCTCCCGAGGGGGCCCGAGTTATCAAGACACCCTGTTCCCCTCTCAGACAGCCCAGAGATCTCTCTCACTGACCTGTGCATCTGTGGGTGGAGGGACCCCTGTGGCCACCGGAGATTTCGTCACTGAAGCCTGCTCGGATCTGTTCCTCCCAGACCTGGGATGGACCTTTGGTGAGAGTTTTTCAGGACTTTCTGGAACAGAAATCTCCTCCACTCTGTTGTTCTGTGGCTTCCACCATTCCAGAATTTGTTAGGAGTTCTTCTTTACAGATATTTTATAGGCTGTGGTTTCAGAGCTAGCATAAGTGTGTCTTTCTACTCTGCCATCTTAGCTCCTCCCCCCTGATATTTTCTTTAATACTGGATAAGTCTATCCTGTATTTTGACCATTCATGGCTACATATCTCTATTCTTGTTGTTTCCTTCGTGGAGCAGGAAAAGTGATTAAATCTAAGCCACCTGCGTCGTCACTAAATTCATAAGTATAAGTGATACGGGTCTGGTGACAGGTTGCGCATGAGGCGGTGCTGGTATTTCCCATGAACACTGATGAAGACTCTGTTTCTTTGGCTGATAAATAACCCTTTTTTTTCTTCTTTTTTGAGGTTTGTAAACTATGTATTTAAAGGGGAAAGATGTTGACAACACTCTGGGTTGTGTCTTATATTAGGGTTCACAGATATTCTGACTCACGGCAATGAGTTAGAAATGTGACAGATGATTCTAAATTTAGCTTCCTACATAACCTAAGGGACCCAGGTACGATGGCACAAGGGAAGGGGCGGCATATTTCCAAGTTTCCTGACATGATAATGTTATAGCTCTGCTGCAGGTCAGGAGTGGGAGAGTTTTGAGTGAATCCCGCATATTTTCACAGCAGCAGCTGAGACTGTTGCAAGTAAGAAAATTGTGGCTCAGACCTTCCTAGAGCAGTTGGGATTAACTTTGGCCTGGATAGATTTATCTGAGTCACAGCTGTGGGATGTTCAAAGGGAGAATAAAATAGTTTTTGAAACTTTGGTGGAAAGCTCCTGAAATCCCAGGGAACCTCTTTGGTGACTACATTTTCACCTTTTTGCTACAGGCTTTTATTGGTTTTTATCTTCTGGACTGCTTTTAAGACATGTTGAGAATTGTTTCTACCTGAGCATATTGGAATATGATTTTAGTAAAAGGACTTTTTGGTTAACCCTACTGACTTTGAGTGATCCATTGTACCAGATGAAGGGTAACTAACTTGATAGGTGTCTCTTCTTAAAAGTCTCTCCTACATGCTCAGGTTATCATGAACCTCTTGTCTCACAAAGAATGTCCAACAATAAGTGTTTTTATTGAAACCAGGTCTGATCAAGGTGAAACCACAGTCCAATATTCTCATTTTTCCAAACCAAAGGAGTGGCATTTCCTTTTCTCATCATCTGCATAAATTTAAAATTTTGACAAGATACCCTTATTTCTCACAGTTGTCTTTCACACCCTTCTGCGTACCTTCTAAGTATACCTGGGAAGAGATTGTTCATCCTTATGTAGGACTGTGGCCCCTAATTCTCTGAGAAAGTCAGATATTCAAGAACATTCCTTGCCAGTTGAGTAGAAGAGGGGGAAATACCCACATCTCTCAGATTAAGAAAAAGAGAGTTTTTCTAATAAAATTGATAAACCTTTGGTCAATATGATTAAAAAAAGAAGACAACCTAATTACTAATATCAAAAATGAAAGAGGTGAATTCACCTCCAATGAGGAGGAAATTAAAACAATAATTAGAAATCGCTCTGCCCAATTTTATGCCCATAAATTTGACAATTTAAATGAGATATATGAGTATTTTAAAAAATGTAAATTGCCCAGATTAACAGATGAGGAAGCTGAATACTTAAACAACTCCAGCTCAGAAAAAGAAATTGAACAAGACATCAGTGAACTCCCTCGGAAAAAATCTCCAGGGCCGAATGGATTTACAAGTGAATTCTATCAAAAATTTAAATTCCAATATTATATAGTTAATTCCAATATTATATAGACTATTTGGGAAAATTGGGGAAGAGGGAGTACTCCCAACCTTTTTTATGATACAAATGTGGTTTTGACATCTAAACCAAGAAGAGATAAAACAGAGAAAGAAAATTATGGACCAATTTCTCTAATGAATATAGATGCACAAATTTTAAATAAGATACTAGCAAAAAGAATACAGCAACTTATCATGAGAATAATACATTCAGAACAGGTAGGATTCATACCAGGAATGCAGAACTGGTTCAATATTAGGAAAACTATTAGCATTATCAATCATATCAACAGCAAAACTAACAGAAACCACATGATTATCTCAAAAGATTAAGAAAAAGCTTTTGACAAAATACAACATCCATTCCTATTAAAAACATTGGAGAACATAGGAATAAAGGAAAGTTTCCACAAAATAATAACAGTATCTACCTAAAACCTTCTGGAAAAAATAATATATTCCTTGAGGCCTCACTCATGGGGAGAATGCTTTGCTGGAGATATTCCCAGCCAGCATTCTGGGAGCTAAAATCAAGGGGTCTCTCAGCATGTGAACCCAAATGTTGATGATTCCCTGGTTTGGTGATGTATGTAAATATTTCTATTACTCTGTTAAACTTTCTTTATATTTCTGTATTTCTTTAATAATGCTTTATATTATCTATGTGCAAAATAAATGTTACACTGATTCTAAAAAAAGAACTCCTGTAAATTTCAACATTGTTATATTTTCTCTTGTGTTCTCCACATAGTCCCCTCCAACACCATTCCCCAGTATATTTGTCCCAGAGAGAGCATCAGACTACACCTTGCTTCTCACAGCTTCTTTCAAAATCTTTTTGCTGCCACAAATCAATAAAATCTACCCTTTTAAGATTCACTTATTTCAAATTTACTATCCAATAAACACCCTAGTAGTATTTATCTATTAGCCCTGCCATGACAATCTCCCTCCTTTGTCAAAATCAGTACCTGTGCCAACATTTTCTACAAACCTTAAAAAAAAAGACAAGGCTAATTTCTCTTCAGTTCCTATGCCCTTCACAGTATATCAGGTAAAGGATTATTCAAGTTAAACAGGGTTGTTTCCTTTACTACTTAAAAAGCTTAGCTAGTCAAGTACATCTTTTGTAGGGAGAAGATAGAGGGGAATTAAATTCCATATACATATGTACATACATATAAATATATATATACATATATGTTCATACATACTTACACACACAGATATATGTGCGTGTATATATACATATATATATATATATATATATATATGTATACACACACACACTAAAATTAGAGAAAGGAGGCTGTAGTTATCCTCTCCATCAGACTATTGACCTTTATTCTAGAGGACATTCAACATCCATCCCCTTAAATTCTCAGTTCCTCAATCACATGGCCTACTTCTCAACTTCGTCTCAGTCACTCAGAGATATGCTCACATTCTTGAACTTTCTATCATCCAAATGTGTTCCGCTTTAACTACCAAAAGACCCAAATTCCCTCATCAGATCAGAATTTTCTATCATGCTATGTTTCTCTATACCTTAACCTTCCTAAAATTCTTAGTCCCCATTAGAATCATAAATCTCTCCTTCCCTCAGTACTCTCCCAGGTTGTCAGAATTGTTCTGAACTCACTTTTCTCCATTCTGAATTTCAATCCTATATTCAAACAATTCCACTCTCCCCTGCCTTCTGCTCCAGAATCCCTAACTTTCCTATCTTACCAAAGCTTGTGCCTTACTAAACACCAACCTAAGATTACTATCCCTGGGGTGGAGCCTGGATGGCAGAGTAACAGCACTCACTTTCTAGAGCACTCCTGCCAAGCCCAGCCAAATACCTGTAAGAATGATTCTAAACAACTTGAGCATCAGAAGCCACAGAATGATGGAGTGAAGCCAAATCTCCAGCCCAAGATGCCTGGAAGATCACCAGATAGTTTGTGAGCAGAGTGCCGTCCAGCAGGAGTAGCATCACAGAGGGAACCTGAACAGGGCTTGGGGAGACTGAATCTCTTGCACCTGTGGCAGTTTCCAGACTTCAGGACCCCAAAACACCAAGGACAAATTGGAAGGTCAATGGGAAAACCTTTGGGACGAGTGCAGCAGAGTGAAGTGGTCTAGCCCCAATTCCAGGGTGACTCAGGGGTAGGGGAGGAAGGAACCTACAGCTTATGTAGGATGGGCCTTCATCTCTTCCAATGAGGAGAATCTTGTGCTAATGAGATTTGGGATAAGGGATACATTCACATTATCTGTTCTCAAGTAGGCCCTTATTCCAGTAATACATTTTTTTTTTTTGCTGATCTTTTATTGATTCTCCATAAAGTTCCCCAAGGAGCTGTTTTAGACCTTCTCTCATGACTCCCGTGAGAGTTGGGAAATGACTGTTTACCTGCATGTTCTAAACTATTAAATGGGAATAATTATAGTACTTAAGAAAGAGCACACATTTTATAGGAATTTCGATATTTAAGGGAAATAAATGCATAAATGAATGCTGTTCAACATAATAAACTTAAGATGGAAAGACATAGCTAGCTCTGTTTCAGAAGAAATGGAAAGGGGAGGTACAAAATTTATTTTTTATATTTGCCAATATATTTATTTTTCTAATTCTATTTTTGCTTTTGAAAGACCAGAACAATAAAACTGCCTATCTCAATAGCGCTTTTAATTTTTCAAAATGTTTCCAGTTCTTTCATCCCATTTGCTTACCTGACATACATGTAACATAGATGGAGTAATTCTTTTCCCTCCCTTTTATAAATAAAAAAACTGAAGTTTAAAAAATTCTGTATATTGAGTAAAAGGACTTGGGTTCACATCTTGGTGGTATCATTTACTAGACATGTGGCAATGAGCAAATCACTGCACTTATATGAAACCCAGGCTCCTCAGCTGTAAAATGAGGAGAGAAATACTGTCAAGCATGGAGCAAAGAGTGATGGAAATGGAAGCAAGTTCTATTTCTACCTCTTTTCACTAGCTATATGACCCTCAGCCTTTTGATTTTCCTTTCCAGACTTATTTTGTATCTCTTTACTTCATACCATTCACTCCAATCAAACTGGTTTTTCCTTTTCCTTCTATGCCTCCTACATGTCCTTCTGTATTCCATTTCTGTGCCTTCACACAATGTCCCTCATGCCTGATAGGTACTCCCTCATCATCTTTTTATTTTGATTCCTAATTTCTCTCAAAACTCAACTTGAGCACATGCTCCTACATAAACCTCTTTCCTAGGCTCTTTAGTTACTAGTACTAATTACCCAGTTAATTTTGACAATCAAAATTACTTGTTATTTACTTTGTATATATTTTTACATATAACTATACATGATATATATGATGTATGCATAAGGATGCCTCCTTCCAAGAAAAGATAAGTTTCTTGGGATCAGAGAATGCTTCTTTTTTACTTTACTTTACCTTCAGTACCTACAGTAGAGTCTGATATATAATAGGTATTGGATATTGGCTTGTTTGTTGACTGTAACCCTGTTTTCTTTCTGCAATGACACACCATGAAAACTGTTATTTCTCTTCTTGTGAAATATTAATAATAGATGGAGTAAAAGAACATTCCAAGTCTTCTATAATTTTATATTTTTGCCCTTCATTCAAAGTAAACAAGTCATGTTAGAATTGATTTTACATAAGAATTCCAAAGTTTTAATTGCTTCTAGGATGCCCCTGTCTGATGGCTGGCACAATTAACCTGCTCCATATTTTTCCCCACAGTAATCAGCATATAAAATATTGTCTAGTTTTCCAACTGTAACCCACTAGGTTCTCTTACATGTCTCTACATGGCTTTTTAAAAATATATCAGAAATGTTTGAAGACCACATGCTGGCAATATGTCATTAAAAAGTAAGAAAACAGATGGTTCTCAGTCCAAAGAGATGCAAGTAATTTCATATGTCTTAGGATAAGTCCAATTAGGTAACAACTTCAAGTGTTTCTTGCCAAACAACTAGTTATTCTACAAATCTATTGCTTTATTGAAAATGATTTTTTTGCCTTTTTTTTATTCCTAAAGGAAGAGCATCTGAAGGCTCCAATCTTAATGTATCTTTGAATTTGGATATTAATTTCTGCATTTATTGTTATATTTCAGCATTGAGCACTGAAAAATAAAGTGACCTGGGAATTATAAGACCTAAATGCCAGTCCTGGCTGTGCAACTTACTCCTTGTATATCTTTATTCAATATCTCTGATTCTTTATTTCCTTCTTTTGAAAATGGGAAAATTAATTCCAGTGCTATACACTCTACATGGTTATTATGAGGAATAAAAGCAATAGTGGGTTTGAAACCACTTTAATAAACTATGAATGGAAATTAGAAATAGATCACTTCAATAGTCAAAGATCAATTAATTCAGAAGAATGAGTATCCTTTCCATACGCTTAGATCATGTCTTCTTGAGTAGGAGATAATTGTGTGAGTTTTTTTGGTCTGTCTTTGCTAAGTGTTGTTCAAATTTCTAATCATGATCTTCTCTGAACTTAACTAGGCTAAGTCAATTTACAGAGCTGTAAGAAATTTTAGATTCAATCTAATCCAAATCCCTCATTTTACACCTGAGGAAACTGAGATACAGAGAAATAAGGTGATCTGTTTAAGTATCACCTAGATAGTAAATAGTAGGACGATCATTTGAACCTAGCCATTTGTCTTCAAATTCAATGTTACTTCTAATGCACTCTGATGACTTTCTTCAAAAAAATCTAATGCATCTCACATTATTGTTACTCCTAATCATTAATAAAACTTAGAAAGGGAGATTAAGATTTAGTTTTTAGTAAATTAAAACTACTAAAATATGGATCATAAATAGGGGAATGTGTCTCCCAAGCAGTATTCAAAGCCATCCTCAGTGCTGTTGGTATAGTTCTGAATCATAAAGTGTAAAAGTCCCTCCATATAGAAGGCAAAAGAAAAATATTTATTCAGACACCAGAAAGCCAAATCCCAACACCAGGACAGCAAGTCAGTCATAGTAACCAAGAAGTCAATACACATTAGCACTTCTGGGGACAAAGGCATTCCCAAGCTTTCCTCTCCCCCAAACCTCCAAAATCCATTGCCAGGGCCTTCCCACAAGCACACTTATGAGCCTTGCTGTGCCTGCTGGCCTGCATCCTCTCTCCTCTGCCCCAGTCACTCACTAATTTCCTCCTGGTTCTGTTTCACCCTTCCTGTTCCACCCATTCAGCAAGCTTCTCCCGAGGTAGGAGCCTTAGGCTTTCAGGTGCTTTAAGGAGGTCACATGGACGTATTAATGAATGCAAAAGATCTTCTCTTTTAAATTGCCATTACAGGGAACTGAAAAACTGATTTAGTAGAAATAGCTTAATTTCTAAAGTTATGATTTTTAGTCATCTATGTGACTTCTGATACAGAAAACCAGGACCATAAAAATCTGATTGGTCAGTCCAATTTTTCCAACATGTAATTATATTCGATATATAAATGACTTGAGTTTCTTATCATTTGGCTTGACCATAACAAAATTAAATTAACCTAATTAGGGGTAATAAAGATTGATTTAACAAAAGGGGAATAGATGTGACTTTAAAGGCCTGGCAAATTAGGCTATACCCTACCAATTTTATAGTACTGCTATGCAAACATAACTATAATGGTGGTAGAACCTGTTATCCAGTCTATACCTAACTTAATAAATATTTATAGACAACCGGTAAAGTTTTAGGGTCCAGGCTTAGATTGTGATAAATTCTTTGAGTAGGCATTAATACTAATTTGCTTTTGACACATTATCAATAATGCTACAGTTCATAAGGGTTTCACAAGTCAAGAATCAATAGTCTATGGTCAAAAATTACAACTTCAATGAGACCTTGTCAATAGGTCAACAAATGTTAAATAGCACTTACTAATATCCAGGCACTGCACTAAGAAATGGGAATAAAAAGACAAGCAAAAAGAAAGACAGTCCCTTCCCTCAAGGAGTTTACATTCTAGTAAGGAAAAACAAGCCTTAAAAGGAAAGTGAAACAAAGAAGATTGGAATGGGGAGGAAAGGGAAGAGGGGAAGCCTGATGGAGAGTATAGTCTGGTGAGAAATGAAGAGAGGGCTAGCCTGGGCACCTTCTTTAAGTGACGATTCTTGGAGGAGTCATAAAACTGGAGGCTGGTTCACAGGACTTGAGGATATATCCTAGGTTTGAATTCCAGGGTGTAAGTGACCTTCTAAGATCAGGAAGTTTCAGGGTCATGATGGAGAACCTGCATTAGTTAGTGCAGTTAGTGACTCAACGTTGTCAAAATAGCAACATGAGCTAGAGAGAATGAAAGTTTGACTCACACTGAGTGCTTTTAACTTTCTGAACATTGGTGCCATTTGTCCTTGGCCAAAAACAAATACTTATAAAAATATACTAAGATTCATTTCACCAAAACAGTTAAAGAAAATAACACAAAACAGTGATTTAGATGGATAAGACTTTCAACCTTATACTTTCATGGTTTCCCATTTATAAAGAGAAAGGAAGTGTATGGTTTTAACTTTAAGGAATTAATCACAACATTGCCATTTTTATTTTAAAAAATAGAAACGATATCAAATCAATATCAAATTAATCCATTCAATTAAATTGTTTTGTAGCCACTTAAATGAATGAAATTGAATAAATAAAATGCCACATTTTTAAGTCCCTCCCACTAAGTTTCTGTCAGGATCCTTTGTCAATTTACTTCTATTCATTTGCTTTCTTACATAGTCCTAATTAGTGTGTGTTTCTGTTGTTTGAACTTGGCCATTTAAAAAAAAGTTCCTCTGCATTATTTCACAAAGACCTTTTTATATTTCTTTATTGTCCTTGTATTTGATCTGAATTCCATTATTCTTATATTACATTAATGTCACACAATTTAACTATCTGCTTCCAATTTTTTGCAATTATAAATAATGAAATCATACAAATCCATGAGCAGATCCCCTGAGAAATCCCTTAGTTTTTTTTTTTAACAGTAACATTTTTCAGGTTAAATTCTGAAATAATGGTTTAATTAGGTGAAAGAGAATGATTACTTTTGTAACCTTTATTGTGTAGCGCCATATTGTTCTTCACACTGGTTCCACTAGTTTGCAATTCCATCAGAAAAGTACTACTTAATTTCTTACAACCCTGTCAACACGGATTTTCATTGCTTTTAATGATTTCTTACCAATCTGATGAGGTAAAATGAACCTCAAAGTGGTTTTCATTTGTATCTCTATCATCTCATCGATAATGAGGTAGGTTAAAATTTTTTAAAATGCCTCTTATCTCCCTGAGCTTCCTTTAATAAAAACTGCTTTTCAAGCACTTAATTGCAACAAGAAACATCATCTTATAGATACATGAGTATCACATGCTGCCAAGTTCACAATAAGCATTTGCAAAAAGACACTGATCATTCTTGACTTATCATTAACCTTTGACATTGTTGTACTATCTCCTCCTGGAGACTTTCTCTTCTTTACATTTTCATGACGCTGCTCTTTCTTAATTTTTCTCTTACCTGTTTGTCTACTTAAATCAATCTTCACTCATGACATTCTCCTAATGGGGTGTAAAACTGGGGAGAAGAGGGAGCTTGGACTGACTACCTCATTTGGGGAAAATTTAAACATCCTTTTTGATGATCGATTGCCATTTCCTATTGTATAATGGCTAGACACACTCCTAGTACCAGAAATTTCAGTAATGAGTTTCATTGTCTTATTAATTGAAGACACTAATATCTGTATCATCTATTTTATTTACTTATATTTGTTGAATGCGGCCAACTCCTCATTAATGGTATGAGCTTCACAACTGTAGCAACAGGATATTATTTTGCTGTATAGCTTGTATCTGATAGCTATTTTTTAAAAGCTTTCCTGGAATCCAAGATAGATTTGGCTCTCCCTTTAGGGACTAGCCATGAGATGATGCTGGGATTCACTTGGCAGCATCAACCAACCACGTGTATTTATAGATAATTGTGCTGTAAAGGACCCAGAAATATAGAACACCTTTTCAAAGAAATGATACTTGTTTTTATATAAATATGATCATATAAATTACATAATTATTTCTTATTTAACCATTTCAGGGATTAATGATTTCATCTGACCACTACAGATTACAATTTCATTCAGATCCTAATAGAAAGTCTAAAGGGTCGAAACAGATAGGGACTGTACTTGTAATTTCATTGATGCAGGCAATTTTCAGGTGAAGAAACTCCCTCTACCAATATAGATAGAGCATTTTCTCTGCAATTTATAGTTTTCTATGAGTTACATATTAGATTAGAAAGCACAAATTATCATTATTTATGTTGTATTTTTTTTTTCTTTGTTTTGGTGAACATGATCACAATCATATTTTAATCTGGTTCTAGCTGCAGTGGGGACATTTGTCTGTTGCTTGTGATCTTGGGTTTGTCACCTTTAGAATAGAGCACTGAAAGATTAAGTGACTTGTTCAGGGCCACACAGTCAGCATATGTCAAAGGAGGGTTGACTTCAAATAAGGTTTTTCTTCCTCCAAGGTCACACTTCCTGGTTCCTTACTCACTAGCAGGAGTGAGGAATCTGTGACTTCGAGGTCACATGTGACCTTCTAGATTCATGGTTGCAGCCTTTTCAGTCTGAGTTTTACAGAACAAATCTTTTTTATTAAGGTGATTTGTTGTTTGAGGTTTGGATTCAGTCAAAGGACCAAGCTTAAGGACCAAGTAGGCCACATATAGCCTTGAGGCTGCAGGTTCCCTACCCCTGTGTGACTTAGCTAAGTTCCCTCTCTTCGTAAGGAAATGTGGGCAAATAATTCATCATTTAGTGATCTTTGTTGAGGAGCATTTCCCAATTTATTTCAGGTGACCCCTGGATCACAGATGTGGAGTTCATCACTGGGACCATACATACAGTCTTTTCTTTTTTGTCAGAATAGTAGGTCTTGCCAAAACTGGCCCTCCCTTTACTCGTCCCAGAACTGAGCTTACCTCTACACTGTAGTGAGGAATTGGAGATATACTTTAGTAAAGAAATTAATTTTGTAGGAGATTTTTAATATATATCATTTAAAGCAAGGATTAAAATAAAAATAATTTAAGTACAAGTTCAATTGTAATTTTTCATTATAATTAAATTACCACTTTCTATGGTGTTTATGTGAGCAAAGCACTGTATACAATATAGCATGTGACCTTGACCTGGAAATTACACTCTATGCAGGTGATTATATTAAAGATCAAAGTAGTTAAAAGTTTCTTAAATTCAATTCAGCTGATAAAATATTTAAATAACGGACAGGTTTTGTTTTTTGTTTTTTGTTTTTTTCAGTAATCTCTGAAAGACCTTGAAGAATATGACCTGTGAGACTGAAATGCATTGTGACTTGAATCAATAGACTCCAGAATTTGGAATGTGGAAGACGTGAGTTTGAATCATACCTCTGCAAATTGCTAGCTCTATAAACATAGGCAAGCTACTAAACTTTAATTTCCTTTTCTCTGAAATTAAAATAATAATATTTATACTCTCTACCTTACAGAGTTGTGATACTCAAATGCGGTAATGTATATAAAGTGTTTTGCAAACTTTAAAGTACTTTGGTGTCAACCTATAATCTTTATGCACAATGCTTTCAAAACACTGAAGCCAAAGTATTAAATAAAACACTAATATATGGATTTCAGAATTGTATTTTATTATTATACCTTAAAACATTTGATATGATTAAATTGGCTTTATACTAAGAATATCATAAAGAAAAATCATTAGAATAATGAGTTATACTACTAATAAAATAATTAAAATATAAAATCATATCCAGAGAAATAGAAAAGCCTTTCACATAATATAGTGTTCATTTATATTACAAACATCAAATTTATAGCAGTTGAAGGTCTAGTTAAAAATAAATGTATTTGAATCCAGGAGTCTACATCATATGTAAACTTAAGGATCTTTCTCACTAAAAATAGTGAAAAAAGCAAAGGTATTTAATTTCAGTATTATTACTCAACACAGTCACCATGGTCCAAAAAAACAAACAAAAATTCTAGCTAAGAGTAATATGACAAAAACAATAATTTAAAATCATAAACATTGTGTAGGAGAGATAATATGGCGTCTGGCTTCTTTGTCAGGAAGACCTGAGTCAAGTCCTTTGACAAGTACTGGTCCCGTAAGTCACTTAAGCTTTCAGTGCCCAAGTATCTCTCTAAAACTATAAGTTGAAGAACAAATCATTATCTGCCTTTATAAAAAGAATTTCTTAATCAAGAATTTTTTTTCAACAAGGATCCAGTCCAAGAAAGGACTGGTAAAATGAAAATTAAAGGATCTTTATTTACTAATGATGTTATGGCTTATTTAGAGTTTTAGGAGACCTTAGTGATCACTTGGTCCAACCACATAACTGTATAGTTTCATTTTAATTCAACTGAATAAGCAATATTAAGTAGCTAATTTGTGCTAGGCATTGTAAGAGGCAAAATGAAGCTCAGTACTGAGAAAAAAAAGGAACATAGAGAATTAAAAAGACTTGCCTCTGTGTGCCCATGAGCACATAGGTAACAGCTAAACTTGGAATTCTCTCTCTTGTCAATGTGCCCTGACAGCTTCAACTACTAGCTGTACGTGGATAACAACCAAAGCCAAAATCTCTTCCTTGACCTTCTCACTTAGAATTCATAAAGCTTGTAGGATATTTCTTCTTGAATATCCCACTAGCATCTCGAACTCAACATTTTTTAGTGACCTTATTATCCTTTTCTCAAAAACTGTTTCTTCTTTCTGATTTGAGTACTTCTATCACTGAATGTAATTTTGTCTGATAGGGCTAGCATCTGCACAATACCACTTTTCACCCAGTCTTCTGTGTTGAAAATATCATTGATTTTTCTACATCTTTGTCTCATATATACATTAGCAAATCTTTTTGATTCTGCCTCAGAAAAATCTGTTTTCCTTCCCGCTTCCCTCTACTACCACAACCACCAATCTAATACAAAATCCTTTCACTGCTCTGTTCTATTGCCATTATGCTTCTTTAAAAAATATTTTAGACTCAAACACCAGAACATAAATACAGAATAGAGAAAAGAAATAAATACATATCATAGACTTAAATACAAAGTTTAAAAAAAGTCATGTGCATAGCTGAACATGAGAGGATTCAAATTATGTAATTATATATATTTTCATTTCAACGAAGCCTGTATGATGAACAATACTTGTTGTGTTGAAAATTGACAATCTTTACTTTCTTGTGGGTTCTTTTGTTCTCGCTGCACACTTTTTTACTTTACTCTTGTTTCCCTCCCCCTACTCTGCCCAGAAGGCTGTAATAAAGTTTAGATATGTTTTTCTATAGCTATAAATATATAATACACACACACACACACACACACACACACACATATATATATATTACAAATCTAGACATATACTTTCCCAAACCTATTCAGCACCTGATCTTTGGTTTTTATGTTTGTACATATCTCTTGTTTCCTATCCCTCCTGCCTCCTTTACTTTACTTCTCTCCAATATCTTGCCCTCCTACTGCTTGCCTACCCTCCTCCAAGGATACCTCCCTTCTCCTTCCATTCCTATAAATCTATACCCCCCTTTTATCTGTTCCCTCACCTTGTGCCCATATCATTTTATTTCCTCTGAATTTAGAAAACTTTTATGTTCCTCTAAATATGTATGTATTGTTCCCTTTTAAATCCATTCTTGATGAGAGTAGATTACCAGAATTATCAGTCCTCCTCCCCTATCTAATTCCTTTGCATCAATTTTTCCCCTTGCATTTCATTTATATAAAGTAATTATTTTTTTTAGCTATTCTTAAATGGTTTTACTTTTCAAATTAATATGTCAGGTTTACCCCAATCTTTGTTATGAACTACTCAATTATTAATAAGATTCTTAGACATACATTTTACATATATAAGGTAAACTATCTTTACAATTCCTTTATAATCGGTCATTGGTATATACCTTATATTTCTCTAGGTTCTTATATGTCAAATCTTCTATTAAGTTCAGGATTTTTGTTAGCAAAGTCTTGAAAGTCAGTGTTTATCAAATGTCCTTTTTTTCATTCTGAGTAACACTTAACTTTGCAAGATATGATATATTTGACTGAACTCGCAGTTCTTTTGCTCTTTGATACATTGTGTTTCAAGACCTGAGATCCTTTAATGAATCTGTTGCTATGTCTTGTATAATTTTAATTGTGGTTCTATCATGTTTAAATTGTTGTAATCTTGTTGCTTTTAATATTTTATCCTTGAGATGGGAGTTTAAGAATTTGACTATGATGTTCCTGTGAGTTTTCCTCATAGGCTCTCTTGTAAGTGATGATCAATAGATTTTTTTCTATTTCTATTCCACCCCCTTCTTTGTTCTAATGCTTAAGGATAATCTTTTTAAATTATTTCTTGTGTTATTATATCAATTTTTTTTATCATAACTTTCAGTTAGTCTAATTATTTTTATATTTTCTCTTCTTGAATCTATTCTCCAAATCTGTTACTTTGCTTATAAAATGTTTCACTTTCTCTTCTATTTTTTTCATTATTCATATTTTATTTAATTATTTCTTAATCTCATCATTTCACTGGCTTCACTTTGCCCAATCCTAATTTTCAAGGTGCCATTTTCTTCCTTAAAATTCTAGATCTCCTTTTATAATTGGTTGACTTTCCCTTCATAACCTTCTTGTTTTTCTTGGATTATTATTATTTTTTTAGTTTTTCCTCTATCCCTATCATTTGATTCTTAAAGTTCTTTAAAAGATCTTCTATAAATTCTTTTTGGGTGGGTTACTCTTTGGGGGCTTCTGTTGTTCAATATACTCCTTTGAATATGCATTCTGGTCTTCTCTATTCCCATAATAGCTTTCTATGGTGGGATTCTTTCTCTTTGCCTGTGGTTTTTTGTTTTGTTTTGGGTTTTTTTTGTGGTAATAGCTTAATTTTTGTAATCACCTGTAGCCATGGGGTATTGGAAATGGTGCCTCTTGTCCCAGATCTTCAGTTCTACCCTCTATCTTAGAACCAAAGCCAAATCTCCCACCTTCTGTAAGTGCCACAGGCAGCCAGAGGCTTTCTGCCCCACTGCTTCTTGTCACTGGGAGTGTGTTGGTTCCCTCTTGTCCCTCTACTCTTCACAGTACAGCTGGGTCTGGCATTCCTTATCAGCAAAGTTTCCCTCAATCTTTCCAGGCTCAAACACCCAACTCCCCCCACTATCTGGGGGTAAAAGTTCCTGTTGGTGTGGCCAATGCAGCCTCCAACACTAGGCTTGAAGCTTATTAAGTGGCTTGTCCCTTGTTAAAATGGAACCTTTCCTGGAGATGTTTACTCTTCACAAGGACCAAACCTCACCCTAGGACTTTTTTTCTGATCATCTCCATTGTTCCAGAAAGCCCCAGGTTGTGCTCCTTCTCTGACTCATCTGTACTCACACTTTGTTCCCCCTAATGTACTATTTCAATTCTTTTGTGGCAAAAAATCTTGAGAGTTTGGAATCTTTTAATTTACTCTGCCATCTTTCCAGAATCCTTTCTGCCATTAAGCTTCTTAAGAGGTCATCTGGACTCCACTCTTCTCTTACCCCTCCAAACTAACTTTCACATTGATGGTAGACTTGTGGAGTTCTTTTATAATGTGTTGATTTGAATGTGGTTCCTCTACTCAAAATCCATTAAGTACACCTCATTGCCTATAGATTGAAGTCCAGATTCTTTTGCTAATTATTCAACCTCGTTTAGAGGTCCAACCCATCAATTCAGATGACTTCTTTCCAAAGGATATATGCTTTAGACAGACTGGACCAAGCAGCACATTCCTTTCAGGTTCCAAACTTCTCTTCTCAATGCTTTTGTTTATGCACAAAATGTTAATTTCCTCCTCCCTCATTTGTTGAAATTCTATTGCAAATATCACTTTATCTAGGTAGTCTTCTCCGATACCCACGGTAGGCAACATTATTTCCAAGGGATTTCTTTCTTAAGGGTTGGGTATGGTTATAATATATTAGCAATATGATGGCAGAATGATATTATTTGGGGCCACTATTTGTTCTAGGCCTATATCTTACTTTCCCTTTCTCCTTAGTTCCCTCAATAGTAATTCCAGGCAGTGGCTTAAAAATCCCCTTTGACCTATCTCTGAGCCTTATTTGGTATTATGTGGCAGGAATGACCTTCCTTTTCTAGTCATAGGTATTCTCTAACTCTAAATATCTGTGTACAACCCTAGATTTTTTTTTAATAAAAAGTTTCTGAATTGACTACTGAAAATCTGGAAGAATCTTATTATGACTTATATACCCTTGACAATTACACTGTCTCATATTCATTCAAATTGTTTATAGTACTTTTATATGACTGAGTCACTGTTATCTGGTTTAGATTCTAACTCTTGTATTGTTGTTTTTTGTGAAAGCAAGCAAAGTTAAGTTCTTTTGAAAGTAGTATTTTAAAGATCCTCAAATGCTATTTTTAATCAACTCAGTTCTCAGATTTTTGAATTAACAAGAAAACTAATAATAAATATTGGATAGAAACTTTAATCTCATATAGTCAACTGTTCATTTGTTTTTCAAAAGTTTGGCAGCCCATTTGACATTATATAGTATATAAAAATTAAGCATTTCATTTACTTTTCTAAGTCATTGCGATGAATAGTCACAAAAGTGATGATTATTTAAAAATGAAGTACTTAAAAACTATATATATATTAATATATACACGTATATAGATGATTTTATGATATCAAATATCTTCATATCAATACACATTTTATAGTGGAGAATGTGTATATAGAAGATCAGCTTCCGAGTGAATTAATCTGCTATCCTAAATGTATAACATATTTTAAATATCACATTTTCAAAAGAATTACTGTTGAAAAAAGCAATCTCATTTTAAGGATCCAAATCATGCATCCCAAACCTCAAAAGAGAAGAAATGAATGTTGTTTTAAACTCCAAAATAAAGGATTCGAAAAAGAGACTAAAAAGCATCCTTATGATTAAAAGAAGTATGAGACATTTTGAGAAAGTCTAAACATCTTAAAATTTTATTTTAATTCAAAGAACAAAACGATTAAGGAAAGAAATCCAGAGAATCTGTTAAATTTTCAAAATAGTAACAGTTCAACATTGTTCTTGTTTTTCCATTTAATAGTGTTACGAGAAACAGAATGAAACAAAAAAAAGTTCCACATCCAAGTAAATTGAAAAAAGCCTCATGAAAGAGAAACTGATTGCTTCCAGAAAATATATGAATAGTATTCATTGTCATAAATCTTATCCAATTCCCCAGTAACGTTTTCCTGATTTGAATTTAAAAATTGCATCAGAAGTGACATTTGCTCATTTAAAATGGTTTTTCTTTTATATTTTATCACTATTTTTTACTAATTGCCCTGTTTTAATAGCCATGTGAAACATTCCTAAATTCAGAGATTCTGTTTCTCAAGATGTGATTTTAAAATTTAATCACTATTATTAACATAGCTAATCAATTATTTAATTAAATATAAGAGTTATCTCTTCATTTTCTGTTCTCTATGGAAACTGACAGTTGGTCATCAAATCCTTTTGTTATTTTTTAAAAAATTTAATTCATTAATTTTTTTAGGTGTCTTTCATTAATTTTTGTTATTTGGAACTCACAACCATTCTTCCTGCAACTTTTGGTTAATTAAAAATCTGTCTTCCCTTAGAGCTAACGTCGCCTGACTAAAACCTGACACATGTAATAATACTGTCAAAGGAAGGTCAAGAAATTGATGAGCTGGCTGAAATGTGAACATTTGGTGAGGTCTTAAACAATTCCACTCAGCTGTTTCCAGTTTTTTTGTGACATATAGATCCCTCTCTCTATTTTAGCCTACTTCTAAACCCTCTAAATATAGTTAACCTGACAGTTTCCCTATAGAGTCTCATAAATGAGGTTTGTTTCCTGAGGGAATGTATAAACAATATGGATATTGGATAAGATTTATGACAATGAATACTTTTCATATATTTTCTGGAAGCAATCAGTTTCTCTTTCATGAGGCTTTTTTCAATTTACTTGGATGTGGAACTTTTTTTTGTTTCATTCATTTGTTCAATTTTATGATATTGAGAGAAGCATGGGATTTTGAATCTGAATCTTCTTTAATTTTTATGGCTTAAGAGGAATGTACAAGACTGTAATGCATAAAAAGAATTATTTCTCTTATCACTTTGATGGACTTTTGTCTATGAGACCTTGTGAGAATCCAAAGTGAAATTCAGGTTTCATGCTTTTATTTTTGTTACTTTGTCTGAGATTTGAACCTCTGTCTAAGCGTAAGAAAATCTTTTCTGGTTTTGTTTTGTTTTCTATCTCTATAATTTCTGCATTGTGGTAGATTTATTTCATCAGCATTTATCTACCACATGAACTCAGAATGCAGATGTTTCTCTCATAACACCTTCATAGCGTGTTTTCACTTAAAGATTATTAGTCACCCTTTCACTTCTCTTTTCCTGGATAAGACATCAGAACTCTTCTAAATTTTCCCTTTCTTCAGATCCAATTCTATTTGAGACAAAAATCAATGGGAGAAACACATATTGGGAGTCGAAGAAGTTTTATGGGGGGAATTTTTCTGCCTCACAAGTGTCACTTTTACACTAAAAAGCAGAAAGTTAAGGCCACTTCATACACAGAAATCTTTTTTTTTAATGATCAGATAATCCCAGTACAAACACAAGTGGGGATAATTTGCTTGTTTTATTAACATATTTTTTTTTCAATTCTCTCAACCACTGGATACTACTAAGATGATTTTCAACAGTAACGGTTGCTGTTTCCCTCCCAGCCTGATGTCTTTCTTTTTCTTTGCCCCATTAAAGGGGTCACCCCTTGGCACTTCTTAAACAGCCTTATTCAATGAATGGGCATTACCTCACTCTAAGTGAGTACCTGAATAGAACTTGGCTGAAAGGGGCCAAGGTCTCCCAGTGCATCCTGGGTCATCTTCAGTCATCCTGATGAATATCTGGTCACTGGATTCAGATGGCTCTGGAGGAGAAGTGAGGCTGTTGACCTGCACAGCCCTCCCTCACTCAGAACAAAGTCAAGTGCAAGTCATGTCATCACTTCTCTGATGGCCTGTTCTTCTTAGGCAACGAAGGATGAACATAATTATCTGTGAGTAGACGCAGACACCCGTATGGGGACCCAGGTAGCTGGGTAACTCAGCTCCTGACACAATAGCCAAAAAATCCTGATAGGATCTTTCCATTGCTCCATATTTTTTTTATTTAAAAGAAATATATTTGTAAATAATAATGGGAGTTTCCTTGTATTTCGGAAAACTGAAGTCAGAAATTTAGATTTCCTTGAAGTCAAAATTCTTATCTCAGGTAGTTTGTGGGTAAAGTTACTGAATAATCACATCAAAACCATATTTTGAGGGGAAAGAAAGGGAATAAGCAGCTATTTAGCATCTACTATGTGCCAGGCACTGTACTATTGCTATCTCATATTACTCAAAGTATAAAGTCCTCTTTGAAAATATTTAGACTTGGAAATAAAAAATGGGGGCTGAGTTGAGGAGAGAAGGACACTCACCTCACCAAACTTTGCTTTAAAAACAAAATAAAAAAAAAACCACTATCCTCTCTATTCCTTGCAAACTTGTGAAATTTACTCCTAATGTTTCCGTGTGATCTTATTTTTGGAAATGTGCTAAATAAATTCAGAGCTAAAAAAATGAATGCACACAACAAAATCTTTTAATATTCCTTTTTCTTTCATGGTACATAAGGTCTGTGACCATCCATTGAAAGAATACACTACAACACACCTATAGTGAGAACATTTTGGATCTGCTTGCATAGCAAAATATGAAATAAACTGTCAATTTTTCTTTTCATGTAAAATATCTCCAAAATCACTCCAAAATATTGAAAACTATTTTTTTTACCAAACCTGTGATTTCATTGGTATAAGGTTTTCCCAGTGAGAAATTTATTTTAGTAATGCAGATTGTTAACTATTCTGCAACTTTATATTTTTAAAGTATTGGCAAGAGTCTAGAGAGACTAAATGACTTGCCCAGGGGTCACACAGCCAGCATTTCTCAAAGTTAGAGCTTGAATTTTCATTTGCCTGACTCTTGATTCCAGCTCTCTGTCCTCTGCCTTTCTGTCCTCTGTCAAACATGCACCCCAGGCTGAATTGCAGCTGCAAACACTCATGAGGATAACTGGAAATATTATAATTTTGAAATATTTAACAAAATAAATAAAAATCCAACAGAACCCAGATAATGTTAATGTGTGGTTTTTGTTATGGGAGAAATTTCTACTCAGAGTAAATGTGGTGGGTAACGGCTGCCAAGAATTTCTTTACCACAACACAGAAATTAAAGAGGTAAAAATCTAGATTTTATTACTATGCTGAAGCAGAGGTTGAGACCTTAGAGAAAACCTGAATAATCATGAAGATTCTAACAACGCTTCTTATAGGGAAAATTACATCAGAGTGACAGAAAAGTAGTTTTTACAGGCTGCAGTTTTACAGTCTGGCACAGAGTATATATACTTATTCCCTTCCTCTCCCCTCAAAATATGGCTCTGATGTGGTTGTTCAGCAACCTCACCCATAAACTTCCTGAGATAGAATCTTGACTTCAAGGAAACCTAAATTTTTCTGGTTTCAATTTTAAGAAATGCAAGAAAAACTCCCATTATTATTTACAAATGTATTTCCTTTACCTTCAAAAAATCATTAATATATTCCTCTTGTACATAAAAGTTAAAGAAAAAATTGATCCATAATTCCATATTTCCTTCAATGTCATTGAAATTGAACAAATTAACTTAGAGATATAATCTCATACATTTCCTAAAGAAACAAACCTTATCAAATAAACTCTAGGTAAACTAAGTCAATGTATACATTAAACTAACCATAAAGGATTCACAATGGATCATAAAGGATCACAGAGGAAGATTTACATGTCAACAAGGGGTCTAGGACAGTAGAGATTCTTTCTCTGGCTTCTTTTTTAAGGGCTGTTTAAAGTAAATTTTCGCATCTTATTGGACAGTTTTTGGTCAAATAAGGTTAGTATTAACTAGACATTGTGGGAGAAATGGCCGTGAGTACTAAATAATCGAAGGAACTAATCAATTCTCATAACATTTTGTAAGTCAATATGTGGCCCACTGGGATCATTAAATACGGTATCGTGGCTCCCTTCCTATATGTTTTATACCACTGCCTCTATATTATCCTGCCTTTCTGAATTTCTGATTTTTAAAATATCATTTTAAAACTATGGATTAAAAATTATACTTGTTAATTTTATATAAATAATATATAAATAAATATAAATAAATTTTTATATAAATTTTATATTTTTATAAAAAGAATTTATAAAATCTGAAAAGGTAAATAGATATCTAAAATAAAATTCAATATAAAAAGCATGTAAGGTAATAGTTATAGTAATTTATTAGATAAGGGAAGAGGCATGGCTGGTCAGAAATAGAGAACTCGAGTTTATAATGTCAAAATACTACTGAATTTCAAAATATAAATTAAAGAAGCCTGTTTAAAAATTTTTGTTTTTCAACTCATACATGGAAGAATTCTGTAAATGTAACAAAATAATTTCACTTTGATTTTATCATCTCTGTAAGTAAATTCAACACAAGAAGATGCTTGGAGAGATTGCCAAAATATCTTTTTTTCTGCCTATGCGAAGAACTTTAGAAACCTTTGAGAAGAAGAAAGAGAAGGAGAAAGAGGAGGAAGATTAAGATTTCAGAATCTAATTGAGAAAACATCTGTGAAGTCATATAGTCCAAGCCATAACTGAAAATAAATCATAAAGTTCAACTTGATATTCTGTATGGAAGATGTTCTTTTTCATTAAGGAAAGGAAATATGGTGGTGGCGGTACTGGTGGTTGATGGAGTGGGGGAAAGGCATCATGGAATTAAAAGATACAGTTAGGGATATATCCATAATTTAATAGCATAAATTAAACTGCTCTTAAATTTTCATAACCCTTTTTGATCTTTTCCCTTTTCTCCAAGTAACGTGCAACAGGATTGAATTATAAATTTAGGTGAGAAGTTTGTAGAACCACCAAGGATTAACTAAGTGGTCTCTTTTGAGTTCATATTCTTACCCTACCCACCACCATAGTACAAAACGACTGCTTAATATTTTGGAATGTGCTATCCTAAACCCTCACAGGAAGATAACCCAAAGCTGTATTATTTTAAAATATCATGCATTTAGACCTAACCTGCCATTAGGAACTGGAATGCTTATCTGTCATCATACCTTGCTACTATCTAGCCATTTGGAATAGACAGCACACCAATTCACTCCTCTCCCATTCATCTTTAGAAGCATAAGTTTCAGATAAGTAAGTGGGTCTTGAGGCACATGCCTGGAGAGGGGTAACAGCTATAGGTTATTAACTTAATAGGTCTAACCTTGTACAAAGTCAGCCATTTGTACAGTCCATCAGAGTGACCCTATATTTAAAACGCCGCTTAGACTTTGGATACCTGCACAACCAACATGCAAGAGATGATAGTCTTGGAATACCACTATTTCCCTATAATACCCATCTCCCAATGATATTGTAATGGGAAAGGAGCTGAGATGACACTAATTGCACCTCCTCATTGAAAACTGTACCAAGCAGAATTGCCTTGCCCTCATGGAAGCTATTTATTCCTTTCGATATGAACCACACTAAGCTGGACTTTGGGACCACCCCCAGGTGTTTGATATCTTGGTGTGATAAATAAAATCCCCTTACCCTTCTTTTTCTGAGTTTGCCAGAGTGAGGCCTTAATGAGGAGAGAGAGGAAGGGGGATACTGAAGGGGGAGATAGATACAGACAGACAGACAGAGACAGAAACACAGAGAGAGAGAGAGAGAGAGTCAGACAGAGGCAAAGAGAGAGATGAGTTGACTCTACTAGCTCTTACCAAGAACTCAAAGTGAAGGCAGAAATGTGGCCATTACCCTCAGGGTATAGACCCTAACACTGAGAAGCTTAATTGGGGATCTGTGACAGGCTGAGGGCAGAAGTATGTGAGGCATGAGGACACAAAGGCCATCTAAGTAATCTCTTTCTGGGCATATTCTCTTTTCTCCCTGGTGATTAAAGGAGTCTAAGACTGTCCTTTTCTTCTTCTTAAGTCTCCTTTCTCTTCTCCCCTCAAGTCTTGAAATACAGAGAGACAGACATAAACCTTGCTCTACATCATCTCTTTGGGCGATCTTCTCTGATGGTTCAGAGGTGGACAGAAACATAGTTTTTTTACTTTCATTTCAAACCCTTTCTGGACAAATTATCAAGCATTGTTCTATATGTATGTTTGTCTCTGTGCCTCTTTCTGTCTTTGTGTCAGTGTCTGTGTCTCTGTTTCCATGTCTGTGTTTGTATCTGTCTGTCTTTCTGTCTCTCCACTAGGAGTTAGGACGTTCATGTGAATTCATATAAAGATAGATTAAACAAGCACAGGATAGATAATACAATTTCATATGATTTATGGAAAGGTCTGTGTTTCTTATATCTTTGGGTTAATGTTTAAAAGAAAGTCATTTTATATGTTTTAATAAACCAGAAATTTCCCACAAATTGCATGTACTTGTTAATCCTTGTTAATTTTATACACACACATACACATGTATACACATACACATATGTATATATACATAATACATATATATGCATGTATATATCTTTGTGCATTTGTTTATTCAATGTATCTTAGCCTGCCAATATTTTATCATGCATCGCTGAAAATATTCTTCTTTAGAGAGAACACTGGCCTTTACCAGAACTGGCAGAGAAAACTAGGCAAGTCAGATTTCTGAGGAAAAGAGAGGTGTTCATAACAGAATAGATACAAAGACTCAGATACTGTTTCATTTGAAACTATTTGTTCTCTACGTCTGAAAGTGTCATATTTCAAATTAGTTAAAAGAATGAAAAGAAAATTGAAATAATTTGATAATGCACAAGAATTTTTTTGGTATATTAATAACTTGTGGTAAAAATGTCTAAATATAAGAATTATATTTATACATAAAAACATAAATTTATTTTATAACATAGATCCTGTCTAGACTTTTATAGGTATAAGAAGGTCCTAGCAAAGGATATTCTCTACTGATGTAGATTGGTAGTTTCTTTGAAGTGTATAGTCTTCATGTGAGGGTTCTTAACCTGGGGCCTATAAATTTTAAAAACATATTTCAATAGCTATATTTCAATGTTATTCTGCATTTGAAAGTATTATTATTTTAAAACATTATTCTGACAAGAATCCATACATTTCATTGGACTGCCAAAAGTGTCCATTTACTTTTGCCTAGGCACATTGGGGACTACTGAATTTCAAGAAAAATGATGTGAATAGCATGGCATGGTAAAAAAAGAAAATCTAGTTACTTAGAGGTAAGATCCCTGTTTTAAAATGCAGTCTCTCAGACGCTTACTAGTGAATTAGTGGATCATCTTCCTTGTAGAAGATTATCAATTCAGTATTTAATTAAAGTATTCAGAAAAGCAGATGTCGTTGTATTTCTGATTTATAAGTAATAGTTAGAAGGCAATACTTCTAAAATCAACCTAAAACTACTTTAAGAGCTACTAATAAAGGAACATACAAAAAAAAATAAGTGTTTCACTTCATGTCATAAAATACGAATATAGTTATATAATAATTTGAAATTAGTTCTCTTGCTAACCTACCAATTGTTCACAAAGATTGTATGAATCCAATCTATTTCCAAAACTCTCCCTGTCCTCCTGCCTGAAATAGTTAGTACATGTATGACTCTTTTCTGATATAATTGCATTCATCATTGCGATTTTTTTGCATTTATTTTCTTCAGACAAATCCATTTAGTTAGAAACATCTTAAGAAAAGGGGTCAAATTTTACTATTTTCTAATTCATCATTATGTTTGCTATAATGCTGTACAATAGCTAACACTCATTGAATATCACTGATTAAGTGAAAGATGCTTCTTGAGAGAATTATGAAATGAAATGCTGGATATTTCTAAATATGTAAAGGATTATCAAGTGGACAGTGGACAGTAGCAGAATGAACATAGTAAGAATGAGATAGAAGCAAAAAGGGTTCTCTGCTTGTTTTGCTTCTTCCTGTGTCTTTATCTGATAGCCTACAGTAGTTACTATGGTAACGGTTTCCATCAAGATACTTAGATAGCTAGTGGGATGAAACAAAAAGCCCCAAAGTTCTTATTCCTGAGATCAGTTACCAGAATATATTTCATTTCTATTGTGAATTTGCTTTCTTATAGCATTTCACTCCTGCAGTGTGGAAAACATAATGAAATAGTGCCAGATAAAGAAATTTAGTATAGTTTTTTTTTCTCCCAGTAATGTAATTCAAAATCTTGAAACACTAATGAATAGGGATAAGGAATAGAAATAGCTAATTTGTCATTGATGACAGGGATTAATTTAAATAATGAAAAAGTATATAAAATTTTTAAAAGGTCATCACAAAGATAAAATATAGGAAATTAGCATTATATAATGCTATAAAAATATTATAATTGTTTCAATAATTCTTTTTTCTTTAAATTAGCTTATTTAATTTGATTTTCAACATTCATGTCATAGAATTTTAAGTTTTAAATGTTATTCATCTCCTTCTCCTTCCCCCTCCACAAGACTTTGTGCAAAATGGTAAAGGTTGTACATACACATTCTTATTAAACATATATTCACATTAGTCATGTTGTAAAGAAGAATTAAAATGAAGGAGAGAAACCATGAGAAAGAAAAAACAAACCAAAAAAAAAAGAGAGAGCAAATAGCATGCTATGATCTGTAGTAAGATTACATAGTTCTTTCTATGGATGTGGATAGCATTTTCTATCATGAGATTTTTGGAGTTGTCTTAGATCCTTGAATTTCTGAGATCTAAGTCTGTCAAAGTTGGTCATCCCACAATGTGACTGTTACTGTGTACAATGTTCCCTTGTTTCTGCTCATTTTACTCAGCATCAGTTCATAAAAATCTTTTCAGATATTTCTGGTCTGCCTGCTTATCATTTCTTATAGCACAATAATATTTCATTATATTCACGTACCACAACTTGTTCAGCCATTTCTCAATTGATGGGCTTCCCCTCAATTTCCAATTCTTGGCCACCACAAAAAGAGCTTCTATAAACATATGGGCCCTTTTTCCATTCTTATGATTTCTTTGGGATACAGCCCTATAAGTAGTATTGCTGAGTCAAAGGGTATGCACATTTTCATAGCCCTTTGAGCCTAGTTCCAAAATGGTTCTCTGGAATGTTTGAATCAGTTCACAACTCCACCAACATTGCATTAGTGTTTCAATTTTGCCCCATCTTCTCCAACATTTGTCATTTCCCTGTTTTGTCATGACAGTCTAACTGATAGGTGTACCTAAGAATTGATTTCATTTGTGTTTCACTAACCAATAGTGATTTAGAGCATTTTTTCATATGACTACAGATAGATTTAATTTCTTCCTCTGAAAACTGCCTATTCATATCCTTTGACCATTTATCAATTGGGAAAAGACTTGTATTCTTGTAAACTTGACTCAGTTCTCTATATATTTGAGAAATGAGATCTTTCTTAGAGATACTCATTGTAAAAATTCCTTCTCAGTTTCCTGCTTCCCTCCTAAATATAGTTGCATTGACTCTGTTTGTGAAAATCTTTTCAATTTAATATAATCAAAATTATCCATTTTGCATTTCATAATGTTTTCTATCTCTTGCTTGGTCATAAATTCCTCTGTTCTCCATAAAGCTGATTGGTACATTATGCCTTTCTCTTCCAGTTTGCTTACAGTATCAGCCTTTATATCTAAATTGTGTACCCATTTTGACTTCAGTTTGGTATGTGGTGTAAAATGTTGGTCTATGCCTAGTTTCTTTCATCCTATTTTCTAGTTTTCCTAGCAATTTTTTGGTCAAATCGTGAGTTCTTATGCCGGGGCTGGAGTCTTTTGGATTATCAAGTAGTAAATTACTATAGTGATTGACTACAGTGTCTTGTCAACTATTCCGCCGATCCACCACTCTATTTCTTTGCAAGGACTAAGTAGTTTTGATTATTGTTGCTTTGTAATGCAATTTAAAATATGGTATGGCTAGGCACCTTTCCCTAGCATCTCCTTTCATTAATTCCCTTGATATTCTGGACTTTTTGTTCTTCCAGATGAGTCCTTTATTATTTTTTCTAGCTCTATGAATAATTTTTTGGTAGCTTTTTTCTGGTAGCTACTTATTCGATGAATAAGTAAAATAATTTAGACAGAATTGTCATTTTTATTATATTTATCTACCCATGAGCAACTGATGTTTTTCCAATTGTTTGGATCTGACTTTATTTGTGTGAAAATTGTTTTGTAATTGTGTTCATATAGTTCCTGGGTTTGTTTTAGTAGATAGTCTTCTAAACATTTTATAATGTCTATGGTAACTTTAAATGGAATTTCTTTCTGTCTTTTGCTGTTGGACTTTGTTAGTAATATGTAAAAATGCCAATGATTTGTGTGGCACTATTTTATTTCCTGCAACTTTGCTAAAGTTGTTTATAATTTCAAGTAGTTTTTTATTTGATTCTCTAGGATTTTCTAAATATATCATCATATCATCTTCAAAGAATGACAGCTCAGTTACTTCTTTGCCTTGTCTCATTCTTTCAATTTCTTTTTCTTCTCTTATTGCTAAAGTTAATGTTTCTAATACCATATTGAATAACAGTGGTGATAACAGACATCCTTGTTTCACTCCCGATCTTATTGGAAATACTTCTAACTTATCCCCATTACATAGCTGATGGTTTTAGGTAGATGCCACTTATCATCTTAAGGAAGCCTCCATTTATTCATATGCTCTCTAGTTTTTTTTAAATAGGAATGAGTGTTGTATTTAGTCAAAAAGCTTTTCTGCTTCTATTGAGATAATTATTTGGTTTCTGTTAGTTTTGTTGTTGACATGATTAATTATGCTAATAGTTTTCCTAATATTGAACCAGCCTGCATTCCTGGTATAAATCCTATCTCTTCCTACTGCATTATTCCCATGAAAAGTTGCTGTAATCTTTTAGCTAAAATTTTATTTTAAAATTTTGCATCTATATTCATTAGGGAAATTGGTCTATAATTTTCTTTCTCTTTTGATTTTTTTCTGGTTTAGGTATTAGTATCATATTTGTAATCATAAAATAAATTTGGTAAGACTCTCACCCATTTTCTATGTAGTCTATATAATATTGGAATTAATTGATCTTTAAATGTTTGATAGAATTTACTTGTAAATCCATCTGATCCTGGAAATTTTTTCCTAGGGAGCTCATTGATGGTTTGTTCAATTAATTTTTCTATGATGGGGTTAAGTATTTTACTTCTTCTTCTGTTAATCTGGCCAATTCATATTTTTTTGCAAATATTCATCCATGTCACTAAGATTGTCAAATTTATTGGCATATAATTTGGCAAAATAATTTCTAATTATTGCTTTAATTTCCTCTTCATTGGTGGTGAATTCATCCTTTTCATTTTTGATACTGGTAATTTGGTTTTCTTCTTCCTTTTTTTAAAAATTAAATTGACCAAAGGTTTATCTATTTTATTGTTTTTCTTCATAGAGCCAGCTCTTAGTTTTGTTTATTAGTTCAATAATATTCTTAATTTCAATTTTACTAATCTCTCCTTTGGTTTTTATTGATACTTTTTGTTATTGGTAGTTACTTGGGGATTTTTAATTTGTTCTTTTTTCTAACTTTTCCAGTTGCAACCCCAATTCATTGATCTCTTCTTTCTATCTCATTCATGTAAGCATTTAGAGATATAAAACTTCTCCCAAGAAACATTTTCACTGTATCCCAGAAGTTTTGGTTGTTTCAATAATTCTAAAACATGTTAGGATCTACAAACCATGTGAAAGCCAATAAACATTAGTGCAATTGCAACAAATTACATAGTCATTTATTCTTTAGTAAAGGAAAATAAGTTTCAATTTAAAGCCTCATATAGCTTAATAATTAAATTAAAAGACAGTTAACTTATAAAAATCTTTAAACTGGTTAAAAATCTGCCTTGCCAATAATAAAAGTAGAGGAATGTCCTCATTGCTCAAAAATATTCTTTGACTTCCCTTGCCTACAGATTATTTATCCCTCTTTTAAATACCTTTGAATCACAGAATCAAAGATTGAAAAAAACTTCAAAGGTTAAGACAAGCTAACCAAGAACTATAATAAACAATGTACACACTGACATACACTACACTGTAGTAGCTCCTGCAAATGATTTTCTGCTGGAAGATGATTAGCAATAGGGAACCATGTGAGGTTGTTCACTTGATTTAAAAAAAATTATATATTAATATTTATTTATCCAATTTTGACATTTTTATTTAAAATTTTGAGTTCCAATTCTATCCTTCCTTCCTTCCCTCCCTGCCCTCTTCCCTCCCTAAGATGATAAACATTCAGATATATGTTATACATGTGCAATTATGTAAAACATTTCTCCATTCGTCATTTTGTACAAAAAAAACTCCAGAAAAAAAATGAAAGTGAAAAACAGATTGCTTCAGTCTGTATTCAATCAATATCGGTTCTTTTTCTGAGGCACACAGTGTGTTTCATCATTAGTCCTTTATGATTGTCTTGGATCATTGCATTGTTGAGAATAGCTAAGTCATATACAATTCTTCATTGAACAATATTACTCTTACTATGTACAATCTTCTCCTGGTTCTGCTTACTTCATTCAGCATCAGTTCATGTAAGTTTGTCCAGGTTTTTCTGAAATCATGCCGCTTGTCATTTTTTATGGCACATTATTAGTATTACATCACAATCATATACCACAGCTTGTTTAGCCATTCCCCAACTCATGAGCATTCCTTTGATTTCCACTTCTTCACCACTACAAAAAGAACTGCTATAAACATTTCTGTACAAATAGGTCTTTTTCCTCTTTTTCAGATGTCTTTGGGATATAAACCTAGCAGTAGTATTGCTGGATCAATTGTTATGCACTTTTTTTAGCCCTTTGGGCATAGTTCTAAATTGCTCTCCAGAATGGTTGGATCAATTCACAACCCCTCTGACAGTGCCCCAGTTTTCCCATATCCGCTCCAACATCCAACATTATCCCTTCTTTTGTCATATTAGCCACTCTGATAGATGTAAAGTGTTACTTGAACTTGCATTTCTCTGATCAGTAGTGATTTAAAGCATTTTTTCATGTGATCATAGATAGCTTTGGTTTTTTTGTTTGAAAACTGCCTGTTCATATCATTTGACTATTTATCATTAGGGGATTTTTTTATAAATTTGATTCAGTTCTCTATATAGTTGAGAGATGAGGCTTTTATCAGAGATATTTTTTATAAAAATGATTCCCCAATTTTCTGTTTTCTTCATAATTTTGTCTGAGATATTTTGGAAAAAAACTTTTTTTATTTTACATAATTAAAATTATCTATTTTATATTTGTAATGGGCTTAGTGTCTTCTTTGGTTCTAAATTCTTCCCCTACCCATAAATCTATCACATAAACTGTTCCAAGTCATCTGATTTGATCATTTTTTATGTGCAAATCATGTACTTATTTTGACCTTACCTTGCTATATAGTCATTCAATTTTTGGAGACCTCTAATTGTTAGGAGTTATTTTCATTTACATCAAATCTCATTCTGCCTCTCTGATAGTTCCATCTGTGACTCTTATTTCTGCCCTCTGGAGGCACACAACAAACCTAACTCTTATTTCCCATGACAACACTTGACTTATTAGAAGATTGTTATCATATCCACATGCAAGTCTTCTCCAGACTAAATATTCTTTGTTTCATCAATTTGTCCTTAAATGATATAGTTTCAAATCTTCTAAATACTTTGAGTCTTCCTTATAACACATCTATTTGTCCACGCAATCCCAAAAAATGTGATTCTAAAACTCAACACAATACTCCAGATAGGGTCAAATCATAGAAAAGCACTATAAACGCATCATTGTAGACTATTAGCTATTACAAGTAGTCTACAAGGAATATTTCTCAGATCATGATATCTCAAGAATTTTGAGAAATGGACAGAATCAATCATATTATATACCTTCAAAATCACTTTTAACATTGATTTGAGTGAAACACAACTATATAGAATGAGAAAATAGAATATAACAAGATATCCCAAAGACTTTGAGGATAGCTAAATAGACAACTATTACATGATTGACTTATGTTGGCTCAAGTTGGAGCCCTAAAATCCCCAAATCTTGAATATCCAGCAAGATGGCTGAAAGGTCTACTGTTCTTCATGACCTGAAAGAAAGCAGAAAAGGGATCAATTCAGCAAAAAGAATTGCAAAAACAATAGGAGAGGGGGAGAAAGAAGGTAAGAAAGCATCACAAAGAAATCCAATCGCAAAACGATGAAGAAAATGAAGAAATTATTCAAAACAAAATAATCTGCCAATAGCTAGTTTCTACCTTTCTTCTTTCCTCTCTACCTCTATAGGAGAAAAATAAACAAACAATAATATTGATCATTTTTAATGTCAATAGGTTAAGTTTGCTTCCTAAAAGGAAGAGAAATTAAAAATGATTTAGAATACAAACCTCAGAAATTTGATACAAATTTTAAAAATATTTAGATGAGAATATTACTAAATAGTTTAAACAATAGATTGGTACATAATTTATTATGCTTTATTAGTTTCTTGAATAAATAATTTTGTCTATACCTCAAACTCCATCAGTATTATGAACAGTCTGCCAACTCCATCCAACGAAGCAAACTGACAACTTGCCTATTACATATAGTCTTAAGAGAGTTTTTCTGGGGCTCTAAAAGTCTAAAGGAGTACCTACAGTGATACATAAATTATATATCATAAGCAGAACATGAACCCGCAGCTATCCAAATGCAAGGACAGTTCACTCTACACCATTCTGTATCCCAAACAGTAGTGATTAATAAACATCTGCTGAATGAATCTGAATAAGGAAGGGCAGAGACTAAAGCAATGGTTCAAGAATATGTTATATTACAAACAGGTATTGTCATGATATATAAATATTTTTACTGCATTATATTAAAGTCACCAAGTTAATGAAATCATAAAATTATGAAATGGCTGATCCTCACGCCTGGGATGCTCCCTCCTCATTGTTACTTACTTGCTTACCTGGTTTTCTTTAAATCCCAAGTAAAATCCCCTCTTCTACAGGAAACCTTAAGTCCCTTAATTCTGGTACCTTTCCTCTGTTGATTATTTCCTATTTATCCTATATGTGGCTTGTTTGTACATATTTATTTGCTTGCCTCCATTAGAAAGATTTTAAAGTCCTTCAGGACAAGGACTATGTTTTGCCTCTTATTCTATTCCCAGCACTTCGCATAATGTCTGGAACATAGTAGAAAATCAATGTTTATTGCTGGATTGATTGTTGAAGAAACAGAGCCTAAATTTTTATTCAGCATCAAACATTAGAGTAATATTTTTATTTATTTACAAGCAGTCTACAAGGAATGTTTCTCAGGCCATGATATCTAGTTCAAGAATTCTGAGAAATGGGCAGAATCCACCACATTATATACTTTAAAAATCACTTGAAACATTGATTTGAGTGAAAGACAAGTATATAGAATTAGAAAATAGAATATAATAAGCTTTTTCAAAGACTTTAGGGATATTTATGGAACAAGATAAAGTATATCAACTAAAATCCAGTCATTTCCTAATTCATAAGGATCTCTTCAATTTCCAGTGCTTTACCACCACTGAAAAAGTTGTTATTGATGTTTTTGTACGTATATGTCCTTTTCCATTTTCTTCAATCACTTTGGGCTAGTGACCTAGTGGTAGTACTGCTGAGTCAAAGGGTATGCACAGTTTTACAGACTTTGAGAAGAGTTCCAAATTGTTCTCTAAAACATTTGGTCTAATTCACAACTTGACCAAGTTTATTAGTGGATTTAGTTTCCCTCATATCCTCTAGCATTTGTCATTTCTGTTAGGTAAGAGGTGCTACTTCAGAGTTGGTTTTTTTTTTAAATTTTCCTTCTAATAGTGATCTATAGCATTTTTAATATGACAATAGATAGCTTTCATTTCTTATTCTGTAAATTCCTGTTCATATCCTTTGACCATTTATCAATTGGGAAATGGATTTTATTTTTGTAGATTTAACTCAATTCTGTAATTACTGTAACAAAAACTCATATTGTCTATGGTACTTTTTAGCAAATGTAGCTTCTCTGATTATCTCTTTTAATTAGGTCTATTTTTGTTTTTTGCTTTGTCTGAGATCATGATTGCTATCTCTGCCACTTTTGCTTTTGTTGAAGCCTAATAGATTCTGCTCCAACTCTTTAACTCTTTGTGTGCCTTTCTTTTCAGGTGCATCTCTTGTAAACAGCTTATTGCTTGATTCTGATTCTGATCCATTCTGTTTTACCTCCAAACGCAATGCTGAAGAGAAACATAAAAAGGCAAACATGAGAAAAATAACCATAAGGGACTCAATAAATTTAAATTATTTACATTCCTGTATGGGAAAATGATACATGTAACTCCTAAGAACTTTGTCATTATTAGGGAAGTTAGAAGTAGTATACATATACAGAGAGCATGGGTGTGAATCAACTTGTTGGACTGAACTCTAAAATAAAATAAAGGTGGGAAATAGTGATGCACTAGGAGAAAGAAGAGGGAAGGACAGAGTGGGGAAAAAAGCTTTTCTTACATGTAAGAGGAACAAAAAGTAGAGCTTTTTTAAATAGGGGGAAATAAGGGAGTGGTGGACAATGCTTGAACCTCACTTCAGAACTGGTTCATGGAAATCTATGTTACCCATAGGTAAATTTTTCTATTCAGTTCTGATCTTTTTATGGGTAATGCTTAGAAATCCTCTATTTCATTAAATATTAATTTTCCCCTGAAGGATTATATTCATATTTACTGGGTAGGTTATTCTCTGATGTAGTCCTTGCTCTTTTGCCTTCTGGAATATCATATGCCAACCTCGCCACCATTTTAATGTGAAAGGTGTTAAATCTTGTGTGATTCTAACTGTGGCTCCATGTTACATGAATTGTTTCCTCATGCGTGCTAGTAATGTTTTCTTCTCGACCTGGAAATTCTGAAATTTTGTGATAATATTACTGGGAGTTTTTACCTTGGGATCTCTTTCAATTCTAAAATATTGGATCATTTTTCCTTGATAAATTTTTGAAATATGATGTCTAGACTCTTTTTTTTATCATGTCTTTTTAGGTAGTCCAATAATTTTTAAATTATCTCTCCTGGATCAATTTTTTAGCTATGTCATTTTTACAATGGAATAGCTCACATTTTCTTCTTTTTTCATTCTTTTGGTTTTATGTTATTGTTTCTTGAGGTCTTGTGGAGCCATTAGATTTCTCTTGCCCAATTCTAATTTTTAAGGAATTATTTCTTCAGTAAGCATTTGTAATTTTTTTTCCCATTTGGCCAATTCTACTTTTCAAAATATTTTTCCCTTCACTGAATTTTTACACTTCTTTACCATTTGGCCTATTCTGTTTTTTTAAAGTGCTATTTTATTCAGTGTGTTTTGGGGCCTCTTTTACCAAGATACTAATTTTCCTAATTTTCTTATATCACTTTCACTTATTTTCTCATTTTTTTCTCTGCCACCTTTATTTCATTCTTCAACTCTTCCAGGAATTCTTGCTGGTCTTGGATCCAGTTATCATTTTTCTTTGAGGCTTTCCTTGTAACTGCTTCCACACTGTTGTCTTTTTCTAAGTTTATGTCTTGGTCTTCCCTGCCACCAAAACAGATTTTTATGGTTAAGTTCTTTATTTGCTTTTTGTCTCTTTTATCTATTTCTTGACTCTGCTCACTTGGGGGTGGGGAAACACTGTGCTAGGCATCAGGATTTTTTATGCTGCTGTTTTCAGAGTGACTTCTAGGAGTCTCCAAGTTTTCAGTTCTTCCAAGGTGGTATGGTCTTCAGAGAGTTATGGTCATTACTCTCTCATTTTTACCCAGGAAGGGCCCCTACTTTTCCCCTGAAGACACAAGTGTTAGTTCTCCTTTTGGCTATGTGACTGTAACAAGGACCCTCATTCCCTTGTAACTGACCACAATCACCCCTCTTCTCCATAGAGCTGTGACACATATTGTCTCTGGCATGAAAGCTCCTGAGGATGCTACTATGGCTATTACTGTTGCAACCATTTCCAAGACCAATTGTTGAGGATTCTGAGAAGCTGAAGGATGGCTCCTACCTTGGTGTCATCGGTCTCACCTTCTGACTTCCTAAGTTGTCTTAGGCTGACTCTTTATCAGCTCTGTTGCTCCAAAATTTGATTTGTCATTATTTTAAAGTTATTTGGAGGGCAATGGTGAAAGAGATCAGCTGGGTCCGGGCCTGTACTCTGCCATCCTAGCTCCTCTCTTGGGATTGGCAAATCTTAAAACAGTAAATAAATGCTACCTATCAGCTACAGAAATTGAAACTGCAAGTTTAGTCAACAGTCTGGGATATTGTTCCCTAATAACTTAAGCTCATTGATGGCAACTAGATATGGTACTTTCCTCATACTTTTCTTGGCTTTCAACATCCTTTTAGCTAATTAATTAAATTATTTCCATTATTTGCAGTTCCAGGATCTTTCTCATGTGTAGGAGAAATGAAATAAAAGGAAAACAGATAAATAATTATCATTTCTGTGTTTCTAACTTTAGCTTCAATAAGCACAGCACTTTTGTGAGAATGCTTTCTTCTAGTCATCCAGCACCATGACTTCTAAGCAGTTTAAGGATCTCTCAGTGCTGATCTGAGAGCATTTAAGTTTAAGCACTTACCAGTCCGCATAACAGTGATGACTATTTGGTCATCATCCCTCTATATTTGGACCTGATCTAGTGAGATTTTCCATACTTCCCAGTCATTATCTACATTTACCTATGTAGGCAGGTGTTGCTGTTGCTCAGTCATTCAATTGTGTGTCACTCTGTGATCCCACGAACTACACTGTCCATGGGTTTTTTTTGGCAAAGGTACTGGAGTGATTTTCCATTTCCTTCTCCAATGGATTAAGGCAAACAGAGATTAAGTGACTTGCCCAGGGTCACACAGTTAGTAAGTGTCTGAGGCCACATTTGAACTCAGGTATTCCTGACTCTAGGCCCAGTACTTTATTCACTGAGCACTTTGTTTCATCTTAGAGGCAGCTAGAATATACCAGGTAGTAAACATGTACAACAAATTAGACTAAAAATAAAGAAAAAAATCTCATTGATTAGACATCCTAACATAATCTAATCCTTCAATGAATATGGAATTACTATGAGAACTATCATGATCTTCATTGTGTTTTTTTAATTTCCAGAGAATTTTGGTCCATTGTATAGATAAAACTTAATGAAATTAGAGGTCACTGATGTATTGACATGGCAACAGCAATAAATTTCTCAAAGAACTATGAGACATTATGTTAGGTACAAGGCATTTAAAGACAGATATAACCCAAATTCCTGCCATCAACAATTAGAGCAATGTTCCAAAGGTTAAATTTATTTCCTTGAAACCTCTGTCCATTGTTTTCCTCTAGAACTACACAAAATAAACCTAATACTCTCTTTGCTACATAAGAATCTCCCAAATTGTAAAAAAAAAAAGTTATAGGCTTCCAGTCTCCTCTGTCTAAATACTTCAATTAGCTTATACCAACATTCCCAACATCATTATGGTACAAGGTTTCTTTGGTTAAAGATCACTGGTTTCTTCAACTCTTCCTCATTCTGGTTTCCCTTCTTTGGACATGTTGCATTTTGTTGGTGAGGATAAAGACAAGGCCTGCATCTGTGATTTAATTGATAAGGGGAAATCATGGGAAATCAAATTCAACTTACCAATGCAGGTCAATACCTTAAACAACTTATAGTTTAAAGTTTAAACTATAGTTAAAACTTTTATAAGTTTAAAAAAGTTACCTAAATTACTAAGAGGATAAATGACTGCCAATCACATAGCCAATATGTTAGACAGAACTTGAAATCTTATTTTCCTGGTTTTAAGGCCTGCTTCCTAACCAACAAATCTGGCTATTTCTCTCAATTTTCTTGCTAAAATGAGGTGGGCAGAATTTAACCCAAATATGCTAGATTTGCTCTGACCAGCAAAAAACAGAATGAATGTAGGAAGCCCAAAAGAATTATTTAATGGGTATCAAACTGAGAACACAACGAGCTTAGGTGATGTACGATATTGACAATCATAATGTAAAGAGTTTCCTGGTCAACAAGACTGATTCTTTACTTACTCTGCAAACACCCAGTGTGTCTCAAGGAAGGGCTTGTATTCCTTAGACAAAAATTTATACAGGAACCTCTGATTGGTGGTGTTTTTGATGAATTAAATGATTGATGTATTTGACACATGTATCTCAGTGGAAGGAAGTAGCCTAGGTATAATAATGGACTTGGAAGTCAGGAAAGCTTGGCTTAAATTCTCCATTCAGACATGTTAGCGATGTGTATGTATCTGGGAATGTCATTTAACCTCTTTGCCTCAGTTTTGTCATCTGTAAAATGAAGATAATAACTTCCATCTCACAGGAATGTTGTGAGGATAAAGTGAGATGATATTTTCAAGCTTTTTGCAAATGTTAAAAGAGAGTATAAATGTTTGCTATAATTAGCATCATGAAAAAAAGAAAATCACAACACTGTGTATATGTGGGAGGGGTAGGAGATGAACTTTCTCTGATCTCAACAGTGTTTTTGAAGGGTATTGAATGAAGTTAATGTTGAAGTTACAGTTTTATCTTATTGAAATGTTTGTGCCCATCCCTATTCTAAGAACACGACGTTTTAGTTCTTTGAAATACACTAAAATGATTTAGGTCAATTTGCCACCCTGAGTGAAAGTAGATTTTGTTCCAGAACTTGCTAAATAGGAGATGTTTATTTGTTCTTAACAAATATGACATGATTTCCACTTAGTTGACATGGCCATTTACTTTCTAATTTCTGTCCCAAATTTAAATTTAAATTCCCAAAGTTCTGAGAATTCTATTATTTTAATTTATTGTTGTTAGTTAGAAGTATGTGATCTTGAGTTTGCTCTGGGAGGCAACAAAAGTTTTAGATGATTTTTGCAATGTATATGCATATTTTAGTTATGCATGTGATAAACAAATTATCTGAAACTTTTGCTCAGTTCACTACTTACATATTATATCAGGTATCTATGTAAAAGCTGATCATTCTAAAGAGTATTCTCCACCTGTACAGCTAAGTAGGAAAGTCACAAGTCTATTAAACAAAAGCAAGCTGTGATCTCCAAGAATGTATGCCCTGCACATCCTATGTAACCAAAGTGACTTTAATCAGGATATAATTGGCAGATTAAAGAGGTGAATAACTTGGACAATGAGAGCTTTTGTATAATGGGCTGAAGTGATGAAATGGGTGAGCAAAAAAGAAGTAAAAAAGCATTTTGAGACTATGCAAAACAGATCTATAGATGATTTAGACTTTAGACCCAGTAGCACCAATAGCCCTTATAAAGCAATATAAAAATAGAGAGCTCTTTGGGAAAAATACTTTTGGACTATCCCAAGTCCAAGGTAGATTCTTAATTAATACGCTGTAGATAATGATTATAGTGACCTATAAAAGAACTCCTATTTCTTTTTGATGTAGAAAGGGCTTTTCAGTCATCTCACAAAGAAAGCAATTATCTCAAGTAAAGTCAGATAAACAAAACAAAGTCATTCTTCTGTACAAATGTCCTTTCTTGGAGGAGGGATAGAGCCAAGGTGGTGGAGTAGAAGCAGGGATTTACTTGAGTTCTCCCTCAAAACCTCTAAAAATAGCTTTAAAAAGGACTCTAAACAAATTTTAGAGCAACAAAAGCCACAAAATGACAGGAAAACATTTCCATCCCAAGACAATCTTGAGGGCAAACAGGAATGGTCTATAGCACCAGACTCAGAGCACAGTGCAGCCCCATGTGGGTCAGGGCCAAGCCAGCACAGAAGGAGCGGGAGCATGCCTGAGGACAGTTAATCACTAGCAGGGTGCTAAATCACTGGTTTCCAGACTTCTTAACTCACAAATGCAATAGACAGCTTCAAAGTTCAGTGGGAAAGCTCTCTCAGGTGGGTGAGAGAGAAACATGGGCCAGCCCTAGCTCTAGCCTCAGCCTCAGGGAGGTGGCAGCCACTGCCACAACAGTAGCTGCTTAAGGAGCTCTCAAACTATAGATGGTGGGGGAGTTAAATGGCTGATCTGGGATGCATTTGTGGGTGGGGATCCCGGGGCAAGGAGGAATGCTGGTGTGGTGGAGCTGGTGGCAGCTTTGGAGAGAGAATTCTACTAGAAGTCCTACGGCAAAAAAGAGTGCTTGTGGTTACTCACAGACCAGAGCTCAGGCCAAGAGAAGGGTAAATACCTTTCCTTTGATCATAGCACTTTAGAGGAACTGAGAATTTACAGATCCCTAGAAGTATCTTTGAAAACAGCTACACAAAACCCCTGAAACTTGGAACAGTATACCCTCCTCCACCTACTTAACAAAGAGCTCAAATAATTGACTAGGAAAATGACCAAACAGGGGGAAAATAAAACTGTAGAGGATTACTTTCTTATGGAGAAGGTATTTTCTTACATCTTTGGGGACAAGGAAGATCAAAGCATGTAAGCAAAGTAAGTCAGCAAGGTCAGGGCTCCTACATCCAGCGCCTCCAAGAAATATATGAATTGGTCTCAGGTCATGGAAGAGCTCAAAAGGGATTTTTGAAAATCAAGTAGGAGAAGTAGAGGAAAAATTGGGAAGAAAAATGAGAGTAATGCAAGAAAAAAAATGGAAAACCAGTCAACATCTTGCCAAAGGAGACACAAAAAATTGCTAAAGAAAATAACGTTTAAAAATAGACTAACCCAAATGGAAAGAGAGGTCCAAAAAGCCAAAGAGGAGGAGATGACTTACAAAGCAGAATTGACCAAATTGAAAAAGAAGTCCAAAAACTCACTGAAGAATATGATTCTTTTTATAATTTTTTTATTTTGTTTTTAAATATTTTTTATTTATCTTTAGTTTTCAACATTCATTTTCCAGAAGATTTTGAGTTTCAAATTTTCTCCCCATCTCTCCCCTCTCCCCACCCCAAGACATCATATATTCTGACTACCCCTTCCCCCAATCTGCTGTCCCTTCTGTCACACCTCTCCTTTTCATTATCCCCAACTTCTCTCTTTTCTTGTAGGGCAAGATATGTTTTCATACCCCATTATCTGTGTTTCTTATTTCCCACTTGCCTGCAAAAACAATTCTCTACATTCATTTCTGAAATGTTGAATTCTAACTTCTCTCTCTTTCTCCCTCCCAACCCATACCCACTGAGAAGGCAAGCAATTCAGTATAGGTTAAACATGTGTAGTTATGAAAAGACTTCCATAGTAGTAATGGGGTGAAAGATTAACTATATTTCCCTCCATCTTATCCTGCCCCCCCATTTATTCTATTCTCTCTTTTGACTTTTTCCCTTCCCAAAAGTATTTACTTCTAATTGCTCCCTCCTCCTGTTTGCCCTCCCTTTTATCATACCCCCACACCCAGTTATCCCCTCTCCCCTACTTTCCTGTAGTGTAAGATAGATTTTCATACCACATTGAGTGTGCATGTTATTCCCTTCTTGACCCAAATGTGATGAGAATAAACTCCACATTTTCCCTCTCACTTGCCCTCTTTTCCCCTCCATTGAAGAAAAGCTTTTTCTTACCTTCCAGGCTGTCTTGGGCTGGAAATCTCTTTCACTGTCATTTTGTGGCTTCTACTGCTCCAAAATTTGTTTAGAGTCATTTTTTTACAGGTATTTTATTGGCTATAAGGATTAGAGCTAGAGCAGGTCCATCCTTCTACTCTGTCATCTTGGCTCTGCCCCTGAAGAATATAATTCTTTAAAAATTAGAATGGAGCAAAAGGAAGTTAATGACTGTTTAAGGCATCAAGAAATTATAAAACAAAAGCAAAAGAATGAAAGAAAAGCAGACAATGTGAAACATCTCATTGGCAAAACTACTTACCTGGAAAATGGATCCAGGAGTGATAATTAGAAATGATTAGTCTACTTGAAAGTCATTATGAGAAAAGACCCTAGATATCATCTTTCAAGAAATTATCAAATCTTGTGAAAGTGAATGCTGCAAACTGAAAAATCAATAAATTATATAATAGAAAAAACAAAAAAAGTTCTTTTTTGTATCTTAACTAAATTTTGCATTTCCTTTTGTATCTAGGACAGAACTTATTTGGTACTTAATAACATTTGTAATGAAAAACAAAATAGCACTTGGTTTCAGCTTTAGCTGAAAGATTTTTTACAGGAGAGCTGAGCATCCTCAGGCATAACTCCAGAGACCCAGAAAGAACTGATACATTCCAATATTCCCAAGAGATATCTTGATAGGGATAAGTCAATCATTTGATTTCCAGGGAGAACCTGGGTAGTGATACAAGCCAAAGAGAAAATTTGAGAAACCCCCAAGTTTGAATCATGTCTATATGAGTCCAGACATTACAATTACAGGTTATCAGTTACATCTATGAAATGTTGCAAATTAGTGGAAGATTGCTTTTTTTCTTTTTTAGAGTTAACTGGATTATTAGGGATGATTAGATGGATAGATGGAAAAAGTAATCCTTGAATACTCTTGGAGATCCTTCATGAAGAGTAAGGTCACATGCAGAGTACTGAATACATCCTTGCTTAAGGACTTAGAATTGAACTATCTTTCTCTTACCTACAGACCATTGGACAATTTGAGAAAAACCTATCTTAGAGCCCATATAAGGATTATAGTCATCTTTTGTTGCCAAAGAAGATTATGTCATCAGAGAAATGATGACATGACTTGCACTTGACTTTGTTTTAAGTGAGGGAGGGCTGTTCAAGGTCACCAGCCTCACTTCTCCTCCAGAGCTATCTGAATCTAGTGACCAGATATTAATCAAGATGACTGGAGATGGCCCAGGATTCACTGGAAGACCCTTTAGGCCAAGGTCTATGCAGATACTCACTTAGGGTGAAGTACCTGCATACCATTCATTCACTAGGCCCTCATGGCCCCTTTAACGAGGCAAAACAAGGAAACACATCAAGCTTGGAGGCAAAGAGGAGCAGTTACTATTGATAATCACTCTTAAACCAGGAGAGTCCAGAAGATCCCTTAGGCAGGGGCCCAGTGCTGTTCCAGTTTCAGCATGCAGTTTTGGAAAAGGAAGGGAAGGGAAAAGAAGGGAAGAGGAGGGAAGGGAAAGGAAGGAATCTAGCCAGTAAAACCCAAGTCAACTGGGCATCTTTTGACCATCCAAATTTACCTTCCTTTGGAGAAGAGAAGGAAAGGGAGGAGGACGTAGATAGTAGAGGAGGAACTGAGTTACCCAACTAGCTGGGTCTCCATTCAGGCAGCTGCATCTACTCACAAGGTTGCGTTCATCCTTCGTCATCTATACAAAGAGTTATTTATTGGAGGACAAAAAAAGAAACTTGGCTCTGAGGGAGTTCTGAGAGGTGAATTTTGAGAATGGTTTTATAGGAGTGCTCTAAATTTATCTTACTGGGATTTGGTTCCATAATGAGAAGTAGAAAACTTAAAGACAATTAAAAGGATGACTACTAGAGTTATTAGAATTCAATCTCATCTGCATTCATTATGTGTCTTATATACCTAAAGTGAATAGTTGGAAAAATAGAATTTTTCTGATAGAATCTTATTCTGAGATAAAGAATGGTCCAAGGGTGATCTGATGCTATTCAAATATATGAAGAGTAATTGTTTAGCTAAAGACTACAAGGAAGGTAATAAATCCTTTTATCACAAATTTTAGGGAAAGAAATTTTGTTAATGTATATTGTTAATTTTTGGAAGATTTTTTAGGGAGGAGTGATTATAGAATTTTCTCTTCCAAAAATGTTTTAAGGCCAATTCCTTTCTGCCCATGGTTATTGAGCCCTTGGGGACGAACACTGGCAAAATGAAGAATGTCCCCAGAAAGAGGATGAGGCTTCTTAAAACTAAGCCTAGCCATCCTCTTTTTTGAAATGATGTAGAGAAGTCTGCTTGTGGTAGGAAGTGAAGGTATAGCCCTTCCAGCAGATCTATGATTCTATGCTATACATCTGGAAAAGAAGGCTAACTGCCTGAGAGACCTACTTGGCAACGGCTTTTAAATTTTCATACCCCAAACCTTAACAATATATTAAGACGTTGTACTTACATATTTCAACCTTACTCTGAACAATCAGATATCATAGCCATAAAGTATGATGGAAACAGTGTTGCATAATTGGAAGAGTATTAAATTAAGTCTCTTCAGATGCTTAATAACCTTAAAACCCTAGACAAGTCATTTCATTTCCTGACACTTCAAATTCCTCATCTGTGAAATGAGGGGGTGGAATTAGATTACTTTTGGTTTTTGTCAAAAAACAAATATGCATTAAGCATCTACTCTACTATGGGCCAGGCTACAGTGCCAATGGTGAGGAACACAAAGCAGAGAAAAGGCAATCTCCACCCTATAGAAACTCACAATCTAATCTCAGCTTGGTATCTGTGACCTTTCAACTTTTATCTTATTTCTGTTTCTTGGAAAGATAGATTTCTAGTTTTTATCTTTGATACCAAAACTTGGTGGCTCTTAATGAACATCTATTAAACTGAATTAAAAATACAAGAGAAAAATGAATGAAACACCTGTTTATAAGAATACCTTGTATGCGGAAAAGTCTTACGGCAAAATGGAGGAAAAGGACCAAGAGTTACCAAACCAATGTATAAATTAGAATCATTTAATTTCATTTGTTCCAAATTGGTCAAAAATAATGCCCTATAGATATGTTTTCCAATGTTAGTGTTATTAATTGCAACAGATTTTTAAAATTTCAATGTAATTATAAGCTAACCTCCTTTAACATCCTAACGTTTCACTTTTCAGTGAATAGTAACTGATTTTGGATTGTTCAAATTAAAATGCCAGTGGAAAATATCTTTTCTAAATTGGAAACTCTGTATTTTTCAAGGTCTCCCTAAATTCCTGGTGCTCATTTTACAAAGCAATATGTTATCTGTATGTACTTAAATATAGGAATGCAAGTGTCCTCATTCCCTCCCCCATTCAATAAAGTGTGAACTCCTTGAAAACGGGAGTCTTGCTTTTTGTGCTAGTCTCACGAGTGCTGGTAAATAGTAGATGCTTGATAAATGCTTGTTGAATCAACTGAGATTCAAACCTCAATTTCCCGTCCCCAAATTTTGTGTTCTTTCAGCTATTCCACAGCTGCTTGATGAAAGTTGGAATAGTCCAGTCCAGACCAGCTTAGCCTTTTCCTACAGACTCACAGACTTTTGATACTGTATTGTGGAGTCTGAGAAAAAAAGCAGAGAATTCTAAGAGGAAGGCCTTTATCATCTGATGCTGGACAGTATTCAGCCTAGCTCCCAGACTGCTCTGCTCCCTTGGATTTCCTACAAGCCATTTGCTCTCCTCCAAGTCCATCTTTCCTCTGAAGCTTTAACTTCCGGTCTTATCCATTAAAGCACAAATCAGAGCCTACCTCTGCCAGAGAGTCTTCTACACCTGGAATTTATTAGTTGCACGGAATGTTTAGAGCTGGGATCCTTAACCTGGGGTCCATGAATATACACACACATACACACAACTGTGTATACATATATGTACATATGAATACATATATAAACATATATACCTTCTTCTATATGAGTATGTCAAAAGGCCTAGCCTGAAAAGGCAAAGATCTCCCATCGCATCCTGGGTCATCTTGAGTCATCCTGATAAATATCTGGTCACTGGATTCAGATGGCTCTGGAGGAGAAGTGAGGCTAGTGATCTGCACAGCCCTCCCTCACTCAAAACAAAGTCAAGGGCAAGTCATGTCATCATTTCTCTTTGAGAATGAAGGATGAACACAACAACAACACAAACACATATTATATATATGTTGTGTATATAATAGTGGTAACAATTAACATTTATACATCACCTACTATGCTCAAGGCACTATGCTAAAGGTTTTACTTCATTATATCACATGAACTTTACAATAACCCTTGAAGGTAGGTGTTATCTTTGTCCTTATTTTACAGATGAGAAACAGGCAAAAAAATGTTGAGTTACTTGCCCAAGTTCACACAGCTAGTAAGTGTATAAAGCTAGATTTGAATTCAGACCTTTCTGACTCCTGATCAAGCATTCTACCCACCTGGCTGCCTATATCAATGGAAAGAGAGAGAGAGAGAGAGAGAGAGAGAGAGAGAGAGAGAGAGAGAGAGGGAGAAAGAGGGAGAGAGAGGGAGAGAGAGGGAGAGAGAAAGAAAGAATATTGTTTTTCATTATAATTTGTTTCCTTTGTAATGCTATGATTCTGGAAAGGAATCCATAGGTTAAAGAACTCCTGGCCTACATAGAGCATTGATAATTTGTGCTGTCTCCTTAACTCGGCTTTGAGGTCATTGCCATTAGTTGCAACAGATTTCAAAAATTTCCTTATAAATATAAGCAAACATCCTTTAACCAGTTATTTCATTTCTCTTCAGTGAATGATAATAGATTTTGCATTGTCGACATTAAGAACACCAATAGAAAATATACTTTTCTATTTTGGAAGCTATGTGTGTTTTTCAAGTTCCCCCAAAATTTCCACTGACCATTTTACAAAGGAATACATCTGGGATTGAAAGCAATTTACATTTAGACATTTAAAAATTAGCGCCGGACTGCTTCTCTCTCAGACCCAACACACAGTATTTCGAATATTTTGCAGTATCCCCGAGTGAAGCCTGCAGTTTTCTCCCCTTCACTGCCCAGAAGCTTTCCTAACAGCCCTCCAGATTCCCAGAGGACCCAAGGTCTCCTATTCCTGCTTCCCCTGCTCAGTGTTGACAGCAGAGTTGTACAGAGAGAACTCAAATTTGAAATCCTACAACATAGTGTACTCTCACTAAAGGGAAGCCTGTCACTTGTGTTAAATATTATCTCAGCAAGGAACTGGAATATTTCAGACAAGTAAAATATTTAGTATTATCCTTTCAAGACAGTGACACCCAAAAACAAACTCACTTCCACTTCAAAGCATATAGTTGTATTTTTTGGAGGGGAGGAGGGAATGAGGATGGGTTATAATTGTGTTAAATCTCCCCAATGCCAACCCCCTTCCTCTTTCCTTCCACAACCACTTCCTCCTGATCTGTCCCCTCCCAAGTGAAGGACAAACTATTTTGCATCATTCTAATAGGAATATTGCAAGAGAAGAATTTCAGATTTAAATCTGATTTATAATTCAAATGTAACTTTCCAACTCAGTTTTGATCCATCCCTGTGGAAAACAGAGCATCTGCATTCACTGAGCATGGTTTTCTGAGGAATCGGGGCTCCTACCTCTGACTTTCAAGGATGCTTAAGTATAACTATGGAGACAGAGAATCTACTTACAAAACAAAGCCAGAAGTGCAGCATTATAAGTAGCTGCAGGGTTTCAGATGATGACAATGAGTTTCTGGCTAACTAGAGGAAAATGTACACTTTGGAAATTATCTCTGCCTGCCTAGGTGAAGATCATCTCTTCAAAGACTAGGAAATACCCTGCTATCTGATTGAGAGTGGGTTTACATAATTGTGGATAAAGAAAGATATAAATAAGGAGGCATTTGGTATGCTTGGTGCTCCTGCTGAGAAAAATGTCTACCCCCTACCAGCAAAATCCAGCAAAAACAGGCAGTCAAGTGAATGGTGAATGAATAGCTAGACATCTGCAGGGAATTTGAGGGCATCAATTGCGGATTTTTCATATCAAAAGGAGGGGTGGTGACTAGTAGATGCTAGAGAGTTGGAGTAACAGATTGCTTTGTTACACTGCATAGTTGAGAAGCTGATTTGAGCCAGAACACTTGAGTTCAAGTTCCAGCTCTGCCACTTGCTATCTCTGTATATAACCTTAAGCAACATACTTAAACTCACCAACCTTAGTTTCCCCATCTGCAAAATCAGAGGTATGAAACAGCTGTTCTTTGACCTACCTGTCTAACTCTGAAACATTTGTGACCTTGAGTAAGTTATTATCACTTTTTACACTCTGCTTCCTCATGTCCAAAATGAGTGTCAGACTAGATCAGGCATTCTTACCTTGAGGTATACAAAACTCTATGAATAGATTTCAGGAGGGTAAGTAAAAGTGGATGGAAAGGATGACATCTCTATTTTAATAAAATTGCTTTATGTTGTTACCCAAAATTTTTAAATGATATATTTTATTTTATGTATTTTAAGGTGCTATTATGAAAATGGGTCAACAAGCTTCATTATACTACCAAAGGACTGGATGACACAAAAAGTATCAACAATCCTTAGATTAGCTCCTAAATTCCTATCACTGGATGTATGATCCTACTCAATTGTTGATTTTTGTCTTTCCTGAAGGCTATATCTTATTTTGAGTTACCTAACACAACAACAAATCTACATAAAAATGTGAAGCTCGATTGTCTTTTTGAGGAGGGGCAGATGGAGGAACAGGCAACATGTAATTATTGACAAATACTGAAAAGAATGCAAATGTGGGAGAAATTCCTTCCTCTAAATTAAGTGAGAATAATAGGTTATGGAAGAAGTCTTGTTTATTTTGGGTTTATATGATATATTTTGTTCCTTAATATCTCTTTCCAAGCAAGTGAAATTCAGTCCCCAAGCCTAGTCACTTAGAATTACAAACAAGTACTGGAGTCCTTTTTAGAATAATCAAGGATCAGAATACATTTCTCTATTAAAATTTTAAAGAACACATTTTTTCTGCTTACATACATAACTATTGTTTTTCTGTTCTTAGTTTAGAAACCTAGAGAAGGGAGAAAGATGAAAATGGATCCTTAAGGTGGGGGAACAAGAGACAGAGAAAAATAGCATGAGTGAGAAGAAATATAATTTCCCCTGAATCATGTCCTGTACTCCATTAATTAAATTTTAAATTTTATATTAGAAGAAACAAATTGCAGATAGAAAGTCATCTTTGCACTTGGGCCTGAGTTCCAAAGCTGTTTTTATCATAACTGGGTTATGTCATTAAAATGACATCATTTTATATGACCCTGGTCAAGTCACTTAAAGTTATAAGTTCTCCTTTCTCATACCTAAGGATATTGGAGAAGAGGTGTCAATTTATATCTGTAAAGTTTGCTTCCTAAGAATTCTTCAAATGATTATTTTTATTTTATACTATTACCATATTTTTACTAAATGATTAAGATTTCAAAGATTTACCATAACACCCAGTTTTTAAAGAATATTTTGATTCTTAATATATTTTGCTTGCATTAAAGAAGAAATTTGAAAATGACATACTTCCCACTCATTTGTTTTCTTTCACTTATACAATAGTTGTAGTATTCCTTTCCCTTCCTTTCTCAAAACCTTAAATCTTAAACTCTGAAGCTTATACTTTGGAGAAAACTAGACCCCTGCCTAAGGGCTCTCTTCTGGACCCTCCTGGCTTAAGAGTGATTATCAATAGTAACTGTTGCTGTTTTTTCCCAGCCTGATGTGGTTCTTTTTTGTATGCCTCGTTAAAGGGGCTACTTGTTAAAGACATTCATTCAGTGAATGGGCATCACTTCACTCTAAGTGAGTTCCTGAATAGACCTTGACCTAAAGAGGCCAAGGTCTCCCAGCGCATCCTGGGTCATCTCCAGTCATCCTGATGAATATCTGGTCACTGGATCCAGTGGCTCTGGAGGAGAAGTGAGATTGGTGACCTGCACCTACATCACTCAAAACAAAGTCAAACGCAAGTTATGCCATCATGATGGTGTGGTCTTCTTCAGCAATGAAGGACAGACACAAGTTGTAGCATTTATTTTGAATAAGAAAGAAGTCAACTTGGATCCTTCCTGCTTCTTCAGGTAACAATTCCATCCTTTTTTGGTAAAATCATTTGCTAGTTCCATATTTGTCCCTGTAGGACCATCTATTTTTGTAGAAAAAACAATCTAAGTTTGGTGAGTTGTTAGAATGAATTAAAGTTACAGTAATTATTGTGTAAAATATATTTGTTTTTAAAATCTGAAAGAATGCAAATGAAAGACTTTTTCAAACAAATACTTTTTTCAACCAAAGAAATTTCCTAACTAACCAAGCTTTTGCATTTTTAAGAAATTCCATTTATTAATTGTATCAAATTAAATTGAAAAGAGCTCATAAAAAATTACTTCGGTACTTGACATTAATCCTTTCTAAGTAGGATGTAATTTAAATGACAAAAATATGAAGCCTAGAGCAAGGAAAAATTGTAAAGTAGGAGGTGTGTCTTCCCCTTTTGTCCATAATACCCTTTTCCACTTTCCTGGTGCCTGTGTCCTACACCCCCATACACTGCTTCCATCTGGTTACCAAACGGCTTTGCTCTTCTACAGCTATCAATGTATCTGTACAAAATATTGACTGACAAATGCCTAAGTTTTAAATACTTGAATGCTTCTAAAGATAGGTGATTTCGTCTATTTGGGTACACTTCCACCAACATGGATTAGAATCCCTCTGAGATTTTGTAGATTCTTTGACAGTTCTCAATAGTCATGAAAACCAGCACCTTGACAGTCATCTTATCTGATAACAAACCTCTCCAAACTGAGATAGACTGGTGCTCAGATGACAATCTGTCACCAAAACTATAGTTAGAGTCTTTCCATTATGGTTGAACCTGCTAGAACTTGTAACTGCCTGGCACTACCTTAGCATTCCCAGTGTCATACATTCACAGTAGAGAGCCATCAGAGAAGGGCTTTAGTGGGGGGAGATATCAAATCTCCTGCCTGTCAGTAGACAGAGATTAACCATTTTGAAGACAATAGTAAACATTCACACTTATACAATATTTAAGATTTATAATGAACAGTCTTGTATGGAGATGATAGTATATATATACGTATATATATATATATATATATATACGTATATATATATATATTTATATATATATATATATATACGTATATATATATACGTATATATATATATATATATATACGTATATATATTATCCCCATTTTACAAATGAGTTAACTAAAGTTTAGAAACATTTAAATGATTTACCCAGGGGCAAAAGCCAGTATCTGCAAGGCTGCAAGGATGCAAGAAGACTTTCTTCTTTCTGGTTATTTATATATCAGTAGAGCTGAATGTGTACGATTATTTATCATTTCCTCCCCCTGTAGTCCAATAGGAATGGAATATGGTCACAGTATTTGAAATCTAAGGGGTGTGTGTATGTGTGTGTGTATGTGTGTGTGTGTGTGTGTGTGTGTGTGTGTGTGTGTGTAAGATTTATTTTTATTTTTTAAATTTTTATTAGTGCCTTCCAGCCTTCCATTTAAAAAAAGTCACTGTTGTAGTCCATATACACTGAAATGCCTTTGTAACAAAGATAAAGAGAAGCAAAACTGAGCAACAAAGCGATACTATGCAATAGAATATGCGGCAATTTGGACCTTCATTGTAAGGAAGAACATTGAATTATCGGTTATATGAGAAGATTGATCATTAACATTAATTCAAGTTCAATTCATTTTATGGCATTGTTTTCATTTGTATGGTTGTCATCAATGTTGTTGTAATCAGTGTTCTCCTGACTGCTTTTGCAGGTTTTTATTTCTTTTCCTATCTTTTTCTGAATACATTTTCACCATTTCTATAGTATAGTAATATACCATTACATTCACATACTACAATTTGTTCAATACATATCCATTTGCATCAATGCACACCCACTTACCATTTTTTCTACCACAAAGTATACTACTATGAGTAATTTGCTACATCTGAGATCTTTTTTTATAACTTTGATCTCTTTCAGGCATATGCTCAACAATGAGATTACTGAGTCAAAGGCTATGAATAGTTTAGTGACTGCTTGCTAAATTCCAAAAAATTCATTATAACAAATGTTTAGTATATACCAAGACAAAGATGCTGGGGATTAAATGACAAAAAATTCATTAGTCTCTGCCCTCAGAAAACTTAAATTTCACTAGGGGAATATAGCTTGTAGGTAGACAAATAAATAAAACGGAATTTGAGGAGGAAGAAGCCTTCACGGATGAAGTGGTACCTGAAATAGTACTTGAAATAAAAAACTAAATCTGAAGGTTAGGGTTAATACAGTTCAGGTGTGGGGGAGGGCATAACAATTGCATAAATGTAGAAACCGAAGACCACAGTATCAAAGATTTAGAACTGGAAGTGACCTTAGAGGTCATCAAATGCAATCCACTCATTTGGCACATGAGTAAACTAAGGCACATAGTGGTTAAGCATCTTACCTAGGGTCACGCTGATATTCAGAATCAGTCAGGATTTATGCCTATCTTCCTGACTCCAAGTCTGTAATTCAGCCCACTATAGCAGTTACAATTTAAAATTCAGGAAATGACTATACTTTAGCTAAAACTTGAATCTAACAAGGCTAATAATGTGAGACAGGGAAGGAAATATAATCTGAAGCCAGAGATAGTGTGCAAAGCCTAATCACCAGGCTAAGGAATTTGTATTTTGGAAACTATCTTATTCAGTATTTTCATTTTACAGATGAGGAATTAAATGGCTTATCCAAGTCACACAGATACCTGATGGCAGAACAGAAACAAGAGCCAAGTCTATGTACTCTTGGTCCAAGACTTTTTTTTACTAGACTAAACTAATTATTGTTTTGTCACAATAAATTTAGGCAGCCTATAATTTACACATATTCCCATATTCTTTTGTGTGTTGTAATGGTAGCTCACATTTCTGTGGTCTTTTAAGACAACATAAAATAGGAAAAGGGACATTATATTTGGAGTCTGTGGACTATGATTCAATTCCCAGGGCTACTATTTACTATGTATGATTTGGCAAGTTATTTAACACTGTTTGGGTCTCAGTTACTTTATCCATTATATGATTGTGGGAAAAAATGATTCTTAGCTCTCAATCTTATGATTCTATAAAAGAAAGTTCTTACCTCACAACAAGCCCCAAGAGGTAGCTAATGTAAATATTGATAGCCGTGTTACACATGGGAAATAATTGATTCATGGAAGCAAAATGACTTGCCCATGGTCACACAGGTAATAAACGCAAAGGCTAAATCATCATCTCATTGTTGCCATTAATAATAGTAACAACTATAGTTGAATTCTTGCTTCATAAAGGAAGGGACCGTGTTTTATCTATAAGCTTTCGGTCTGCCAGGCATGAACGCAATGTTCTATGTGTGTTACTTTAGAATGGTTAATGAATATTTTTGGCTGGAAATTGAATGAAGGAATGAATCATGGAATAATTTTTTTTGACATGTTTAGATATTTGTGAGATATACTTTTTCTTACAAAAAAACTATAGGTTGGTTTGCTGAATGATATGAATATGATCCATTAGAAAACAAATTACTTCTATACAGCATACATTGTTAAGTAATACAGAATTCTGAATTTCCTTTCTCATGTTGCTTAAAAGGAAAAATTCCGTAAACTACATCTCCCAAAAGGCTGCATATTTCTCAGGAGAGTGGTAGAGAGATCACTTTAATTAGTGAGGAGTCTTAAGTGAGCAGAAATTTTCAAAAGAGGGTAGTAGGGAGTGAAGGTGCAACTGAGTGGTCGTTGGTGGGGGGGTTGGAAGCAGATCATATGGAGAGATAGAACAGTAGCTTCCCTTCACCCAAGAGAATGTTGATGGCACTAATAACAAACTGATGAAATTCAGTACATTCCATACTGCCCCCCAAGAGGCTTCTATATGATCACCATGAAGCAGAGGACACTAAAAGCTGCTTGCTTTACCATATGTCCATGGTTTTAAACTCAAATAGGTCCCATCCCAAGCCTCACTTGTTCATTGTTTAGGCTCTGATGGCTAAGAGTGAGTGTAAATAGTGATTGTTTCTGTTCTGGCCAGAAACTCTGAGGATCTTCCTGGCCCTAATTCATTCTTTTGGGAAGTCAAATTAGGACATTTTTTGCCTCAGTTTTTACCTAGACCTTAATCATTGAAAGGCGTTGCCTCAGATAAACTGAGACCTGGAAAAGACTCTAGCTTAAAAAAGCCAGGGTCTCCCACTGCATCCAGTTCTCTCACTAGTTGTACTAATCCATGTCTTGCCACTGGATTCTGATGACTCTGGAGTAAAGAGTAAGACTGAGAACTTTGCACAGCCCTGCCTCATTTAAGTCCAATTCACTTGCAAGTCAAAATATCATCTTTCTGATGCCATTCATAGTTCTTCAAGGACAAAGGACAAACAACAAGAACTATGATTTTTGAGACAGTTGAGTCCTCTTCCTCCCCGCCCCTTGATTATGCTGGAGGAATTCCTGGAATACCCAGGAGACTATAAAAGGGCAGTAGTATACTAGTGTATGGGAGCGGAGAAGGATTAGACTACTTGATATAATTTTTAGTTACACTGTCTTCATATTTTACTTAAATCCTTTTGTTACTGGATTCATAACATATAATCTGTGCTGGACCATGATTTACAAAACTGATTGTACAAAACGATGTTCACTGAACCTTCAAATAGTATCAAGGGATTTGATAGCCATGTCAGTCAGATGGACTTCAGGAAGGCAGCACTACACATGCAGTCTACTCTTTAAGTGCAGGAGAAACCTCACTGAAATTAAATCTAATGAATTTCCCTTGATTTTTATTTGATGCTAAAACAAATTTTTATATACATTTTATAAAAAAATGTTACACTGTTCAATGATTTTAAAGGAAATTGAGCTCCGCTGAAGAAGTGATATGTAGAAATTTAAGACAAATAATGTATGTAGAAATGCTTTGGAAGTAAAAGCCATATAAATGCAAGATATTCTTTCTGAGCACCATCTCTTTTGACTGATGAGTTGAGTTCATCAACAAAAAGAGACATTTCAGAAAAGAAAATTCTAATTATCCATGAAGATACAAAGAAAAAAGTCTCTTTTAAATGAATCTGGCAAGTCAATTCAAGCAGCTACATGTAGTTAGTCCCTGAACTTTGCTGCTTCTCCCTCACCTACTTTCCATGCCAAGAAAAATCACTAATGATTTTAATTAATTAATTAATTAATTTGATTAATCACTATGTAGAAGAGGATTATGGTATTTTTCATAATTTGTCCATTTTAGTCAATACTTTTTAAAAGAATATTTTAATTTTATTTCTTTTCGGTTATATAAAAAAATTTTGACATCTATTTTTAAAATAATTTTTGAGTTCCAAACCCCCTCCTTTCCCTCCCTCCTCCTTGAGAAGGGAAGCATTTATATATATGTAGTCATGCAAAACATATTTCTATGTCAGTCTTTGATACTCTTGATTATTTCTCCTTCCTTGGATCCCTTTTCAATTTAGATTACTGAGGTAGTGTCATCTCCTCTGGATCCATCTCACAAATGACTATATCAATGTATTTTATATACTTGTAAA
>CM053771.1:410979326-411050869 GCA_028658325.1 Potorous gilbertii | reverse complement strand
CTTTCCCTCCCTCCTCCTTGAGAAGGGAAGCATTTATATATATGTAGTCATGCAAAACATATTTCTATGTCAGTCTTTGATACTCTTGATTATTTCTCCTTCCTTGGATCCCTTTTCAATTTAGATTACTGAGGTAGTGTCATCTCCTCTGGATCCATCTCACAAATGACTATATCAATGTATTTTATATACTTGTAAACATTTCTCTCTCTCTCTCATATATGGGCGCGCACACACACACGCACACACACTGGGCGCGCACACACACACGCGCGTGCGCACACACACACACACACACACACACACACACACACACACACACACACACACACACACACACACACACACACACACGGACACCCTGCTGTTCGCCAGTGTTTTTCCAAGCGCATGTTTCTCTTTCTCTTTTATATCTAATCAGTGAGACCTCTCAGAAGTTCACTTAGTTTCTGAATACAGATATCTGTGCTTATGATCTCTTCTCTAGCTTCTGAATTTCTAATTTTTATTTCCATCTTCCCATGACTTCCCATGACTCACGTTTCTGCTATATAAGGACGAGAATATAACCTCACTCAATAAAAGCACAGAACTTTGAAATATCAATTATCAATTTCCCAATATTAACATTATGATAATTTTCCTTTAGAACATCTTTTCCTTATAAAATAGAAGTAACTCTTGGAATTTGAAGGTAATTCTTATGGGATGCTAATTCTGATAGATTCTATCATGCTTGAAGGGCTTAGATCCCTACCATGGACCTATGTCTGCTTTCCAAAGATCAGTCGATATAAGGACAGACAAGCAGATCACCAGAGAGTTGATCACTTGGAGGTAATTCTTCAGCCATGGAGGTCTAAGAAACAATGAAAAATATTAAAAGTCCATCATTACTTTGTAGTCCCTTTGTGAGTCTCCAGTGATAGGGGCAGAGTAGTGGGAAAAAGAGATCAAAGTGCTAAGAATCTCATAGCAATTAGACTATCAATAAACAGTAAATTAGCTATTGATACTGAAAATGAGAGATACTAGTCAAATGACCATAAGTGGACATTCTATGAGAGGGACAAATCATAAAAATCCTGATATTCTCAAGTTGTTACTAAGTTGAAGGATGATTCAGAAGTTCTCCTTGGGAAGGTAAATAAAGGAACTGATAAGGTTGCTTTTATTTTTTGTCTGCAGGTTATAAAAAATCATTTTATGTGGAAAGATGGTAAAACAAAAATATGATGGAAAATATAATTCCAGAGTCAGGAATGAGAGGAGACAAAAATCTTGTAGACTACCTAAAAGCTTCACACCTATTCATCATGAATATTTTCTTCAATTAAAAAATTGGGAGACCCTAAGCTTGACAAGTATTAAATAATTTAACAAAAATAATAAAAGTAGTACTATTCTAATAGACAAGAAAGATGTCATCAATGTGCTAGCCATCACTGAATCAGATGCCTGTGTTCAGACTACTAAGATAAAATTTAATACAAATCTAGCAGTATGAAAAGGAAGAAAATATTATAATCTGATGTACAATTAAATTAACTCCAACCTGACCTGATTAAGCAAGTTGTTGCCACCAACAAGTGGCAAGTAGATATAGACAGAGGCAGCAACTGTAACAATTGCCTAAATAATGTAAGTAATGTAAATCAATTGTCATAATGAGACCAAAAAAAAAAAAAGAAAGAAAAAACCTAGAAACCTCAGGATGCAAACTTTTGATCTACCTGAAAAATAGTTATAAGCAGGCATATTTAAAACTGTTTTATAATGTAAATTTCTTTGTAAAATACTATACAGAAGGATGATTGAATATTATGATCAATATCAATACATGAAATCAAAAGAAGAAATAGAGAGAAAAATAAATTTAAAGAAAGATTAAAGAAAGGTGCAACTAACCTAAGTCATCACCAGGATATTGGATGATGAATCATGGCGTTATTGAAATAGTCATGAATTTGTAACCCAGCTCTACCACTCATTACCTTCTTACTATAGTGTATCTCTCTGGACCTTAATTTCTTCTTCAATCTAATGACAGTATTATTGGACTATATGATCATTAAGATCCCTTGCAATGTGAAATTCATGATCCTAATAATGAATATAAGAAGATGAAATATACCTTTAAAATTTTCATAACAAGTATGCTATCATGGAAGCACCATATTAAGACATAAAGTTCAATGTGCACTTCCAAAAAATGGAGAAATAGTAATAGAAAACAAAGATAGAGAGAGTTGAACTAGACCAAGTATGAATGGAGTAGGAACCATTTCCATTGTATACGCATTGTAGTGGGATTGACTAGCTATACAGTAGTGGTCATATATTAGTACCTCACATGATTTGGGGAAAACTGTATGTGTCTTTTGGTTTTTCATAGTTTTAAATATTTCTCGTGGCTTCAGACCAATGCGTTTGTCTAAATTTAACAGAAGGAGGACAGAGAGTTACATTACCCTATGGAAATTCCAAAGACCTTATGATGATCCCAGTTTTCCCCTGAAACAAAGAATATAATACGGCTTTGATAACTGCAAGTTATGAAATAATTTTCTCCTAAAAATTGAAGTTGAGGGTTACCCAAAGGGTAATAGAGAAGCACATGGTGGATATGAAAAAATAATTAATTTTTAAAATGGTACAAAGACCATCAGAGAAATGCAGGACTGGAAAACAACAGTAGTCATGGATTGGCAAAGTAGTGAGAGAGCAGGACAGCCAATAATCAATATGCATGTGCCATTAATATCCCAACAGTGTCAAGATGAGATGAGGGAATTGTCCAGCATTTGAAGGGAATTCTCATGTAGGTGAGATCACAGATTCACTGAAGCTTTTCATTTATTTATTTAGTCCTTCATAAAGCTAAATTATATGTTCTCACAAATGTCAGAGACCTTAGAGCTCATCTTATCCAAACCTCTGAGGTAGCTCTTCCCTAATGTTCTTTACCAAAGGTCACTCAGTCACTGCCTAAACATTTTCAGTCATGATCCATCTATTTTAGCAAAATTCATACCTTCTACTTATTAGTCTTAGTCTGCTTTATAAAGTTAAACAGAAAAAAATTAGAATTTCTGGTTCATAACATGGTCCTCCCTATACTTGAAAGTAACTGTCATACCTCATGTCCCATGCATTTTCATTTCTCTATTCTAAATATCCCTAATTCCTTCAAACATTCCCTAAGACATGATTTCCAATCTCTCAGCATCTTACTTCACTTTATCTGTATTACACTATAGTTTGTCAATGTCCTTAAGACTCTCCAAGCCGTACAAAATTTAAATATGGTCTCATCAGAATAGAGCACAGGAATATTCCCTCTCTTCATCTGGACATAATGACTGTATTAGACCAGTCCAAGCAGGCATTATTTTTGGAGGGAGAAAGGGGAGGTAATTTATATTATACTACTAACTAATGTTGCATTTGTTTTCAACTAAAACCACTAAGTTTTATGAATTACTGTCTAGACAGGACTCTTATATTCTGTGTTTGTACAACTGAGTTTTGAACCCAAGTTCAGGCTTTTGTATTTATTCCTATTGATTTTCATGTGGTATATCTTAGGTGTATCTTTCTTGCCTACCAAGATTCAATTCAATCTAGCAAGTGTTTATTAGGTAACTATTTGCCATGTGCAAGAAACTGTACTAGGTCATTGGGATACAGCAATAAAATGAAAAACAAATTCTTAACATATAGGAGTCTATATTCTATGTTACTTAAATGTTTGAGATACACTGGGGAAGGGCACAATATGTATATGCATAGGTAAATAGTAAAGAAATTGAAAAACATACAGCACAGAGAGTATCAAGGACAGAGCAATGCAACATTTCAATAGATGCCTCTCTCTAAGTTGGCATTGATTGATTAATCAACATCATTTGAGTCCAGTCGTTGAGTTTACTATGTATCAAGTTGACTATATTAGCCATCCCACACTTCTTCATCTTGTCCAAAATGATATCATGAGAAACTCTGTCAAATACTTTGCTGAAATATGAAGTAATATAGCTATAACTTTTCTCCAATTAAATAGTCAAATAACCCTTTCAAAAAAAGGAAGCAAATCAATCATTTCTCATGGATTTCATGTCATGTTCCCCACAGTGGTTGTTCCAAATTTTTTCATCTTGGAAGTCTCCTACTTTACCTCTAATTTCTCTCTCATCCAACAATTTCACTGTAACTAAGATTTATATGATCTACAATTAATTTTCTTAATGTTTCTATTTTACCCCCTTACCTAACTTTTCCTTCCCCCTTGAATCTTAGAAGATTACATGACTTTCTTTCTTGTCAAGACTAACACCCCTTGATTCCATGCCCCTACTTTTCCCTGGAAATCCAGTTTAGTCAGTCACTTTCCCTATCTCTGTAAATTCTTCCACCCCACTGATTACAGATTCACTTGCATCTCTATTTCCTAAAGAGAAAGAAGGAAAGAAAGCAAGCAAGCAAGCAAGAAAGAAAGAAAGAAAGAAAGGAGAAAGAAAGGAAGAAAGAAAGAAAGGAAATAAGAACAAAAAGAGCCTTCCCTTGACACTGCACCCCATTCAGTATTCAGTATTATCTCTTCCCTTGCCCTTAATGCTAAAATTTTGCTGCAAATATCTGAGAGCATAATTAAAACAGGCTTTTCATTTTCTTTAGAAATATTAAGAATTTTTTTTTCTCAAAGGCCTTTCCAGACATTTGGGAAAAAACCTTTTGCATATTAAAATGAACAACAACAATAGCCAGCATTTATATAAAACTTTGAGGTTTTGCAAGCACTTGATATGTTATCTAATTTGAACCTCAAGATTAATCGGGGAAGAAGATGCTACTACAACCCACACCTTCCAGATGAGGAAACTATGGTTGGGAGGTGATAAGTAACTGGTCCAGGCTGATCCAACTACCTGAGGCACCATTTGAAATGAGTTTTTTCTGATCCAAAGGCCAGCCACTGGACCACCTAGTCATCTAGGTCAGTGACAAGTTGAGGACAATAAAGGCCCTCCTTAAAAAATGCATTAAGCATTGTAACCAAGCCTTTAGCAAAGAGGAACCCCTAACTTGTTTACATCATTAACTTTCCGATTACTGATTCTCTGAAATGGTTGGACAGTCAGATGTAGATATAGATGACATTGGCATGCATAGATATGCATAAATATAGATACATAAATAGATGTACGTAAGCACATGCATACACACAGATACACATATATGTATGTATATGTGGTAAGCACTTCTGCATATATGCATATATATATGTGGAGGTGGAGTAGTAGACAATACAGTAGGTTTGGAGTCAGGAAGATGAGTTCAAAACCTATATTGGTTATTTAATTAATGTTTGAACTTGGGTAAGTCACTAACATTTCTAGTCTCAATTTCTTCATCTGTGGAAACAGCAGTCATAGTAATGGTACCTACCTGTAGAAGCAAACATCCCGGCATACACGGGAGGGCCTGCTGTACATATTCTTGGATCTTCTTTTCTAAAAGGAAAGCAACTTTTGAGGGATAAACAACCTTGTTTAATTACATTCGCCAACAGAGAAAATGCAAGCAGAGAAATAAAAACCAATAGACAGGGCTTCTCACTGTGACCAGAAGCAATACATACTTCAGAGATCAGCTATTTGTGCATTACATACATACTTAGTTACCAGAAAAAGAAGCGCCATCATCTGGGTTTTCAAAGCCTTGGGGCTCCCCAAAGTCTTATCTGGCACATGAACCTTCTTCCAAAGAGTAAGTCCCAAAGTAAAACCTCACCTTGGAGTACACATACATTTTTCACCCTCATGACCTAGTGCCTCATTAGAATTTAGCAAAAGTATCTGAGGCCTATTAATGGGTGGGGAAGATCTTTAGCGCTGTGTAACATGACATTACCTCACAGGGTTTTTGATGATCAAATGAGAAAATATGTATATACTATTTTGCACACCTTAAGTGTTAATTATTATGTCATTATCCTTTTTTTCCTTAAGCTTGAGTTCAAAAAAGAAAGTGACTTATAGGATAAAAAAAAACTGCTTCATCTTCCATTTAAGGTCCTCCAATAGTCTGACTGCTACTGATTTTTCTAGCCTTTATTCAACTTATTCCCTTTCATGAATTCTGTAGTCCCAGTCAATCTGGAATATTACTTATTTTCTGACCTCTTTTCTGTGTTTTTTTTCTCCCTGCATTCACAGAAGTTGCCCGGCATGCCTAGAATGAAGAGGATCTTCAATTTAAACTCAGAGAATTCTAATTTACCTTCTAGATTCAATTCAGGTACCACCTTCCTTTCTTACAGATTTTCCTCCCCACTCCCCCATCCCCAGTTGTTACTGCAGTCTTCTTCCTCCATTTTACCTTATGATCATTGATGTACATATTCTATACCCATATTTCCTAATGAACCCCCACCTCAACAAAGATTTCAACTGTTTGAGGTAAGGAACTATTCCCTTTGTCCTCTTTATATCTCTGGTTCTAATTTAATGCTTTGGGCATGGTAAATACAATGGATGTTTATTACGTTGACTTTCATTGTACCTTGAGCTCAGAGTAGAGGTTAAGGTATGTCTTCTACATGGTGCTGAGAGACTGATTAGTAGAATTTAATGAGGTTACCAAAAGAGTAATTGCAGAGAGAGAAAAGGATAGGAAAAATATTTGTGGGATACCTTCTTCAGAAACCCAGAAGACAGGGATCCAGCTAAGAATATATAAGATGGGACAGAGAGGTAGAAAAGGCAATAAAACGTAGTATGACTGAAGCAAATGGAGTCGCTTGGAGGTCATGGAAAAATTCTTGGATGCAAAATTTTAAAACAACCACAAAAGTACTACATTGAATTCTGCTTCCAATATTTACCAGCAGTGGGATCACATGCAAACAATTTAACCTCTGAGCCTATTTATTCATTTGTAATGTGGAAGAAATGATACATACAAAACCCACCTTACTGTTGTAAAGGTTTCATTTTATATTGTATGTATAGTACTACGCAGATATTAAAGTTCTCTATAAATGTCAGCCTTGATGGCAATTAAAGAAAGAGGGAAAATAAAATAGAAGGTCAAAGGTAACAGAAGGTCAAGGAGGGGAAAAGGGGGGAAGTGAGAGGGAACCTTACCCTCATCAGATTTGCCTTAAGGAGGGAATAACATGCATATTCAATTAGGTATCTTATCCTACAAGAAAATAAGGGGAAAGGAGATAAAGGGGGGTGAGGAATGATTGAAGAGAGGGTAGATTGAGGGAGAGGGTAGTCAGAAGCAAATACTTTTGAACAGGGCAAGGTCAAAGGAGAAAATAGAATAAATGAGTGGTGGGATAGGATGGAGGGAAATATAAATTAGTCTTACATAACATGACTGTTATGGAGGTATTTTGCATAACTACACATGTATAACCTATGTTGACTTGCTTGCCTTCTCGATGAGGGTGTGTGGGAAGGGAAGAAAGGAGACAACTTAGAATTCAAAGATAAAAACAAATATCTTCAACACAACCTTGTTTTGAGTTCCATTACAATAAGCTTTGAGATCTGGAGAAAATGTGCTTAACTTACCTAGACTAAAATTTTGGAAGGAATTTAGTATTTTTATGAGAAGGTAATAGTTCCTGCCTCACCTACCTTACGTGATCATCATGAAAGTCAAATTAGATAAGGCACATGAAAGGAAATGTAGCTATATGACACAATAGAAAAGAGTTCAAGTCTGGCCTCAGACACTTACTCAGACCCTGGGCAAGTCACTTAACCCTGTTTGTCTCAATCTCCTCATCTGTAAAATGATCTGGAGAAGGAAACGGAAAATCACTCCAGTATCTTTGCTAAGAAAACCACAAATGGGGTCATGAAGAGTCAGTCACAACTGAACAATAATAAATGAAAGGAGTCTTACAGAAATGATAGTGCTTTAAGGGCCATAATGTGTGAGTGATGGTTAATATGAGCGATTTTTCATCAGATGTCTAAGAATATCCCAGCTCACTCTACCTTCCCCCTCACCTCCTTTGCCCCAATCATGTACACTCTCTTTAGATCCCTTTTGTGGGTTCCTAATTCTATTTACTTAGTCATTTCCTGTGATTGGAACAAGTCATATTTCAATCCATTGTCCACACTTTCAGCTCCCTCATGTTATTTTATGCTACCTTCAGGAATAAGGCAAATAAGAGCTCTGTTCAAACTCACAATTTGTGGAATAAGAAAGATGGCTTTGGGAGCTTGCCCCCTCAGTGTAGGAGGATTATCTCATTGTTCACTGTAGAGATGTGTTAAAATAATTAGTTAAAGAAGTTATCACTGTTTTCTAGTCCTACTTCTAAAACACAGTGGCAGTATGATCCTAGGGAAATCACTTAACCATTCAATAATCAAGGCCTGTGGTTCTCAAACCATTTACCCTCAGACCTCTTTATACTCTTAGATACTTTTGAGGACCCTTCAAAGAACTTTGCAGATTTGAGTGGTATCTATCAATATTTGTCATATTGGATTTTTAAATGTCAGTACTATTATGAAAATAGTTTGACCTGATGGCCCCCTCCAAAAGGTCTAAAGCTTCTCTAGGGTTCTACTGATCCTTCACCCCTCATTAAATGTGTAGCATGATGGAAAGTCATAATGAACAGATTTTCATGAAAATCAAAAGGATTTTAAAGAAATTTCCAATGAAAAATCATAAAGAATAATAATTGCTTTCAAAAGTGAGGAATCATTTCAATACCATGAATTGATGGAACCTTTAGAGGCTGATAGTTTTAATGTTTATAGGCTGACAGTTTTGAGCTCTCTCAATTGATTTGGATTCCGTTAGATGAAGTCATCTCACCGTTATAATTTTATAGATACCCCCAAATCATTCAACTACTTTATCCAAAATTTGATTAATAAACTTAGAAAACTCTTCAAGGAGAAAAGATAGTCATTTGGAAATTCAAATATAATTTGTGGACTGTGAATATATATATTTTTAAAGATTAGGAAATGTTTGATGCATTATTTTCTTGGAGACATTCAGACCTGTCTAACAAATTGTGTGATGGATACTCAGCTTTTTTGGCCTCCAACCAGCTTGGAAGATGCAGTAATAATATTGTAGACTGAAATTAAACCATTAATCAAAAAGACTTGATTCAGGGAAGGGGAGGGGAGATTTAAAAGTCTGGGATGAAAAGTGCTCTATAAATGTAAGTTATAATAAAGGAATGACATTTTTATACCTAAATTCATTGTGTCACAGCAAAGAAAGCCATCTCTACCCTGAACACACAATATAATTTCTAAAACAGTGATCAAGATTGTGTTCACCTCCAGCTTCTGTCAATCCTATTTCAGAGCCAAAGAAATCACAGTGCTCTTGAGGCACAGGGAACTAAAACCTGCACACAATTCACTATACCCAATAGTTTCTAAGTATGTGCTTCTCCAAGGGCCGAAACCAAGATGTTCTGAGAAGATTCTGCCAAGAGCTGAGAAGGCTACTCTTCATTTGTCACCCCAAATTGCAGACAGTGACTAACAAAATAATGAGGCCAAATATAAAATTTGCATTCCTAAAAAGGATGGCAACTTCATTGCCATCCAAACATTGGAATGATTCAGTACCCAAATTTTAATGTCTTGCTGGTGAAAAGAGGTACTGGTGCTTTTGAATCTTTGGAAGTAAAGTGAGACGTCAACCATGCTCCTAGCACAGTTTCTTGAACATAGATGATATTTAACAAATGTACATTGATTTGAATGACAAACACACTAAGTTAGATCACAAATATCAGGAGTGGGGTGACTTGGTTGTGCTGATCACAAGAAGAATGTTCGTGTAAGGGAGTAGTTCTCAAACACACTGATTTCAGAACCCCTTTATTCTCTTAAAATTATTAAGGATCCCAAAAAAGCTTTTGTTCATGTGGGATATGTCTACTGATATTAGAATATGTCATGATTGTTAATGAAAATATTTTTCACTTTAAACACTTCCCTGAAAAGTCTCTGGGATCTCAGGAGTCCCAGGACTACATTTTTACAGTCAACTTCTTGATCAAGAGTAAAATTACAAAGAATGCCATGCTCAGCAATTGTGAGTCCATGACAAGAACATTGCACCAAAGAGAAGAAAAGTTGACCACATGATATTATTCTCTCTCTCTCTCTCTCTCTCTCTCTCTCTCTCTCTCTGTATGTCTGTCTTGTGTCTCTGTCTCTGTGTGTCTCTTTCTCTTTGTCTCATGCTCTCTTTGTTTGTCTTTCTGTTAAAGTGTTTTAATTTCCCTATCACTCAACATCACTATAGACACTGACGTAGAAAGGAAGAAAGAGAAAGAAGAAAAGAAAAAAAACAAGGAAAAACACTGACCTATAAACACACTGGCCATGTCTGAAAATATATGCTTTGTTCCACATCTCTGATACAAGACCTCACTCCCAAAATGTGGTAGGCATACTTCACTCTTAGTCCTCTCAGTTCATGACCGGTCACTGCTAACATAATCTTTCAAGTCAGGTACATAGGGTAAATTATCTGTAGAGTCATATTTGAGTATGCAGATTGTCTTATACACAAAACAATAATTATGACAGTCTTTTGTATGTGGAACTAATGCTTCATTAACTAGCAAGGGATATGTTCTAAATTGTACTAGTTGCACAGGAACATTGCAAAGTCACCCAAGATAAATGGATGAATGAATGCAACATTTATTTAGTATTTAATAAATGCCAAGTACTACTCTAAGTGTTGGACAGAAATAAAATGGAATAGAAAATCAAGATGGTCCTTGTTCTCTCGGAGCTCACTTTTTAAAAGGAAGAAACAGTACATGTAGGAATTTTAGCTACAAGTCAGAAGAAAAGGTCCTATGTTCCTTGAAGTGCCAAAGCAGATGGTAAACATCTTCTTTAATATCATTTGAGTCATATCCATTTCTGATGTTGAAATATTTGCAAGTATCAGGGACTTTGATAACAAGAATTGCTGAAAAGGTAGAAGTCATAGCACCTGCAGAGGTAGTCGCAAACATAGACATAATAGTTTCTTTTCTGGACAGTGACTGAGAGGGCAGGGCTAGAATCAGGGTCAGTGGTCTCTAAGGCAGTTTTCAAAAAAAGAAAACCAAATTATCAATGGGCATATTAAAAAAAATCTTCCAAATTACATTAGAGAAATTCAAATTTAAATAATTCTAAGATGCCACCTCACATCTGTCAGATTGACAAAAATGATACAAAAAAGAAAATGACTAATGTGGGAGAGAGGATCTTCAAAGAAAATGGGTACTTAAATGCATTGTGGTCAGAGCTATGAATCAGTCCAGTCATTCTGAATGGCAATTTGAAATTATATCCCCAAACTAACTAAACTTTTCAAGGTCTTACACAGAGCTACCAAGAATGAGTCTATGTCCCAGACAAATCAAAGAAGACATGGACTCATATTCCAAATACCTTTACTTTTTGTTTTAGTTCAATCTTAACTTTCACTGGACCAGCCCACTTAAGAAATAGTTTCACAAGGTTTACCATTCCCTTCTACTAATCTCAGTGTTTCAATACCATTTTGTTCTAGAGTTTTAATTATAACTAATTGTGTTTTTCCCTCTTTTTCCTACTTTTGATTTTGAATATCCAAGCAAAGAATTTGTTTCTCTTAGATCCTCATAGAATGATGGATCTAGAGGTGAAAGGTACATAATAGGTCATCTAAGCCAGTAATATCAAACTCAAATAGAAATGGGGACCATTAATCATATATATAAGGATTGCTGCATGCTATGTATTGACTTAGAAAACACATTATCTTGGTTCTATTGGAGTTTTATTTTATTAAATATATCCTAATTACATTTTAATCTTATTCAGGCTTTACTCCAGCTACTTGACCTCATTTAACACCTCTGTTTTACTCTAACCCCATTATTTTACATTTGAAGGAACTGAGGTTTAGGGAAGTTAAATTAGATGTGCCAAGCTTTACCAAGTCCACCCTCTCTTATTTGGTGATAGGAATGAGAGGAAGGGAGGTCAGTTTCAAAAGGACAATTATTTGCATGTTCTCATGAATAATGGCAGATGAACTCTCATATTTTTACATTCATATGGACTGCAAATTTAAACTGACTTGCCATGGAAACTGTCTGCTATAAAGATGAAATCTTGTTTTAGCATCTTTTAGCAGTTGAGGGCAATGGATGATGGTGGAAACCAGCCCATGTGTCAATGATAATTGTGCCATGTGTGATCTTTAGCATTCATTTTATAGTCGCTGACCTCCAGGATATGTCAAAAGCAGGACTTGAATTTAGCTCTTCCTGTCTTCAAGGTTAACACTACAATACACTACAACACTATACTACACTGCACAAGACTAACTCAATCATAAGAACATATACTTATGCATATAAATACATGGAAATACATAGATAGATGTGAGTATATCTGTGTGCATATATAGTCTAAACTCTGATAGCTTAAAACTCTGCTATTAGAAAACTATCTGTTCTATCTATTATCTATTTATCTATCTATCTATCTATCTATCTATCTATCTATCTATCTATCGTCTATCCAATCTTCTCCAGGTAATGGAGCAATAATCTTTCTACAATGTTTAAAAATCTCTTGGTAAATTGTTGTTCAGAATTCTCTGTAAATTGGGAACTTTCCACCCATTTTGGTTGCTGACTCCCAGAAGGTTTCTCTCTTTTCATATTCCAAATTATTCCATTAGGTGTCAGATTGTAACCAAATGGGGTTGAAATCTCTAATACTTAGATATACACTGTTAAATATGCTTTATCTGTTGAGTCCACATTGAACCCATGTATTCAGCAGTCAGATTAAGCTATTTATCATTTTTTCTGTCACATAAGGAAATGAAAGCTAAAGGATCACTTAGCTGACATTAATAAGACAGTTATTATTCCAAAATAATAATTTATTCTTTATAATATTTCCAACACTAACTATTGCTGGATTCTAAAAATCTGACTTGAAAATATCTTATATACATTTTGATTCCATCTTCTTTATAATAATTTCTATGAAAACGTAAAAATTAGTTTCGAAAAACTTTCAGTTTAAAATTAATAGAGCATAAATTTGAGCCATAAATATAGGAAAGACTAGGATATTATAATGATGATATATTTATTTTCGAGACTAAAAGTTGACAATTTTGATCAAACATGAAGTCTCTGAAATTATCTTTAGACTTACAAGTTCAACCCTTGAGCAACTGTTTTCCTTCCTTAAGTGTTTGCCTATATATTGGTTAGATTACACTGTTGTCTTTGGTGTATAATGACTTTGGTAATGAACCACAGTTCAAATTATAGTGCTTTTGCTATAGGCACAAGCTATTTTTCCTTTTGTTTTCCTTCCAAATAAAATGATTAAAGCAGCTGAACTTAAGAAATGTTAATATGAATTAAAGAAAGGGCAAAATTTTTTGAAGAACACCCACCACTGGGTACAGTTTAATATCTTTCTCATTGATCTCTAAGTAAAAATTGGAGTATAACAATCTTATATTGTTCTTGTCCTCAGACTTAATTAACATGCTATCTTTTTAAATTCACTCTGTATCTTATGCTGGAACCAGATTCCTCTCAGGTCTGTTTGTTGCTCTGGGATATCAACATAGTTTGACATTTACAAAAAACAAAAAACAAAACTTTTGGGTAGCTTCCTTTCATTGTCATTGGCTCATCCCTGTCACAACCATCTCCCTCCAATCCATTCATTCAATCAGATTTAAGTAACTGCCTACAAAAATATTTTGCTGTGTTTCCGTATAGTTTTTCTGTATTATTTCTTCAGTTACCTCATCCTATCCTGGTGGGGTGTGGGGCAGGGAGTTGGCAGCTGTTTATGTAAAACATTTTACATGGTATCTCTTCAGTTCCATTTTCTGTAATTTTTTAAAAGATCTTTTCACCATTTTATCCTCAAGTTCATCAATTTCTACTTTAAAAATAAAGATCTTGTTTTATAATTCTTTGTATAATAATCACTCTTTAAAAATTCCTTTCTTATTCTATTTCCTGTCATAATCTCCATTGTGCCATTTTATTAGAGTGTCTTTTGCTATTTTAAAAAATGTGTGCTTCTGTGGAGTCTTCTTCATCCCCAAGTCTTTCACATGGATATGTGGAATGTCAAGTTTGCTCTCTATTTTTCCTTTGCTATCTTAACATACATAAACATATTTAATTATAATACCATTCCATATTAATCATGCTTAACTCTCCTCTCTCCAGTAGCACATCCAATGCTGACATTCCATATCTTGTTTCAGTCATATACATAATTGATTATATTTTTATGTCAATTGTTCACAAGTTTCTATTCTTTTGTGTTGTTCTTTTTGAAACATTTTGAACCTAGACTTTTTGTTGATTTTGAAATTATTTTATTTTTAAGATTTTTGTTTATTTGAGGTGTTGTTTCATAGTATATAGAGAGCTGACCAAGTAACTAGGAATTCTTGGTCAAGTCCAAACTCTAATACATGCAGGCTATCTGACCATGGAAAAATCACTTAATTTCCTTATGTCCTAGACAACTTTCAAAGTTGCAGAGAAGGTGGCAGCCTGCCTTGGTAAAGAGAGTTTCCTCACCTATGAGTTCTCCATACAATGAAATCAGTTTATTCCTATCCCTTACTTGAAAAGGTCCATATTCAATTCTGGATTTTATCTTCCTAAATGCCAATTACACTGACATATAATATAGGAGATAGTGAGTTTAAATATAATAATTTCACTGATGTTGATTTATAGGAATATAATACTTTAAAAATTCTTGCAAAGTTGTTCCACTTTACTTCATTTCCTTGCACTCTTTCCAAGTATATATTGTTTTTTATACTAAAATTTCTCTAGGCTTATTTATCCCTTCACTGCTTTTTGATGTTATATGACCATATATTGCCCATAATCTTGTATCAACTACCTTTATAATGTTATTACAAGAGCTTGTCCTTCATTTTTGCCAATGACTATCATGACTTTCTGCTTTCCAGGTAGACAATTGCTGTCTGATGCAATTTCTGGGGTGGAGTTTTGTATTACTTAAACATTTATATAATAATCATAGTTAATGTCTTTACCTTAATCAATTTCCCATTTTTCAACATCAATAACTTTTTAAAAGTAGTTTTGGTTGAAAATTTTCCCAGTGCTTTCTTCTGATTTGATATTGATTTTGGTATCACGCAAATTAATTAATGATCTGCTTGTTTATATGCAGCTGATTTTGTAATGACTCACTTACCCATAACCATTTTTGTTTGTTTGTTACGATAGAGTGGATTTTACTTTTTTCTATATTGTTCAGTGTTCACCATTCCCATAGTCATCAGACTTTCTTCTTGGATAGAGTATTCACAATATGTAATTATCAAAACAAGAGTGAAAATAATATTTATAGAATTTATTTATGGAATTCTTAGAAGAGGATGGAGTCATAGATCTAAAGTTGGAAGGAATATCTTTAGCCATCTGTCCAATCTGTTTATTTTCTAAATGAGAAAACTAAGGCTCAGAGAGGGTAGCTAACTTGCCCACAATCTCCGATGTGGAAAGTGTCAGAGGCAGGAACTAAACCTGACTTCTCTAATTTCAGAGTCAAGACATTTTCCACAACACCACACTGCCTCCCACACCAACACATTCTAAACCTTTTACTGCCAATGCATCATCCATCACTAAAGTGGAAAGGGGCATAAGATGTAAGAAATACTTTAAAAGGAGCAAAGAGCATTGCAAGTGTGAAACAGTATCATTTTTAAGTAGTGATTTGAGTTTATTTCTTAAGTTGAAGAATACTATAAAAACATGTATTCTTTCACTCTATGATTGTTATTCAATGATTAAACATGTCCCTTCCTTTCTTTTTTTATTTTTTCTTGCAACTGAAATAATTTCATAAATAATTTCTAATTTGTATAGTTTTTTTTTCTCCTTTAGCTAAATATACTCCTTGCACTCTATGAAACCCACTTCCATCTACTATGCCCTCTTTTCATCTTATTTACAAATATATTTTAGGCTCTAAAATAAAATATTTTTGACTCTAAAATATATACTGCCTCTTTTCTGATCTAGCATTTTCTTTATTCTTTGAAATATTGATTCTCTTTTTATACATTTTTGTAACTTTCACTTTAACGTGAGCTCCTTGAAGGTCTATCTTGTAGCTAATGTGAAGCTCCTTGAAGGGATTATCTCTTGTCTTTTCTTATATCTTCAGTGTTTGTCATAATGCCCAGTACACCATAGGCACTTAATAGCTGTATATTTATTGATTAAATTTTCTATTAAAAGCCTTTCCGTTTTTTCTATCTATACTGTCCTTTAAACTTCTATAACTTGGACTGTCTACTTTATTCGGGACAATTTTTGTTTTTCTTCCTTCTCTTAAGAAATTTATTTATATTATACTTTAATTTGTTTATATTATACTTTAACTTGTCTTAGAAGGGAATACAATATCTCCATTTGATCATTCCTTTTGATCACATTTTTAAAAATAATTCCTTCCTATCTAATAGGAATTTGCTCATTCTACAAATGCCTCTGCCAAATGTCCTGGCTTTGGGGAAATTACGTTCTGTTATCACCAAAGCATTATTGGAAAAAGAAGAATCTTTTATACTGCATAACACAATCTTCATTCTTTCTTGTACATGATACCCGTCAATTTTATTGAGTCACTTTTTCGTAAACATGTTCCATGCTGTTTACAATGGATCTTAGTAGATCCATTTCTGTGTTATTAATATTAATAGAGACTAGATCTATTAATAGAGATTACAAAGTATTAATAGTGACTAGATCTATGATTTCCTTGTTAGATGGAACTTCTAAGTGAGTAAACTCTCTCTACTAAAGCAGTTTAGTGCAATATGTACAACTTACAGTCTTAGAGATTGCCTAGAAACTGAGATGTTAAACAACTTACCCAGGGTCTCCCAGTTAGTCCTATCAAAGGCAACACTTGTATCCATTTTGTTTTGTTTTTGAGACAGCCTCTCTATCTACTGCATAACACTGGTTCTCTTGTGTATTCTGGGAGATTGGTTCTAAATATTTGACTTCATAGACAATTGCTTGGAAGTTTTCAATTCATAATATCATCTTTCCCTCCCAAAACTGAGAGAAATGATTGTTAATAAACAATGATTTGGAGAGACCCAGGGTTTCCTTTTTCTCTGCAGACCTCACTTCAAAGTTCAGTTGCTTGAGGATCTTACTGATAATGAGATGAATGAACTCTCCTCCTGCTTGGTCAGTTTACATCCAAACTTACAAGAAATTTAATCTAAGGTAGAAAATTCCATTTTGTTATATTCAGATTTGGGTGTGCTTAAATTCTTTGATTAAATTGCTCAAGGTTGGGGGTAATTTAGAATTAAATGATATAATCAAAGTTCATTAGAATAGGACCAGCCTCTCATTGTAATATTCATGCTCTCTCATTACTGGTTAACAAATCAGAGTTGATTGTCACTCTCTGGAATAGCCACTTGCTAAGGGCATAAAAACCGTGAGCCTGCCACCATGACATTCTTTAGCAGTCAAGGGTTCCAATGACCTCTTTTATTAAGATGTTAGTATTATTAAAAAAATGATTGATTACCCAGAAATTACATCTCTTGAACATTTTAAAGTCACAAAAAGAAGTCTTCCAAAAATTACTGTCTTTATGGTGTTTAGAAAGTGTACTGCTGCTTCCTTCAAAAAAAGGTTATCCTTTCCAAAAGAAATGTCACTTACACTTTCATTCATAATCTAATATTTTTCAATTTCAAATACATATCTGGGATCTTCCAACACTGACGCAATATGTTTCAAATATCCACCTGTGTTAAACAAATATCTCAACCCTTCCCTAATTTGCCTTTGTCAAGAGGACCTATCTTCATCTCTTTGCGCTGAGATTTGTGTCTGAGTGAGGTGACATAGTAGATATTGTCCTGAACTCGGAGTCAGAAAAATCTGAATTCCATTCCTGCTTTACATACTGGTGGTGTGACTCTGGGCAAGTCACTTAACCTCTCTGTTCTTTAGTCTCATCCTCTAAAAAATGAGGATGTTGAACTAAATATCCTCTAATGTCCTGCCACCTCTAAATCTATAATCTTTTAAAGTGGCATCCAGTTCCTCTCCTCTTAGAAAGTACAGGCTTTCAATTCTGGTCCTTCTGCCTTCTTCTGCTACTTGTAATCATAGATTTTCATTTGAAGTCTTTCTTTCTCCAGATGTATAATGACTTCATTTTTCTGAAGTTTACTTACCCTTCTGTTTCCTTCCCTTTTGAATTCTTTATTTTCTAGACTGTTTTCTTATCTTACAGTCTTTATTAAACTTCTTTCCTATATCCCTCTCTCTTTGGGGACTTACTTAAGCTCCATCTATAGTAGTGTTAGTTGCATTTTAAGCTTTCCCTCTATTACGTTTTTTCTGCAGATTTTCACACACTTTCTTTTATTCCCAGCAATGTTTGCTAGAATAAAATATTCTTCCCCCCGGTCCCTTCCTATGCCGTTGACATTTCATTTCCTCCAATTCTTTTTTAGGTGCCCTTCTTGACACACACTCAAACACACACATACACATATGTGTATGTGTAAGTGTATATATACTCATATGTGTAAATATATATGTGTGTATATATTTACATGTGTATTTATATTTATACACACATATGCATGCATGAATGTATGTGTATACACACACATACACATGTGTATTCTTTTCTTTTCTTTCCTCCCCCAACACAAAATTCTCCTTTCCTAAAATTATGCCTTCTCATTTCCTTGTGGTCCCAGGAGTCTTTTCTCCATGGATGCTGTCAGAGGTCACATGCTCTATTGTTCCTGTCCCCCTGCACATAATAATCAAATGATTTCCTGAGTCATTTCCAGAGTGTGCTTTTGGCTGTTTCTGTGCCAGCTGTAACCCTTCTTTGTCACTAAGTGAAAAACAGGTGGCTTGCCCCATGCTTCCCCCGCAATAGCTCTGGTTCACATTTTTCTTCTCCACTTCAATCCTAAACATGTCATCTTCTTTCACTAGAATTGTTCATAAATTGCAATATCTTTTTAACTGGATGATGGTATCTGCTCAGTCCTCCATTTTATTTCTGAAAGGACTGAATAGCCTTTGTCCTTGACCTGCTAAGTACCCTAATACAAAAATTCTTCCAACGATCCTGTCCCCTTTTCTCCTGATACAACATTCAAAATAAATCAGTTTGTTCCACTGAAGTGCACCTCACAAGAAAACTTAGTACTTCCATGGAATGGATTTCCTGCTTTGACTTCAAACCAATGGAATTAAAAAAAGAAGATATGTACTGCATAATATTTTGTAAGGAAGTTATATTTGATTTTTGTCTAGACCCCCAGATTACCAACTGTCACATATGGCTCCCCAGAAAAGTTTGAACTACTTTCTGCGTCATTGAAAAAAAATGAAACAAAACATAGCTCATAACCCCCCATCAATGTATATCCCTTTATCAACTAGTCAGAGAATTCATTAATCCAGACAAAAGTAATTCAATCAAATACCATAGCAAACAAAGAGACAAATATACTTTCAAATGTTACCTCAGCATCAGTGGGTTGGATATGCATACAGAGAAAATGGGTGAGGTGGGGAAAGGGAAACATACAAGGAGAACACACACATAAATGAATACAGTTGATCAGGGAACTTGTATAACAAAGTATATATCCTGAACTCATGTGGCTAAAGCATATGTATGGAAATCATAAGTGTAGAGAATTCATATGACTCAATTAAATACATATCCAAGAGAGGACAACTCTGATACCTCTGATACCATAGGGTGGTTGACATACTATGGTGTTACCATCACAGTTTTCTCTCTACTTTTACCTGGTTGTACTGTCATGACCAGAAAATGTTCTAGTTGCTACAGAGATGTCTATTCTAGGTTCTGATGCTCACCTCTTTGCTTACAGGTTTTGGTTTTCATCTTCTCAAGGTTATTTACTATCCCTATTGGTTCCTAACTGCTAGAGTTCAAAGCTTTTTTTTTTCTAATAAGGACATTCTGAAAACTCTTTGTAATTACAGCTGAAGCCATGAGTGACTACATACAGTTAAGAGAGTTCAAAAAATCTAGGCAGTGTTCCAAGGCTAAAATTGTCATTTCTTTTGACTTTGTCTTGAGTTGATTTGTGTCCCATTGTCCCAAATACCTATCGTGGCTTATGGATAGAAATTCTTTGTAACTCTTTTTAACTCCTTATGAGAATCCTAAACTTCCAAAACACTTTTCAGGGAAGTTTGTCAAAGAAAGCCCATAAGCTCTCTTTGGAATATGATATAAAAAGATTATGACCACATCTAGCTTAGTATGAAAATATATTTAAGTCAGAATAAAATCTAAACAATGGAAACAAGGCTATTATTTTCCACTGTCCTTGAAGCTGCTTTCCTGAGTCGTCATCATCATCATCAATAACCACAACAACAGAAAATAATCATTAACTTTAGTACTGTATTTGGAGTTGGGGAGAGAGAAAGGAAACAAATTGTTATTTTCCTACATGTTTGAAGACATGCCTCCCCAAAAGTATTTGTTTTATAGAATCTTCTCATTGTCCTCTTTCCTTCAGCATTCTCTTTCTGTAACCCTTAAATGTGATAAGCATATGGCAGCATCTGCTTTCTTTCTTCTACTCCACCTTAATATTTTTTAACTTCCATCCTCCATCTACTGCCACTAAAGACCTTTTCCCCCAATTTCAATGCCTTTCTTGACATAGAGATAGCCTTGGGTTCCTTAAGGTTGTGCAATCAGAGCATGAGTTCCATCAGGTTCTGCCAAGCTGGAAAGACTTTGGGCCCATTATTAGACTGAATGTATGCCATTTGAGGACTACTAAGCCTGAGAAGTTCCATTACTAGACTTTTCCAAAAGACAATGCTGTTATTTTTATTTTTGGTCACAGTTTGTCCAACTAACTTATATTTTGTAATCTATAAAATTGGTGGAAGAGATTATGACGTTGATAAATTATACAGATCCTTGAAATATATTCCAATCTGCCTTAATTCTTATATTCTCTCTACTCTTATTCTGTACAGTTTCATTTTAGTGCTGAGGGATGACACCATAGCCCTGGTTAAGGCCAGAGGAACACACATTTGAGCTTAACCTTGTGAATTTCTGCATCTCCTACTGTTGCTTTTGTCATTTTATTTCTCCACTAGGTTCTTGATGGTTTGTACCCACACTATGCTCTCACTGATCTTCTGCCACCCATCCACTTGGTCTTTTGTCCTGTCTGCTTGAACTATTCCAATATACCCTGAGGTAGCTCAGTCTCCTTAACATCAAGAAGCAAGTTAGCTTCTACCTATTGTGTGCCCAATTCACAAGGAAACCTCTTCTAAATCTCAAAAAATCAAGGTAAGACAAAACAGTCAAGGCAGTATTGTCATCCATAGTCTATAGATAGAGAAAATCATTCCCCAGGAATTTAAATGACTTGCTAAAAATCACAGAGGAAGTGCCACTGACAGTTTTTGATACCTGGGTGTATAAATGTGACTGAATCCTAATAGGGCAGGAAAACACATACAAAAAATAAATGCTGTTGATTTCATTGAGCTTTTCGGTGGCACCAGGAAATTCTCTAGGATTATCAATTGCAGAGAAAGTTGTAATGTAGGGTGCTTGCATGTATAACCTTTACATTTGTAACCAGCACCACAGAAATGCTAATTAGACTTACATTTCTCAAAACATGCAATCAAACTTGATTAGTCAAAGAATGGCAATAGTATTCTCTTCTAAAAAGAAACCAACAATCTGTCTTGGAGCTTCTTTGGTACAGTTTCCTCTCCTCTAGACTCCAGCTGTGTGTCTCCCTCTAGGTTGTCTTCTGGCAAGCAAGTCTCTATCATGATAATATAGGCTGCTGAGTCTCTAAGGTGTGGGTGCAGAACCCTGTCCTGGCTATGCCCAAGGAACAGACTGTTGGATGGGACTTCTGGAACGTTTTTATACTTTTAGCTATGAATGTTCCTAAATTGCTAACTATATAATTTGATTGGTAGTTTACTATATAAATTATTGATAAATTGCAGCACAAACATTTCATTTAAATCATAGGACCATACTAACCTCATCCAGGAAGCTTTACTATTGAATTGTCCCTCATTTTGAATTAATTAATAAATTCCTTAATGCAAACCTGCCCTTTAATCTTATGCTTATAATTTTCAGATCATGTGTGTGTGTGTGTGTTATTTACTTGGAAAATATTTGTTATTTCATCTCTCCAAGGAGCTTGTAGTAGGGAACTATGTAGTTGCGTACCTTTGTAGTTCCCACACATCACTCTCTCTGATGTCCTGCTGCCCATCTACTTTATCTTTTGAAATGTCTGTTTGAACTATTTTTATATACCCTGAGGTATAAATGGCCGATAAAGGTGTTGGTAATATTTTTTCAGTCATGTTCTCTGTTCTCAGAGGGTTCGTATGTTTACTAGTTGTTTGTGAACAAACATGTTTACAAACACACATTATGAATACACATTGTTGATGAATATGTGTTGATGAATATAAATATTTACTCTATCATACTACAAAATTTCTTATCTTGTTGAAATCAACTTATAGAAAAACAATTTACTCAAACAACTCAATCACACAATGGGGACTTAAAGTGGAGTCGATTAGGTTAAATCAACAAATTAATTCTTACCACATTTATTAGGGTAATAAATGTTATTCTTACTACAAGGGTACTCAACTACATAGTACCTTACAAAGAGCTCCCTGAGGAGATGAAATGACAAATATAGTCTGAGTAAATAAATAAATTCACACTCACATGATCGAATAATTATAAGCATTAAGACCAAAGGACAGATTTGGATTAATGAATTAGTTAATGAGTTCACAATGAAGTGGAATTGATCAGCCCAGATGAGATGAACATTTCCCTATGATTTAAAAGAAAAGATTTGTGCTGTGGGGAAGGGAATTATTCTAAACATTCCACCTCTGCAAAGCTTTCCAAGTGGGAAGGAACAGCAGAGGAAAAGAATGATTTGGAAGTGTATGCTTTATTCAAGGGACAATGGGCAGTCATTGAATGAATGTAAATAAGGACTGACAGTGATACAGAAATGGAAATTTTTTTGGCATTGATTTGTCAAAATTTTTGGAACAATGAGAATCTAGAGGTAGGGAAAACAATAATAAAAAATTATAATCTAAAGGAAGAACTAATACCAATTTGTTTTGTTCATTCATATGAATATTATTTTTAATTAGAAAAACAACAAATAAAAGGAGTAGAATAAGCAGAAAATAAATATATTAAAATTAGAGGGAAATAAATGCATTGGAAACAAAAAAATCATTAAAAAAATAAGGCTTTTTGAAGAAATTAATAAAATTAAATAACTTCAGGCTAATATTTTAAAAAAGAAGAGAGCTGAAAATCAAATTAATAAAATAGCAAATGAACAAGATAAAAATCATAGCAAAACAAAAATAAATAAAAAGAATAGTCAGAATGTATTATGCACAGTTATATGCCCCAAAAAAGCTGAAAACACAAAAAGATTAGAGAAATACCATCAAAATATAAAATACTCAAACTATCAGAAGATTGTATAGAGAACTTAAAAAAACCTAATCTTTCGCAGAAAAGAGAAAGAAATAGATAAAATGTAATTGCCAATGGGGAGACAAAAAATCTCTTGGACTTGATGGATTCTCCCCAGAAGCCCATCAAATTTTTGAAGAATAATTAGGATCCATATTTCACAAATTATTCTCCAAACTTGAGAAATAAAAAATGCTACCAAAATATTTTTGTGATGCAAATATGGTCCTAATATCTAAAACAAAGGAAGATAAAATATAGAAATAAAAATATAGACATATCGTTAATGAATGTCATTATGGAAATCATATTGGCATCACATGAAATTTATGCCGGAGATGTAAGGGTGGTTCAACATTAGAAAAACACTCAGCATAAGTAATCAAAATAAAAGTCAAAACATCCAAAATGACATGATCATCTCAAGAGATGCCTTTGACAAAATACGGCACTTTTATGATAAAAATCCTACAAAGCATGGATGAGAGGGAGCTTTTCTTAATACTATAATATTAAAAAGCATCTAAAACCAAAAGTAAACACCATAAGCAAAGGAAATACATTAGAACCTGTGCTAATGAATAAGGAAGTGAAACAAGGATGTCCATTCTCCCCATTATTATACCATATAATTCTGGAAATTCTACTAATAGCAATAAGACAATAAAGATGGATAAAGCAGAGATAAGATCACCCCTGTCTACTGATGATATGATACTTTACTTGAAAAACCACATCAGCAATGATACTGATTGAGACGTCAGTAAAGTGTCAGGCTCCAAATAAACCCTTAAAAATCAACAGCATTTCTAAATAATAACAACAAAATTCAAGAATCTATTACAGAAAGCGAAAACTCATTTCAAGGAACTATAAAATGCATAAAATATCGTGGAGTCAACTTCCCAAAACACATAAAAGATTTATATAAATTCAATGACAAACTGTTTCTTAAACAAATTGGGTATGACTCAACAAGTTGTGATACATGATTGTAATGACATATTACTGTGTTATAAGAAATAATGAGCTCGATGATTTTAGAAGAACATGGAAAGAGTTGTATGAAATAATGAAGAGGAAAATGGGCAGAACAAAGGGAATATTGTATACAGTAACTAACAGTAATATGATTTTAAGAATGACTTTGAATGAATAAGTTATTTGGTCTATTGTAAATACCTAAATTAACTATAAAGGATATATGAAGAAAGATTCTATCTACATCCGGAGAAAGAACTGATGAATGGAATGATTTTATACACACACACACACACACACACACACACACACACACACACGCGCGCGCGCGCGCACGCGCACACACACAGAGTATATGTGTATATATATACATATACTCTGTGTGTGCATATACATATACTCTGTGTGTGCATGCATGTGCCTGTATATCTACCTAATTGTCTATCTATCTATCTATCTATCTGTCTATCTATCTATCTGTCTATCTATCTATATAATGCGTGTGTATAAATTTGTGTCTAATAGTAGCCGCCTTTAGTGGGAGGGGGGAAGAAAAAAGGAAATTTAAATTATAATTCTGTCATGTATTTGAAAAAATTAGCAAGTTGTACATATTGGATTTGCAGTTTCAAGTAGAAATATTTTTTTACTATCTTATGGAAATGTTTATTTTATTCTATAAATTAAAAAGAAAAAAGGCAGAAAAAATAAAAGAAATAATGAACAACCTAAATAGCTGGAGGAATATTGATTGTGCACAGTTAGGCTATACCAATATAACAAAAATGACAATACTAGCAAAATTAATCTATACTTTTAATGCTGTATCAATTCAATTACCAAGGGGTACTTTTATAGAATGTGATAAAACAAAAAACAAAATTCATTTAGAAGAGCAGGTGGGTTAATCTTCAGTGCTATTCTTTAAATAGAAGTCAGTTGACTATTTCTGAGGGATCTCATACTAGTGCTTATAAGTTGAACTAGATGGCCATTGGGGTCCTTTCCAATACTCAAAGCTTTTCATTCTGCAAATATAGGCTGGTTCTAAATATTAAATCCACCTCCTAAAAGGTAATATTTTTTCCTAGTTGCATCACAAAGTATTATAGTAATAGTATCCTTGTTGATATGACTATATAGCCTCTCAAAGCGACAACTTTGAAGAAAAATCTCATTTGAGTGGTTACAGGGTTGTTTAAAAAAATCATATTACTTTATAGGTCTATCTTGAAGATTTTACGTGGATTACATATTTCCAAAGTATTAAAATTATATGAAAATGTGTAATGACAGTTGTTAAATATAAGTTAGCCTTTATTTGATTTTTGAAAAAGTCTTTCAACATTTTGCTGATTATGGCTTCTAGGTCATTGTCTTCATTGTCATTATATAAAAATAAGAAATAAATATATGATTATTTGAGTTTTCTGTTTAATTCAACTCTAAAGAGACAGGAGTCTACTATACCCAAAGTATTGATTTCTCAAAGAAGAAATGTGATTCCATGAAGGTTAAATGTCGAGCAACTTCCTTGAATTTTCCCTATGTTGTCATCAGACTTAGGTATTTAATGTCAATATTATGACTAGATAAAGGGCACTGATTCATTCATAGCCCATATTTCCAGCTTTGTTTGGCCACAGCTGCAATATCAATGTTCATACTGAGCCCATCTGTAAAGGTTGGTGCACAATGACCTTGGCCAGCACAAAGCCTCTTTCAGGGAGTCCAGATACAGTATTCAAGGTGCAAACTGGGAGGACAGATGGTAGGGTCAGTGATGAGGAACTTGTTTGCTGTCACTGAGGAAGATGATTCCTCTTGCCAGCAGTCTTCTTAGAGGCAGACCAATGAGGGCATTTCAATGACAGAAAAGTTGAATGCTATATGTAGAAATAATTTCAGTTTGACGTGATTATTTATTATTCTGACTTGAACTGAGAGTCAAGAACACCTTGGATCATGAATTTGTTGACACATGAAAAAGTCAAGTTGGAGTCATTGAACCTGACTCACAGGATTGAATTAATTATGATGAAGAGAATGATATGGATTCTACATTTGATCATCAGTTTCTCCCATGAAAACTTAGTAGTGTTCAGTTACTGTAATGAGTCAGTTAAGAATATTTCTTGTTGTGAAGATCCTGTCCAAATACTCATAAACTCCAAGTATTTTTTTTTTCTGAACTACATTCCCCACAAGACTTGGGAACAGAAAGCTGTGCTGAAATCAAAGTAATGTTTCCTGAAACATTTGCATTTGCATTCATTCTCAAATAATCCTGTTGTCTCTCCAACACAGCTAGAGGAGAAATAAATAGTTCAGCCATGCATGAGAGCTTGGAAGCCTTGCTATAGCTCTTAGAGTGTGCAGAATCTCTGCTCCAGAAGAGTGAGGCAATAAGTATAACAGTGTGACTTCTTTGGAAGGAAGCCTATAGTCAGGACAAAAAACTCCTACCATTGCTCCCAACAAGAACACATAGCATAGGAATGGTGTAGGCCAATGGTCTTCCAACATCTTTGAATGAACACCCTTATCAATTAAAAAAAAATTATCACATAGACCTAGCTTATATTATTTACATATTTGTAAATTTCACAATGTACTTACTGCTCTCCTAATGTTTTGATAGAAACATTAAACAAAAATTGAAAATTAAAAATAAGAAAAAGGTGAATGAGTGAATGAATTAATGAAAATGTTTTTAAGTACTCATTATGGGCCAAGCACTATACTGAAGAGCTGCAGATACAAAAGCAAAAATAATCCTGACATTCTAAGAGCTTTCATTTTAATATGGGAAACACAACACATAGGAGACTAATATCTAGAGAAGGTCACATTGGTCACAAAGTATCAGAGATCCAGAGAAGTTCTTTGAAACCCTTCATCCAGAAACAATGCAGAGTTGATTTAATCATACTTTGTGATTGCAGAACTATAAGTATGTTGACAAAGGATCATGGGTAAGGCAGTTGGTGTGACTGAATAAGATGATGAAAGAATATAGGAGTGAAGTGAAAAGTGGAGGTTGAAGTCTTCCTGGAGAGGAGTTCACCAATCAGATCCGTGCCTCCTAGAACATGGTCTTTGGTATATAGCTAGCAGTAACAGCAACAAAAACCTTTGGTTTATTAGAAATGAAATATGTTTGACTGGAACAGATAAAAACTCACATTTATACAGCTTTGAAGTTTACAAACACAATTTCCTTACCACAACTTATCAAGTAGGTAGTATGAGTTCTGTTATTTCCATTTTACAGATAAGAAAACAGAGCTTCAAGTAATTCAAATAAAGTGACTTGCCTAAGGCCCCACAAAGCTAGTAAATGATTGATCCTAGACTTCAGTCTGGAATCTCTGGTTTGCCAACTATAGTGTCGCATTGCAGTCATTAGAAAATGTCATTTGTCCAAGATGAATATTACAATTTAATATTTTTTGTGAAATGGAGAAAGAATTGGAGAAAGAGTGGGAAAACATGGATGTTTTATAATTATTCAATAAAGATAATTTTCTTCTTTCTAACTTCCTATGTCCTTGGTGTAAAATTGGAATTTGAGTAACAACGTCTGAAACTTAGTCACTGGTTTCATGCATATGAGCTGTTAGCTGGGACTGCTCCAGTGCTTCAAAACCTTCACTAATACAATCTGTGTAGTTACCTAAGCCCAAGGTAGTGATGTTCTGAACTTCTCTAGTTTTACAGCTTGCTTTCAGTGCTTATATTTGCTACAATGCTTTAGAGCAAGAGGGAGGCAAAGGAAATGGTATAATGAAGTGGGGTGCAGGGGCGGATTGTTCGCTGTCTTTCCCACTGCCTTGGAAATAGAGGTTGTCCCAGCTCTTTCCCAATCAATACGCCATTTGTGCCAGCAATCACAGTTTTAGAAGGCAATAAAGCTCTTCAACATTTATTAGATTGAGAGACTAGTTACATATGCCTTTTTTTAATGTTGGATGGGGCATACTGGGTAAATAGTATCATTATTTCATTCATCATTTCATTGAATGAATTGTATTGAAATCTTGGAGCCATGAATAGGACCCGTTTTAAGAAGCCATGCTCTTTTAGTGTAATGATAGAGTTGAAACTTTTGCCAAGACATTCATGAATTGACTACCTCCTTCCAGTTGGTTACGTTAAGGGTCACAATGGTGTCAAAAAGACATGTTTAAATTCTGAGTAATTTTTCTCATCAGACAAACTGTTTTAACTCCTCTTGGCCTCACTTTTCTCATCTATTAAATAGGAACAATGATACCTGTAGCACCTGCCTACCAGAGTTGTTTTGAGACTTGAATGAAATGATTGCAAAGGACTTCATAGAGTTTAAAGTGCTATCCAAATGTCTTTTTGTTTGAATAAATGTCCTTTGTATTTTCTTTCTGTGAATTCAAGGAGTTTGTCTCCTGATATATAGATTTAAAAAAAAATACTCCTGAGCAAAATGAGTACTTTAACATCCCTCTAAAGATGTCTATCCTTAAAAAAAAAATTTAGAATAGTAATGAAGGGCTTGGAAATAACAACCATGTGAATTACATTAGTTAAAGCCCAATAACAAATTGCATTTGGTACAAAACTATATAAAGATAGAGAAAATATGTTCCAAATGCAAATGAAGACATATTTACTATTCATTCATTCTAGAATAATGTGATGTTGACAACAACAAAACATGAATGTTTTAATTCTTTTTCTTGTTTGCAAAGGCATAGCAATTCTCTCTCCTGCAATTTCAATGATACATCTGTTGATCTTCGTTCTAAAAGTAGATTGAATGAGTTAAGAAACAGCAGTTCACTCCTGTTGGGGGAAAAATTCCTATTTTAAAGTGTCTCTCACTCACACCCTGAGGGGGAAAAAAGGAAACTATGTTCAGAAAAATATGCTTAGAGGTATTTAAAATAACATACTAAGATTTTATAAGGTACAGGATCAGTATTCAATCTATTCATCTAAATTTATGTAGTTTCCTGAACTTAGCCATGTACCACAAAAAATCTGGAAAATATTTCAGGTTGAACTGGATACTTCCTGATGCAAATGATATTTTATGCACTTGGATTTGCAAATCAGTCTTGATAAACATTTAGGAGTACCCCTCCTCAAATAAAAAGTATAGTTTCCATTCATTGAAGTTATAACATTTAAAAATCTGTTTGACAATTAAATAAACCTTTTGCTACTAAAATAGAAAATGTGACATCCCTCTTCTGATCATGATTCAACAGTCTTAGTTGTTAGTATCCTCTCATCTTAGTTACATAAATGTGTGAATGTTATACTACTGCTGTCCCAGTAGAGTATAAACTCATGAATGGAAGAGACTTTTTAATTTGGTTTTGTAGATACACATTTTTTGGTTGTTGAATTTAATTTAATCTATAAGATTTAAGTCTCCCCCACATCATAGAAATAAGTGTAACTTAAGCATGAGAGACACAAGGCATGAGGCTGGGAATGCCACCACAACTTGTTTTGTTCCCCAAACTACTTGCAAAGAATTATAAAATTTTGTTTGTAATTAAGTTGCAAAAGAGACATAATAGGCACTTAAAATAATGTGATTGCAGGAGTGATACAAGCCTCAGGCTGTTCCATAGTACATTCCTCAAAAAATACCATAATCCCAACCTAGATTCTAACTGGCTAGAACTTCTGACCATTCACTCTTTAGATACGAAAGCATGGGTTCCAGAAGGCCATTGCTAAAACATATATCACACTAGGTAGGTGAGGAGGATCACCTTGGTTCCCCTTTTCACTATATAATCAGAAAAGTAGGATATTAAAAGGGAACAACTAAATTTGAGGATATATAAGCAAATGATTCTCCTGAAAAATAATTCATCTCCAGGTTGCACTTGTCACATCCTGAAATAAAGCAAAGCCATGAGTTGAGGAATAAAGTGCCTTTATTTGAGATAATAAGATAGCAATGCTGTCACCATGAGGGATGTCCAATGGATTTTCCAACTCCAAGACCATGCAAAAGCTTCTTATACCTTTAGTAGGAGAGGGAGAGGAGGAAGAATGAGGTAACAAGGCCTATTCATAAGATCCCAGTGGCCCTTGGTAATCTGGGCAAAAAAAGTCACTTCATTCTGACTGCTTTGCCCTTCATGCCACGAATCTCAGTGGAAGGGGGAATGGACACTAGAAGCTGAGATCCAGCTAGAGCTGGGCTATGCCACGAGACAAAGTCCCTGTCTATCATGGGATTCCGCTCTTCCGCTCAATCTAATCAAGGGTAAATATCTTAAGAATAGGACTGTAACAATATAACCAAATTTCTGAAATTACAAAGATCATTTAAGAGAATGACAGTCTGTAATGTTAAAGCAAGATTAATGGTGGGGCGGGGGGGAAGGGAGTGTTAAAGATATTCCCTGCCCATTAATAGGCCTTAGTACCTCTTGATAATTTCTGTTGAGGCACTAGGTCAGAAGACTGCATCCTCCGGCTCTGAAAAGTGTATATATACTTTGAGATGAGGTTTTACTTTGGGGCTTACTCACTGGAAGTGTTTATTTGGCCAGATGAGAGTCTGAGGAGCCGCCAAGGAGCCCTCCAGCTTTAAAAACCCAGATGTTGGTGTTTCTCTCTCTGCTATGGTCAGACAGTTGGATCTGTCTGTTGATCTGTGGTGTATATATTGTTTATGGTCAGACAGTTGGATCTATCTGTTGATCTGTGGTGTATGTATTGCTTATGATTAGATAGTTGGAAGCCCTGTCTGTTAGTCTTTATTTCTCTGTATTTTCTCTGAAGTTCAGGGGGCTGACTTTTTCCCCCAAACTAAGTGAATGATATACGTGCTTGCTTAGATTGTTGACCCCTCAAAAGTTGCTTTCCTTTTAGAAAAGCAGATCCAAGAACCTGTACAGCAGACCCTCCTGTGTATATTGGGGTCCTTGTTACATAGCGCATATTACATTTGGTATTAACAATTTATGTCCTTAGATAAACGATGATATCAACAATTTTTTGGTCAGAATGCTGACTCATTTAGTCTTTTTTCACAATGCCCCCAGAAAACTCTTCACTGTAGAAGCTCACTCTGCCTCTGGACTTCCCACATTAGAAATATCTTCTGCCCTTGTTGATCAACACCATTGATTAGTTGGTTTCTCCATTTTAAGAAGAAAGACCCAGACTATCCTTTCCTTCAGTCCTCTCCAGACTGCCCTCCTGATTCTTTCAGACTTTCTTTAAAAGGCTCCTGAGCCAGACATCTTCATTTTCTCTCTCCACCTACCTACACCTCCACTTTCACCTCCCTTTCATGCATTACCTTCCCTCATTAACATGCAAGCTGTTTGAGAGCAGGGACTGTTTATCTTTCAACATGTATTTATATTCCCAGCACTTAGCACAGTACTCAGTACATAATAAGTGGTTAATAAATGCTTATTGATTCAAAGAAATAAAAGGGGAGTAATCTAATGAGATTGAAGGATTTACACAGAGAACTTATCTATAAGCCAGAAATTTTAAAAGATAATACAAAACAATGAAGGCTGGAGTGGGTAGCAGGAAAAATATGAGTGGTATAGCAGTAAGATTAATGCCAAGAGTGCTCAAATTTAGAACAGCTTGAGGTTATCAATAAGAAGAAGAAGTTAACATAAGTTGGGAGAGAGAGGTAAATCAAGGAAGGTATAGTAGCACTGTTCCAAATAAATGGAATGAAGTAAAGAGGCATATCTAGGCAGCAGTTCATGTGAAATTGATTCTGGAGTATTTAGGGAACTGCAATCTCACCCATCTGTCAATGTTATAATATGACAGACACCTATATGCATGCATATATGTATATGTGCATGTGTGTATATATATATATGATGTGTATTTGTGTTTTTTGTATATATGTGTATAGGCATACACATATTTATCTTCAGGCTTAGCTTGAATTAACAGAAGTATGTTATCTAAAATAAATGAGATTGTACTTCCATTGAACTCTGCCCTAGACCACAATTTGAATACAGTTCACTTCTGGGTACAATCTTTTAGAAGCAACACTGACAAATGGGACTGTATCCAAAGTGGGGACTGTGACAAGGATAAATTAGAGACTATGTTATATATGGAATAGTTGAACAAATGGAGCATGTTTAACCTGGAGAAGAAAATAAGTTCATTAAATACTATTGCCTTTAAATATATAGAAGCAAGTTTAACATTGATTGATGTGTTATTTAGAAGAAATTCTTGTTCTTATATAGTTTAGGTCAGGAGTGGAGAATTGATGGCCTCACAGCCACATATGGTCTTCCAAGTCCTTGGGTGTGGCTTTGACTGAATCAAAATTTCACAGAACAAATTCCACCAATAAAACTTGTACTCAGTCAAAAGGCTACACCCAAGGACCTAAAAGACCACATATGACCTTGAGGCCACATGTTTCCCCACCTCTGTCTTAGATTTGTGTATTCTGAGGCATCTGTCTAATTTCTAGGATGCTTTTATCCTTGCAGCTAATCAGAATCTCTTCATTTTACAGATCAGAAAAAGAAAGCCCAGTGGGACAGCTGTCAATTTACATTTGCTTAGCTATTTATTGGCAGATATGTGACTTAATTCATTTCAACTTGTTTTAATGGAAAATAAGAAGAGGTCTCCTCATCTCCTATACTCTGAGCCTCTTCCAAAGAGACATACTTTTTCTCAGCCCTGAAGCCCTTTCCCTATGAGATGGTCCAACAACTCTTCATTGGATCTCTAAACTTGTTTGATATAATAAAATAGTCCCTTTATTGGTTCCTTGATTCCCACAGTGGTGGTAGGGGCTGGATCAAAGAGAACTGGCAATTAAGCAAAAAGAGCGGACTCTAAAAGGAGAGCCAACTTCTGCAATCACTTTTTTCTTCCCCTTTTTTGATCATTTTGGAACTCTGAGATCTCCCTCAAACTCCTCCTTCTGTGGGGTGGGGGATCCAGAAAGCATAATGGCCATACTGACACATAGAATTTGAAACATTTGCTTATCTAGGTGAACCTAAGATTGGATATCAAGACCTTAGAAACCTATTCTCTTTTCAGTTTTCCTTTTTTCTCTTTGACCATAGATAACTGAATAGATATTGTAAAATGAATGTTGCTACCCTTGGTAGCAATTCTCACGAAATGGAGAGTTTGGGAACTTTTGGATCTGTGTGTACCTGCCTCCTGATGGAGGTGACCTATGAGACCACTTCTCAGAAGAGAAAATGACTGCCATCAAGATCATGAACTAAAACTGTATCCTGGCTTTCTTGATGGTATGGACCTTGAGTAAGTTGTTCAGAAAGTACATAGCCAAGGTACAAATGAAATATCTATTTAGGAGTCCTACATATTTTCTTATTTTTATGCTTTATGTATCAGACTTTTAAGAGCATGTTAGCTGTTAAAGATCAACGAATCATGTTTTAAGTATTAGTCAATGAGCACTTATAAATCTTTTGTTTATTTTAATCATTTCTTCTCTGGTGGGGATACATACCTGTCCTTTATTACCATAGCTACTACTTGGTACATTGAGTAACTTTCTAGAAAGAGACCTATTCATCCTCTACAGGGAGACCCTAGCAACAGTCGTTCCTCAGTTTTATTTTGAAGACAGTTCCCAGAGTTCTACTAGGTGGGAGCATCATGAGTCACAGAATGTAAAGAGTCTTTTCCCCCTGTTTTGAGACTAGGCATCTCCTGTGGCTGAATCCTGTCCATATAATGCTAGAGTTGGGACACTTGGGTGGGAAGAAGACTGCCCACACCTTGACCTACTGCATTGTTATTGCTGTTAGGAAAGCAGATGATTGTAATTCTAGTCTGGTAACCCCTTTTCTGATGACAGCAGAGTGACCAAGTGTTTGGCTCTTTTCTCCTGCTTCCTCTCCTGGAAGAAATGAAAGTCTCCTTTGGAGAAGGGTGGGAGAAGAATCTATAGATATCTATTCTGCCCCCCTTTAATATACACAACATCACTCCTATGACATATGTGGAAGAGAGCTCTTGCTACATGTGGGCTCATACTCCACACGAGCCCTCATCACATATTTCTTTGGTGACTAGGAAAATGGTGCTGCCCTCTACAGAAACAGAGAATTTTGGAGAAGGGGGTGATTTTTTTTTTGCAAGATGACAGGTTCAATTTAGATGTGTTGAATTTGAGGTGTTAATGGGATTATATCAAATAGGCACCCCTTAGTACAAATCTTGGCATGGTGGAAAGAATATTAACTATAAAGTATATTTGCTGATGATCTGATAATATACTGTGGTGTAATAAGAGATAAATTAAGAAAACCATGCATATGACCTTCAGTATTCTAGTGGTCTGGATTGCCTTTTTATTCTTGATAGCCATCAAGTCTCTCAGAACTCTCACTAGGTATTACCAATTTTTATATTTTACTATCTTTTTTCCATCTCATAGGCTTACTGACCTTTCCACCACCACCCCAAAGAGCCACTCAGTTCTCCTACTAAACATAGATTTAGATGCTGGAAAGGAATTCAGTGTTCATTTTATCCAATTCCCTTATTTTTCAAATAAGAAAATTGCAACACACAAAAGAGAAGTGATTTGCCCAGATAACACAATAAGTATTTGAGGTTGGATTTGAACTCAGATTTTTCTGACTGTAGTTCCAACCCCAATATCCTTCCCTGGCCCCAATGACATGATTAATATTCAGGAAATGATCAAGCTAGAGGCCATCGTTTTCCCAAGAAATTCTAATCTTTGATCTAATTTTTTGAATATAACTCTCATATGTGATAATTGTCATTATCCAAACTATTCAGCTGGTTTATCATCTGACTGTGGATGATTCCATTTTTGTAGCATTTAGAACAATGCACTCACAAATTTAAATTCCTCATTAAAGTCCAGTAAAAAGAATATTCTCTATACTACTCCTATCAGCAATGTACATCCTACCCTGTGGGAAAATTAATGTGGGGGTTTAATATAGCAATTTACTCAGTTTGTTGCCTGTGAGAATTATCTGGAGACCTGTTTCACTTACGTAACTATGCAAAAACAGGACCCAGAGGATTTGAATTAGTTCCAAATAAAATTCCTCTAGGACATTAATCTCTGTTCTATTATGCTGAGCCCAAGCAGTACAATGATCAGATAAGAGGTGAAAGAAGCAGCTAGGTAGCCATCAACCACAGTGCCTTCACTTACATTTCACTGCATATCCTGGAGCTCTACCTTCTAAATGACTTCTAGTAGCACAGGACGATCACTGAGTTTAGCAAGCATGCATCTTATTCCTTGCTTAGTTGTCCAAATAGTGACACATACATGATTGTGATGCTCATATTGCCACCCCCACATACTTTCCAGTTTCTTTTCCTCTATCTCTTTTGGTCTCTTGTCTCTCTTTTTCTGCCTCTTCCTGTCTCTGTGTCTGTCTCCTTGTCTCTCTTTTTCTGTCTCTCTTCTTCTCTGTCTCTCCATATCTCTCTCTCTCTCTCTCTCTCTCTCTCTCTCTCTATCTCTGTCTGTCTCTGTCTCTTTTTCTCCCCAACAAAAAAAATTAGCATGTCATATCAATGAGAATTAGGAGCGTCAGTTTCAGTCCATGCCCATAGATAACTAATTCCCATATAGTCTTATTAGGTATCTGCTCCTACTATATTCAAAACAAAGAGCCAGGTTCTGGAATTGTAGAGATGAAAATGGTCCAATATCTATTGACATCAATGAATTTTGCATTTTATTTATGAAAATCAAATAATATTCTAAATCATATTTTTTAAATGGAGCAGTATTTATGGGAAAAGCTTTGTTTTGGCTAAGCCAATATAAACAGTAAATCAAGTAGGACTGGCCACAAACAAAATGCCAAATAGGCAAAATTCCTTTCCTTGACCCCCCTCCCCTCTTTCTGTATTCCACTGACACTGACTTGTTACTAACAGGATTCTAAAATCACAGTGAAGTGACCTCAGAGATCATTTAGCTTAGTCTTTTTAAACTTTTTCCACTTAAGACCCCTTCAGCCCTTATTAACCTGTGGGTCACAACACAATATTCATATAGCCCCCTAATTTTACCAAAGAGAAACTGAGGCCTAGAGAAGTTCAGTGATGTAACCAAGGTAGTAGGTTTCAGAGGTGTCAGGTCCTCTAACTCCAATTCCAGTGTTTTTGCTGTTTTATAGTGCCTCTACTCCTCCTGTATAACAATCTTATATTTTCTGAAGGTAAAATGTCTTAGCCCATAGGAAGTATGAGAATGATAGGAATTTCAGGGGTTGTGGTTGATATTACAGGGCAATCTTTTCTGGTCCCATTAAATTACAAGAGATAAGTAATCTACTACTTTTCTTGTTGGGATATCTTTAATATCCAGTAGATGCTGAGAAAAAATCTTGAAAAGAAAATTCTTCAATCAATAAAGTTACCTTTATTCTGGCTTAATTACCTGCAAAAAAATAGTACTTGTTCTGAAATGGCACAAAAGACTTAGGGAAACTTAAAGACTTTGCTTTAATACCATTGAAACAGCTTAAAAACAACAACAACCTTGTGAGTCATCTGATATAGTGTTTCTGATAAACTGAGTATACTGTCCTAGATTACTTTCATTTTTTAAAGTTAATAGGAGACAAAAATAGCATGATGGTTTTCCTACTGGAAAAAATCTGAGTACCAAGCTAGTCCTACACCTCCTTTTTTATAGAGAAAGCTGAGGCTCAGAGATTTTAAATGACTTGCCAGAAATCACATATGTAACATATATTAGGGGTAAGGTTTGAATTTAGATCTTTTGCCTTCAGAGTCAATTCTCTTTGATTGGTCAGTCACTATAATCAGAATATATACCATACTAGGCACAGAGAGTATTTAAGTTAAAACAAAAACAACAGTTCTATTGACCAAATTTAATCTAATTGAAAAGTTAAAAAAAAAAAAACATAACTATTTGAGTATGCCGTATGTTGATGAACAAATCACTGATTATGACCAAAGATGATTTTTCTTTTGCATTGCTATTCATGAAGTGTAACTTCATGAATGTTACATGCATGTTACCATTTACCCTTTCTCTGACTTATTGATAAAGCTCTTTAAAAAATAAAAGCCCAATTTGCTGCTCTTTGTATTATCATATGCCATGAAATATGCAGGGACAGTGGTATATATGTATGTATATATGTATTCAGTTTCCTTGTTTGTGAAAAAGAAAAAAATGAGGGGTAAGACTAGCTGGGTTTCAGGTTCTTCCTGGTAGGAAAATTATGATGTTATACATACATGTAAGTATGTATATATGTGTGTGGGTGTATAGTTTTACCGCAGTGACTACGGAGCATCAGACAAAAGTTGGAGTGTGTTTAAGAACAAGGGAAATTCATAAGGACAAAGGTGGACAGATCTATATTTTGAAAAGAGAAAAATGAATTAGGTTATGGGGATAGCAATGGATCAGGAAGATTAGTAAAGGAAATTCTTCCATTTTCATCTTCTTCTACTTCTCCTTCTGGAAGAATCCCAGGGAGAATTTGGAGCAGAGATACAGCCAGCAACTAAAAATTATATTAGCATGAATTTACATAGACAATCTCCAAAATCAAGTTTGAAATTGGCATGGATAAAGGATCTAAAAATATTTACCTGAATCGAAGGAAAAGCAAGATGAAAAGGAAAACTGAGGAAGTAAATAGTCAGAAGGTAGCTATGGGTAGAAATAATAGTACACAGACATTTTTGAAAATAAAACTTCATGAGGTGAGAAAGACCCGGACAGTCACAGTGTCTATTTTAATGAGAAGAGTAATGAGAAGTGCTAATCCAGCACAAATGATTGAAATGTTATTCATGAAATACGGATATTCAACTAAATGAACAGAAATGAGAACACAAATATACATACTTGAAAGCATACAGCATTTATTATGGCTATATACATCTCCATGTAGGAGCACAAAAGGTATCCTGGAAGGACTGGTATGAGCAGAGTCAGGTGGGATTAGTCAGGAAGGCAACATTTTGGATGAAATAAGTGATATATATTGGGAAAGGGATGGAAACAGAAAAATTCATACCAAAGAGTTGTCCTGTGAGACAGCTGAGAGCCAAAAACAGGTTAAATGTAAGGGGAATAACGAATAGATTTGCTTGGATTAAAACAGGTATGGGGGTGGGAAGAGTTGTAACAAGACTCAATGCATTGGGGCTGGGGTAGATAAGAGACATTAGCACTTTTAAAGTAACAGTTGCACTTTGTGTGTGAAGCTTGGTTTGAAATGATCAATGGTTCGGCCACCAGACAATGAGTCACTGATCACATCAAATTGCTTCCTTCCTTCTTAATGTGCAATCCCATCAATCTGCCCCCCTTCTTTTCCCTCTAGGGCCTAGCTACACTGAATCAGCATCCTGTAATCCCCATTCCCATCCCCAAGATGCTCTTCATTTTTATGGGCATATATGAACTTGTGTAAATTCATGCTCTTTCTTGTTAACTATTTTTAAAATTAAGTTCCAAAGCCTCACATTTTTTCACTGAAAGAGCACATCATACAATGCTCAATGGTCACTTACCTAAAAGTCAAAAGACCATATTTCTATTACTGACTAAATCGTATACTATCTATTCAATCTTGGGCATAGCATTTCACACATCCTCATTCAACTTTCTTCATCTCAGAAGGTGGGCACATGCTATCATTTAGGTTCCTTTCAGCTCACAAAGGATATGATTTTGGCTGGTTTAAAACTAGGTTTCTATTCCCTCTCAGTTTCTTGGGGATTTTTTCACTAGTGTTGAGAGACAATACACAAAAGACATCTGAAAACTCAGGGGTGTGTGTCAATAAAGGCATTCAGTTCAGGACCATAATTCTTTGAAGAGCAGAAAGTGCTGGGAGGAAAACAAAAGGTTGGCTTGGAGCCTTCCACACACACACAAAAAGAAGTTCTAAAATGAATTCATCAATAAGTTCACCTGACCAAAGTGTCAAGTATAACAGCAGGCTATTAAGGGTAGGAAGGTAGCACAAGTGAAAATCTGTTCTGGGGCAAGGAGGCCCCAGGTCCTGAAGTAAGTACCAAATGAGGCAGCAGTAGAGTCAACATAGTCAGGTACAAGACTAGAAGGGGAATAAGCACATAAACCTTACTCCTTGGCAAGAGACTAGAGAGAACTGCCCAGAGAACAATATTTGGTGATCTAACCAGACATGCTGACATTGTAATAAAGGACATTTCAAACCTTCCTTTCCAGTGACAGAAACATTGCCCAGACTTCCTCTATTTTAATAGTGAGTTCTTTGAGGGAATTTAGGCTGAAACTAATCTGAGATCAAAGGAAATGGGTCCAAAAGGATATTTGGGCTGTGGATTTTTTTCTTTGTTTTATTATTCAATCTGTTATGAATTCCTTTAATATTTCAATGCCATTGAGATTCTTTGTTTGCAACTAGATGAATCAGCTAAATATATGGAAAATGTGTTAAGTAGAAACATTTCTCAGAACTTTTAAATATAAGTGGAGGCAAAATGAACTAAAGGGAATGTTAATTATTAAGAAACTCGATGAAAACTGGCAACACCTAGGTGACATTTGCTTTAGTGCCTACTACTAGCCTAAGGGCAGACATACAAAGCAAAAAATAATATAGTATGAATAATACTCAGGATGTGATGCCTCAGAGACAACGGAGGGCAGAGGAAGGAAAATTTGGTAAGCAAAAAGTGTTGTATATCATGGGAAATTATCATGGGGATAGTTTGGAGGTGATGGAACTAGAAGAAAGCCAGCAAAGGCAAGACAAACAGAATTTTGAAATATGGACAGTCCTCAGTAAATATAACTACTGCCAGTTAATAAATGATTACATGGAGTTAATTAGTATTAACATTAGAAACCACTAATAAGAAGATTTTTTGCTAGACATTAGCTAAAGTAGCAACACTTTTAAAAAATTAAATATTTCATCATTGTATTTTTGCCAATAACTTAGATTAATGTCTCCTATTCCTCAGATATTATTTTTTTGGAGGCAATTGAAGTTAATTGACTTTCCTATGATCATTTCAAACAGCTAATGTCTGAGGCTAAATTTAAATTCAGGTTCTCCTGATTCCATAGCTGATGTTCTATCCACTATGCCAACTAGCTGTCCCCTTAGTTAGTATTTCATGAGTTGAGATGACAACAAAAAATACTATGTGATATCCTACCTTTTTGTGATAAAATCTCCAAGCTTAGCTATCCTAGGTCCTCAGTTTGAAAAACATTCAATTTGTCATCAGACCCATATTTGAAAGCTTTGTATCATATCATTCTTCACCAGCTCAGAATCACCTTCAACTTGTGGTGTTTCATAGCTTCTGACTTAAGAATAGCATACTAATAGTACTGTAAATTCAATAATGGTTCATCCCTGTGGCATTGCTAGAAGGTTTTTGATTCTACAAAAGTAAATCTACCTTAGATGATTGAATTGATGAGGCAGCAGAGAAGTAAGGAAGGGCAGATGAGAGCAGAAGTCCTATCAGTGATGAGAGGAAAGAAAAGAAAGGAAGTAGTAGAAAGTTTTTAGTTTGCTACATGATACCATCCAACTGACAACAGTTACATTTGAGTTTGGGCAAGAATTTGTTAACAAAAGTGTAAGTAAGCAAATCAGTGAGGAATATTAATTTTTAAAGAGATATAGGGGAAGAAAAAGGCAGCCACTAAAGAATAAGCATACTGTAGCCCCAAAATAATTAACAAGATGACAAAAGGTAATTTATTTCACTTGTTAGTCAGGAGTTGTCAAGAAGAGCTAGAACATGGGAATGAAGAATCTACATCTTTCTTCATTATGAAGAACTACTTGTTCCTTGAAACAATAAGTTGTACAACTCTGAAGCTACTATCCCAATCTTCACTTGTACTTGTAGACTGGGTCCCCAGAGGACTGTTACTACATGTGCCCTATGGTTAATACTTAGGTATAGGGAGGGTAATCTTTTTAGTGCCATGGTTCAAGACCTCCTATTGGTATGTGCTTTCCCACCATTATCAGTTTATATCATTTAATCAGCCATTTAAGTTAACTTTTAGAAATAGCTATTTACTCTAGTGGTATAGTTGGTACTGTTTGTATAAAATATCCCCCCACCCACAACTCTGTGTTATATTCTCCCATCAGCATTTTCTGCTGTAGGAAAATGGGCTCAAGCTTAGAGCCAATGGGTGGCAAAAAGGAAACTCAGTTTCTCATTCTGAAAGTTCTTTGTTCACCCTTGTTGAACTCATGAAGTTCTCTTCAGATCTGGGGTATCTTATCTGATGGGTTTTTTATAAAATCTTGAAGCTGTCTTTAGTGTGTCTAGTTGATTCTTGATTCCCAGTGAAGACCCTGTGATAGCTCTTCTGTGCATACATTTATGACTAAGATAGTGATGGAAAGTTCAAAAATTTGGGAAAGAGTAAATGGGAGTCATGATCATGTAGCAGTTGTCTTGAAGGGGCAAGTACACAAGATTAGAATTCAGAAGGTCTAGGTTAGAATCCTAGCTCTGTTCATTTTGCACTCAAAATTTCAAATTTCACCTCTCTGTGCCTTCTTTTGTTTCTTTGTAAAATGACACTTAAAAATTACCTTTAAGGTTCTTTCCAACTCTAAATTCTATGGATATTAGAAAGGTTATCATGCAGAAGGAGGCAGAATCAGGCACAATGGCTTGTGGTAGAGAAATAGGTATCAGTTAAATAGAAGGAAAAACTTCCTAATACAGCTACCCAAAAATAGACTGCAATGTGTGTTAGTTAGTTCTCTATTACCAGAAATTCTTGATTGAAAGGATAACGTAGAGATGATTTCAGTTCATATTCAAGTTGGAAAATACGGACTTTAAAGTCCCTCCTGTTTCTTGGGTTTTAGGATTCTGTCATTCTTTGAACTTTCCGGAAAGATAACTAAAACCTATCTTCATTGCTTAATAAATCAGTATTTTTTAACAGGAAGCTTTTTTTCAATGTAAATCTTTCTAAAAATATATTATCTATCCCCATGACTTATTAAACACAATGCATTGGGCACAATTAAAATTTTCTTATTGACGCAGATAAGGTGTCATTTTTTTTTGTTGTTATTCTTGCTGGTGTCATAGAGTGATGCCCTCAGGAGTTACTGTGATCTGTAGAGCCAGTTGCCTGGATGTAGACGGGAGAAAATGGATCCTAGACTGGAAGACTGCCAGAGAGATGTCAGTATCTGGTACAAACAGATGGTCTAGGAAGCAAGAAATGAGAGCAGGAGCTGGAAGTCCATGGTTTACTGTTGTTAAGAGCAAGTCAAACATCTAGAAGCTAGAAGTTCAAGAAGGAGGGCAGAGCATATTAGATTTGGGAAGTTAGGAAAGGGTTGGACATTTAATGGGTCATATAGGGCACTCAAAAATAGAGTATACCTAAGTGATCTGGAGTCTGGGGGGTTGTTCATTTTCTGCCCCTTTAGGAGCTATACCTGTAGATGTGAGGAAAATTGTCATAGCTAATTAAGAAAGGGCTATAACAAGTATCAGCTACCAGCATGATCCTCAAAGCTCTACCATAGTAATTGATAATTCTGTCTTCTCCCTTGCTCTCAACTGACACTGTTCAATGTGTGGCCAACTCTTCTACCCAACTCTGCCTGCTTCTAATTTGTTATTTCATTAACACAGGGAAGAATTGAAGGCTACTAAAAGAAACCAGATAACAAGAATTATTAAATTAAATCATCTTAATTTTACACACAATTTGAAGTCACTGGACTATGTTTTAAAAAGCTTGTCACTTCAGACCTCACTCTGGGGAGTTAAAGTTTATGTGTTTTATGACAATTATTTATCTCATTGCTCAGGTTGCTGGTGGTTCCCACAACTACCATGGTAGGTAGATAAAGTAATCTTAATCCCATTTTTTAAAATGAGAAATTTGAGACAAAAATTAATTATACACGTTCACGCAGATACAGAAGTGTTTTCCAACTAGCAGTCCAGTGGTTTTTTTTCTGCTATTAAACACAAAATTTTCAATAATCTTCACATTTTAGATTCTAGTGCTGATGGGATTGCTTTCTGTATGTGCCGATGTAGCTGAGAAAGGCTAGTATTCAACAGTTAATCACAGAGAGCACATTTCATGTTCTTGGAATGTAGCTGTGTTTATTCATTGAAGAACCTATTATTTGTGACCATGTTTTTGACTCACTTCAAAACCCCATGCAATCTGTCTTCTGACTTCATCATTCAATTGAAATTGTTCTCTCTAGAGTTATTAATGATCTCTTAATTGGCAAATTGAATGGTCTTTTCTCAATCCTATCCTTCTTGACTTCTCAGCAGTGTTTAACACTGTCCATCACCATTGCCTTTTGGATGCTCTATACTGGTTTTCCTCTTCCCTGCTTGACAATTTCTTCTCATTTTCTTTTGCTGGATCCTCATTTAGGTCCTATGGACTAAACATTTTTATCCCTGAAGGTTCTCTTCTTGACCTTCTTCTCTTTTTCTTTTATAATACATTGGTGATCTCATCAACTCCCAGGGGTTCAATTATCATCTCTAAGCAAATGATTTTCATATATATAAATGGAAGCAGCACTGAAGTAGTATTAATTTCTTCCTTGAGTTCTAGTCTAGTGTTATCAACTGACTTTAGGATTGCTTGAATTGGATGTCCTATAAGCATCTCTATCTCAATTTGTCCAAAATGGAACTCATTTTCTTTTCCCCAAAACCTTTCTCTCTTCCAAATTCCTCTATTAGTTGAAGTCATCACCAACCTCCCAGTCACCTAAACCCCAAATCTTGGTTTCATCTTCCACTTCTCAATGTAGTCAATATCTAATATATCAATATTTTTCAATATCTAATATATATACTCAATATCTAATCTGCTGTGAAATATTGTCATTTCTACCTTCAAGATTTAAATATAGATATAGATAAATATATCTATATATAGATATAGATATGTATGTATGTATCCTCTCCTCTCCACTTACACAGTCACCATCCTAATAAAAGCCCCCCATAATCTTTTGCCTGGACTATTACAATAACTTTTTAATGATTCTTCTGTCTCAAGTCTTTCCCTGCTCCAGCAATCCTTCACTTAGTGCCCAGAGTGATTTTCCTAAAGGATAAATCTAACCATATCACCTTTCTATTCAATAACCTCCATTGCTTCCCTATTATGATCAGGATCAAGTGGAAAATCCTTTGCTTGGCACATAAAACAGTTCATAACCTTTCTAGTATTTTTACACTTTGCTCTCTTCCACACATTCTAGAGTCATGACACTGGCCAGAATGCTACTGTTCTTCCCAAATGTCCCTCAATCTCCTATCTTTTTGCTTTTCATCAACTGTTTATCCTTCATGCCTGGAATGCTCTTTGTCATTTCAAATTGCTCCCTTTCTTGGTTTTGTGCAAGATTCATCAAAATCCCACCATCTGCAGGAGACTTCTCCTTGTTTTCCCCTCTCCCTCTAATTTATGCCTTTTTTCTTCTGAAATTACTTGATATTTTGATATTACTACATATTTTGCACATATATTGTTTTTGAATATTGTCTCCACTATCAGAATGTGGGCTCCTTGTTGTCAGGAAACATACTTTTGACTTTCTTTGTAACCCTTATATTTAGCACTTTGTCTGACATAATAGTAAGTACTTAATAAATGCATGTTGACTGACAGACAATGTATCTTAGACCTGTAGTCAGAGCTAACATTTTGCTCAGAAAGAATATTTACTGTGATATACATACATACACATACACACATACATATATATTTCCCCTGAGGAACCTACAATTTCCCCACACTATCTCATTGTGCTTTTGGGGCATGCTTGAAACATTTCTTAAATCTCTCACCACTTTTTCTGTTCAGCACAGAAGAGCTCCTTGAGCATCCTGCTAAAAACACTTATACATCCTAGTAAAATAATGCTGTGATGAACCTTGCTACAAGGCTAAGAAATTCATTTGGGAAGGTATGTGGCTCAGGGGAAAGAGGAATGAATTTGGAAATAGAAGTTGTTGTTAAGTCACTTTTCAGTCCCATCCAGCTTTCCATTTCTCCATTTGGAGTTTTCTTGACAAAGATACTAGAGTGGTTTGTCACAGATGAGATCCTGAGGCAAATAGGATGAAAAATGACTGTCCAGGTTTACACAGCTAATAAGTATCTGAGGGAAGATTTGAACACATGAAAATTAGTCTTGCTGATTTGAAGCCCAGTATTCTATCCACTGTACCATCAAACTGCCCTGGAAATAGAGGACTTGAGTTGAAATCCCAATCCTGCCACTTTTATGACCTAATAAAAGTCACTAAAGGTTTCCAGCCTCAAGTAGCTCATAGATATAATGAAGCAGTTAAACTACATGGCATAGATGGTCAATTCTAGGCTTAAAGCTATGATTATGATTTTCCAAGGCCTTACTACTGATAGCTAATATCTTGTCTCTTAAAAAAAAGATATTGATATAATGCTTTAAGGTTCATAAAGTCCATTCCTTATAATAACCTTGTGCTATTATATTGTTGGATACCGTTGGGTAATTCAGCAGATAGAGGGCTGGTCCTGGAATTAGGAAGACCTGAGTTCAAATCTGACCTCAGACACTTATTAGCTGTGTGACCCTGGACATTATTCCACTGGAGAAGGAAGTAGCACACCACTTAAGTGTCTTTGTCAAGAAAACCCCATGGACAATATGTGCTATGATGGTCCATGGGGTCATGAAGAGTCAAAAATGAGTGAACAATGATAACATTGTAGTATTGTAAGCATTATACCCACTTTATCTTTTTATATTGAACTCAGGACTTATAATCAAGCAATTATTGCTATCTATAGTGGGCCCAGACAATAAAGTCACATAGAAAGTTGGAGATGATTGTAATTGCTCAGTTTAGGTTAGGGCTTAATACTGTCCTTGTGAAGCCACATCGTATCAGCTTTCTTATAAACATACTTGCCTCCTCAATGCCAGAATCTAAAGTCTTGCCGATTAGTATGTAAAATTAAATACTGTTCTAATAAAATAAAATAAATGGTCTTTATCACATCAGTTCTGAGAATTGAAGTCTTGTTGTCTCAAGAGGTAGAAAACGTGCTATAGGAGATGTTGCACATGAAACCAGTAAGACTGGGTTTAGAATCCTGCCTCTGATACTTGCTAGGTCTGTCGTCACAGGCAAGTCATTTAACTTCTCAGAAACTTAGTTTCTTCATCTGTAAAATGGGAATTGCTTAAAGGCTCAAGAATAGTAATATACATAAAGTACTTTGCAAGTTTTAATGACCTAGTTGTTTTCATTATTACTCTCTGTCACAGCTTGATTTGCAAGTGATTCCTTGCACACTTAATGAGTGTTGACTGTTCCGGAACGGCTTCCGGAACTTCATACAAACTTAGTCTGCACTAGTAGAAGAACAGTATTATATGCTTGTATACTTCTATATAACAATATCAGTTATACTATGTCAGTTATTACAAACTCCTTGTATACTTCTATATAACAATATCAGTTATACTATGTCAGTTATTACAAACTCCCATTTTCTTTCCTTCAACCCTGTTATGGAAAATGATTTTCAGACTGGATTGTATCACATCTTCTCGTGTGGGGTTGTCTTTAAGCACTCTACCATCTGTGAAAGGGATGAACAGGGGAAGAAAAAGTACCATTCTACTCTCAACTGGTTATACATACCTGAAGCATTTTGTATTCAATTTGGGGCACTGTATTTTAAGAGGAACAGTGACAAGTTATAACAAATATGTTCAGAGGAGGATGCATTAAGATAGCTCTTGAGGGGACTTCAAACCTTATCATATGAGGAAAGGATGGTGGAACTGAAGATGTTTTGCCTAAAAAAAAAAGATATGAGGAAGTGAGAATAGTGACATTCAAGTATTTAGAAAGTTGTTATCTAGAAGAGAGAATGCTTAGTTCGTATATCCTCCTCTTGGTGGGGTTGTTTTAGTTTTTTTTCTCTCTCTCTCAGACTGAAAGTGAATCAGGTGCAGATGGAGGAGGCTTTACTTGTGGTACAACATTCCAAGCTCATATTGGTCCGATTAGCCACAGGTGCAGGTGGCTTATGAGTAGTCACCCAGTTGAATTTTCCCAACCTTCTTCTACAAATAATATACTACTTTAATATAATACCTCAAATAATATACTACTTTAATATAATACCTCATATCAAATTTGGGAGCAATGGCAGTGAGAGGAGGAAGAGAAGGAGAAGAGGAGGAGGAAGAGGAAAGAGAAGAAGAAGGAAGAGGAGGAGGAGAGGAAGAAAGAAGCAGCTTTGAAAGATTTCAGTACAGAAACAATAAGAGGCCAGATAGCCGATCAGAAAGAGATTAGAGTAGACCTTTGCTGGTTGTCACTGATGCCAACTCTATTGCCTAGTCATAGTTCTGGGTTTGAATGCCAAACATACACTTGCCTAAAAGACTTCCTTTACAGAGAACTCTCACAAGCAAGCACTCAAATAATAGTCCAAAAAAGCAATACAAAGACTCTCAAAGTCTCTCTTAAAACCTTTGGAATGGATTGCATGACATGGAGAGACACTGGCACAGAACTGCCCAACATGGCATGCCCTCATTAGAGAAGGTGCTGTGCTATATGAGCAAAGCAGAATTGAAGTAGCTCAAAAGACACTCAAGATCCACAAATTTAGAGAATCAACCACAAATGTTCATGAGGACTATTGTGCATGACTATTGTACAGCATTCTGAGCTCATATTGGACTGATCAACCACAGTTAGTAGACTCTAAAATGGTGAGGTTCTTTTGGTTCTCTTAGAGAAAGAAGGACAAGGACAACATAGTTCTGGGTTGCAGTTCCGCGGTAGAGAGGAACACTGGTGGTCAGTCACAGGGGAGCAAGGGCCCTGGTCATAGTACCAAAGCAAAGAGGAACACTAATGCTTGTGGCTATAGGGAAGCAGAGGCCTTTCCTGAGTAAAGACCAGAACTCAGACCAAGAGAGCAGTGACCATACCTCTCACAGAATTATACCACCTTGACAGTACCAAAAACTTGCAAACCCTTTAGAACTACCTCTGAAAAGAGTAACACAAAAGAGCCTAAAACTTGAGACAGTGCCTCCTCACCCCGAGGTGAGCAAAATCCAACTTTAATATAAAGTTTAAAGTTAATAAATAGTCTGGGAATAAGAGCAAACAGCAACAGCAGCAAAGAATTTGCCCATTAAAAGCTATAGTGGTGTCAGGAACACCAAGACATAAACTTGGAAGACAATGTGAAAACAACTACCCAAAAAAACCCTCAAAGAATAATGCTATTTGGACCCCAGGGCAGTAAGAAGTCCTGGAAGAGTTCAAGGAAGAATTAAGAGTGGTAGAGGGAAAAAAGGGGAAAAGGAATGTGAAGGATACAAGAAAATTATGAAAAGAAGATTAACAGCTTTCCAAAAAAGGCACAAAAATCCACTGAAGAGAATGTTTTAAAAAGCATACACTTGGCTAAATTGAAAAGGAGATACAAAAGTTCACTGAAAAAAATTGTTAAAAATTAGAATTGGGTAAATGGAAGTTAATGATTCCATGAGATATCAAGAAACAATAAAACAAAGCCAAAAGAATGGGGGAAGATAGAAGAAAATGTGAACTGTCTCATCAGAAAGATGACTGACCTGGAAAAGAAAATGAGGAGAGATACCTTAAGAATTACTGGACTACCTAAAAGTCATAGTCAAAGAAAGAGTCTAATGCCATATTTTAAGAATCATCAAGGAAAACTGATGATATCTTAGACCCAAAGGGTAAAATATTGAAAGAATCCACCAGTCACCTCATGAGAGAGATCCCAAAAGGAAAATTCCCGGGAATATTAGAGCTAAATTTCTGAGCTCCTAGGTCAAAGAGAAACTACTTTAAGTAGTCAAAAAGTAATAAGTCAAATATCATGGAGTCCTAGTCAGGATTACAAACATCAGATGCTTCCACTTTAAAGACAAAAAGGACTTGAAATACAACGTTCTGGAAGGCAAAGGAACTAGGATTACAACCCCAAGAATAACCTACCCAGCAAAACCAACTGTAATTTTTCAGAGGGAAAAATGGATATTGAATGAAATAGAGGACTGTCAAGCATTCCTGATGAAAAGACCAGAGCTGAATAGAAAATTTGACTTTAAAATCTGAGACTCAAGAGAAGCATAAAAATATAAACATGAAGTAATCATAATGGACTCAATAAAGTTAAACTGTTTACATTGGAAATTGAGAAGATCCTCATTATTTTGGGCATGGCAGAACAAGTACAATTGTGTTTCGGGGGATGAGGGTTATTTTCAGAAAAAAAAAAAAAACAAAACAGAACATGACCACAATCAACTGATACAAAGTGAAGTGACCATTGTTTAGAGTAACTACAGTGTTGTGATGATCAACTGTGAAAGTCTTGATTACTCTGACCAACACAGGAATCCAACATAATTTCAAAGGGCTTATGGTGAAAAAATGCTATGCATCTCCAGACGGAGAACTGGTAAACACCGATTGCAAATTGAAGTATAATATTTTCACTTAATTTTTCTTGCTTTTTTGAATTATGGCTAACATGGAAATATATTTTGCATGAAAAAAAAAACAGAAAATGAATCAGGTCAGTCACTAACCTGATTCCACTACTGATCAGCATGGACGCTTTGACCTGCTCTGTTTCCAACCTGTGAAGCTTTACCCCTTCTTAGGCAATGTGGTGGTCCGCACATACCTTAAGATTCAGCATCAGTGCTGAACTTCGTGTAGACACCTAATCTAGCCTTGTCTTCTTGAGAGAGAAATGAAAGAAATGCTGAGCCTAGAGTCAGAAAACCTTACTTCAAGACCCAGTTCTAAAACTAACTGTGTAGTATTTAGTTGTCATACCAACCAAATGAGATAATGTAAATTAAATGTATTAGGAGTAGTTTCAAGTGGAAGAATAGGATCATTAAATTGTAGGAGAAAAGATTTCATTTTAATGTAGCCTCCCAAACCTTACTGTTATCATTTGTTATTCATTAGTGTCAGATTCTTTGTGACCTCATTTGTTGTCTGTTGTTGCTGTTGCTGCCATAGTAGAGTCATTTGTCATTTCCTTCTCCAGCTCATTTTACAGAAGAGAAAACTGAGACAAACCGGGTTAAATGAATTGCCCAGGGTCACACAGCACTAAATGTCTGAGGTCAGATTAGGAAAATGAATCTGCCTGGCTCCAGGGGCAGCACTATTCACTGTACCGGGGCCCCCAAATCTTAGAGCAATGTTAAGCTACAGAAGTTTTGACTAGATGTCTCCTAAGGTAATTTCATTTTTAACTTTCCAAGATTTTATGAGTCTATTTATAGAGTTCCACCTTCCCTGCATTGGCAGCCAAGACTTTAAAATTAATTTCCAAAAAGCTTTGAGTCCATTTATGTATGATGGTATGATAGTGAAATAGTCAAGACCTAAAAACTACAAAGCATCAGTTTTTTTCTTAGAAACAATTAGAGAAGTCAGATACTTGAGTAAGAATCTTTTCTTTAGCTATTAAGTCTCTAGAAAGAAACAACTGATTTGCTCCAGGCCATGGAGGTAGTTCAGTCAAAGATAATCAACCATAATGATAGTCTAATATAAATAATTAAATTAAAATTGATTTACAAAGAGAAACTAAACTTTAGCTGTAACTTAGGCTTCTCACATAGAACTTGGTAAAATTGGGAAGTTAGACAATAAAAGCATTTATTGTATCCTCTACTTAGGGATAACTATGCTAAGTTATGGATATACTAAGGGAGATAAAAGACAGTCTCTGTCCTAGAAGAGCCCACAATTTAATGAAGGAGTAATACTTAATGAAGCAATAATACTGATTGTGTGATAATGCATGAATCACTTAACTACTCTTTGTCCCTAGGCATTCTCAAAAAATCACACATTGCAAATCTCCATTATGAGACTTCCCGAGTTCCTTGTCCAAATGACATCATAGGTTTAGACCAAGCAATCAGCGATGATTTACATAGTGCTTTAAAGTTCATAGTATAGATACACTTAATCTTCAACACTGGCAACTTCAAGCATTCCTGTGATGCTATTAGTAACTTCATTTTCACTTTCTCATTGGCAACTGCACACATTTGTGGTTATGTGTAGGAAAGAAAAAATGAGAGGTGTGATGTACATGCCAGGCTAGGATTCTACTAGGCACATCACTGATCTCATTCACCCTTCAGCTGTAAAGAACTCTCTATGAGTTCATTGCATATTGGTACTGTTTGCCTTTAAAACTCAATTTTTTGTGTTGCAATTATGCCCACAAAGTGTAGGACAAGTATTTCAGTCTCTAAAGTGATGTCAAAACCTTGCCAGTTTCTGCATCTTCTTAAAAAAGTAGTTAAAGTTCCAGCACACTCTCCCTTGATTGTCAAAAGGTAGCCAAGGTAGAAAGGTTTAGAGCACTGTAATAAACAGTACGATGTCGACACACTGCCATTTGATGGTGCAAGTTAGGATTTAGGTTAAAAAAAGGTTTAAAAATTTCATTTGATGTACAGAATTTATGGTACTATTTAGATTTCATATATTATGAAAAATGAATGTTGCCAGAAATTTTTTTTAATTGACATGTTAGCACAAAAGGTCACAAAATTCTAAGGAAGTACTAGCGAGATAATGGTTTACGTTAGCAATTTTATTTGTGTACTGAATTTTGTGGGTTATTTTGTTGTTACTGGGTTAAGAAAAGTGCATGTCACGTTCTGTTCTTAAAAAACTGTATGCAGAAAAGTATATTTTCAGCAATGTCTAGTGAAAGATTACAATTTTTGGTGGTTACAGAAACCTAATGCACTATTTCCCACAGGTTCAATGTATTCACGACATGAGAGAGAAGGAAATGAGAGAGAGAGAGAGAGAGAGTGAGAGATTTATAAATGTGAAAATCAAATGAACTCATGTGTATATTTATATGTCTATTTATGCATATTTTTCATCTAATTCTCACACCAAATGTGGAAATTAGGCATTGTAAGTATTAGTTGCAATTACAAATTGGGAAATAAAAGCTCCAAATAGTTAATGGAATTTAATGGGTTATACACGAACTTTTAGCTGTCAGAGATAGGATTTGAATCCAGTTCTTCCTCACTACAGGTGAAAAACTCTGATACTCCATGCCTTTAATAACTCATTTGGAACTTTTCTTAAGTAACCTCCTCCCCATCTTCTCTTTTCCTCCAAATGTCTGACCTGTATCCTAGTTCCTTAGCCCTAGATCTCAATTAGCCATTGTTAATCCCAATAGGACATTAATTTGACACGTCAAAAGTCGTTCCCCCAACCAACGACCAAAGGCCTTTGAATTTTGCTTCAGAATTCTTGAAGTCTTCAAAGATTTTCAGATTCATAGGAACAAATCTCTGATGATGGAAATTCATCTAGTATCATAAATTTCTCTGAAGATAGAATTTCAGATACAAGTCTGCTGTGCAGGACTTCCTGGAATCCTTCAAATAAAGAGTATTATAAGATTTTAGAGGTAAGAGGCAAATGAAATTCTAAAGTTATAAAACTCAAGAGGACATGATACCTCTCTTCAAATATGTGAAGGGCTATCATACGAAGGAAGGATTAAACTTGTCTCTGATCCAAGAGAAAAAATACAAAAATAACACTTGAAAATTTCAATGAGTCAAATTTAGGCTTGTGAAGTAGGTGAAACGGTGTCTTTCTACTGTGATGCAGTGGCCAGGGCACCAGACAAGGAAACACCAGTACAGTGGAAATGCCAGTGTCTCTGGAGTTAGATCGTTTGAGTTCAAATTCCCACCTTTGGCATTTTATACCTGTGTGACCCTGTTTAAATTGTTTAACTCCATGGGTCCTCAGTTTCCATATTATTGGGATGAAAGTTCAAGGAAAAACAAAGATTTCTGGAACAAGAATAAGCTTGAGAGTAATGCACTCCTCTGATGTTCTCCAAAGTAGGATAAGAGAAAACTCATATTCTAGAGGGAAGAATGAGATTAGTGACTGAAGTAGACAAATCTGTAATAAAGAGTAGAAACTGAAAGAGATATTTTGAGGAAATGGTACAAGAAATGGAACAAGTGCTGACAATTACATGTGCAGCAGAGAGGGGTAGAGTATTCTAAGTACAAAGAAATAAAAGCTTTTGGGCATGAGGGACAGGAAGACATCATCACAAAATCTGAAAGTAGGTCACTAAATATAGTCAAGACAACTAAATGTGTTCTTGGTCAAAAGAAAAAGTGAGACTGGGAACCAATGGTCTTCTTATTCCACTCAAAATACCCCCAGAATACAAAAATACCAAAGGAATGAAGATCTCACCTATTTTTTTAACTTCTGTGGAAGGGTTTTCCACAAGCTTTTCTGGTAACCCATTTCAGTGTTTAACAGTCTGTCTTTGCAGGAATTCTTACCCAGCCTAAACACTTAGGATGTCATTTTAGGCTGTTTTCCTTTTGTTCCACCCTTAGTGACAATCATAGATCAAAAACTTGAAAGGTCCTCAGAGACCAGTTACCCCACATCATTTTATAGATGAGAAAACTGAGTCCCAAGGACATTAAGAAATGTCCCCAAAGTCACACAGGTAGCACTTGGCAGAGGCAGGATTTGTAGACAGGTCTTCTGATTCAAGAGATACTGTATCATGCTACCTCTTCACAAAAAACCACTGGTCACCAACTTGAACAAGAGAATGAACCTTTCTATGCTTGTAGACCAATACCATTATCCCCTTAAGTTTTTGCTTTTATAGCACCATAAAATTCATGAAAATCTGTGAATTGTACGGTAGAAGGGTGTTTCATTCAGAAGGCATCTAGTCTAACCTTGACCTGAAATAGCAATTCTCTCTAAAGAGTCATAAGGGCATCTTGGTGGCACAATGGACAGAGAATCAGGAACTCTTCTTGAGTTCAAATCCTTAGACACTTCCTTAGACACTTATTAGCTATGTGACCCTGAGTAAGTCATTTAATCCTGTTTGCTTCAGTTCCTCATCTGCAAAATGAGCTGAGTAAGGAAATGGCAAGCCACTCCAGTATCTCTGTCAAGAAAACCCCAAATGGGGTCATGAAGGGTTGGACATATGTAAAAATGGCGGGATAACAACGATGGAGTCATTTAGGAAAAAAAAACTTTAGTGACAGGGCACTGATTTGGGGTCATGAGACCTGTCTTCAAACACCAATTGCATTTACTATCATTCTGACCTTGAATAAGTCGGTTATATGTTACAGTCTGCTCACACTCTGAGTGAGTCTCTCCTTTCGTGTGTGTGTGTGTGTGTGTGTGTGTGTGTGTGTCTATCCCACCTCCCCTTTAGAGACTGTTATATTACGTTCTTAACTACCATATAACAACACTCATAAAAATATTGGCATTAAAAAGATAGGTCTTTTTATTAAGATTATGAGCAGCTTGAGGGCAGGGACAATTTTCTTTTCTCTTTTTGTATCTCCAGTGCTTAGCATGATGCCTGGAACATAATAGGCATTTAACATATATTGATTGATTGATTGATTTCCATAGGAAGCTTAGTGTCGAAAATAATTCCTGGTTTTTTAACCTCTTTCTTTTTTTAACCTCTCTTAATATATAACCTGGTATATACTAAGGAATTAACAAATGTTTGTTTACTTGACTTGACAGCTATCTTTGGCTAGAAGCAAACCTTAAAGCAAAATAGAATTGTGAGCTATTAATATTCCTACTAACCCTTATAACAGTCCAATTTCTTGGTAACTAGTTTTACTTGTCAATCTGAGAAAGGGACATTTTAAATTTCTAATTTCTAAGCAGTGCTGAGGAAAATGTCTACATTTCATAAAAATAAGATTGTTCTTTGCTTTTCAGCACATAACTTCACTGTCACATGCTGGTTATATGACATGTGGCAATGTGAGCCCCTCTCTTGGTACCCCTTGTACCTCTAAAACTTTACCTGAAAGAGGGAGATGACTCATTGGGGAGTACCCATCAAATCTCAGTTTCAGCCCTTATTCCATATATGGAAAAAATCGCCATGGATGTAGGGCCAGATTTGGATTTGCCAGCTACTCACTAACTTTTGACAAGTCACTGAGGCTCCTGATCTAAAAACTCTCATTTAAATAAAATTTGAAATTTACAAAAGCACTTTCCACACAATGATCCCTGTGGTAAATAGTGGGAGTATACTTTCATCCTTTTATAGAAAGTGAATTTCAGAGGAGTCAAGGAATATACCATGGACATAAGAGCAATAAAGGTTCAGGGCTTGTAAGCCTGAATCTTATGACTTCAACACCTTGCTCTTTCCATTTCCAGCCCTTATTATCTCATACCTAGGCTATTGCAGTAGCCTGCTGGCTGGACTGCCTGCAGCAAGCCTCCTCATACCCCAAACAATGGACTGGGTTCAAAGTTCAGGTCTAGCCCTCTCTCTCCATCCCTCTCTCTGTCTCTCTCTCTGTCTCTCTCTCTCTCTCTGTCTCTCTCTCTCTCTCTCTGTCTCTCTCTCTCTCTCTCTCTCTCTCTCTCTCTGTCTCTCTCTCTCTCTCTCTCTCACACACACACACACACACACACACACACACACACACACATGCACACATACACACACTCTCCAATTCAAGAATTCCAGTAACCACCTGTCACTTCCAATATTAAATATAAAATGTCCTGTTTGGTATTCAAAGTTCTTCCTATGCCCTGTGTGTTCATCTCTCCAGTTTTCTTATACCGTACACTCTCCATTACTCCTCACCTTTACATACTCGTCAATCCAATAACAATGATCATTCCTCTAAGGCACTCTGTTTCCAGACTCAGTGGTTTCTACCCATTCCCAGAATTCTCTCCTTCACCATAGCCCTCTAGTTTCCCTGACTTCTTTCAAGTCTCAGCTAAAATCTCAATTTTTACAGCATTTCCTAATTCTAGTTCCTCTCCTCAGTTAATTATTTCCAATTTTTCCTGTAAATTAGACATATTTAGACATATTTCCTGTATATTAGACATAGTTAGACAATTAGACATATTTAGTTTCATGTTGTCTCCCCATTTTATTGTGGGTTCCTGGAGAGCAGAGATTGCCTTTTGTATCCTCAGTGCTTAGCATAGTGCCTGGCACATAGTAGGTGCTTAATAAATGTTTATTGACTGACTGGCTTTAACTCCTCTCTGAATGCTTCCTGTAAGTTGTGAGCTTCAACATGAGCCTCATGTATTTGGCTAAATCACTAGGTTGGCATTTCTATCCATTGAAAATATTAACATTCACTTGAAGCAGTGCTGCATTATCATTAGGAGCTTCTTCTCAGTGTTTTAGATTGGGGAAGAAGATAGGAAAAACTGAATTATGTCAACCAGAAGTAAGCTCAACTTCTACTCTATATAAGTAACACTTTGTCCTTTCCTTAATGAATCCACAGGCATTGATCAATCCTTATGCATGGCATTGTGATAAATATTGGGGATTAAAGAGGGGGAAAAAATCTCCTGCCTTCAAGGAGTTTACTTTCTAACAGGGGAGTCACCTTGTATCTTAACTGCTATTTACATGAAAAACTACAAAGTAGTTTAAAAACTTTAGAGGGGAAGTGTTAGGGACCAGGAAAAGGCCTCTTGTAAAAGGGACCTTGACCTAAATGTTAAATAAAGATGGGGATTCTAAAGAGGATGAGGTGATATGGGGGATAGATGCAGAGGTAGAAAATGGATCATCCTGTGTGAGAACAGCAAGGAAGCCCGAAACATAAAAGTAGGTAGAAGGAAATAATCTCTAAGAAGATAAGAAGAAATCAGGCTATGTGGAGCTTTAAACGACAAACAGAAATTTATATTTAATAATATCTGGCACATAGATATTTATAAATGCTTGGTGATAGATAGATATATTTATTGATTGACCCTTGAAATACTAAGGAGAAAAACTAATAGGGAATTTATGAGTAGGAATGTGGCAGTCATGTCTGCACTTAAGGAAAATCAATTTGATTACTGTCTTCCTAGTTCAAGAAAGATGAGGACTGAGAAAAGGACATTAAATTCAGCAGTGAAGAAGAAATCTTTGGTAACCATTAAAGACAGTTCCAGTTGGATGAGATTAGAAGCCAGATTATATAGATTTTAGAAAAGAGTAAGGAGAAGTAGAGGCAATCATTGTAGATGGCTTCTTCCACAACTTTAACTGAGATACAGAAGAGGGATGTAAGTGATTCCTCACCTGATAATGACTAATTCTTAATGAAAGTCCTTGTCTTCAGATAAAATTATTTTAAACAAAATATAAAAGGGCTTTGTTGTTATTGTTCATGCATGTAATTTCATCAACAAAAGGAAATTAGGGTGTGGTAACTCTCTACCACATAAAGAAAGACTCTACTTTTGTTATAGCCTTAGAGAATCACCGAAGACATTGAGAGATTACTTGTCATTGCTCACCAATGGTTACACAGCTAATATGGGCTGACATATAAGTCTAGTCCATATCAGGACTTGAACATGGGTCTGCCTTGTCAAGCCTGACCCTCCCCTACACCAAGCTGCCTATCTGTAAGAGCTAGAAATCTTCTCCAGTTTAGTTCTGGAACTGACTAGACAAAATTAAGGCAAAACAGAAATGAGAGACAGATGATTAGTTTAAAGCTCTTTGTGAAACTAACTTGAGCATAACCCCACTGGATGGCTCATCAGCCTTGTTCCTTCATCTGACCTGAGTTAATTCATTTCCATTATGCCTAGTCCTACTGCAAGGTTATTTTTGACATGGACCTGTTTCCTCCCATACTATATTCGTTCTCTAACAAGGTCATGTCATCATCAGTTATTTAACATTTCTAAAATTAAAAAAAATGCTTAGCCATTCTGGAGTTGAAATATAAGTCCACATTCTCATGCTCTCACATTTAGATTATTAGAGTCATTTTTAAGCAGTTCTCCTTCTCTTCTTAACTTCAAATTTGTTTGTGATGCAAGCAGCCTGGTTATTATTTTCTGCCCCTCATTATGCTTGTGTAACTCCATTATTTTAAAAATATACTGGTTGTCCATTAGCCTGAAAATAGCAACAACTGTTTCTGCTTCAAATTCATTTCACCCATTTAATCTGAATATCTAGGCCCCTACACAATATCAAGGTCTCCATATGGTCCCTCCTCTTCTGTTGCCTATTATCTTGTACCAGGCATTTAGAAACTAAAGAGAGTAAATTCCACATACCTCCACATCTGCCTGTGTGGTTAGAACATCAGCCTAAACAACAGGATGAGCCAGCTATTGCTAGTTAATTAAACTAATAAAAGTAGATTAGTTAAATCAACAATATTAATGAATGACTTCCTAAGTTTGTGACTGGAAGGTCAGTCCAAATATAAAATAACAGCCAGCACCTTGTCAAGCTAAAATCCAAATGTATCTGTAAACCTACCCATTTGTCATTCCCTCTAACAATATAGATCATAAATGTATCAGTAACCCCCCATGCTCTTTTGTTGCAAGAGTCCCTACCCAATATGCAGGAATCCCTACCCAATATGCAGGAATCCTCTATCACTTTTTGTGATATCCTAAGGATAGCAATGAGCTGTTCATTGGTTAGCCTTTGCTCTTGCCACATGAAGAATCCATCTTTTTCACTGATAATTTTTTGAAATAATCTTTTACCCAGCTTCTCCTTCATAATCCTGTTTGTAGTGTATACTTATCCTATTTTTTTTGATTGCCCCCTGTGTGGCACTTACTTTTTATTCTTTGGAGGCTGTAGAGTTCTGTATTATGCAGCCATAGAACACCAGAAAAACATCAACAACAAAAATCTTGAAAAGTAATTAGTCATATCAATTCAGTCCCAGATCTTTACATTTTGTCATAGAACCACGAGATACTACCCATAAAAACACTGATATTTAAGTTGGAAAAAAAATGTCAGTGTGTGCCACTCAATTACCCAACAGATGCTCCCCCCACAAAGTAATATATCTCTGGTTCAAAGCCATCCAAAAAATATTAACAGACATCAAAGCTGATGAGAAAAAATAATGATGATTAGAGCCAGAAGTGGATGTTATTCAACCCCTGCCCTAAATAGATGGATCTGTCAGGACCCTGCAGGGAAGCAGATGGGCTAAGAACACAGAGGTTAACCTTCAAGACAGGGTCAGGTAGAGGAGGAGGCACTACCAGCTCTAGCTAGGTACTTAAGCCATCCAAGCACACAGTTTTCTGTTGGAGATTGGCTTTTCCAGTCCCGACCCCTTTTTGAGATTTGTCAAGATAAACTGTTTGATAAACTGCCTCTCCTTGACTTTGACTGCCTGCATTCTTGACTTTGGCTTAGTAAAGTAATAGTCGTCTGTGTACCTAACTTATTTTCCTTTATGAGTAGACCACTTTTACACTTTAATCTGTGTTTTTTTTAAACTCAATCTCATAACTTGATCCCTATTAATCTTTCTCTGGAGACTCAGGAGGAAGGATAAGAGTCCCTTCCTCAATTACCCCTGATAGTCTGGCATATGATTATATTATATCCAACATTGTTCTTTAAGGATTTCCTGTCATCTAACTAGAAATTGTAAGTTCCTTGAAGGCAAGCCACTATTGTTTTTGTTTTATATGGAGCTGTTGTTTTTGCAGTTACCTTTGTTGTTGTTGAAGTAAATTTTCAGTCTTCTTCAATTCTTTATGACCCCATTTAGGATTTTCTGGGCAGAGATGCTAAAGTGGAATTCCATTTTTTTCTCCAGTTTATTTTACAGATGAGGAAATTGAGGTAAGCAAGGTTAAGTGACTTGCCCAGTGAAACAATGTTTGAACTACTGAAGAGGAGTGTTCCTGTTCAGACCTAGTCTTATACCATTACGCAACCCACCTAACTGCCCCGTTGTTGTTTTATATACTTCTGTTTTACTCACGTGCAGCTGACTGCAAAGTCCTGTGCATGTAAAATTATAGAATCTTACAGTTGGAAAGGACCTCAAAAGCCATCCAGTATAATCCATGCCTAAACCAGAGAAAGCCATTTATATCCTCCCAGATAAGTGGTGATATAATCATAACTCTAGGGCTGGAAGAAGTATACTAGTAAATATTTAACAACCATCTCATTTGGAAGAAATAATGAATTAATTACTCACTTTTACAGCTTAATCTGCAGTAGTAACACTTTCTTAAATCTAGACAATCAACATAACACACAATGATAAAATAAATTTCTGATTTGCTGCTTCTGAGGTATAAATGCTTGCACTGAAAATTTAACAATTGGCCCTCAAGGTTCAAGCCGGTTTCAGCACAGCCTTGAGTGGAAGAAATCTCATAGGTCATCTGGTTCAATTCCTTCATTTTACATATGAAGAAACTGAGAAGCCCAGAGAGATTGAGTGATAAGTTATGATAAAAAAAAAAGAGCCTAGACATCATCTTTCAAGAAATTATCAAGGAAAACTGCCCTGATATTTTAGAACCAGAAAGTGAAATAGAAATGGAAAGAATCCACTGATCACCTCCTGGAAAAGATCTCAAAAGGAAAACTCCTAGGAATATTGCAACTAAATTCCAGAGATCCTAGGTCAAGGAGAAAATATTACAAGTGACAAGAAATAAATAATTCAAGTGTTGTGGAAACACAATCAGGAAAACACAAGATGTAGGGCTTGCAATATGATATTCTAGAGGTCAAAGGAGATAGAATTATAACCAAGAATCACCTATCCAGCAAAACTGAGTACAATACTTCAGGGGAAAACATGGAACTTCTATGAAATAGAAGATTTCCAAGCATTCTTGTTGAAAAGACAAGAGCTGAATAGAAAATTTAACTGTCAAATATAAGAATCAAGAGATGCGTGAAAATGTAAACAGGAAAGAAAAACCATAAAGGACTTAGTAAAGTTGAACTATTTACATTCCTATATGAAAAGAAGATATTTGTAACTCATGAGAGCTTTCCTAGTATTATGATAGTTGGAAGGAATATGTACATGTACATGTTTGTATGTTTGTGTATATACACACACATATATGTAAACACATACATACATATATACATGTGTGCATGTGTGTATATATATATATATATATATACATATGTATATGTTTATGCTAGTATATATTGAGAGAGAGACAGAGACAAAGACGGAGAGAAGGGGCACAGGGTGAGCTGAATATGAAGGGATGATATGTAAAAAAGAAAATTAAGTGTTGAAAGGAATGTACCGGGAAAAAGAGAAAGGGAGACATAGAATGTAGTAAATTATCTCACAAAAGATGCAAGAAAGAGCTTTTACAATGGAGAGGAAGAAGGGGAAGATGAGAGGGAATAAATGTGCCTTCATTTCATTGGATTTGGCTTCAGGAGGGAGTAGCATATACATTCAATTGTGTATGGAATTTTATCTTACCCTACAGGAAAGCAGGAGAAAGTGGTTTTTTTTTTCCATTCTGTATTTGTGTTTTGGTGTTTGAGTCTGAAATAAAATTTTTTAAAAAGTGGGGGCCAGATAGGTGGCACAGCAAATAGAGCACCAGTTTTGGAGTCAGGAGGACCCGAGTTCAAATTTGGTCTCAGACACTCAACACTTACTAGCTGTGTGGCTTTGGCAAGTCACTTAACTTCAATTGCCCTGCCTTCTCCCCTCCAACCCCCCTCCAAAACAGCAAAAAAGAATGTTTAAAACTATTTACATGCAACTAGGAAATAAAATATATAGGCAGGAAGGTATAGAAATCTATCTTAACCAACAGAAAACTAGAAAGGGAAGGAATGGGGGGATAGAATGGATAAAATGAAGGGCAAATTGGAGGAAAGGGTAATTAAAATACATGTTGTCCTGGGGTGGGAGAAGGGGGAAGACGTGGAGAAAATTTGAAATTCAAAATTTTGTGGAAGTGAATGTTGAAAACCAAAAATAAATATTTTTTTTTTAAAAAAAGAAAAGCGATTTGTGATTTTATTTACATAGTCCCTGGGTTTGTCTTGAAAGGAAGACTTCCTAAGTATTTTATATTGCTTACAGTTATTTTAAATTCAATTTATTTGCTGCTGGTCTTTATTGGTCATATGAAGAAATGCTGATTATTTATGTGGATTCATCTTATATCCTGCAACTTTGCTAAAGATTCAAGTAGTTTTTAAGTTAATTCTCTAGGTTTATCTAATCATCTTATCATCTGCAAAGAATGATAGTTTTGTTTCCTCATTGCCTATTCTGATTCCTTCAATTTCTTTTCTTTCTCTTATTGCTGAAGCTAACTTTTCTCATGCTATATTAAACAATAGTGGTGATAATAGACATCCTTGCTTTACCCCTGATGTTATAGGGAAGATTTATAGCTCATCCTCATTCCAGGTATTCCTTGACAATGATTTTAGATAGATACTACTTATCATTTTAAGGAACACTTCCTTTATTCCTATCCTCTCTAGTGTTTTTAATAGTCATGAACATTGTATTTTGTCAAAAGCTTTTTCAGAGTCTATTGAGATAATCATATGTTTTACCTTGGTTTTGTTACTGATATGGACAATTAGGTTGATAGTTTTCTTTATACTCGAACTAACTCTGCATTTCTTGTCCAAATTGCAATGGGACATAATGTATAATCTTTGTGATAAAATGCTGTACTTGCCTTGCTAGTATTTTATTAAACACTTTTGCATTAATATTCATTAGGGAAATTGGTCTGTAACTTTTTCTGTTTTAGCTCTTCCTGGTTTAGGTATTAGCATTATATTTGTGTTATAAAAAGAGTTTGGTAGGACTCCTTCTTTGCTTATTTTTTCTCCAAATTCTTTATGTAACATTGGAATAAATTGTTCTTTAAATATTTGGTAGAAATCACTGGTGATCCCGTCTGGCCCTAGGGATATTTTTTCCTAGGGAGCTCATTAATGTCTTGTTCAATTTCTTTTGTTTTAAGAAGGGGCTATTTAGGCATTCTATTTCCTAATTTGTTAATCTAGAAAATTTATATTTTAGTAAATATTCGTTCATTTTTCTCATATTTTCAGATATGTTGCATATAATTGGGCAATAATTTCCCAATGATGACTTTTATGTCTTTTTCATTGGTGGTAATTTATCCTTTTCATTTTTGAACTAGTTATTTGCCTTTATTCTTTCTTTTTTAAATCAAATTGACCAATGGCTTATCTATCTTAATAGTTTTTTTTTTCATAAAACCAGGTGCCAGAATTATTTATTAGCTCAGTAGATTTTTTTTTTTGCTTTTATATTCAGTCTTATTAATCTCACCTTTGATTTACAGGATTTCCAATTTGGTGCTCCAATGGGGATTCTGAATTTGTTCTTGTTTTTAGTTGCATGTCAAATTGATTGATCTCTTCTTTTTCTATTTTGTTGATGTAAAAATTTAGAGAAATAAATTTTTCCCTAAGCAGTGCTTTGGATGCATCCCATGAATTTTGGTATTCTCATTGTGGTCATTCTCTTTAATGAAATTATTGATAGTTTCTGTAATTTATTCTTTGACCCACTTATTCTTTAGGATCAAATTATTTATTTTCCAATTAATTTTTACTCTATCCTTCCACTGCCTCATATTGAATGTAACTTTTAATGCATTATAATCTAAAAAGAACATATTTAATAGTTCTGTCTTTCTACATTTGATTTTGAGGCTTTTATGCCCTATGAAATGGTAATTTTTTTGTATAGGTGCCTTGTGCTACTGAGAATAGGTATATTCCTATCATTTGCCATTCACTTTTTTCCCAAAGATCTGTCATATCTGACTTTTCTAATATTCCATTTACCTCCTTAGTTTCTTTCTTGTTTAATTTCTGGTTGGATTTATCAAGTTCTAAGAGGGAACTATAGTTCTTCCTGTAACTCACTTAACTTCTCCTTTAAGAATGTGGATACTGTGCTACTTGGCATATATATGTTTAGTATTTGCATTGCTTCATTGTCCATGGTACCTTTTAGCAAGATGTAGTGTCCTTCTTTATCTCTTTTAATTAGGTGTATTTTTGCTTTTACTTTGTCTGAGAACAGGATTGCTATCGCTGCTTTTCCACTTCAGCTGAAACATAATAGATTCCTCTCTAGCCCCTTATCTTTACTCTGTGTGTCCCTCTGCTTCAAGTATGTTTCTTGTAATCAACATATTGTAGTGATCTGGGTTTTGTCCCACTCTGTTACCTGCTTCCGTTTTGTGGGAGAGCTCATCTTATTCACATTTATGATTATTAATTGTATATTTCCTTCCATACTATTCTTCCTCCTGTTTGTTCTCTCCCTTTTTATCCTTTCTTTCCTCTCCAGTCTTTTGCTCCTGTCTTTCACCTATATTGATCTGTCTTCCCAACTGTCATTCCCCCTCCTCTTTACTTAACTTTTCCCTTTCTACTTCCATGTCAGATAAGATAGATTTCTATATTAAAATAATTGTATTATATTATTCCCTCTCTGAGGCAACATTGACGAGAATAAGGTTCAAACAATGCTCGTTGAACATCCTCCCATTTTCCCCTTCAATCTAATAGGTCTTTAGCACTGCTTCATATGAGATAATTTACCCCATGCTTCTCCCTTTCTTCTGCACCCACTGTACTCCTCTTTCTCATTCCTTAATTTTTTGATGTCACTCCCTCCAGTTCACTTTATACCTGTACCCTCTGTCTATGTATATTCCCTCTAACTGTACTGTTATTGTTGCAATTTTTAAAAATTACAGGTATTATCTTCTCATGAACGGATGTAAATAGTCTAGTTCTATTGGCTTACTGAGCTGCTTCCTGTCCTGGAACATGCTCCCCTTTTACCTAAGGTATATGTACCTTTCTTGCCTATCTTCTAAGTTTTCTAGACTAAAAAAAATGGCCTATGCTGTCTTCCTGTTGTTTCAGGATTTGTTTCGGGGCACTATTATATGGTTATTTGGTGCTGATTATGGAAGAGTTCAAGTTATTTACTAATTACTCTGCCATCTTGGTTCTCTGAATTCTCTCCTCTATCCATCTCTCTTCATTTCTTCAAAATTACTATGGAAGACTATATAAAACTTTGTGGAAATCTGGGAATACTATAATAAGGTATTTCCCTTATCTATGAGTTTAGTGACATTGTCTAAAAGGACATGACTTGAGCCTGTCATGAGAAAAATTATATCATGCCTTGTCATGTTTCATGCCATATCATAGATGTCATATCATGTCACATCATATCATACATCATATATTAATGTCATGTCATGTCATACCATTCCATATCATGTGATATAGCAGTAATCATGAACATGTGCTGACTGGACTCTCTCTCTCTCTCTCTCTCTCTGTCTCTCTTTCTCTCTCTTGATCTCTCCATATTCACATCATAATTATTTGTTCTGGAATTTCATCAGAAATCAAATTAAATCCTGTGTATTGAACAGCCTACTTTTTTCAGCTTTTTGAACATTATCACAATGTTTGACTCTCAGTCTCTTAATCATTTTCCTTGCTTTATATATTTTTCAAAGATCATCTACATCATTTCATGCAATCACACCCGAACATCATTTCCTTTATTAAATCCCAATGCTGACAGCCAGACACCATAGGAAAGGGAAGCTCAAGGAGACAATAAGATAGGACAATAAACCCTCAACTGAGGTTAGAATTGGAATTGAGGCTCTCTCTTCAATCAATTGCCCTTATTCAAGTATGTCAATGTCTGAGCTTCAGAAAAATACAACCATGTGACTGCAGACCAACAGAAATACTCAGGCTAGCCCTGTACTCATTATAATAAAATATAAAAGCAGAGAAGCTCAGTGGACCCCCCAAATTCTAGGCATATTGCTACATATTCCCTCCTGGTCTCATCTGGTCCCTCTGCCTACCTACAATCTCACCACATATTACCTACTGACCACAGAGAAGCCAATTTGACCAGTCACTCAATCAAGAACATTTGCTAACCGATTGATCAATAATACACCCAGGCTGTAAAACTATATGACTCCCTTAATTATTCTGGGTAACCTTCGGTCTATGCAAAAAATCATCATGTAACCAGTCAGCTTAGACCTTTCACCTGATATTTCCTGAAGCTCCAGAAGGGTATAAGTATGTCAGAGGAGTTTCCAACTCATCTTGAATGATGCTTTCCTTTCAGTCTTTTGAACATCTTAATGTCACTATGTTTTTTTCTAAAAATCAGTCCTCTGGAATGGGTACTCTGGAATATAATTTATCAGGACTAGATATTTTTAATTTATTGAGCACAACTAGATGTGGAGATAAGAGGACCTGAGTTCTATTCTGACTTCAGGTACCTGATACTTCCTAGCAGTGTGATCCTGGCCAAGTCACTTAACCCATTGCCTTGTCACTCAAAAATGAATTTGAATATTCTTTTAAGCATGTTGTTCTTTCCATTTCATATTGAGGACCATTCTCTTTATAATAGTAGTGCTCAAAAATTACTTATTTGCTGATTTGGTCAGCTTGTGTGGATGTCTATCAACAGAGCTATAGGTCATCAGTAGAAAGAGCTCTGGAAATCCTGTGGCATGAGGCAAGAAACCTGTGTTCTAGGCCCAGGTCTCCCATCTATATATTTGAATTTAGGGAAATCATATAACTGCTTGTGACTCAGTTTCTTTATTTGTAAAATGAAAGTATTCAACTTGATAATGTCTAAAGTCTCTCAAAAATCTACTTATGTCATTCTCTGTCATTTATTTTTGACAACCTGTATCAACTACTTATAAAGAGGACCAGTTTTTCAAGGGCTCCTTGCGGGGGAGGGGGGAATCCATTGTTTCAAAGGACATTCAGAATTTTCCCAACTGTTTTGCTACTGTCCTGAAGAAGAGAAAGATGAAAAGCAGCAGCGATTTGCTGTGTTCTCTCTCCATCATGGACCTTATTTGCCCCTTGATAATATCACAAAGGATCATCAACAATACTCAGAATTTCCATTCCTGGAAACTCTGCCTAGTGATACGGCATCTTGGAAACTTGCCTATCCTGCTAGACAGAGGGCGTTGATGTCACCCACCTTCAAATGGAATGATGTAAATGGAAATCAGAGAACTTCTGTAAGGTAATGTCCAATCTCAAAGATTGGATTTAGAATGAAATCTGTCATTTTAATAATGCATTTTGCTTTGATGATGATAGATGCACATTATATATCAAAGGATATTATTTTCATAAATGTTTCTCAATCAGATAGTAACTTCAGGCAATGAATTTAATTAAATTTAATAAGTTTTTATTAATCACTATAGAAAGGTGCTAAGTCTTAGGGATACAAGGACATCGAAAAGTTTACATCCTACTTGAGGAAAGAGGAATAGGGAATCAGCAAAGATTTCCCATAGGAAGGAGTATTTGAATGGAGTCTGAAAAAATAGAAGGATTTTTAGGTAAGGAGTCAAACAAGGCAATGTAATACAGTCATAGGAGACAAACTGTACGAAGGACTGGAGGACTGAGGTGGAATGCCTCAGGGAACCACAAGGCCAGTTTGACTGCAACATAGAGTGTCTGAAGATTTCAACATTTAGAAATGCCTGGAAAGGGAAATTGGACTAAGATTACATAGGACTTTAGGGGCCAAGAGCTGAGGAGGTATTTGTTTGGTTTTTGTTTGTTTTACCTAGAGGCAATAGGGAGCTAACAAAGATTCTCAACCAGGGCCATAATAAGGTAAAAATTAACTTTTAAAAGCTTATTTTAGCCATTGTGGAAAATAAACTGGAAAGGAGGGAAACTAAAAACAGGGAAAACAAATAGAAGGTTATCATAAGCATTGAGAAAGAAACAAGAGTAAAGAAAGGCATTCAATATTGCTTGAATAGGAGCAAAGGAAGTCAATAGTAAGTGGAGGGGGATGAATCAATAAGAATTTATTAAATGCCTACTATGTGTAAGCTATACTAAGTTCTGGGAATACAAAAACGGAAGACAAACATAGTCCCTGGGTCCACAGACCTTATATTCTGATGGGGTAGACAACATGTAAATAAATAGGTACTTACAAGGTATATGAAAAATAACCTTAAAGAAGAGGTTAAGCCTTCCAAATACTGTTCCTGAATATTTTGTGGTAAGAAAGTGTGGTGATATTATTTCAATGATTCAGGGAGAATTCATGCCAATAAAGTCTAGGTCAGTGGGTTCCAATAACAGAAAACGAACTACTTGCAAACCAATTTTCAGAGTGAGGCCAGAATTTCTTCACTTACATTTACCCATCAAACAAATAGGACAACCAACTGCAGTTCCCCTTGAACTATTTGGCAGGACAAGAGCTATTTTGGCAACTGGACTTGATCTTCATTGCTTATTCTTTTCTGCCATTAAGTCTGCTCTCCTATTGTTCTATAAAAATTAATCAGTCAACAAACATTTTGTAAAGTATCTTATGTGCCAGGTTCTCTGCTGGTGCTGGGGATACAAAAACAAAAACTGAAAAAATATCTCCAATTCCTACTGATTTAGATTCTATCAAGGGAGAAGCAACCATGGGTAAAATTCTAGTTAGCCTAAGGAAAAGAATACTAGACTGGTGTATATGTATACAACAGAATGCAAAAAAAAAGCTTCTTAATGTGGCATGGGGGCTCTTTTAATTTTATATTTAGGTTGATTTCCAATCAATGAAGTCATAAATTTCTGCTTAAATTAATTTGAAGTCAATACTGCTGCGAGTTGCTAAGTAGGAATCCAAACAGTATCTTTATTTTATGTCTTATTTGCATATGCATAGAACTCTAAAATGTACTCTTTCATATATAGGGGATATGGGAAGTTTGACTGAAAATTTATTGATGTGGGAATTGAAAAAGATTAAGAACCTATGGTCTCTGCCTGGAATATAGCTATGTGAATATCAGGTTTGAAGGATAATTTTCTCCTATTTATTCTGGAATTTTAACTTTACCACAAGATTCTACAGATAGGAACTTGCCTGCTAGTAACTATTATAATCAAATCAATTTTACTTCTCAGCTAGAGAAACAATATTGAGATTTATTTTACTCTCTTAAAGGATATAGACAGGAGATGAGAGAATCAGGAATTGAAATCAAGTCTTCCTTATAGTCTGAGGCCAATTGTCCATCCAACATTGAGAAAAGAAGGAGACAAGATGAGTAAAAGTTAAGTCATGTTCAGAGTCAGATAAATCCATAGATGTTAATTTTGCCAACGATAGGGAATGGAGGCACTGAGTGTGTTATGAAAGGGAACAAAATCTAAGAGTTGATAGAGGTTTCAGAATCTAGTTTGTACAGCCCATACCTGATAAAAAAAATTTAATCTTCCACATTTCTATGGAACTGTTAATTCTGCTGAAGATTTCTGATGATGGGGAACTTTATATCACAAGACAGTCCATTTTATTTTTTGAAAGTTTTTCCTAATATTGAACCAAAATTTTCCTTTAAATTATAAAACTATAGTTTTTATTTATTTTATTTTTGCTTACTGATTTACTATTTTATTTTCCCTAATTACATATAAAAACAATTTTTATTCATTTTGAAAACTGTAAGTTCCAAATTCTCTCCCTTCCTCCCTCCTCTATTAGCTCTAAGATTTTGTTCCCTTTCATAACACATTTAGTGCCTCTACTCCATCTCATCATTTCTTAAAATACAATAGTATCACAATACCATAAAATACAATAATATTCCATCATACTCACATAACACAACTTGTTCAGCCATTCCTCAGCTGATGGGTATCCACTCAACATGTAGTTCTTTGATTCCAGAAAAGAGCTGCTCTAAATATTTTTTATACATATAATTTTCCTTTTTTAAAATCTCCTTTGAGATGCAGATATAGCAGTGCTAGATGAAAGGATATGCATGCTTTTATTGCCCTTTGGACACAGTTCCAAATTGCTCCACAGAATAGTTAAACATTATTTAACAATGGATAAACAATATAATAAAACAACAAAGAATAAACTATCAACAAAAATAGACACCAAAAAATAGATCACAATTCCACCAATAGTGAATTAGTGTCTCATTTTTTCCTACGTTCCCTCCAACAATTGTCATTTACCTTTCCTGTTCTTAGTCACTCTAACAGATATAAAATAGTACCTCAGAATTATTTTAATTTTCATTCCTTCAGTCAACAGCGAGTTAGAGTATTTTGTCATATGGCTATAGACAGCTTTGATTACTTCACTCAAAAACTGATCATACCTTTTGATCATTTATCAGTTTGGGCTCTTGTTTTCATAAATTTGACACAGTTCTCAGGGATGGAGCCAAGATGGTGGAGTAGAAAGACTCACATATACTAGCTCCGAACCCGCAGCCCATAATTATCTATAAAAAGAACTCTCAACAAATTCTGGAACAGTGGAGCCACGCAGCAACGGAGTGAAGGAGATTTCCGTTCCAGAGAACCCTGAAAAACTGACCTGAAAGGTCCGTCGCACACTGGAGTGGAGCCCAGCCCTGCCCTGGCCACGTGGCACAGAGAGGAACAGATCCAGAAGATCGGGGCAGGCTTCAGGGACTGAATCCCCAGCGGCCACAAAGGTCCCTCCACCCACAGACGCACAGGTCAGTGAGAGAGGCATCTGGACGGGCTGAGAGGGGAGTAGGGTTTCTCCATGACTCGGCCCCCTCGGGAGGCAGCAGCAGAGGCAGCAGGCAGCCAGAGGCTGCCGGAACAGGTAGGAGCTCAGCAGGAGCTCCAATACAGAAGGTCTCTGTATAAACCCCCTGAGGGAACTGAGCCTGGGAGGCAGCCCTGCCCCCACCTGAGCACCAGAACTTAAGCTCCCATTGAATAGCAGCCAGGCCTGCCACTGAAAGTCCTGAGGCTGGGGAGCAGCATTTGAA
>CM053771.1:410958986-410978826 GCA_028658325.1 Potorous gilbertii | reverse complement strand
TATATATATGTACATGGGTGTATGTATATATATATATATATATATATATGTATATATATATGAGTGCTAGATCAGTGGAATAGGTTAGGTACACAAGACATAGCAGTCAATGACTATAGAAATCTACTGTTTGATAAACCAAAGACCTTAGTTTGTAGGCTAGGGATTCACTATTTGATAAAAAATTCTAAGAAAACTGGAAAATACCATGGCAGAAACTGAGCATAGACCAATGTCTTACACTGTATACCAAAATAGATCCAAATGGGTATATGGTTTAGATATAAAAACTGACACCATAAGCAAATTAGGAGAGCAAGGAATAGTTAACCTGTCGGATTTATGTAAAGTGGAGGAATTTAGGACCAAAGAAGAGGTAGAGAACATTATGAGATACAAAATGGATAATTTTTGTTACATTAAAATGAAAAGTATTTACACAAATAGATGCAATGTAGTCAAGATTAGGAGGGAAGTAGAAAATTGAGAAACAATTTTTTACAACCAGTGTCTCTGATAAAGGCCTCATTTTCAAAATATACAGAAAATAGAGTCAAATTTATAAGAATACAAGTCATTTCTTGGATGATAAATGATCAAAGGATATGAACAGGCAGTTTTCAGAGGAATAAATCAAAACTATTTGTAGTCATGAAAAATTGCTCTAAATCACTATTGATTAGAGAAATGGAAATCAAAACAACTCTTAGATATCACATCACACCTATCAGATTGGCTAACATACCAAAACAGGAAAATTATAAATGCTGGAAAAGATGTGGAAAAATTGAAACACTAGTGCATTGTTGGGGGAGTTGTGAATTGATCCAACCATTCTGGACAGCACTTTGGAACTATGCCCAAATAGCTATAAAAATGTGCATACTCTTTGACCCTGCCATATGGCTTCTAGGACTGAATTCCAAAGAGATTATAAAAATGGGAAAAGGGGCTACATGTGCAAAAATTATTTATAGCAACTCTTTTTGTGCTGGCCAAGAACTGGAAATTGAGGGGCTGTCCATCAATTGGAGAATTGTGGAACAAGTTGTGGTATATGAATGTAATATAATACTATTGTGCTATAAAAATTGATGAGTAGGCAGACATCAGAAAACCTGGAAAGACACATATGAACTGATGCTGAGTGAAGTGAGCACAACCAGGAGAAAATTGTACACAATAACATCCACATTGTGCAATGACTGACTTTGATAGACAGCTCTTTCCAGCAATGTAAGGACCTAAAACAACCCCAAAAGGCTTATTGTGGAAAATGCCATCCACATCCAGAGAAAGAAATATGGAGTTTGAATACAGATCAAAGTATAATACTTGTTCTCTTTTTTGTTTGTTTTGTTGCATTTTTTTCTTGTGATTCCTCCCATTCATTCTAATTCTTCCATACAACATGACTAATGTGAAAATATGTTAATAAGAATATATATGTAGAGCCTGTATGGGATTGCATGCCTTGTCAGGGAGAGGGGAGGGAAAAGAAGTGGAAAAAATTTAAAACTTACGAATTTGAATGTTGAAAACTAAAAATAAATTCATTAATTTATTACAAAAAAAAATACTGGAATGGCTTGCCATTTCCTTTTCCTTTGAGGGGAATAGAAATATCTGAGAGGTAGAAAGAGACTTTGAGTTTCACCAAGCATTTGATGAGGAACTAAACCAAAGGTTACCAAACAAAAATAAATGATCAAGAGTATAGAGAGGTTATTTTATTATAGATATAGAGCTGACTTAGTTATGAGAAACAAAGGATAGGGATAAATTGATTGACACTTCTTTGGTTAGAGAAATGCAAGAGTGAAGTTTCCCCAAGGACTGGTACTTAACCTTGTCTCATTGAATAAGTAAAAATAATTGGAGGAGGAAGTGCTAAGTGAAATATGGAGGTGTGTAGATGACTTGACATTTATATAATAAAAACCCACACTGATGGAAGCCGACGACAGGAAAATTGTATGAATCTGAATGAAGTGAAAAAGGATCTCGGAATAGTATAGAACTGGAGGAAGTCTCAAGGGTCATCTGGTCTAACCCCCTTATTTTACAAATGAGAAAACTAAGAACCAGAGATGGAAGGTGAATTGTCCAAGACAATTTAGTAAATGCGTACTTTAAACTTAACCTCAGGTTGTTTGATTTTATAGATGGAGACAGACAGAGCTTGGTGTGTACTAGACACTAAAACAAGTGCTGGGGATGCAAATGTAAGTAAAGAAAATCATCTTTACCCTTAATGATTTAACATTGTAATGAGAGAAGATCATTCTTAAAAGGAAGGGGAAGCAGAGATTGTTCTTTTTTATAGGCAATGTGGTTTTGAGTTGGTTGTCATAAGGTGAGGAAGAAGCCTGATTCTGACTCACATGAAGTGTGTGGTCATTGATCAGAATGAAAGGGTTCCAGAGACAGGAAAAAAGTTCTGGTTGGGAAGAGATGCAGATGATGACCCTGTGCCATGTTCCTAGCCAAACAAAATATTTAGGGATGAAAAATCAAAAGTATAGCTACTTAATGACATAGGGAAAGTACCTTGTAGTCCTTAGATTTTATTTCCTCACCCAGTTGCAGTCCTTAGGACTTCTCTCTCCCTGAGAATCTCTTTTTGCTGTAAAATTCCATTAGTTCTGGTACACATACCTTCTTAATAACCCTGTAATTTGCCCTTGGAACCTCTCTGATAGAAGGGTGGAACAGAGAGCCTCTCCCAGAATTTGCCTTTTTAGGAGGGTCACCAGACCGGTCATCTTTTCGTTTCCCTCCAGGTTACATTCCTCCGAACATCTCCATCATTTCCCCATGCTGGGTACCTTCCCTATTCCCCTAGTGTTCACTTGTCAACTCTTCTCCTGTCTGCCTTCCCCTTCCCCTTTCTTCTCCTCTCCAAAGGAAGGCAAATTTGAATGGTCAAAAGCTGCCCAGTTGACTTGGATTTTTCTGGCTCCTGTCCTGTCCTGTCCTGTTGTCTCTCAAAACCTTAAACCTACTGCACTCTGAAACTGGGATGCCAATGGGCCCCTGCCTAAGGGCTCCTCTGCACCCTCCTAGCTTTAGAGTGATTATCAATAGGAACTGTTGCTGTTTCTCACCCAGCCTGATGTCTTTTTTTTTCTTGACCTCATTAAAGGGGCCATGCTCTGGCTACTTCTTAAACAGGTCTATTCAATGAATGAGCATTGCTTCACCCTAAGAATACCTGCAAAGACCTTGGCCTAAAGGGTCCAAGGTCTCCCAGTGCATCCTGGGCCATCTCCAGTCACCCTGAGGAATATCTGGTCACTGGATTCAATGGCTCTGAAGGAGAAGTGAGATTGGTGACCTGCACAACCCTCCCTTACTCAATACAAAGTCAAGTGCACGTCACATCATCATTTCTCTGATGGCATGGTCTTCTTTGGCAACAAAGGATGAACACAAAACCACAAACTTGTCAATTTCCTTTTGTGAATTATCTCCCTTCCATTATGTTGTAAGTAGGGGGAGGTATTTGTAGTTCCAGTACTTAACACAGTGCTGGACACATAGTACATGCTTAATAAACATTTATTGATTTACCAAACAGTTTCAGGTACTATGGTTATCCCTCCCACATAACAGGGGTTAAAGGGATGGTGCCCCTGAGAAATGGAAAATCTGCTTAAAAGTTTTTGGCCCTACCTTCGTACCAAAGAAATTTGAATTTTTTTTCTTTTTCTTTTATGAGATGTTCTTATTGTAAAATTTGGGTTAACTATTTGGTTATAGGCTCTATGTCATATGCTGACCTTTGTGTGTTATCTGCAGCTTCTCCAATGGCCTCCCCCCTCAAAAAATGCTCATTTAATTTCTTATGCCTACCAGTCATGAATCAAAACTTTTATGGGAAAAGCTGAGATATGGAAGGCATAACTGTATATGAATGTAAGTTCTTGTTATAGAAAGAGACATAGGAGTCATTGTAGATTGCTGCATAAAGAAGAATCAGAATATTGAGTATTTAAGAACACTAAAAACACAGTCTAGCCCTTACCTAAAACCATGATTCTTTACTAGCATATGAAATTCTGATTGCTTTAGAATGAATAGTGAAGGGAAGGGAAAGGGAATAAACATTTATATAGTGCCTACTTCGTGCCAAGAACTCTGCTAAGCTTTTTTTATGAATATTATTTCATTTAATCCTTACAACCAACTTATGTGGTAGGGTGCTGTTATCCTCATTTTACAGTTGAGGGACCTAAGATAATGAGGTTAAGTGACTTACCCAGAGTCACACAGCTAATAAGTGTCTAAAGCCAAACTGGAACTCAGGTCTTCCTGAATCCAGGTTCAACACTCTAATCGTTACACCACAAATCAACTTATAAATAATAGTGAAGATAGTAATGAAATAAATAATATAGTGCTGTCATTATAAATGACAATTTTTGCTTCTATTTTATGGATAATTGCGCTCAACATTCAGTACCATTGTTATTTCTCTCATTTATTGTGAGGTCATGTAAGGCTGGGACAGTGTTTTGCCTCTTACTGTATCTTCAGTACTTAGCACACAGTAGGCAATTAATAGATGTTTATTAATTGATGACACTTTGATGACAAATTTAGGAGTCCACTCCAATGAAGCAGGTTGCAGCACATCCATGCTTGCTTGTCCTGTCTATTCATTTTCTCCCCTAAAATCCACCACTAGGGGTCCATCCAGCATTCCAGAAACCTTACTTTCTCATAAAATAGACAAGATACCAATGGAGGACTCTGGCTTTCTATCTGTCGTATTTCAATTTTGCTATGTGACCATATTATTTTTTCTTCCTATTATATGATTCCTTGATAATGAAAATTTTATTTTTCCATTTTATTTCAGATTGTAGTACTCCTTTCACTTTCAACCTTGAATATTCCTGGGATGGATTTATTGGTTGGGTATTTTGTCATGCTTTCTTAGAAGTGCTTTTACCTTTCACCCTGAAATTTCCTAGAACTTAATCCTATCTCTCTCCCTGCTGTATTTTTGTTTATTTTCTCACATCTTTTACCAGTTTTTCACCCTATTTTGGTTATAGTCCTCAAACTTGGCAGCACTAAAATTAATGCTTAAGTACAGATTTCCTAGAAATCTATTTCCATAAAAAAATGAAAAATTCCTAAGTATTCTATATATTTTCAATATTTTGGAAAATTTGACTAATTTTTCTTTGTTAATCATCAAATGTGTGATTTTTTTTATCAATCTCTTAAGTGAATTTATAAAGTTTACTTCAAATAAGGGGTTCTTCTTTCATTTTTTAAAAAGTGGTATTTTATTTTTCCCAATTATATGTTAAGACAATTTTCAGCCTTTTCCTTACAAGACTTTTAGGTCCAAATTTTCCTCTGTCTCCTCCCCTATTGCTAAAATGGTTGGCAATTTGATACAGGTTATACATGTGCTATCGTGTAAAACATATTCCCATATTAGTCACAGTTGTGGAAGGGGAAACATCAAAAGGAACACAAAACACAAAAAAAAAAAATAAAGAAAAAAAGTGTTCTTTGATCTGCCTTCACAGTCCATCAGCTCTTTATCTAAATATGGAGAGCATTTTCCTTCATGAATCCTTTCTACTTGTCTTGGATCATTGCATTGCTGAAAAGAGCTGAGTCATTCATAGATGATCATGCAATAACGTTGCTGATAATGTATAAGGTATTTTCTTGGTTCTGTTCATTTCACTTTGCATCATTCATACAAGTCTTCAGGTTTTCCTGAAATCTGCCTGTTGATCATTTTTTATTGCACAAATGGTCTCTCATTATAATCACACAAGGTTATTCAGTCATTCCCTCATCAATGGATATCCCATCGATGTCCAATATTTTACCACCACTAAAAGGGTTACTATAAATATTGTTACATGTGTACTTTTTCCTTTCGTATAATCTCTTTGAGATATAGACCTAGTACTGGAACTGCTGGAACAAAGGGTATGAACAGATTGGGTTGCCCTTTGGGCATAGTTCTGAATTGCTCTCCAGAATGGTTGGATCAGTTCAAGACTCTACCAATGATGCATTAATGTCCCAATTTTCTCACATCCACTCCAACATCTATCATTGTCCTTGTTATTTAAGTATTCAACTTCTTCTGTTGATCTGGACAATTTATATTTTTTAAAATATTCATCCATCTCATTTAGATTGTCAAATTTATAGGCATACAATTGGGTACAAAATTTCTAATTATTGTTTTAATTTCCTCCTTATTGGAGGCAAGTTCACCCTTTCATTTTTGATATTGATAATTTGATTTTCTTCTTTCATTTTTTAAATCAAATTGACCAAGGGTTTTTCAATTTTATTGGTTTTTTGCCCATAAAACCAACTCTTAGTTTTATTTATTAGTTCAATAGTTTTCTTAATTTCAAATTTTATTAATCTCTCCTTCGGTTTTCAGTATTTTGAATTTGGTATTTAGTTGGGGATTTTCAATTTGTTCTTTTTCTAGGTTTTTTCAGCTGCATGCCCATTTCATTGATCTCCTCTTTCTCTATTTTATTCATGTAGGCTTCAATAATATAACACTTCCCTTAAAAACTGCTTTTGTAGTATCCCATACATTTTGATAGGTTGTCTCATGATTGTCCTTCTCTTGAATGAAGTTGTTGATTGTTTCCATGATTTGTTGTTTAACCTACTCCCTGTTTAGGGTTAGATTATTTAGTTTCCAATTAATTTTTGCTTTATCTTTCTAGGGTATTTTAGTACATATAATTCTTATTGCATTATGATCTGAGAAGGATATATTGACTATTTCTGCCTTTCTGGATTGTGAGGTTTTTATACCCTAGAACACGGTTGGTTTTTGTGTATGTGCCATGTACCGCTGAGAAAAAGGTATGATCCTTTCTATCTCCCATTAAATTTTCTCCAGAGATCTATCATATCTACCTCATTCAGAGTTGTAAATGCTTCCTTAACAGCTTTCTTGTTTATTTTGAGGTTAGATTTATCAAGTTCAGAGAGGCTGAGGCTGACATCCTCCACTAGTATAGATTTGCTGTCTATTTCTTCCTATTACTCCCTTAACCTCTCCTCTAAGAATTTGGATGCATATATGTTTAGTAATGATATTGTTTCATTGTCTATGGTGCCTTTTAGCAGGATATAGTTTCCTTCCTTATCTCTTTTGATTAGATCTATTTCTGCTTTTATTTTATCTGAAATTAGGATTGCTACCCGCTTTTTTTTACATCAGCTGAAGCACAATATGTTCTCCTCCAACCTTTTACCTTTACCCTACCTGTATCTCCCTATTTCAAATGTGTTTCTTGTAGACAACATATTGTTGGATTATGGTTTTTAATCCCATCTGTTCTCTTTGTTTTATGGGAGAGTTCATCCCATTCACATTCACAGTTATGATTTCTATTTGTGTCTTTCCCTCTATCCTTTTCCCCCCATTTATGCTTTTATTTCTCCCTTCCCCTCCACAACAGATTTTTAATTTTTGAGCACTACCTCCTTCAGTTGTCCCTTCCTTCTTTCAGCCCCTCTTCCTTTTACTCACCCTTTTCCTTACTACTTCTTCCCTCCTTTTTAGTATCCCCCTCCCTTTTCTTTCCCCTTTCCCTCCTACTGCCTATAGACCTAGCTGTATTTCTATAATTAACTGAGTTTGTTGTTCCCTCCTTGAACCAAATCAAATGAGAGTAATCTCAAACAATGCTCATCTCTCTCATCTTTTCCCTCTACTGTAGTAAGTTTTCTGTCTCTTTCTGTGATGTAATTTACCTTTTTCTACCTCCTCCTTTTCACATCTCCTCTTACAATCCCTTTGCACCCTTAAATCACATTTTTTTTATCATCACATCATTTATCATCACACTCCTTCTATCTCTGTTTATCCCTTTTGTATATCATGGTAAATATACAATTCTCAAGATTAACAAGTATTATCTTTCCTTGTAAGGAAGATGATAGGACTCTATAAACATAAAAACATAGTTAGATGTCACAGAGTAGGTGGTAATGTCTTAACTGTATATGTATTGTAAAGGCTACTAGGACCTCTTCCATTCTTATCAAGGGGATTGCTCACCTTCTCTCCTTTCATACAACATTATCTCTCCCTTTCTTCCACTCCCCTTTTTTGTCCTTTATTTTTTGTCCATCTCTCCAACTCACCTTATACTAATAGTCTCTATGTATATTAATTCTAGGTGATTACTATTGATACAATTTTTAAGAATTTAATGTCTTCACATGTAGAGATATAAACAGTTCAGCTTCATTGACTCCTTTTACAATGTATGACTATTAAGGAATAGTGTTGGGCTATAAAAAATGATGAGCAAGCAGATTTTGGGAAAACCTAGAAAAACTTATATGAACTAATGCTGACTGAAGTGCGCAGGACCAGGAGAACATCAGACACGGTAATAGCCACAGTGTGAAAAGATTGATTTTGATAGACTTAGCTCTTCTAAGCAATGCAAGGGCCTAAAACTTTCCAAAGGACTCATGATGGAAAATGTCATCCACCTTCAGAGAAAGAACTATGGAGTTGGATTACAAAGTGAGGCACACCCTTTTCTATTTTGTTTTATTTCATTTTCTTTTTCATGATATCTCCCATTTGTTATAATTCTTCTATGTAACATGACTAATGTGAAAATGCGTTTAATAGGAATGTATGTATGGAGTTCATATTGGAATGCATGCCATCTTGGAGGGGGAGGGGGACAAAATTTAAAACTTATGGAAGTGAATGTTGAAAACTGAAAATAAATGAAATATTTAAATTAAAAGAAATGGGAGATATAAGTAGAGTCAGTCAATGAATTAATAAACACTAAGTACTTACCATATTTCACTTTTCTAAGCACTGGAGATACAAAGGAAGGCAAAAGATAGGTCTTGTTCTCAAGGACCTCAAAGTTTATTGGAGGAGACACATGTGAGAAACAATTGTACAAACCAGCTACATGCATATTAAATTGGAAGCAATCCACTGAGGAAAGGTGCTAGAATTAGAGAAGTGAAAGTCTTCCTATAAAAGGTGGTTTGAACTAGATATTAGATTAAAGTAAGTCAGTAGTCAACCATTAAGAGAGAGAGGATTCTAGACTTTGGGGAGAGCTAGTGAAAATGCCTGGAGTCAGGAGATAGATTGTCTTGTTCAAGACAAGCAAGCGGGTCAGTGTCATTGGATCAAAGAGTCGGGGAAGGAATTGTATGATGCAAGAAGATTGGAAAGGTATGTGTGGGTTGTGAAGACCTTCAAAGGCCAAACAGAGGGTTAATTATTTAATCCAAATATTTAATCCTGGAGGTGATAGGAAGCTATTGGAGTTTATTGAATTGGGGGAGAGAATAACATCTTCAGACCTGCACTTCAGGAAAACCAAGTTGGCATCTAAGTAGAGGATGAATGGGACTTGTGGCAGAGAGACAAATCAGAAAGTTATTGAAATGGTGAGAGCCTAAGGTGATAAGAACTTGCCCCAGGACTGAGGCAGCATCAGAGGAGAAAAGAGAATGTATATAAGAGATATTACAAAGATAAAAATTAACCTCAAAATTCAAATGTCTTGGCAACAGATTGTATATGATGAATGAGAGATAGAGATTTGATGCTGACACCTAGACTACAAGTCTAGATGATGGAGAGGATGAAGACAGGTAACTTCAAGAGTAACAGGGAATTTAAGAAATGGGAGAAGTGGAGGAAAAAATAATGAGTTTCATTTTTGACATATTGAGTTTAAGATATATAGGAGAAATTCAGTTCAAGATGTTCAATAGGTATTTGGAGGAAGGAAACTGGAGGTCAACAGAAAGTTAAGGGTTGGATAAGTAGATTTGGGAATCATCAGCATAGAGATGATAATTAAATCCATGGGAGCTGATGAGATCAACAAATTAAGTTGTACTGAGTGAGAAGAGAAGAGGGTCTATTATGGGGCCCTATGGAATATCAGCAGTTAGCGTGGGTGACCTGGTTAAAGATCCAACAAAGGATATTGAGAAGGTATGATCAAGTAGTGAGGAAGACGAGAAGAGAATGTCATCACAAATACCTAGAGTCAACTAGACCTCTCATCTTCAGTGTGATTACTCCCTCTAACTATGTCTGCTCATTCTACATGACTCATGGCTATGTTCTTCCTGAAATCTACCTGAAGCAGGCTGAGGGCCTTCCTTGAATTCTGTAGCATTGTGCTGATACAATTAATGCATATGACCTCCAACTACTAAATCAATTGTCCCTTGCTCTCAAGCCAGCTCATTTTTTAAACCCAGTTATATTTCCCTGACATCCTTTATAACATTTCTTCCTTACTGTCTCTGGTCCTTGATGAAGTCATATTGCCTTGCTTTCCATTTTCTCACCAATTAAATGAGTGAGAGTCCTTTTACAGCTTAAATCTATGACTTTATCATCATGTGAAATTCTTCATTTGTAATGGGTTGCAACCTGCCTACTCCTCCCTATTGATCTGGTTCTTCAGAGACTTTACTGTTTCATGTCTGAGTTTTATATTATTTCCAGAGCAAAGGTCACACATCTAAGGAACATTAATGACCAATAATAGAAGTTTGAATATGCCCAACCTTTAAGATTAACACTTAAATACAAAATTGTATACAAATATGTCAGTTTCTTTAGGTTTTAAGTTCACAGCAGAATATTGACCTAACTGGACAGTGGATCTGAATCAATATGGCAACTACTCTAGTGACTTTATGGAATTGATGCTGTTTCCAAATATAAAGATAGATTATGTTGAGGGTAAGTCTAGTCATAGATAGATAGATAGATGGATGGATGGGTATAGATATAGACAAATAAAAAGAAAGAGATAGATGATAGATCAGAAGATGGATGGATAGATGGATATGGATACACAGACAGAGTAAGAAGTGATAAAACATTTTTTAAGAACTCATTTATGGTATCTAATCAAATGTTAGACAATTGCAAAAATAAGTTTAAATGACTTTGATTTGCAAGTTGAAAGTTTTGTGGTATATTATCATCTGGTAATACTCAATAAATATTAATAATAATATGTTGGTCATCTGAGGATGCCTCCAAACTTAAATCTTCCTACTTTTTTAGAAAGAATCATTGTTTTTCCTTTTACACTTAGACCTTCAAATGCTCTACAGATTTTATTTAACACACTTAAAGGAAAAACTTGAGGTCACTGAGAAGATAAATGACTGGCCAAGGGCAACATAACTTCATAGGCAGGATATTCTACTGAGTAAATGTGTTATATTTCATCAAGGGAGTATATTTTTTTGAGCATATGAAGAACTAAAGGATATGTAGCATAAATTATGTAGAGTAATAAGGGAAGCTTAGTGTTTAGATATGTGAGTTATGATCATTTTAATTCTGTTTATATAATTTTAAAACATCTGGTCAATCCAGTCAAAAAGTCACTTAGCAGTTATTTTTAAATGTGTAAGTGAGCTAACAAACTGCAGAGTTTTTCCATATACTGTTTTGACATTATCTGGATGCTGCTACCCTCCTACTCAAAGCTGGGAGGTTAAAATATCAAAGACTATATAACAAGCTTCCTCGTATGTCAATTGAGGGGATTGGACTAAATTATCTCTAAGGTCCTTTCCAGCTGTAACAGTCTGTGTGTTGATGTTTCGAACCTTGAAAATGACAAAAAGCAACTCGACGCTTTACTCTTTTACAAAATTTATTCAACCAGCAAGAAGAGGAAGAAAATGAAAACAACTTACAGGCAGGAAAACAGTAGTAGGTCAGGGTCATGCAGAATTTGAAGGCACCTACTACAAAAGGGAAAACATTAGTAATGACAGTTCTATTCATTTCTATAGAAAATTACAGTTTTCAAAGTGTTTTCACTCAAATGATCTCATTTCATTGTTCTGGGTCTTTTTTTTCTAGATGACAAATACTGCATGTAACTCCAGCAAACAGAAAATAAAATGGTGATCAGCAGCTGCAGATGAAGCATTTTCAGTCATTGAAATATCTGCTAAATCTTTGTAATACAAAGTTTTAGAAGATAATGTAACACTTCTAAATCTTAACTGCTACATGGTCTGATACTGTCATCAAACGATTGTAGCTTAAATGAAAGTGAAATTAAATTTTAATTGAAATGAAAAGTGTCTGCCAATGAAAGTTATATAAGAAAATTAAGTAATCACAATGGTTATTAATGATAAAATCCTGAGTTTTCCCTTATTAATCAGTAAGAATTGGATTGTTAGTCAGGAAGTTGGCTTATCTATTGAGTAGTTCCTAAGCGCAAGGCATTGTAAAGGACATAAAGATGTATATAACGTAGTTACTTATTTCAATTAAGTAATATCTTTATGTACCTATAATTAGTAGATCAGGCATTTAAGATTAAGAAAAAATAGTGGAGTTTCAGAAAGCACATCAATGATTCCAGTGAGAGTGAGCTGAGGTTCTGAAGAATGAAATAAAGCTATGGTGGGTATAGATTTTTGAGGATTTTGAATACAAAGCTAACAATATGAGAGTATGCTTTTTAGTTAATGGGAATCCATCTAAAATTGTTAGGCAAGGAAATGACACTATTACCTGTATATTTAACATTGAGTAAGTTCAATGGAGCATAAGGATTTTCCAGAATCTAACACATTAAAATCCCCACAAAATCACACAAGCAATAAATGACAGGGATAAAATTTGAACTCAGATCTTATGCTTCCCAGTTCTGCCTCCTGATAAGCATAATAAACAGATTTATAGATGATACAAAGATGTCAACAAAAAGAAATATTCATCATATTTTAAATATATTACAATTTGACTTTCCAAGTTTGAATTTACAAAATTTTCAAAACAAGAAAAATAAATCCCAAGCAAGGCTTAAAATTAGTGTAATCTCTGCCTGGGGTGGCTCTTATTCTATGATAGACTTCTCTTTGTCCATCCTTCTGACTGCTATTTCCCAGTGCCTTACCTGGCAGAAGAACTTCAGTGGAAGAGTAAGGCAGGCCCAAGAGAGAACTGAACAGATGGGCACTTGGAAATGCTGAATGTTAAAAGAAAGCTGAGATTGGGGAATACTGTCCTTCACACAAGCCTAATAAACATAAGTCATTTTACCCACTGCATCATGAATGGCAAAGATAAAAATAAGAAACTTAAACCTTAAGCCCATTCCAGATCTGTTTGGAATGTTTTGTCCTAGTTTCCTCAAGGTCAGGCTGACTGAAATTATGATCATTTGGAAAACCATTAGTTTTCCTACAGGATTGGCTTATGATGGCACGTCCTTTTAGATTATACACTACTGACACTTGTTAGCTTTGCTTTGGTCCTTTAAGTTTTCTTATGTGTATACTACATACTTCTTGAATCCTGAATCAGATTTTCCCTCTTGCTCATACCACTACCCTTTTAACCATCTTAAAAACTATTTATTCTATGGATCACTTGTGGAAAATATCCCTTTATCACTCTCTTCTTAAGATAAACTCTTTAAAAACTCAAAAGAATTACTTTGCTTACAAATAATGAGTTTTAGATAACAATTGTTACCTACTATAATTTCAAATACAGGATTCTCAGGAAGGATTAATGACAATCACATGAAATCTTAGATTTGGAAGCTACTATGGAGGCTGTCTAGTTTATATATTAACTGAACAAAACCATCTCTACAATATCCCTGATAACCGATTATTCGACCTTTGTGAGAAGACTTCCGATAATAAGGAACCCCACTATTTACCAAGAAAGCCTTTTTTATTTGGATAGCTTCAGGTGATAGGAAGGTTTTCCTTACATTGAATTTATTCCTTATTGAATGAATTCCTTGCATTTAAATCTGCTTCTTTTCAACTCCAAAATATGTTCCTAGTTATTCCTTCAAACAATCAGAACAAGTCTAATTTGTTCTTCTCCATAAATCCTTCACATATGTGAAAATAGCTGAGAAGATAAATGTTGCCCTTCGATCTCTTCTCCAGGATTACCCTTCCCAGTTCCTTCAAATGGTGTCCTATTGCAGTGTTCTGAGTCACTTCACCATCCCAATTCCTTTTCATCTTACCCTTCATTTTCAATGTGATTCATAAAATGAAAGAAAATGAATATTATTATTCACTAATAATTTAATGTCAACTTGAAGAGGCCACTAGTAATGTGCCCTGAAAAATCTGTTCTCAGGCTTGTACTCTTCAATACTCTAGATGTGGTGTACAAAAATATTTATATCAGTCTCTTTGTGGTGGCCAAAAACTGGAAATCAAGGGGATGCCCAACAATTGGGGAATGGCTGAACAAGTTGTGGTATATGAATGTAATTCTTCTATAAGAAATGATGAACAGAGAGGCCTAAAAGGACTTATATGAACTGATGCTGAGTGAAAAGATTAGAACCAGGAGAACTTTGTACACAGAACAACCACAGTGTGTGAGGAATTTTTCTGGTACACTTAGTCCTTTACAGCAATGCCAGGATCTAAAAAATCCCCAGTGGATTCTTGAGGCAAAACACCCCCCACATCTAGAGAAAGAACTATGGAACTGGACCGCAGAATGAAGCAGACCATTTTCTCTTGTGTTATGTTATGTTTTGTTTTGTTTTATGATTTCTTCCATTCATTTTAATTCTTCTATGTAACATGACTAAGGTGAAAATGTAGTTAATAGGAATGTATATGAAGAGCCTATATAAGATTGCATGCTGAATCAGGAAGGGAGTGGAAAAGGAGAGGGAAAGGAGGAGAAAATCTAGGATACATGGAAGTGATTGTAGAACACTGAAAGAAAATTTAAAAAATTAAAACTAAAAAAAATACTCTAGATGTGGTATGATCAGTGTAAAGTACAGTGGACATATCAGCTCCCAGGTCTGGACATTACACTTTTCCTACAGTAGATTAAGATGGAATTAGCCTTTTTGTTGTCATTCTTTAGTATTATCTCATGAAAATCTCTTAATCATATGAACTGTTCTCAAACCATGCTTCCTCAATCCTGTACTTCTGAAGTAGATAGCTTGAACCTTAATGTAAGATTTTAGATTCATCTCACTTAAACTTCTATCCTATTAAAACTGGCTAATAATTAACCTATTATTTTGGTTCATTATTCTAACTTTCATCCATCTGTAATCTGTAAATTTGATTGATTCTGAGACAAAGCACGTCTCTGAGCCATAATACAAATTTGTATCCCATCTCTTTCACTTACTACCTATATAACTTTGAACAAGTCTTTTAACCTCCTTTGATCTCAGGTTTCTCATCCATAAAATGAAGGCATTGGACTAGATGACCTTGAATCTATCTTCAAATTCTAGACCACCACTCCTATGATCTCTGCTTCCATGTAAACAATGGATCAAAATATTGAATAGCATAAGCCAATAAGAGATTCCTAAGACACTCTACTTGTAATCTCCACGAGTTGACATAGAACACTATGTACTATTAGAATTTGGCCATTAAGCCAGTTCCAAATCCATCTAACGTATTATCATCAAGCCCACATTCATCTATCTTGTTCACAAGGATAGCGTGAAAGACTTTGTAAAATGTTTTGCTGAGAGCCACATAAACTATAGCTATCTAGCAAGTGTCAAAAATGGAATTGAGGTTAGTCTAGTAAGTCCTTTTCTTAAAGCCATGCAGGCTGCTATTGATCACCATTTTCTAAATACACAGTAACAAATTCTTCAATAATATACTGGAATTTTGCCAGGAAGTCAGACTCACAGGTCTGTCATTTATAAATTCAGTCTCATCTTTTTTTGAAAATATGGAAAACGTTTGCCATTCTTCAGCCCAGCAATATGTTTTGTGCCCTTTGTAATCTTTCAAAGGTCATTAACAAAGACCTGACAATTATAACTACCAGTTAATTCAATATCCTAGAATATAGTTTCTTCAAGTCTACTCACTGAGGATAGGTAGGTGCTCTCTCACAATCATCTAAGTTATTTTGGGTTGGTACTTCTTGTTAGACAATTTTTGAGCTATCCTTCATCATCCTAAGATCATTTTCCTGGGGAAAAAAATGCAGCTAAATGAAATTTGAGTACTTCTGCCTTTTCTCCATTTTTTGTAATCATCACATAATACATTCTGAAAAATGAGCTTGTCTTTTGTTTGAATCTCTTTTTCCTCTGGCATAGTTTTAAAACATATTTTTCTTGTCTTTAAGATCCATGAAGAGTATAAATTCTTGCTAAATTTTAACACTAATCTTTTTTATAATGCTACAATACTTTAAAAAAATAGTCCTGTGTTACATGCTTTTGCTTCCATTCCCTAAGAAATGTGTTAAGAACACAAATTGGATTGTGAGTTCCCTCTTTGGATGGCCCCCTATGTCTTAACTAATGGGGTTTGTTTCTATTTCATATTCAAAATTTCATGTATATTATACCCACTATGTGCCAGGCACTGTGCCAAGTGCTAAGCATTTTACAAATATTTTCTCATATGATCCATACAACAATCCTAGGACATAAGTGTTTTCATTATCCCCATTTTATAGCTGAGGAAAGTAGGATTCTACTTACCTTTCCTCTGAGCCTTTAAATAAGAGAGAGACAAAGACACAGAGAGAAATTAAAGTCCATACCAGACTATGACCTCTCTGGCACGAATGCCAAGAGGGAATGGTTATTTTGTCCAAAGGATCACATCTTTTCTACTTCAGCTCCCTTTTTGACTCAGTTCTTCTATTTGAACAATAAAATTGTTGCAAAGAGAGTCACTAATTTATTAGAAACTGATTTCGGTGGAGGGATCTCAGTAAAATTCTGGATAAATTATATTTCCAATATGTTATGCTTCTGTGTTAGGTTTGTAATTTTTCACACACTTTTTATCTGTTATCTTTTCTCTAGTGGGTTCTCCAGATGTGGGTTGCCTCCCATAATAACACCACTTCTATGTCTCTCTGTATTGACTTTCAGCCAAATGTTCTTCACCATATTTCTCTACTTCTACCCTCTTTGCTGTAAGATTTCCTCGCAATTGTATCTTATCAATATACTATAAACCAGGGGCGGAGATCCTGTAGCCTCAAGGCTATACATGGCCTTCTAAGTCCTTGAGTATGGTCTTTTGACTGAGTCCAAGTTTTATAGAACAAATCCTTTTGTTAAGGGGATTTGTTCTGTGAAGTCTGGATTCAGTCAAAGGGTCATACTTGAGAATCTAGTGTCACATATAACCACAAGGCTAGAGATCTCCCACTCCTGCTATATATTCTTTGAACCTCTCCCTTTATATATCCTCTTATTCTGTTCTTTTTGGACAAAGCTGTGGCATTATGTAGAGGCTGGAAACTATTGCAGCTTTTTGGGGACTGCATATATCACTAGAGCCCTAGGAAAAAAGATCAATACTTGACTACAGGATAGCTAAATACTCTCTAGGGTAAATACCATCTGGATCAAGCTGAATATGAGCCAAACCTTTTTCATATATGATAATTTTCATAGCTAACTTATTTAAGTCACAACCCCACACTTCTCATCCTACCAAGGGGAAAGGTCTTTCTGTTCCAACAGAAATTCCTATTTGGATAAAGCAAACCACCATGGCCAGTTGTTATATCCTCAGGTTTTAGGACTGATCTAGGCAGGGGGACTATATCAAACCAGCAGTGCCTAATTGTGATCATCTAGAGAAAGCTAACTTCTATCTGTATGCAACCTTTGGTAAAGCCTTTGTATCAAATCAACTCTTAAGTATTATGTTCAATTAAATAAATAAATATTAAGAATAAGTCACTCCAGAATAACCTTGGAGATATATATATATATATATATATATATATATATATATATATATATATATATAATTTCTAAATTAGTGGCAATGAAGACATTGTGAATATAATTTACCCAAATTTTAGTAAAGCTTTTGATAAAGTATCTTACAGTATTTTTGTGGAAGAGATGGAGAAATAAGGACTGGACCATAATACAGATATATTGAGTCCTGGTTGGATGGCCACTTAAAGAAAAGTTTTTAATGGTTCAACAATAACATGCCAGAATATCTCCAGTTAAGTATCCCAGTGGTCTGTATATTTTACACTTTCATCAGTTACTTTGATAAAGATATGTGTAGTTATACATGTCAAATCTGCAGATGAAACAAAACTGGAAGAGCTTGCTGAAGCATTGGATGACAAAGTCTGGATCCAAAAGAAACTTTGCAGCTAAAGTATTTGACTAAATCTAACAACAGGATAGTCAACAGAGATAAGTGTAAATTACTGTTCTTCAGCATAAAAAAAATCAAATTCACAATTAGAATATGAGGAGGCATGGATAGCAGTTATTCTGAAAGGTTTCTGAGGGTCTAAGTACTGTAATCATGTCAGCAACATGAGGTAGCAGACAAAAGTGCTGCAATCTTAGGCTGCATTGAGAGGGTTATAGTTTCCAAGAACAGGATAATACCAACTCTGCTCAACCATGGTAAGACCTTGTCTTGAGTACTGCATTCAGTTCTGGGTACAACGGCTTAAAAAGTCATTGGTAAACGGGATAGAGTTGAGAGGAAGGCAACCAGGATGGTAAAAGGGCCTGAGATCATGTATGAGGAATTCAAAAGAGAAATTCTGAGATGAGTCACTTTCCCTCTTTTATTTCCCATATATCATAGATGGGAAAAATAGTAGAGGAAAATATAAAACCTAGAATTAAACTTAATAAAGCTGACATTTGAGAATTTAAATGTATTTCTCCCTTTGTTTCTAAAGCAGTTATCATTTTTTGTTGGTTTATTTTCATTTATTGATTTTACATATCAAGGAGCAAACAGTTTAGTAGCCCCTCCTAAAATTTCTGGAAGACAAAGAGTTTTTCAGTAAGAAATTTCCCAAATGTTGATTTAGATTGAAGCACAATTAGAACAAAATATTTTTTTTCTTTTTCTCCATTTGAGCTAATTAGGAAAGATGGTTTAAGAGTAATTTAAATGGAAAGATCTTTCTCATTAATTAATAGGCCCATATGATCTGGAAGCCTGGGTCACATATAGTGGGAGGAGCTTGCTGAAGAGGCAGAAAAGGAAGGGGAGAAGAGGAACCAGGAGGAAGTGAGTGGGTTCAAGTCAGAGGGGATAGAACACAGAAAAACTGACACATTGTGACAGTTGATAGTGAGAAGGCTCTGGCTGGGGGAGGGGAAGTTTGAGACTTGACACACTGTGACAGTTGATAGTGAGAAGACCCTGACTAAGAGAAGAGAGTTTGAGAACGGCTTTGTCCTCTGCTGTGATCATGTTTATTAACTGATGGATTTTGCTTTCTGGTTCTGGGATTTGGTTTTCTGGTGTTAAAATGTTTTTCTTCTGTCTTCTATATAGTCTTTTATATTTTGTGACTGAGAACAATACTGGCATGTTCAGAGTCACCACTAGTGCTGTGAATATTGCCTTGGTGATACAAAGGGTAAAAAAATAACATTCTAAAATCTTATATTGAAGACATATTTATACGTCAGGAATAGAAGTTTCCTTATATACACAGATCAATGAATCAGGCATGATTATTTTTATTTTAAATATGATAAACTAAGAAAAAGCGGCCTTTTGTCATGGTTTTCTTTCTGCAACTTTTTTTTTCTGGATCTATCCATCTAAATGATTTGAAAATCTTTGTCCAAATAAGGTTTCTCTTCTTTCACTACTTCAAATGTTTTGCTTTTCCAATTCATTGCTTTCTCCCATCAGAGAAAATGCAAATTTGGAATGTTTAAATTGTAATTTTGAAATTAAAAAGTGACCCAACATCGTGAAATTTGATTTTTGTGATAGTATCTTGTATATTACTTTTTGATCCTTTAAACCATCAGGACAT
>CM053771.1:410939441-410958486 GCA_028658325.1 Potorous gilbertii | reverse complement strand
ATGTCCTGATGGTTTAAAGGATCAAAAAGTAATATACAAGATACTATCACAAAAATCAAATTTCACGATGTTGGGTCACTTTTTAATTTCAAAATTACAATTTAAACATTCCAAATTTGCATTTTCTCTGATGGGAGAAAGCAATGAATTGGAAAAGCAAAACATTTGAAGTAGTGAAAGAAGAGAAACCTTATTTGGAACAAAGATTTTCAAATCATTTAGATGGATAGATCCAGAAAAAAAAAGTTGCAGAAAGAAAACCATGACAAAAGGCCGCTTTTTCTTAGTTTATCATATTTAAAATAAAAATAATCATGCCTGATTCATTGATCTGTGTATATAAGGAAACTTCTATTCCTGACGTATAAATATGTCTTCAATATAAGATTTTAGAATGTTATTTTTTTACCCTTTGTATCACCAAGGCAATATTCACAGCACTAGTGGTGACTCTGAACATGCCAGTATTGTTCTCAGTCACAAAATATAAAAGACTATATAGAAGACAGATTTCTAATTGAAGGAAAGATTAGGGGCTTTTCAAGTTGGGAGCGGGAGAGTGAATGGGTACAATTCCCTGAGGTGTCCCACTCTCTACAAGTATCTGTATTCAATCGAAGGAACATGGAAATAGTAACTAATTTACCGGGGCAGGGCCATTTTTCAGATAAGACATATGGATTGCTTGCAATGTGTAATTGTGAGAAAAGTCCTTGCCTCAATCTTCAGATCTGACTGGGTTTCCGGTCAACATAACCTCCTTCCTTAGTTAAGGGACTCTAAGCAGTAGGTAGATGAGGTCCAGCATCCTAGCTATGCAGGGATAGGTACAAACAATGCAATAAAGTTTTCTCACAATTCCTTAATTAAATAAAACTTTCTCACAAAACAGAAATTGAACTACAGCCATAATTGAATAGAAAGGGAACCGAGCTAGCTCTAGAACTAAGTTACAAGATGGAGTTGCTGTGGTTCATGGAATTCTCATGAAAACTTGCTATTCAAATCTTCTCAAATCCCTCATAGCCTACCTAAAACATTCAGGGCAATAACCATGGTGGGAACACTAGTCCAAAAAGAAGACTGCAGTTCTATCACCGAAGACTCAGAGTTTCCAAGCTGGCAGATAGTGACTGTGCCCAGCTGCAGTCTACTCTTGTTTGATCTACTTTGCATCTGCAACTTAATTCGTTTCCATTCAATTTCAGTACTGGAGAACAAGATGTTCTTGTGCCAGGTGCCCTCTAGAACCTCCTTCCTCCACTTTCTTTCCTCCTGTGTATTGTCTCCCCTGTATATTATAAGCTCCTTGAGGGCAAGACAATCTTTTTATTAATTGTATTAGCACAGTGCCCAATGAACAGGTGGTTAATAAATGATTGTTGGATTGGATTAGATAGACCCACACCCAGGCCAGGAACTTGCAGAGTTCAGAATGGAGGAGACAATGATCATACTTTGCCCTGAATCAGACCACATTTGGGGTACTGAAAGTTTTCAGGTCCTAAGTCTGAGCATACACAACCCTGCCAGCATCACAGACAAGTTGTTGATTTTCATCACTGATTAAACCTCAGTTTTAACTGAAGGAGTGAGGAAATCAAGCAAATGTTAAAACAAGGTGAGTGAAAATATGTTTTTATAATTCAAACTTACACAAAGGTAGATCAATTTTTCAGTGTAAGAAAATCAGATTACAGTATTAATATCTCCGCCTCTCAGATGCCATGGGAATATCATGGAAACATGTCAGTGCATAGATTCTCCTCATGTAGTACATTTGTAGGGGATAAAATATGTTAAGTTTCACTAGTACATGACTGCAAAAAGAAATGCCCATTTTATATTTAATATTTTGCTGATACTTGAGAATAGACACTTTACAGTAAAAACAAAAACAAAAAAATAACATAGGCTTAGAACTGGTAGAAAGAGCTCTATCTTGCCTTATAAAGAAGCAACTTTTGAAACTGATCATATTTCTAGTTAGCATTGATCTCAATAAACATGTTTTCCCTTTGAGACTGGTCAGGACATTCTCAGATGTTCATAACATCATTGAAAAATAGGCTCATGTTTAAATCTATTTTTGATATTAACTTTAATATTCTTAATACTAACATTTGATAGCATATATTTTCTCTTCATATTTTTATCTTTGATCTAGGTACTACAAACTAAGATCAAGTATTAAAAAAAATAGACCAACATTTTCTCCCTACTATTTCATGTGCAGAAGCACAGTATAGTGTAGTGTATGGAGAACTGGCTTCAGGGTCTTTACGGCCTAGGTTCAAGTCCCATCTCTGATAGCTAATGTTTTTAGGTGCCCTAGTTAAGATTCCAAGACTACAAGAAGAGAAAGAAAGAACAGGAGAGAGGGAGAGAGAGAGAATTTGCTACTATGTGCCAGGCATTGTGCTAAGACCACATAAAGAAGTAATGAAGGGCTATGAAAGGACTATGGTGGAGCCAGGAGAGAGATGAATATGACTTGAGCTCTCATGAAATGATGGTTCAGGCAAAGAATTCATTAATCTGGAAAGCAGAATGTTGGTATCTCCAGGATGGGACCAGAGTGTGGGGTGTGGGGGAGGGTGACTAGTGAAGAAATCTAGGAGAAAGGGGTGGAGAAGTTGGACCTGTGTTTGGTGGAGAAAGTTTACTCATCTTGGTATTCTCTCCACCAGTGAAATCACAGTTCTAATCCTACTCCTATTTTATCAGATCGTTGGGGGTATCTAGGGAACATCTTGTCCAACCCCTGGGATTGACCATGACACAGAGATTTCATTTTTAGAGCTTTCCTTACTTGGAAGAAGGAATGTGATCCCTTCTATTTCATCATCAAAGCAAACTTCTAAGAAGTCCAATTTACTTAAATGTCCAGCTTCATGTGTTTTAAAGTCCTATTAAGAAATTTGAAAATGAATAAAAATCATTAGTACATTGTACAAATATCATAGTCTGTGCATTTTGTTGACTCGTTGACTTTTCAGTCTGGCAATACAAAAGTCTGAGTTTTCCTTAGGGGCTCTTACTTACCAGTCTTTTGAGCCATCCTGCTGGCCCATGGAATAACGGGTCTAAGAACCATTGTTCAAGAAGATTTTAATCAGTGATCTGACCTCAGCAAATTCAAACTCGCATTTGAGTTTCGCTTATAAAGTAGGAGTCATGACAGTTGCCCACTTACAGGTGTCCAAAACCAAAAATAACTATGACAGGCTGGCTGAGTAGCTGAAGTCCTTTTACTAGACATTAAAAAAATTTGGCTCAAAAAGTATGTTCACAACTTGCTGCTGGATTGGCTCTGTGCTAAAGAAAGCACCACCCACATTCATAATCAGAGGTCACTTTGTCTCAAGTCCAGGGAGAGCAGTGTTTTTCTTATATAAGCACAGGTTCAGTAGCTACATCATTGTGCCACATTCTTTTCCCCTGGCACAGGCTTCTCTAATTTTCTTTTCAAGTGGCAGAAGAGACAATGTAAAGTGAACAAGCCCTAGCTTTACAGTCTGGAGATTTGGGTTCCAGTAGCAAGTGCAACATTTACTAGTTGTGTTACCATGAACAAGTCAGTTACTTGGGCCTTTATTTCTTATCTCCCAAAAAGGGTGAGTGTGTGTGTGTGTGTGTGTGTGTGTGTGTGTGTGTGTGTATGAAAGAGAGAAACAGAGAATAACATATGTGCTACTTACCGCACAAAAGTACTTTGATAATATCAAAGTACTTTAGAAACGTAAACTATTTTGCCTTAGACATAAATGTCTCTTCTTATCAGAAACAATCATCTAATCATCAACATCTTTAACTACTTATTTTTACCAAATAGATATTGTATATACATAAACACGCACATACTGGCCTACATGCATATGTGTGTGTACAGAAACTCAAGGGCAGTAAATGGGTAAAAATTAGTACTACAAGAGTAGAAGGTGATTTCATTTGATGAGCAAAGATGTTTCATCTCCAAGACACAAGAAAAATCACAATATAAGTCTGCATATCCATAATACTTGGGTAATGTACAAACATATGGACAGATATGTATCTGTATAATCCCTACATGTAAATAAAACCACACACCACATGTTGAACTAATTTGAAGAAAATAGAGGTTTAAAGTTCTTGTAAGAATTTTATGTTTCAAAATTAACAAATTCAATTTTAAAAGAATTTTTTATTTCAAAGCTTCAATGAATCTGTGATCTCATTAATAGGGGTACAAGACTCAACACTGCAGATCATGATGAGTCTATACCATCTCATCATGTGCCACTCATTTCTGTGTCCTCCAACATATACTCTATAGGAAGTCCGGTCAATATGTTGGAGAAGAGGCTGTAGGAGACTTTCTATAGCTTTCTTGATATTAAAATGGTAATGAAATAGATGAGTTATTATTCATCTGTTACCTCTCTCACCAAATGAATGGAGTACATAATTTTCTAGTCATTCACCTCTCTGATAATATTTCTATACTGCTTTTTTTTTGGTAACTCTGAAGTCTCTCATGTTCACTATGAGTGGGAGACCTATAACTTTAATTCTTCAGAAAGCAACATGTTCCATGTCTGCATCCTACAGCATTACCAGAAGAATGTTGATTTTCAAAAGATGAGCCTAAGTTTCAGGGGAAAGTGTGGCATCATTAAATACATTGAGCAATTTCCTTTGGCCAATGCAGGGAAAGTATCTCTTCATATAAAATAAAAATGAACTCTAACAAGCTGATTAGAATAACTTTATTCAGCTGCTGGTCTATGATCTATGATCAGTACTTATGCTTGAGGAGACTTCAAGGAACAACAAATTCCTTTGGTGAATTTAATTCTATTTCCCTGCCTGTGAATTTAAGCAAGATGTTCTAGAATGTTTCTCTTATATTCCCCTCCTCCCCAACTTCTCTTTTCTTTCAGTACCATTCTATTCTCTTTGCTCTTCACTATCTTTTAAAAATTTCATTCATTCATTCATTCTTAAAGTCTGAAAAGGTAGATGGCACTCATTCATTGCAAGTATGATTAGAACCAATGCAGAGTCAAGATGAGTAGGAGAAAACAATGATCCCTGTTGGTGCTGGATGACTTCTTCTCTCTGCTCCCTTCCTCAAAGGCAAATGCATCTTCTTTGCTGGAATGAAAATTCCCCAGGTGAAATTGTTTTCCTAACAATGTCCAACTGTCCTGATGTGAAATTTTTCAGAATCTGAGGGACCACTCATTCTTTCCCCTAGAGGTGATGCATCAGGTGATCTCTGAACTGATGCTGTTTGATTTCTCCTGTGTTAAAATATAAAGACACAAAGGAGAAGATTTTTCTTAGCTCTCAGTAAAGCCAGCTCTCTCTGTGATGACCTGGAAAGCCCAACCTTGGTGTCTGAGAAGTCGAGCACAACCTTCTCTCCCAGCAGTTCTGACAACACCATCAGCACTGACCTCCTTCTCTCTTCAGACACCACCTGCCCTACAGTGTGTCCCATCTAGTCTCGCTGTATTCCCTTACCAGCTGCCAGCCCTCCTCTAAACATCGTGTTCTTTGTCTGCTCTCCTCTGCCACTCTTCTTGCATACTGAATAAGTTTGAGGATACTGGTCAACTAGAGCTTCGGCAAATGGAAGATAATTTCTGAATTAAAACTGAAGAAAAACATCACTATGGTTCCATTTCAGTATGATAACTAGAAACTCATACCTGAGGAAAGAACCAAAAATTGCAAGCAGCCTGAACCATGCTTTCAAATCAACTTTTTAAAGACAAATTCAGTCAGGTAGAGGGGGAACAATCACAGAGAGACCTCAGGAACAAAATCCTCATTGGAAGAGATATACCCTAACAGAGACCACAAGTAGCTACGTGGCACAGTGGAGATACTGCGTCTAAATCAGAAAGACCTAAATTCAAATCCCACCTCAGTCACTTCCTTTTTTTGTGACTCTGGAAACTGATTTAACCTTTGTTTGCCTCAGTTTTCCATCCATAAAATAAGGTTAATAGCACCAATCTGCCAAGATTGTTATGAGAATCAACTGAGATAATATTTGGAAAAAGGCTTAGCTAATTTCTTATACTGTGTTATATAAATAATGTGATTGCCATCATCATCATTAATTCAGAGCAAAATGAAATTACCGCTTGAGGGGTTTACCTCTGGGGGAGATAACTAGGTGAAGTCAAATCAGAGAAGAGTTGATCTGGGATACTAAACAGAATAGTTTCTACTTTCTGAAGGATATAAGTGCTATCAGCACCTTTTCAAATCTCAAGTTATCTATCTCTATCACATCGTTCTGCTCTTCTCAAAAGCCTGACTTCCTCTCTTGGTACTCAAAACTCTTGACGATCTGTAATCACTCTCCCATTCCAACTTTTTTTCCTGTTACTTTTTCTCTTACTCTGTAGATCCCAGTCAAACTGAAATACTCTCTGCTTTTTAAATGGATTGCTCACTCTCCTGCTTCCATTCCCAAAGTTCCTTATGGCTGAAATGCCCTCTGGTCTCCTTTTCATTTGTTAAATTCCTGGATACCCTTTAATATCTAACTAAAACATGACCATTTCAAGCCATCCTTGATCTACTTTTAAAACCCACAAACCACTCTCTTACTGTCAATCAACCAGGAAGTTTTATTAAATGCTTACCATGTGAAAGGTTGTGTGAAACACTGAGAATACAAAGATAAAAAATGAAATAATTTCTGCCTTCAAGGAGTCATATTTTATCAGAAAAATGATGTATACACATGAAAGCAAATATGAAATTATTGTGAGGAAGCATTAGCAACTGGAGGGTTAGGATCAGAAAGTCTCACACAGGAGAAAATACTTGATCAAACTTTCAAGAAAGCTAAGTGATTCAAGAGGTGAAGAATGAATGAATGCCAGGCATGAGGGGTGACAACCTGTGAAAAGCTGTGGCTATGGGACATGGATTGTGATGTATAAGAATAGTAAATGATCTCTCTGGTTAGATTGCAGAGTGCATAAAGGAGATAAAAGTGATCTAAAGACAGATTGTGAAGTGTTTTAAATACCAGACAGAGTTCTTATTTTATGCTAAGAACAACAGGGAAGAACTAGAGGTTTTGTGTTTGTTTTAACATTTTTAACAAAATTTTACATACTTTTTTTGGACAAGACAAAGCTACATAAAAGTGACACTATTCAGAAATTCCATATTTCACTCTAAAAGGTACAAAGAGCAGAGAAGGAAAAGAAATGTCTTGTCTAAATGCCTACATTTCCTTTCTCTCATCCTGAGCTTAACAAAAACTAATGATACAGCAATAAGAAGAACTCAGAGGTTTAGTGAGAGCAATAAACTCATTTAAAGTGATAAGATTTATTTCTCAAGGCACGTGACAGATGGCTGCTAATATTTAACAATAGCACTAGAATTTTTTGGTAAGGGAATGATATGGTCAAACCTATCTTCCCTCTTTTTTTTTCTTCCTTCCCCTTTCTCTCTATTTTGTTTCTTGGATAAAGAGATAATAGAAAGAATGACAATTTTTCAATTGATGTGAATTATGCGTATCAAGCTAAGACCAAGGTTCCGTCCCTACTCTTCTGGATTAGTCATGAAATCGAGATCCCATGGCTACTTAGTACTTGAACAGCTCTCTTCAAACCTCAAACAGCAATCTGGAGTCTAAAGATCTGATTTTGCATCTCAGCTCTTCCACTTACTAGCAATATGTCCTTAGAAAAGTTATTTCTACTTAAAAATGGGTATTTTGGAGATCAAATGAGATAATGCATGCTGAAGTCCTTTATTAACCTGAAAATATCACATAATTGTTAGCTTGATGATTGATGATAATGCCCTGTCCTTCATAGTGGATCAAAAAATATGGATAGATTAGCATAAATCTATCACATGGGAACAGCCAAAAAATACTACATGTGAACAAAGTTGTGTGCAAATCCTCAAAATATAACATTATAGTTATTGTTCAAGTGACCTGAATGGGTGGGAATAAGTTGAATAAAATCATGCTCCAAAAAAGGACCCTTATGGTCTTGTCTGCATCTGATGGCCTCAGTTGGATTTGTTTTGGAATAGGATATCTACTGACTCAACCCTGATATTAGCTATAGTAATTTCAGTTTTGTACATTCTCTTTGACCCGTGGGAGGTGAATCATTCATCCATTTATCTGTTAATTTCTTCTGACATCTTCCAAGAACAGGAGTAATTAATCACAACTCCCTAGGTTTTGTGTTTTCACAAACAGCATTGTTCTGATGTCAGGAACCCTTGGTTTGCTTTAGTAGGGAGCTTGCCACCTGTGATTCCAGAGCATTTTTTCCCAAACAGAATATTAGGGTCATAAAAATACCTTTTATCATCATTTAATTATACTCTAGCTTTGTTTAAAATGTTAAGTATTTAGGCATTCTTTCAAGAATAATTTTCTATATAAACAATTGGGGAGAGAGTGGGATGAAAAGTGGAGATTATGACAAAGTAAACCACTGACTCGTTTTGTTGGAAGTATATAATTGTTGAACTATTATTGAATCTCAAAAGGATCCTACAAAAAAACTCCATTCTTTTTTTTGCCATATGTAGAAGTTTTTCTTATTTATTATAGGATAGAGACCACACCTGCATATGATCTTGAATTCCCATGCAGTGGGTACAATAAATGTTTTTGGAATAATTTTAGGGTTTTATTGAAACATATGAAAGAGCTCCATCTCTAAAACATACCTGATGAGTTATGCCATCAAATCTCATATTAAAATGGGTGAAGACACTAGACCAACCCTCATAAATGTTGCTCATCATCATCATACAAACGTAAGCAAAAACTGTGAAATATACACCCAGGAAAACAGAAAGATGTCCCAGAATTATTCCAACTTTGGAAATAGAAAATATCCCCACGGCAGAAGTAACATGAACATTAAACCACAAGACACAATTCAGGCATGAATGTCTCCTGGATAAATTTAATTTTTAAAATGGAACAGAAATGGTGAAGGAGTTATCCCTATGGGAAAGAAGAGAACTTAATTTGATGATTTATACACAGTAATGAGATTTTTAAATACACATTTCTCAGAAATCAATCTGTTGCCATTTCCTTCTGAAAGGAAACAATACAAAATTATGCTAGAGAGGGAAAAGCCCTTGAAGAAATGTGTTGTTTATTCTTCCCAGTAAGGCAAAGGTATTCAGTTGGGTGGCTAAGAAAACACTTCCTATTAACCATTCCAAGTATCTTTGGGCAGAATGTCCTGCCCTTTCCAGATGGCATATTCACTGCCAGTCTTCTTCCAAGGCCAAGCGCCCCGGGCCCTGGCAAAGCAACTAGCCCCATGCTGTGCCTGCCACCTCCATCAGCAATGAGGAGGACACAGGCAACTCTGTCCCACTTTGCACACCAGACTGACATATTCTAGCACTTTGTGGGAATGTATGAAAAGCCAAACTGGTAGAAAGTCATAATTGAACCAGAAAGGAATGAGGGAACTGGGGGGGGGCGGTGGGGGGAGTTAAAGCCATTAAAAAGCAGAAGAACTTTTTGTAATCTGTATAATAGAAATTATTCATTATTTTAGATGAGAATGAAATGAATATTGTTTTCATTGTAGTATAATTGACTCTAGGCATAGTAGAACTCAAGGAAAGAAAGAGAAACTAATAATATTATAAGCAAAATATTAAAGAAATGTGAGAGCAGGAAGAGTTTGCCCTTCAATTATGGATTTTAATCATCATTAGAAAAAGTGTATCTATGAAGTTATTTCACACACTCTACCAAGAAAGTTTTTATAGACGGCTTCAGTTCTCTAGTAGTTTACTATAGATGAAAACACCAATGTCTTTACAAATGGAAAAGTAATAGATGAGTAAAATCTTCTCTGGAAGGTACCTCAAAGATTATACCATAATGCATATATAATATATATATATATACATGTGCATATATATACATACATACACATGTATGTGTGTATATGTATATATACATACTGCGGGCCATTTCCAGTTCTCCTTATCGTTATCTTGCCACTGGACCAAGATGGCTCTGGAGGAGCGAGGCTGGTGACCTTGCAGGGCTCTCCCTCACTCAAATCCAATTCATTTGCAATGTCATGGTCTTCTTCAAGGAAGAAGGATACACAACAACAACAGACATACATTTTACATGTAGACATATGTACATACATGCATGCATATCTTGTTTTATTGTACTCTGCTGTATTGTGCTTTGCAGATTTTTAGCAAATTGCAGGTTTGTGCTTACCCTGCATCAAGAGTCTGTTATATTTTTTCCAACAGCATGTGTTCACATTGTGTCTTTGTGTAATAATTTGGCAATTTTTGCAATATTTCAAACTTTTCATTATTATTACATTGTTACAGTTAGCTGTGATCAGTGATCTTTGATATTGCCATTGTAACCGTTTGGGGGTTCCATGAACTGTGACGATATAAGATGGTAAAATTAACTGATAAATATTGTGCTCTGATTGCTTCATTGGCTGGCTGTTCCTCATCTCTTCTTAAGCTTCCCTATTCCCTGAGACACCACAATAGTGGAATTAGGCCAATTAATAACTCTACGATGGCCTCTAAGTATTCAAGTGAAAGGAAGAATTGTAGATCTCTCACTTTAAATTTAAAGCTTGAAATAATATAGCTTAGTGAGTAAGGTATTTGGAAAGCTGGGATAGGCTGAAACCTAGGCCACCATCTTGATGACTCAACAGCCATCTACATCAAGGCAAAACCCTCCACTGGCAAAAAGATTACAACTCACTGAAGATTTAGATGATTGTTAGCACTTTTTTAGGAACAGAGTATTTTTTTTAAATTAAAATTAGTATATACATACATATATACACATATATACATATATGTATATATATTTAGATATATATATTTGCAAATTGTACCATTTCACAATAGACTAACATATAATACAAACATGTACATATGTGATATGAGTTTTGTGTGTACATATTCATGTATGTACACACATAACACATACAGCATGATATATGTGTGTGAATGTGTTTGGATGGGTGTATTTATTCACATAAATATATGAAGTTAGCTATCTTTTCTTTCCTTCCTTTCCTTTCTTTTTTCCCCTTTTTCTTTTTCCTTTTTCCTTCATATTCCTTTTTCTCTGTTACATAAACACTCACCAAGTTCTACCAAATCTACCTCCACTGTATCATTTACTTCCATGTTACCATTTTCATCTTTGGATTTTAAACATTTGTCCATTTATTAATTTTCTGAACACATCCTATTCATTTTTCAATATATCTCTTCATCAGTTTCCCACTCTTTTGCAACAAATATTTAAAAAAGAAAATGTGGGGCAGGGAAGCTATTTAACAAAAGCACCTAACATGGTGACCTTATCTAAGAGTACATACAATATGGTAAACCCATAGTGGCCCCACTTCTTCATATGCTTAAGGTAGACAACCCTTTAATTCACCAATAAATTTGAGACCTGTCAGTTACCCTCATCCAGTTTAGCCCATCTGCCAAGAAAGTTTTACCAGGGTGTAGCCACTGTACTTGCTACAGCTTCTTGGAGTCACAGGTAGGAGTTAGCAGAGAGGTGACACCAAAAGTGAATGAGCAGCCCTGAAAAGAACTCATCAAACTCACATCAAGGATGCTAACCCTCCTCAAACATCCCACATGCAACCCTACAATACCTACCAATATTTGTGTAAAGGGAAAGCACTATAAAATGAAACTGAATGCTGTGTAATTATAGTAACTAAGCATGGGCCCAGAGAAACTGAAAAACAATGCAGCATTCTCTCTTCGTTAAAGACTTCCACTGACTGAATGGGCAGATAAGAGAACATTTTGTTCCAAAAGCCATGAAGGGAGCTAAAGCAGTTGTTGTGGAGCACTTAGAGCATGATCAGATGTGAAAGATGCCAAAGTCATGCACTGCATCCCAGGCTATCACTGGCCCTCTTGATTTCTATCTTGCCACTGGATTTCAATAACTATGGAAGAGTGAGGTTGATGACTTCATGTAACTTTACCTCACTTAAATCTAGTTCACTTGCAAGTCAAGACATCACACTATGATGACACTGGTCCTTTGAAAATGAAGGATGAACAGAGAGAGTTATTGATATATTGTTTTCCTGTTTCTGCTTACTTTATGTAATACCTTATGTCTGTCCATGTTTTTCTGAATTCTTACTATTTGTTTCTTATGGATCAATAATTCTCCAATTTATCCATGTATCACAATTTGTTTAGCCGTTCCCAATCAAATATCTACTCTGATTTCTTCTGTGAATATTTTTATATATGGAGCCTTTCTGTCTTTGACCTTAGAATTATAGTCATGGGAACAAAAATCTAGAATCTAAAGAAAGGGTGCAGGTCATCTGGTTGAATTCTTTCATTTTGCAGATGAAGAAACTGAGGCCTAGGAAGGTGAAGTCACTTGCCAAAGACTACACAAGAGCTAAACATTAGAGGCAGGATTCCAACTTGAGAGTTCTGACTGCAGAGGCACTGAATCATGTTGCCTTGAAGAATCAATCAATTTATAATAAATGTATATATATATATAATTGTATATGTGATAATCAATAATCAATCATTTGTTATGCAATTACTATTTGTCAGCCACTGTTCTAGGCAGAAACAGATAAAGAAGAGGGATGAAGAATACACAAAAGAACCGTACAAGAAGGACCTTCATATCACCAATGATCACAACGGTACGGTTACTAATCTAGAGTCAGACAACCTGGAGAATGAAGTCAAGTGGACCTTAGGAAACATTGCTTACAACAAGGTTAGTGGAGATGATGGAATTCCAGTCGAGCTAGTTAAAATCCTAAAAGATGATGCTGTTAAAGTGCTGCACTCAAATTTGAAAATACTCAACAACGGTCCCTGGATAGGAAAAAATCAGTTTATGACCCTATCCTAAAGAAGGACAATGCCAAGGAATGTTCAAATTACCCAACAGTTGCACTCATTTCACATGCCAAAAAGGTTTTTAAATTAAAGCATAACCATTTGGGTTATTTTTTTAAGTACAATTCCAATCTGCTTTCCATTGGACCAATTCGTAACCCAATTAACAATGTATTTTTAGTGTCCTTTCATCTAAGCCCTCTTTTTCTCTGACGTTGACAATCCATAATGATAGAATGGCAGGATTTGAGAGCTGAAACACACATTAGCTCTGGTTCTTATTATCTTTCCCTGGATTACAACAATAGATTCCTGTTGTCCCTGATTCCAGTCTCAAATTCCACCATGCCATCCTTTCTACCGCTGTCAGATTAATTTTCCCAAAGCATGGTTTTCGTCATGTTACTCTTATACTTGTACTTTTTCCAATCCATTTCCTATAGAAACCCAAATCCATTATCTAATCCTAACTAGGTCACTCAGTGAATAGAATTGGCCCTAAAATCAAGAAGACTCAAGTTCAAATTTGACCCCAGACACTTACTAAGCTGTATCACTCTCAAAAACTTGTCATTGTCTGCCTCAGTTTCCTCAACTGTAAAATGTGAATCATATAGATTATGAATCCTATAGATCCTATTTTCTAGGTTGTTATAAGGATTTAATGAGATAAAATGTTTAGTATAGCTCCTGGCACATAATAGGCATTTAATAAATGCTTGTTTCTTTACCTTTTTTTATTTCCATGTCCCTCTTCATAGCTCCATAGACTATTTGCACACACCTTTTCCCTGTATCTGTACCTTTACTCATGCCTTTAACTACTACTTTGAATGTCTTCTCCAACCATCATCACCTGTCAAAATACTGGACATCTTTCAAGGTTCAGTTAAAATGTCATCTCCTCCATGAATTTTTCCCTAATCAGGATCCTCCCCTCCTTAAAATTAAGTAGAGCAATTAGCTTATCTCTTCAAAATTGTCACCATATAGTTATCTGTGTGTTTGCATATATATATATACATATATATGTATATATATATATATATATATATATATATATATATATATATGTCTGTGTGTGTGTATTTGTTTGAATATGATTTAATATTGGCAAGGAGCTTCCAGATCTCCTTTTACCAGTGGAAGTCAGCACCTTCTCTGTCCTAGGGAGTTGATAAGGGCACTGAGAAGAAGATGCCAGGAGAATACAGAATCGTTATTTCACAGGATAGAAACATTTCAGACATGTAAAATTTCTTTTCACTTAATAAGTTTTATAATACAATTTATTGCATTATAGTTATTAAACTATAATTATAATACAATTAATCCAAGTACAGTGATAAAATACAATTTAAGTGGGCAAGTGATTTGTCCAAGCTTACATGCCAATAAATTAGAGATGGAACAACTTGAATCTAGGTCATACAGATTTCAAGGTTATCTCTTTATTCATGATGCCTTACTCTATCACTGTGAGAGAACAAACATATGCGTATATGTGTGTGCACCCAGAAAATCTAAATTCAACTGGGTAAATACTAAACTAATAAGCACTGACAGATTCACAAGACTATAGTTTGATTTGCTTCATTTATTACCTACATGTCTTCAGGCAAGTCATTTAATCACTTTAAATTTTAACATCCTTACCCGTAAAATAAATTAATTGAACTCTTCTGATTCTTTCCAGATCCTCTGGTACCAGTGTGTAACCTTATCTGGAAAATAGAAATACCCTGAAATCAAACTATGAAACTGTCCTTGAAGTAGATACCACATAGGCTTATATCACTTTAAAAATAAAGACCTTTTAGTTCATTTCTAACTAACCATTTGGCTGAGATCTAAAATGGCTACCTATAAAATTATTACTCTTCTATAAACAGTGTTATAAAGATATTTCAGTCTTGTTATTTATTGTCTGATCCAAATGTATAGCCAAAATGAAAATATACCCTCCCCTGCCACTTTTAGAGAGAAGGAAATATAGAAATTGGGTTTTTTGTCTTTTTCTTTTTTTAAAACATCTAGTAGGTTATAGAACAAAGCCAGCTATCTCTAAGGAAAAGGTTCAGTGGATTTTGTGGAGTGGTGAGTGAAGAGGGAATCATAGAAATTGCATGTTTAAACAGTGAAAAGTAAAGAATAAATTGCCATTTTTCTCCCAATTATTCAGGAAAGGTTTTGAGGAGGATTTCAGAGGTTGTTTGAATGACAGCCCATTGACTTTCCCAAGAATTCCACTTCTAAATAAAGGAAAATTGTGAATGTTCATGTGTTTCAGCAACATGAACATTCAAGACTCTGTAAGTTCCTATCTTCTCCGCAGTAAATATTACCTTCCCAGGGATAAATGCTGTTGGTAGCTACGCATGAATAACTATATAAAAATCTGTGAAATTCATCTGTTCACCAGAAGAAAACTTGATGTTTCTGAAAGATCCAGTTTTGTAAAAATCATAGTATAAAGAGTAGCTCAGGTTACAGCTAGGAGAAACATTCTAAATTGGGAAATGTGTACTGAAGTAAAGATGACAATTTTCTAAATGCACACCTTTTATTTCCTTGTTCTCATACACACAAATAAGGGTTTTTCAGTGTTGACATAGATTCTGTCATACTGCATTATGGAACACTAATTATTAACAATCAGTAAATTAACCACCACTTAGGGACCATTATCTAGGGACCATTAGTTTAGCTGTATCATAATATTTTTCTGCACCAAATTTCAGTGAAACAAGATTAGTTATTTCTCCCAAAGACAAAGTACTGGTTTGCTCTGTTTTGTTTTGAGTACAGGTTTTGATTTTTTTATGTTTTTGTGGTGGGGGGGGGGGCGGCGTATGTTTGTGTGTATACATTTTATTAAAGGTTACTCAGTCGATAGTCTTCTCATGAAGAACATTTTTATAAGATTTAATTCTTCCGGCAGTAAAACTTTAATGACAATGAAGTTGCTTAATACCACAATTCTTTCATATAAATGTATCAATCTGCATTTATTTCAGATCTTAGAATTTAAAACTGTAAGGAATCATAGAGATCTAGCCCTACCTATTTGTTTACCAGCTTAGAAAAAGTGTATCTCATATTGGTAGTGAAATGTAAAACAAGAATTTAAGCCCCTGACCTCAGGCTACAGGTCTAGTGTGCTTTTGCTTTTTATAAAAGTTTCACTATGATCAATCAACCATCATTTATTGAATGCCTATTATCATAAGAGAATTTCTGGTTTAACTTTTGTTGAAAGAGAATTTTGGAGAGAACATAGCTAACTCCCTTTTGTTCTGTATTTGCCATATTGCTGTTTAGGACTCATGTAACTGAAATAGCCAGTCCTCTTCAGTATCTTCTTCCTTTGTTTCCTTGACTGGCACAAAAGACCTAATTGCTTAAAAAATAAGATTCCACTTTCTGAGATGTCTCCTTCCCTTATCTAGCCCATAGGTAGCTCCTTTTGATTTAGTGAAACTCACTAAGCCTATGAGGACACATCCCTTACCTATCTCCTGAAGCGAATTTTAAAAATAGTAATAATGTTGATAAGCGTGATTTATTTCTTTGTGTAATGAGCAGCCATGCAGTTATATGATGTAGTTGTATAATTATAACTGGCAGAATTGTGAAAGGTATACATTCTCATCAACTGTTGGTGGAATGCGTCACACACAGATTCTGAATTTAATAAACTCTTCTCCAATTTATCCTAGCCTAACTGGTGTGTGTTAGTCAAACCTATATCTAAATTAGTACGACATTACTATCAGGCACTCTACTAGGCACTAGGGATACAAATACAAAAGAGAGATAATCCCTGCCTTCTATGAATTTATGTTACAATTAGCGAATATAAGACTTATAGGGTGATATTGACCAGGGAGGGAACATTTGGTGTCAGCACTCACAAGAATTACGAGTGAAGTCTTGTGGCAATCAATTGTCACATTCTTTTCTGAAGCAATAGTGGTATTGATATGGTTATTACTCCAAGAGAAAGAGCTGGAAAGTGATGAGCGATGAATGGTTGGGGTGAAGGGTAGAAGGCAGGCAAGGAGAAGAGGAGATGCAGGATACACACTCCAGACGGCAAGATGCCTAGGTAATATAGGCTCTTATAAGAATGCATAAAAAGTGGGCCCATGGATTATGTTTAGTTACTTAGAAAAGCAGGAGAAATTACATCAGCTCCCAACTAGTTTTTATACACATAATTAAATGTAATAGTATTTAAAATACACTGAAGCAATAGCATTGACTTAAACATACTAAACTGAGAAAATTCAGTCTCTTCACTACAGATTCCCCCTTTACCAAGAGAATGCAAAACCATAATTTTCCAGGATAGAAGCATTTCATATTTATAAGTTATTTTTTCCCATTTAATATGTTTTATAGTACAAGTTAGAGTTAAAATATCCTCTCATTTTTATTGGGCAGACTTTTGTTAGTGAAGACCATGGTTCAAAACCTCAAAAACAAGATGGCAATGAGTGAGTGGTTTGATTGTCTAAACCAACGAGGCAATGAGTTCTTAAATCTACCTAGATCAAAGTGGAATGAAGTTTACATTTAATTCCAAATTCATTCTATGCCTAGAGAGCCCCTCCATTTATTTTATATTTAAGCTATATTTTACAATAAGTGTGAAATTATCATCTATTTTGATTGACCCATATTAATCCTGAGTTCCCCTCTTGAGTCAAACTTGGGCACAAATACTTTTCTGAATGAAGAAAAGAGGTCACATTTATATCTCTCCTTTTTCTTTATGTATTCACACACATACATACTCACAGATATTGGTAGATTGTGGATTTTTTTAGGTATATTTGGTATGTTTATACCTAGGTGCCCTGAATAATATTCCACCTGCAAACTTGAGATGTTCTTGCAATGATCTAGTCTATCTGTTACCTTCAGGTAGTCTTCTGTTACCTGGATAATAGTCAGCACACCCCTCTACACATATTTCAAGTTCATATAGTTTAAGAACACTACAAAGGCATAGTGGGGTAAACACATATACCTTAAAGTAGTGTTGGGGGGGAAGAGTCAAGATGGCAGAGTAGAAAGATTCACATATGCTAGCTCCTAACCCAAAGCCCATAAAATAACTATAAAAAAGAACTCCCAACAAATTCTGGAGCAGTGCAAGCCACAGAACAACAAACTGTAGGAGACTTTGGTTCCAAAGAGCCCTGCCGACACAAAAGGTCCATCGCGCACCAGACCTGGAGCAGAGCCCAGCCCTGCCTAGCCCGCACAGCACTGACAGGAGCAGATCACAGCAGGTTTCAGGGACAGAATCTCCTGCAGCCTCAAAGGTCCCTCTGCCCACAGACACTGAAGGTCAGTAGGAAAATCTTTTTGACTGGTCAAGAAGGGAGCAGGGTGTCTCCATAACTCAGGCCCCCTCAGGAGGCAGCAGCACGAGAGGCAGCTGACAGGGGCTCCCAAAGCAGGAAGGAGCTCCAGTCCATTGTTGAAGGTCTCTGCATGAACTCCCTGAGGGAACTGAGCCCTGTGCTGTGGCCCTGCACCCACCTGAGCACCTAAATTTAATCTCACACTGAATATCAACCCTGACCCTGCCAAAAGCCCTGAGGCTGGGGAGCAGCATTTGAATCTCAGACCCCAAGCCCTAGCTGGGCAGATCTGGAGGCAAGGCTGAGATGGAGAGGAATATCAGAAGTCAAGTAACAGGCTGGGAAAATGCCCAGAAAAGGGAAAAAATAATAAGACCATAGAAGGTTACTTTCTCAGTGACCAGATGTTTCCTCCATTCCTTTCTGATGAGGAAGAACAATGCTTACCATCAGGGAAAGACATAGAAGTCAAGGCCTCTGTATCCCAAACATCTGAAATAGATATCCAATGGGCTCAGGCCATGGAAGAGCTCAAAAAGGATTTTGAAAATCAAGTTAGACAGGTGGAGGAAAAACTGGGAAGAGAAATGAGAGAAATGCAAGAAAAGCATGAAAAACGGGACAACACCTCGATAAAGGAGACCCCAAAAAATGCTGAAGAAAATAACACCTTGAAAAATAGGCTAACTCAATTGGCAAAAGAGGTTCAAAAAGCCAATGAGGAGAAGAATGCT
>CM053771.1:410916047-410938941 GCA_028658325.1 Potorous gilbertii | reverse complement strand
GAGGAGCTCAAAAAGGATTTTGAAAATCAAGTCAGACAAGTGGAGGAAAAACTGGGAAAAGAAATGAGAGAGATGCAAGAAAAGCATGAAAAACAGGTCCATACCTTAATAAAGGAGGCCCAAAAAAATGCTGAAGAAAAAATATTATGACCAACCACACCTGGTAATAGGATCTCCTCCCCATCAGTGGTCATCTTCTTCAATGAAGGATATTCAACATGTTCCCAGTCAGCATCTGCCAAGGGGTCCAGGAATTCTTGACATAGTGAAATCACAATACTTCCACCAAGACTAGGAATGTCCAAGCTTAGGATCATCCATTTATCCTAATGGAAAAAAGCAAAGCAAATGCAAAAGTCACAAAACCAGAGACTCATCTAAGCCACTGCATGTATTCTGTATGCCACATACAAAGAGCAGTCATTTTTGCTTGTGTGGAGAGGGCATTTGGGGCCTGAGCTTTGCAGGTCCTCACTTAAAATGGTAGAATTACAATTGACATTTCAGGAGCAAGAGTGAAAGTTTTCTCCCTTTTAAAATGTTTTAAGCTGATGCAAAAGCTTCTATCCTCAGCAAATCAACTGAGATTCAATTAAAGCATTTGCCTATATTTTCAATTCCGAAGGAATCTGTGGCCTCCTGGAGAGAATCAAGCATTGTCCTTTCACATACCCTAATCAGTTCCTTCAACCAAAGAGTTAACAACAAAATCCATGTGTCAAAATCCCCAGTGCCTTCTAAAATGCCATATTAAAGACAAGCAAACAAACTTACTTCAGCACAGTCAGAGAATCCCTAAATTCCAAGTTTATGTTTTGGTTTTCATTCTGTATTCGTTGGGATCCCTCATTCCACCTCTCAACTGACTATCTCTATTCACATATAAATATAAAACGGAGAACTACTTGTTTAGCTGCATTGTCATTTCAAAAAAAAAGTTACTCAAAACCAAAAAGTTCTTTCTTAACTCAAGAAACAAAGCTTGTGAACTAATCCAACCATTCTGGAGAGCAATTTGGACTATGCCTATATGGTTATAAAACTGTGTATACCCTTTGATCCAGCAATACCACTTCTAGGGCTGTATCCCAAAGAGATCATAGAAATGGGAAAGGGTCCCACATGTACAAAAATATTTACAGCAGCTCTTTTTGTGGCGGCCAAGAACTGGAAACAGAGGGGATGTCCATCAACTGAGTAATGGCTAAACAAGTTTTGGTATATGAATGTAATGGAATACTATTGTGCTATAAAAAGTGATGAGCAGGTAGATTTCAGAACTTGGAAAGACTTACATGTACTGATGCTGAGTGAGGTGAGTAGAACTAGGAAAATATTGTACAGAGTAATAGCAACATTGTGCAATGATCAACTATGATAGACTTTGGTCTTCTCAGCAATAAAATGATGCAAGACAATTCCAAAAGACTCAGGATGAAAAATGCTTTTTCACGTTCAGAGAAAGAACTATGAAATATGAATGCTGATGGAAGGTAGGAAGATACTATTTTCTCTCTTTTTTTCTTTTGTTCTGATTGTCCTTTCACATGACTGATGAGAAAATATATTTAATATGAGTGTACATCTATAGCCTATATCGGATTGCATGCTACGTTGAGGAGGAAGGAAGGGAAAAAGGGAAATTTTAGAATCAAAATCTTTAAAAGTACATATTGAAAACTAAAAATAAACAAATAAATTTGATTTTAAAAAACCTTACCAGATGCAAAAGGCTAAAAAATTTAAACTACTGAGATAGAATTGTGTCAAGTTCAAATCAGAAAATTTTTAAATTTAGCGCTTCTCAGGGACAGTTGGTGATGACAAAAGCATCTGGTCCCAAGAACAGCTCACATCTCATTTTTCTACATTTGACCTTTACTACTGGGAAAAAAAATAACTTTCAACCCCAAAAACTCAATCCTTCATGGCTAGTTTAAAGGGAAAATGATCTCTGAGGAAATCCTCTAGCAGAAATTAAAGGATGCTTACATTACCAGACTGGAAAGCCCAGAGACAAAAGACAGTTTGCCTTTATTATCTTTAAGATGGAGTTCTTAAGGACACATAGCTATCTTCATTGTTGTTCTCTTACTGAATGGCCACAGGAAGTTTACTTGTTAATCTCCTATGGAAGATGGAAGAAGCCTAGGTATAAGTGGCCTTGATTGTCAAAGGTAGATCAGATATGCAACCAGAAACAAAAGGCTACCCAAGGTTCCTCTTCTATATCATCCATTCTTTTAAAGGAGGTCATACATTTCTAAAAACTGCCAAGTATTACCATTTATAATAGACTGAGCCTTACTCACATCGGTCCCCTGGTAGTTTATACCCACAACTGAAAAGAAATGAGACTATAAAATTCTATCTAAGTTAATAAAAAGGGATTTACTTAGCAAAGAAAGGATATTCAAACCTGGGAAGGCAGATGCATCCAAGATAAAGCATTGATTCAGTTGTTCATAACTTTCTAGTCTTATTTATGCCACTACTTTATAGTCTTATAGATAACTAAGTGGTGCAGTCAATAAACTGCAGGTCCTGGAGTCAGGAAGACTCATTTTCCTGGGTATAAATACCTATCCTCAAGAACTTACTAGCTGTGTGACTCTGAGCAAGTCATTCAACTATGTTTGACTCAGTTTCCTCTTCTGTAAAATGAAGAGAAGGAAATGACAAATCACTGTAGTATCTTTGCCAAGAAAACCCCAAATGGGTTCAAATATAACTTAAAAACACTGGGAAAAAACTGGATAATCTGAAACCTGTGATCCAAGGGCCCCTGGCTGCATATGTCCTAGATGTTTTATATCAAGTTATTGGGATGTTGTATTAAAGGCTTATGGTTATATTATGTCCAGGCAGCTGTACATAACTCATTTAATAGTTATGTGACTCTGGGCAGATGACTTAACCTCTGTTTGCCTCAGTTTCCTCTAATGTTTACATTAGTATAACATAGGGATAGCAAAAGCACCCACTTCCCAAGATTGTTTTAAGGATCAAATAAGATGTTTTTAAACACACTGCAGAGTAGCTGAAATGTAGCTAGAATATAGTACATATAATTACTGTTGTTGCTGTTAATATGCCTCTAAACCAATAAAATTTCAAGGGTAAGTTTAGTACCTTTTTAAAGGAAAAACTAGACTAATTTGAAATTGGAGAATATTGCTCCTAGTATATGCCCATTTCCTAAATTTTAAGAGAAGTTTTTGAATTCTACTTAGACCTTCAAAAGTACTGACTTTACAATGTTTGGCTTATCTCTTTATCTTCTTTTTTTTTCTCTTGCATTCCCAAATTCTTGGTCAAAGTATCCAATATCTCTATGCCCAGTTTTGTGCTTTGTGGGTAAACTGTTGCAGTCTTTAAAAAAATGTTATCTTGAGCAACTATAAGCAATGACCCTTGAGAATGTGTTATTATATTATGAGTGCTAATAATCCGGAGGGAAAAGCTAACTAAAAAGTGGTTTATGCTGTTTTTCTTTTCAAGATTGTAGCACACTAGGAATCCCTTTACAACATTCTTTCATGACTTCTTCATCCTGACTTTTTAACTGATGTATTGTAGAGTAATCAATTTATAGATAGGAACTTTGACTCATAGGATCATAGATTTGGAATAGCAAGGGACTTTGGAAACCATGTATCCCATCCCCATTGTTTTACACATGAAGAAACTGAGGCCCAGAGTCATTACATGACTTGTCTAAGGTCAAACAGGTAAGAAAACGTAGTTGAGCTTCATTATCAATACATTTATTTTTATACTAATAGTGTTCAACATCCCTCATTCCTTTCTCTCTCTCCAAGTGCAGTCATACCCATCAGCACTGGTCTATCAGTCATTAGCAATCATCCTTTACCTCCCTAAAGCAAAATCTTTCCATCCTGCAAAATGCTTAGGGGTTATGATGATTGGCAGTTTGTTTATAATGTGAAGAGCTGAAAATTGCAAAGACAGCTTTTAAGGCATGGAAAGTTCTTATTGGACCCAGGGGTCAGCTACAGCAAGTTGTGAGCAGAGCTTCAAGGACATCTTACAATAAAAGAGTCTGGAACATTGCAAGAGGAGAGGAAGAAATAGGAAATGGGCCTTTTTGTTATTATTCAAAAAGGCACAACATGGTTGGTAAAAGTTGCATATGAGGAATAAAAATTGTAAAAAATGTTATCTGGAGTTGATAACATTAAGTCCTAAATGTTCTGTTGTAATGATTCCTGAATAAATACAAGTAAAACATCTCTGTTTGAAAATTTGCATGAATTATCTGAATGAAATTCAATTTTATTAGAATCATAGAACTTTAAAGAGCTGGAAGAGATATTAGAGATGTTCTATTCCCCCTTGATATCTTAAAGACAGTACAGGGGAAAGTGTCCTCCATGTGGAGTCAAATGACCTAGGATCAAATACTGTCTCTGTTCCTTTTCTATTTATGTGATCATGGGGAAACTACTTAACCTCTCTGAGCTTCAGTTTCCTCAGCTATAAAATAAAGAATCTAACTAGAGGATCTGTAACATCTTCCCAGCTTGAGATTCTGTTATTTTCTTGCCTATGACAAAACTGAGGACAAGAGAGCGTACAAGATCTATTATAATGCTGGGCCATAGCGTATTCCCAATAAATATTTGTTGATTTATTTGGTGACTGATTAATAAAAAATAACTAGTAGTCATTATTGTCAAGCAGAGGCTATGCCTGTCACAGTTTAATAACTCACATGATTCTATTACAATGGTATTCTTAGTAAGAGTTTTGTACTAATTTTTGTGCAAACTTTTCCAAACCTGAAAATATTCATAAAAGCAAATATATACCAAATATCATGGATCATATATGCCAGCTTTAAAGCTATAAGGAACCCTAGGGATCACTGAAAATGAGATTAATTTATAAATAATTTAACTGAGGCTCAGAATGGCAAAATAACTTCTCCATAACTAGTAGTGTTTGAGATGATTTTCAAAACCAAATCTTTCTGACTCTAACTTTAGCTTGATAGAACAATAAGAACTGAATCTACAGAATAAGAAGACAGCTATACTAGCCAAGGCAAAATTTTAAAGAAATTACATCAGATGACAAACCTAAAGTTCTCTATATCTTCATCCTCAAGCAGTGCCTAGGTGTAGGCAATGTAGATATATTTGCAGACTTGGGCTTCCAGGATAAGAGAGATAATTTAAAAATTATTGGACTATCAGACAGACATGATAAAAAAGAGCCTAGATATCATCTTTCAAGAACTTAACAAGGAGGACTTGAATTATCAGGACACAAGATGGTGGAGTGATCCATAATTGCTAGCTCCCTTCCCTTGTTGACCTTGAAGAGCACAGAGAATATTTTCCCAGGAAAAATCCCGGAACAGTGGCATTAGGTGAAGGGGTAAACAATCTCTCAAACCATGAGGCTAGGAAAATTGCTAATAAGGATCCCTCTTGCTGTGGCCAAAGGGGACCAATACAAGACTAGAGCTGTCCCAGACAACCCTACCTGGGAAAACCTGAAAGAGATCCTAAGCCTCAGGGGTGTGAAGCCTTCAACCCCCAAAACCAGGACCACAGATGTGCCTCAGCACCCCAGGGGACTTAGGAAGACACTAGCACAGATGGGTTCACCAATCACTGAGCTTGCCTATGCTCTGGCTCAGCAGAGAAGACCTCCTGTGACCAGACGACCCCTCCCCTACATTTAATACAGCTAGCTCCAAGATAACTCCAGGGAAACCCAGAAAGACTTCACCTGGCCTCTGCTTTTAAACACCAACCAACTCAGCACCAAGTAAACTGAAGCATTTTAGCTTCCAGTTGAAAGAACCAGAGGCCACAACACACAAAGCCTCAAGTACAAGACACAAGAACTGTAAGACAGAGCCCCCTGTGACCCAGAAGCAAAGATCTACCTTAAAAGTCAGGAAAAAGGTGATCATCATGAGCAAAAAACAAGCCAGAAAAAAAGACCATAGAATCTTTCTATGGGGACAAGGTCCAAAACAGAAGTACCAAATTGGTCAGTACTGAGATGGTTCTCCCATCTGAAACTTCAGAAGGGAATAGGAACTGGTCTCAAGCCCAAAAAGCATTCCTGGATAAGGTTAAAATGGATGTTAAAAGTCAAATTAGAGAAATACAAGGAAAACTGGTCAATCATTTTAAAAATATAAAAAAAAAATTCACTGAAGAGAACAGAGCCTTAAAAAGGAAAATTGGACAAATGGAAAAGTAAACACAAAATTCAACTGAGAAAATTGGACAGATGGAAAAGGAAGTACAAAAAATAACTGGCGAAAATGACTCCTTACAAGGAATAATTGGACAGATGGAAAAGGAGATGCAAAAGTTAACTGAAAAAAACAATTTGATAAAAATTAGAATTGGGTAAGTTAAAGCCAATGACTCTATGAAACATCAGGAATCAAACAGAATCTAAAGAATGAAAAGATAGAAGAAAATATAAAATATCTCATTGGAAAAACAACTGACTTGGAAAATAGGTTCAGGAGAGAAAATATAAGATTTATTGGTCTATCAGAAAGCCATGATAAAAAAAAGAGCTTAGATAATGTCTTCTAAGAAATCAGTAAGTAAAACTGCCCGGAAGTCCTAGATCCAGAGGGCAAAATAGTCACTGAAAAAATCTACCATTCATCTCCTGAAAGGGATTCCAAACTAAAAATACCAAGGAATATCATTGCCAAATTCCAGAACTACCAAGTGAAGAAGAAAATACTGCAGATAGCCAGAAAGAAACAATTCAAATATCAAGGGGCTACAGTCAGGATCACACAGGATCTGTCAGTTTCCACATTAAAAGATCAAAAGGATTGGAATATGATATTCTGTAAGGCAAAGGAGCTGGGACTACAACCAAGGATCAATTAACCAACAAAGCTGAGCATAATATTTCAGGCAAGAAGATGGATATTCAATAAAATAAGGGATTTCCAGACTTTCCTGATGAAAAGGCCAGAGCTAAATAAAAAATTTGGTCTTCAAACACAGGTCTCAAGAGAGGGGCATAAAAAGGTAAGCAGGGGAAAAAAACATTAGATATTCAATATGGACAATGGTTTACATCCTTATAAGAGAAGATTATATTTGTTAATCTTGAAAATTGTAAATTTATTATGCTATATAAAAGGGATATACATAGATAGAAGAAGCAGATATAATGTAAATGATGTGGTGATAAAAATGTTATTTAAGGGTGAGAAGGGATTGTAACAGGAGATGTGAAAGGGAAGAGGCAGAAAATGGTAACTTACATCACAGGAAGAGGCAAAAAATATATTACAGTAGAGGGAAAGAGGAGAGGGAGATGAGCATTGTTTGAGAGGTACTCTCATCTGATTGGATTCAAGGAGGGTACAGCAAACTCAGTAAAGTACAGAAATACAATTAGCTCTATAGGCAGTAGGAGGGGAAGGGGGAAAGAAAAGGGAGGGGAGGCTAAACGGGAGGAAAGAAGTAGTAAATGAAGAGGGGAATAAAATGGAGGGGAGCTGAAAGAAGGGAAGGAAGACTGAGGGAGGCAGTAATAAAAAATTAAAACTCTACTGAGAAGAGGAAAGGAAAAGGGAGAAATAAAAGCATAAATGGCGGAAAAGAGGAAGGAGGGAATAACACAGACAGAAATCATAACTGTGAATGTGAATGGGATGAACTCTCCCATAAGACGGAGACAAATAGTAGAATGGATTAAAAACCATAATCCAACAACATGTTTGTTTCCATGAAACACATTTGAACCAGGGGCATACACACGGGGTAAAGGTGAAAGGTTGGAACAGAATATATTGTGCTTCAGCTGATGTAAAAAAAAAAGCAGGGGTAGCAATCCTGATCTCAAACAAAGTAAAAGCAGAAATAGATCTAATCAAAAGAGATAAGGAAGGAAACTATATCCTGCTAAAAGAAACCATAGACAATGAAACAATTTCATTACTAAACATTTATGTTCCCAGTGGTATAGCATCCAAATTCTTAGAGAAGTAGGGTTACAGGAAGAAATAGACAACAAAACTCTACTAGTGGGGGACCTAAACTTCCCCCTCTCTAAACTTGATAAATCTAACTTCAAAATAAACAAGAAAGAAGTTAAGGAGGTGAATAAAACTCTAGATAAGATAGATATGATAGATCTCTGGAGAAAATTGAATGGAGATAGAAAGGAATATACCTTTTTTTTTAGCAGTAGATGGCACATGCGAAAAAATTGAGCATGTATTAGGGCATAAAAACCTCACAATTTAGTGCAGAAAGACAGAGATAGTCAATGCATCCTCCTCAGATCATAATGCAACAAAAATTAGATGTAATCAAAGGTCATTGATAGATAGAAAAAAAATTGAAAACTAAATAATCTAATCCTAAAGAATGAGTGAGTTAAACAACAAATCATAGAAATAATCAACAGCTTCTTTCAAGAGAATGACAATAATGAGAAAACCTACCATATCTTATGGGATACTGTAAAAGCAATTCTCAGGGGAAGTTTTATATCTTTCAATGCCTACATGAATAAAGTAAAGAAAGAGGAGGTCAATAACTTGGCCATGTAGCTGAGAAAGCTAGAAGAAAGAAAAAATTGAAAATCCTCAAGAAAATACCAAATTAGAAATACTGAAAACCAAAGATGAGATTAATAAAATTGAAATTAAGAAAATTATTGAACTAATAAATAAAACTAAGGGTTGGTTTTATGAAAAAACCAATAAAATTGACAAACCTTTGATCAATTTAATTTTAAAAAAAGAAAGAAGAAAACCAAATTACCAATATAAAAAATGAAAAAGGTAAATTAACTTCCAATGAGGAGGAAATTAAAACAATAATTAGAAATTACTTTGCCCAACTCTATGCCCATAAATTCCACAATCTAAATGAGATGGATGATTATTTTTAAAAATATAAATTGCCCAGATTAACAGAAAAGGAAGTTTAATACTTAAACAACCCCATCTCAGAAAAAGAAATTGAACAAGCCATCAATGAACTCCCTAGGAAAAATTCTCCAGGGACAAATGGATTTCTAAGTGAATTCAATCAAACATTTAAAGAGCAGTTGGGGCAGCTAGGTGGTGCAGTGGATAGAGCAGGGGTACAGGAGTCAGGAGGATCTGAGTTCAAATCTCACCTCAGACACTTCACGCTCACTAGCTATGTGACCTTACGCAAGTCACTTAACCCCAATTGCCTCATCCTGGGTCATCTCCAGTCATCCTGATGAACATTTGGTCACTGGATTCAGATGGTTCTGGAGAAGAAATGAGGCTGATGACCAGCACAGCTCTCCCTCACTCAAAACAAAGTCAAGTGCTAGTCATGTCATCATTTCTCTGATGGCATGGTCGTCTTCAGCAATGAAGGACAAACACAAAGAACAGTTAATTCCAACATTATACAGACAATCTGGGGAAATTGTCGAACAAAGAGTCCTACCAAATTCTTTTTATGATACAAATATGGTGCTGATACCTAAACCAGGAAGAGTCAAAATAGAGAAAGAAAATAATAGACCTAATTCTCTAATGAACATAGATGCAAAAATTTGAAATGTTCTTAGCAAAAAGAATACAGCAACATCATGAGAATAATATATTATGATCAGGTAGGATTTATACGAGGAATGCAGGGCTTGCGCAATGTTAGGAAAACTATTAGAATTATTGATCATATGAACAACAAAGCTAACAGAAATCACATGATTATCTCAACAGAAGCAAAAAAAGTTTTTGACAAAATACAACACCCTTTCCTATAGAAAACAGCTGGAGAACATAGGAATAAATGGAACTTTCCATAAAATGATAAGCAGTATCTACCTAAAACCTTCAGCAAGCACTATATGCAATGGATATAAGCTAGATCCACTTCCAGTAAGATCAGGGGTGAAACAAGGATGTCCATTACCATCAGTGTTATTCAGTTAACTGTAGCAATAAAAGAAGAAAAGGAAATTGAAAGAATTAGAATAGGGAAAGAAGAAACTAAGTTATCACTCCTTGCAGATGATATGGTGATAAACTTAGAGAGTCTCAGAGAATTAAGTAAAAAATTACTTGAAATAATAAACAACTTTGGAAAAATTGTAGGTTACAAAATAAACCCACATAAATCATCAGTATTTCTATATATTACTAGCAAACCTCAACAGTAAGAGATAGAAAGAGAAATCCCATTTAAAGCTTTGGTAGACACTATAAAATATCTAGGACAAACTCAGGAACTATATGGACACAATTGCAAAACATGCTTTTCACCAGTAAAGTCAGATCTAAGTAAGTGAAAGAACATCAGTTGCTTATAGGTAGGCCAAGTCAATGGCAACTCAACTTAAATCAATTTACTTATTCAGTGCCATACCAATCAAACTGCCAGACAATTATTTTCTAGAGCTGGGAAAAATAATATCAAAATTCATCTGGAAAAACAAAAGGTCCAAAATATCAAGAGAAGTAATGAAAAGAAATGCTAGGGAAGGTGGTCTAGCTCTACCAGATCTCAAATTGTATTATAAAGTAGCAATCATCAAAACCACTTGATAATGGCTAAGAAACAGAGGGGTAGGACAGTGGAATAGTTTAGGTACTCAAGACACAGGAATCAAAGAATATAGCAATCTACTATTTGATAAACCCAAAGACCCGAGCTTCGGGAATAAGAACTCATTGTTTGACAAAAATTTCTGGGAAAACTTGATAACAGTGTGTGGAAACTGGGCTTAGACCAATGCCTGACACTGAACACAAGAATAAAGTCCAAATGGACACATGACCTAGATGCAAAGACTGAAATTATAAACAAATTAGGGGACCAAAGAATAGGGTATTTGTCAGATTTATGGAGAATAAGGAAATTTTGGACCAAACAAGAGAGAGAGAACATTAAGAAGTGCAAAAAGAATAATTTTGATTACATTAAATTGAAAAGTTTTTGTACAAACCCAATCCAATAAAACCAAGATTAGAAGTGAAGCAAAAAAAATGGGAAAGAATTTTTGCAGCTAGTGTTTGTGATAAAGGACTCATTTTTAAAACATAGAGAACTGAGTCAAATGTACAAGAATACAAGTCATTCTCCAACTGATAAATGGTCAAAGGATATGAACAGCCAGTTTTCAGAGGAAGAAATTAAAGCTATCTGTAGTTATATGAAAAAAAAATGCTGTAAATCACTGTTGATTAGAGAGATGCAAATCAAACTTATTCTGAGATACCACATCACACCTATCATATTGGCTAACATGACAAAACAGGAAAATAATAAATGTTGGAGAAGATGTGAGAGAATTGGAACACTAATTCATTGTTGGTGGAGCTTTTAAGCTGATCAAACCATTCTGGAGAGCAATTTCGAACTATGCCCAAAGGGTTACAAAAATGTGCATACCTTTTGATCCAGTTTTATCCCTTCTGAAACTGTATCCCAAGGAGATTATAGAAATAAAAAAGAATCCCACAGGTACAAAAATATTTATAGTAACTCTCTTTGTGGTAGCCAAGAACTGGAACAGGGGGATGCTGTGGTATATGAATGCAATGGAACACTATTGTGCTCTAAGAAATTATGAACAGGAAGACTTTGGAGAAGCCTGGAAAGACTCATAGGAACTGATGTTGAATGAAAGGAGCAGAAGCAGGAGTACTTTGTACACAGCAACAACTACAACATGTGAGGAATTTTTATGCTAGACCTAGTACTTCAATGCAATGCAAGGACTTAGAAAATTCCCAGAGGACTCAAAGTAAAATGCTTCCACATCCAGAGAAAATGTATTTAATCAGAATGTATGTGAAGAACCTATATAACATTGCACACTATCTCAGTAAGGGGGTTAGGAAGGAGGGAGGAAGGAAGGTGAGAGACGAGAAAAAATCTAAAATATGTGGAAGTGATTGTAGAACACTGAAAAGAAATAAAATACTAAAAAAGAAAAATAGAAAAAAGAAATTAATGATGAAAATTGTCATGATATTCTAGAATCAGATAGTAAAATAGAAATGGAAATAATCTACCAATCACCTCCTGAAAGAGATCCCAAAAGGAAAACTCCTAGGAATACTTAAATTCCAGGGTTCCCAGGTCAGGGATAAAATATTACAAACAGACAGAAAGAAATAGTTCAAGAATTGTGGAAAATCAATCAGTACAATACAGGATTTATCAGCTACTACACTGAGAGATTGGAGGACTTGGAATATGATATACCAGAGGTCAAAGGAACTGGGATTAAAACCAAGGATAATCTACCCAGAAAAACTGAGTATAATACATCAGGTGAAAAAGATTGAATTTCAATGTAATAGAGGATTTTCAAATACTCTTGTTGAAAATACCAGAGCTGAATAGAATATTTGACTTTCAAATATAAGAGTCAAGAGAAACATGAAAAAGTAAACAGGAAAGAGAAGCCATAAGGGATTCAATAAATTTGAACTCTTTACATTCGTACATGTAAAGATATTTGTAAGTCATGAGACCTTTCTCAGTATTGGGATAGTTAGAGAGAATACATACACACATATATACATACATACATACATTTATATATACACCCATATGTCTGTATGTGTGTCTGTATGTGTGTTTATTATATATGTATATGTATATATACATGTGTGTATGTGTGTGTATATGTGAATATGTGTGTCTGTGTGTGTATGGAGAGACAGAGACAGAGACCTGGAGACAGAAAGAGACAGAGATAAGGGCACAGGGTAAGTTGAATATCTAAAAAGTAAAATTAAGTCTTGAGAGGAATGTACTGGGAGAAAGAGAAAGGAAGAGGTAGAATGTAGAAAATCTTCTGATATAAAAGAGGCAAAAGAGAGTTTTCACAATGGAGGGATAGAAGGTGGAGGTAGGAGGGAATAAGTGAGCCTTACTCTTCTCAGATTTGGCTTAAGGAAGGAATAACACACATTCAATTGGGTATGAAAATCTATCTTACTATGCAGGAAGGCAGGGGGGAAAGGGATAGATGAGGAAGAATAATAGAAGGGATGGCAGATTGGGGGAAGGAGTGATCAGAAGCAAACATTATTGTGGGGGAACAGGTCAAAGGAGAGGATGGAAGAAATGCAGGGCTGGACAGGATAGAGGGAAATATGGTTAGCATTCCATAAGATGATTGTTTTGAAAGTGTTTTGCATGGCTACACATGTATGACCTATATTGAATTGCATGCTTTCTCAATGAGGGTGGGCAGGGAGGGAGGAAGGAAGAGAAAGTGGAACTCAAAGCTTTCAAAATGAATGTTAAAAATTGTTTTTGTATGAAGCTGAAAAATAAGTTGTACAGGCAATGGGGTATAGAAACCTATATTGCCTTACAGGAAAATAGAGAGGATGGAGATGAGAGAAGTGGGGAGGGGAGTGATAGAAAGAGAGCAGATTGGGGAAAGAGGTGGTTGGAGTTCACACTGTCCTGGGGTGGAAGAGGGGAGAGATAGGGAGAAAAATTTGTATTCAAAGTCTTGTGGAAGTGAATGTTGAAAACTGAAAATGAATAAATTATATTAAGGGGATGAAAAGGCAGAAGACAATGATACTACATAGCTACAGGGAGAAAATACCTCTAATTTAGACGTGAGTATGGTAAAAAAAAAAAAAGATGTATAAACTCAGATACAGGTAGAAGATAAGTTAGAGAATTTTAGAAAAGGGGAACTAGAAATTCAACTACATTCAGATCATTCTCTGCAAAACTTTTTTTGAGTTGTGCTCAAATAGGAAACTACAAAGGATGTTCAGTCTGGGAGTCTGTACAGCAGTGGAAGTGGGGAGGAGCCAAGAGTGGATAGAAACATCAGACAAGCTACTGGGATTAAAACAAAAAACAAATACTGCAACATAGATTCTATTTCATTGATCTACTTCATTCGTCCCTATTTCATTGGAATGGGAAACTCACAGTGAGTAAACTCTCCCTCTATAGAACATATCAGTATCTCTTCTAGATCTTCAAGTCTTAGAGAGGTGCCTGTGGTACTCAGAGATTAGTGAATTGTCCAGGGCCACATAGACAATATATGTCAGAGGAAGGAAGCCAACCCAGATCCTCCTTCCAAGGAGAATTCTTTATCTACTATATCACATAATCACAGCATTGGTATTCTACAAATTTATTTTAAAATTTGGACACTTAGTCTGGTTCCAGTTATGGGTAGGGTTTTTTTGGTAGTATTATTTTTACAATTATAAATAATACTGCTATAAAAATCATTGAGCAGATTTTTGTGGAGAAATACCTTCAGGTCTTATTTATTTCTGAAGATATTATTTTGTTTTCCAACAATATGGTCATATTTATAGGGCATGGAATTTTGGCACCAATTTTTATTTTTTAAAGATTGCTTCTCCCTCAAGGTTCCCATAATTTCCACTCCAGCAACCAATGTCTTCTTGTTAGTCAAAATAAGGCACAAAATAAGAGTTTCTCTTATTGCTTCCTCTTACTTTTTGGAAGAAAGCCCAAAATAAATACTTGATCCAAGAATAAATAGTCACCCTGCTTTTGATAGAGAAAGAATTCCTGTGATATGGATAATTGAAATTTCTCATCTCCATGATTATTTGTCACATTTGGGATTTACTTTTCAGACTCCTCATCTATCCCCTCCATCTGTCCAGGTAACCTATATTATACGACTGTGACAATATCACTTTAGTTTTTTACTCCATTGATCCTATCCCCAAATGTTCTCCATCATTCCTCCCCCTCTGGTTCTTATTTGACACACAAGCACATCTTCTTCTGATGTAATATTATGCATTCTTTTACCCCTCTTAGTTATAGTTCTTTTTATATAAAGTATTTCCTTCCAGATGGATATTGAAGTCATGACTCAAATCTCATTTAGGTTTCAATGATGCTTATGAGGTCATATGTGCCTGCCTGCACTAAGAGAGGATCTTAACATTTTTGTGCAATGCAGTGTGGTAAAGTCTATGAACCCCTCCTCAGAATGATGCTTTCAAATGAATAAAATAAAGTACAGGGAATTTCCAAGGAAACCAATTATAATGACACAAAGTTGTCAAAATATTTTAAAAGACTAATTTTTGAGCCCTTGGGTTAAGAACCTTGAATTGGTTTCCTGGTTCAGCTAGTTTGCTGCTTATAGTTTGTGCATTTGTGCAGACAATGTAGATTTTATTGCTTCCTCCTTCTTTTCCCCTCCTGTGAAGTACTGAGGCTCTCTCAATTGCTATTTTTTCTGCTTTGAAGTTGCAAAGTTATATAGTGTCTGATTTTATTTTTCCCCTTCCTCTCAGTTAAGTTCCATTTGATTATATCATCTAGACTCTTTTTTTCATCATGGTTTTCTGGTAGCCCAATAATTCTTAAATTTTCTCTCATGGACCTATTTTCCAGGTCAATTGTTTGTCCAGTTAATATTTTACATTTTCTTCTATATTTTCATTCTTTAGATTTTGTTTGACTGATGCTTGATGTCTGATAGAGTCATTAGCTTCTACTTGTCCAATTCTAATTTTCATCAAATAGTTTTCTTCAGATAACTTTTGCATCTCCTTTTCCATCTGTCCAATTATTTTTTTTAAGGAATTATTTTCTCCATTAAGCTTTTGTACTTCCTTTTCCATTTGTTCAATTTTCCTTTCTAAAGAGCTGTTATCGTCAGTGGGTTCTTTTTTCATACTGTTAAAATCATTGGCTATTTTGTCTTCTATTTCCTTCTTCAGCTGTTCCAGGAGTGCTCTCTGTGCATGTGAGCAGTTCATAGTCCCTTCTGAAGTTTCAGATAGGACTACAGTCTCAATATTGATCTCTTTGGTAATAATGTTTTGGTTCTTGTTCCCATAGAAAGATTCTATGGCCTTTTCCTGCTTGCTCTCCTTCTTCTTGCTCATGATGGTGAGGCTTTGTGCATTGTGGCCTCTGTTTTTTTTCAGTTAGAAGCTGGAGAATCTGTTGTTGAGCTGCTGGTGTAGGAAAGCTAAGGGCAGGTGCCTTTGTTTTTGCTTTTTTTTTTGTATTTCCCAACTTAGCCCTGCAGCTAGCTTGTTAAGTGTGAGGAAGAGGTGGTCTGGTCATGGGAGATCTCCTCAGCTGAGCTAGAACAAAGGCAAGCTCAGCTCATGCCTGAGTCCTAGTGCAAGTTTCCACCCCCTCTGAGGCTCTTCTCTTTCCTGTTAGCCTCTGCCACAATAAGAGGAATCCCCCTTAGCTACTTTCCAAGCCTTAGGTGCTACGAGACTGTTTGCCCCTTCAGCTGTTTCCACTGATCCAGGATTTTTCTGGAGTAATATTTTATATTTTTTCAAGGTCAATAAGGGGAGGGGGAGAGAGCATTTACTGATCACTCCTCCATTTTGGCTCCCAGAAGATCAAGTAGGTGATTTACAGATGTTTAATCTGTAGGCTGAAAGTCTCAAGAGCAATTACAGCTGATAGCTGGGGCTCAGTGGCTGTCACTCGCTCGACTCTGCTGGTCTCTCAACCAGGGCTGCCACTCCACCTTTCTGCCCTGCTGCTGCTGCCTGAGGCCTCTATGTTCTTCAGTTTCTTCCTCACAATTACATAGTTCCTTGTGGAAGTATCATATAATTCACCAGACATGGGCTAAAGTAATCAGATACAGCAAATGTTGGAATGTTCTCTTTTGTATTCCATTACAAGCCGTGAAAAGTTAGTAAACATCTGTATTTCTAACTATTTGAATAACTGCCTCCATATCCCTAAGCAAAGATTTACCAAGCATCACTATTTTGTTATCACTGTTATTCTTAGTGGGTAATTTATTCTTATGGTATCCATGAATTTACATTATCTTTCTTTTCAGTACAAGCAGTTCCTTCCTTAACAGAGATCCAGTGATTTTTCTATGGAGATCATCATAGGTATACAACTTAGTACAAATTGTTAATTGTCCCTTCTCTTTTCTCTTTTGAATCACATTCTTCTATCTTCAGTCCTCCTGACACAGGTCCAATTTCCTCTCTGACTCTAGATCCTTTATGGTATGTATTACCTCGAAGTCTTCTTCCATTTTTTTCAAGAAAGATTTCATTATATATTACAACTTGGAGAAGTGAAAAAATAAAACCAAGCTACCCATTGAGTGTAGCTAGCAATTACTTGACTATGGCAAAAATTCAAGCATCACATATTTTTTTTTTGCATTCTACCAAAATCCCCTTGTTGACCAGGATTTTTTTGAAGTGAGATCTTCAGTCCTCTATCATTCTTGTTGATAGCTCTTCTGGCCAATACTTGGGTTGAATTACTATTTGCCATACATACTCCATTGACAGGGACTCCTAAGAAAGACTTGATTTATCTATATTTAAATCTTTTCTTAAGAGATGAGGTAAGTTTTCTCCACTGATTGATTAATTTCTAGTAGCTTCTGACCAAGGGTCTAACATGAACATAGCTGATGAAGATGAGTGAAATGAAATTATAAACATTTTTTAAACTTCTATTCAATCTTGATGATCAATTTTTGAAAATTACTTTAATTTTTCCACTTTTCTATCTCTATATTTAAGAGTGTGTTTTCTGTTTTGTATAGAAACTGAGAAGATGCTTTGGGAATACAGAATAGATAGATATGCTGAACTGGTGACGCATAATGTATAGTCAGAAGACCATGAGTATTCTAATAGATGATTCTCCCTATGTTCTTTTTTTTCTCCTCTATAATCTCATTCCTACTTATCCTAACTTCCAGTCTCTGGTCCTGCTAGAAATATGAATAGCATAAAATGTTACAAAAAAATGATGTTATAGAGCCTATGAAGAAAATGTGATTATGGAGGAAAATTTGAAAATGGTTCTTGAAAATCAGGAATATTCTCTTTTCAATGACCTCTTTCCCTTCATCGATTCTCAACTGAATTATATCCATTCTTCAAGGCCCAACTCAAGTAGTGCCTCTTATGAGAAGTTATCTTGGATCACCCCAACCCAGTGATCTTTTCTGTCTTTGAGTTGCTAGAGTAAAATACTTATTCCAATTTGGCACTTACATATTACCTTATTTTATTTATTTTTGTATAGAGTACTTGACAAATGTTTGTTGAATTAAATTGAAACTTTACATATGAGCAATCCTTGTACAGAAGCTATTAATAAGAAGGTCCTTTGAGGGAAACTTTTTTAGAAGCTCCTCTAACTGAAATCTGAACTCATTAGACACCAAATCTATTTTTTTAGTATACATCAAAATATTACAGAAGAAAAGTGTATTAAGAAAAAAATGAGGAGAGAGAAAACCAAGTCTGTGAAAATTTCCCCATTAATTATGAGAATACCACAATAAGTGCACCAGTTACTCACAGTGCCAAATATGAGGTGTGCTCTGACTGAGCCCCCTGACATGTCATCTACCCTTCTTTTCCTACTGTACCTGAAATGCCTCTCTCTCACTCTCTCTCTCTCTCTCTCTCTCTCTATCTATCTATCTCTCTCTCTCTCTATCTCCCTCTCACTGTTGCTCTCCACAGTTCCTCATCTTCCCTGATGAAAATCTTTTAGGATTCTCTATATCTCAGTGTGTTAAGTATAAAAAGTTCAAGGGACATGGTTTCTGGGTAATTAAAATTTTTTATTAATTATTGCTGTTGCCTGCTGGTGAAGGCTAGATAAATCCTCAGGAGTTCTTGTTTCTCAGGAAATAATGCTTCCCATATGATCTTATTTCTTTCACTGTGAATTTCTCTTTTCTTAGCTTGTAACTTTTTTACTTCTATCAATATTCATACTACGTTATAGGATTTACAAGTCCACTGAGACTATGTGTATTATAATATCTCAAACTCTCACTGTGCCCTTAAACCAGCCAAGGAAATGAGGAAAAGTAAAAACATCTTGCTACATTGACTCCATTTATTAATGTTTTATCTCTCTAGATTCTCAAAAAGATGGGAGATGGTGTGTCACATATAAGGAACAAAGGAAAAACCAGTTTGACTAGACCACAAAATGCTATAGGGGAAGTAATGCCATATTAAGCAGAATAGAGAGGTTGGAGACAGATCATATAGGAATTGAAAAACCAAATAAAGTTACATTTTATCGAAGAGACATTAGGAAGTCACTGGAGTGTCACATGGTCAGCACCCATCACATAGTAGGCACTTAATGTTTAAATACTTGTTAATTATTGATTGATTAATTGATAGGGACTCCTTTTTACCTCTTGTCATTGCTCCATAAAACTTAGCACACTGCCTTGTACTTTGTAATCTCAGTAAATAACTGATGGTTGGCATCTTTATAGTAAACCAGAGAACATATGCATGACCACCAATAGCATGGGTTCATAAACTTTTAGATCTGGAGCTGGAAGCTAGGGTATAAAACCAGTTGTGAAGTTTTCAGTGTGAGCATTTATAGCTTGGAAATCAGAATACTTAAATCAGAGATTGACATTATTTTATTAATTTTTAGACTTAAAATGGAAAAATATTAATAATGTAGGTTAAATTAAAATAAAAAACATGTCCAAGCAACAGCTAGGGGTGCAGTGGACAGAGCACCAGCTCTGGAGTCAGGAGGACCTGAGTTTAAATACAGCCTCAGATATTTAATAGTTGTGTGACCCCGGACAAGTCGCTTAGCCCCAATGTGTGTTATACATCATGTGTGGTTTTTTTATATTTGTGTTATATAAATATATGTGTGTGCACACATACATGATACACATATGTGTGTTGTGTGTGTACATATCATATATATATATATAATAAAAATAAAAGTGTGTCCTATATACTCCCCCACACACAGAGTGCTGGTTGCCAAACATTTGCCACCACACTTCTGGCAAGAAGAGACCTTAAAGGTCATCTAATACAATCAGAACTCTTTGAATAGTTGTCTAGTAGTGAGAGTTCCCTCCAATCTCTATATAATTTCTTCCTTCATACTCTTTTTGACTAGTGGCACATATTCCATAGGACTATGTAGAATGTTAGAGCTGAAAAGGCACTTGGGGAAAACTAATCTATTCCTAGAAAGTCAGTGAGATATAGTAGAGGGAATATTGAACTTGGAATCTAAAAGTCTCAGTTCAAATTCTGCACCTTATATTGCTAGTCGTGTGTCCATGGGCAGATCTTTCAATTTCTTGAAGCCTTCATCTGTTTAATGGGGCTAATAATGCTTGAGATAACTCACTCACTGGTCACTTTGAGACTCAAATAAGATACTGAATTTAATATGTGTTGCAAACTTTGAAGTAGCATACAGAGGCCAATACACTAATTCCTACATTTGACACATACTAGTTGACGCTTAACTTAGGCAAGACACTTAACATCACCATGTACCCAGGTAACTCCCTAAGATTATGAATTTAAAAGGAATTGTAGGTCTGTATTAGAAGGAATTCCTCACCAAAAATTCCCTATAATCAATCAATCAATAAGCAATTAAAAACTTCTATAACAGTCACTATTCTCCATCAATGAAAGGTCTCATCCCTGAATTGCAATCATAATATTTTATAAATGATGAAAATAGTGTTAAATGATTTATCCAATTTCATAAGTGGGCCTGGCAAGTAGTAAATTAGAAGCCTGGTCTCTGGGCAGCTAGTCCATGACACTTTCCATTGTAGCACACATTGGCTAATGTTAAGAGAATATAGTCTGCAAAAAAGATTTTTCTATACCACATAGGGAAAGTAAGCCACCAAAGGAGACTCTTTGGGATTTATAGTTCAATATTTGAATAACATGATTATCTTTTCCTATTTCAAAAGCAAAGATAATTGTTTTACAAAATATAGTGTATAGATCTCAAGGTTTTATTTGTCATTTTAGAGATCTCCACAGCCTCAATTTCCTCATCTCTAAAGTGGTATAATGATGGTATGTATCTTGCAGGCTTGTTGTGAGGATCAAATGTGGGCTAGACATAAAGTTCTTTGCCCACCTCTGCTTTATATAAATAATAACTATTATTATTAAAACTAAAAACAATCCTTTAAGAGACAAATGAAAAGGGGACAGAGTCCAGATGGTGGAATAAAAGCTTGGACTCACCTTTGCCCATCCACAAATTCCCTCAGACACCTCTAAGAAGTGAATCTGAATGAATTTCAGAGCAGCAGAATCCCCTGGGGGATGGAGTGTGGCAGATATCTAGCCCAGGACAGCCCTAAAGATCAACAGGAAGGATCTGCTATATTGGATTGGGGGAGCACAGAGCATGGGGAGACACCAGAGCAGACTCAGCCATAGTGGAGTAGGAAGCTCCAGTGGCAGTTCAAGTTCTCAAACTCCTCAGTACAGGACAAGAGTACAGCAGAACTGAATGAGAGAGAAGTGCAGGGCATATGACAGCTACAGCAGCTACACCTGGGCTATCAGCGTACAGACTAAATATTTGAAAGTCACTTACTTGAAATTTCAGGAGCCAAGATGGCAGAGTAAACTGTAAGTTCTCTCGCCTTCCCTGATTAACCTTGAAAACCTCAGAGAATATTGTCCCAGGGAAAAATCCTGGTGTAGTGGAGTCAGCAGAAGGGGTAAACAGTCTTTTAGCATGGGAGGCTAAGGAGACCACAGGGAACAGTGCTTCTTGCTGTGGCTAAAGGGGATGAGTGAAGGACCAGAAGCATCCCAGTAAGATCCACCTGAGGGGACCAGCAGGAGATCCTGAATCCAAGGGGGGGGGGTGGAGCTAATAAGCACTATCACCAGGACCCCAGGTGTGCCTTGGCGCAGCCAAGGGAATTGAGCAGATACCAGTACAAACAAGGTTAGTGCAGCCCCAGGGAAAGAGGAAACCACTAGCTGTCAGACTACCTCTCCTCCACACCTCACATTGTAAGATTCAATGAAACCCCAGGGAAACTCAGGCTTCACCTGGCTTTAGCTTTGGCACAAACCAGCCAGCTCTGAACCAGATAAGCTAAAAGATTATATAGCTTCTAGTTGAAAGAACCAGAGTCATAGAATACAAAACTGATAGGCAGGACCCTAGCTCCCAGCATAATAAACACTGTGCCCCAGAAGCAGAGATCCTCTTTAAAAGCCAGGAAAAGGCAAACACCATGAGCAAGAAGCAAATCAAAAAACCAAAAAACCAAAGACCATAGAATCTTATTACTGGTACAGTGAAGAACAAAATATGAACTCAGAAGAGGACAACATTGACACTACTCACATCTGTAACCTCAAAAGGGAATATAAACTGGTCTTAAGCCAAAAGAGCATTCTTTGAAGAGGTAGAAGAATAACTGACCAATGATTTAAAAGAGACATTCAGCTCCTAAAAAAGTAAAACTGGCTAAATGAATAAGGAGATGCAAAACCTAACTGGAGAAAATAACTCTTTTTTAAAAGAAGTACAAAAGCTAACTGAAGGGGGCGGAGTCAAGATGGCGGAGTAGAAAGACTCACCTATGCTAGGTCCGAACCCACAGCCCATAGATTTCCTGTAAAAAGAACTCCTGACAAATTCTGGAACAGTGGAAGCTGCGCAGCAACGCAGTGAGGGAGATTTCCGTTGCAGAGAGCCCTGAAGAACCGACCGCAAAAGTACCCCGGACAGGAGCTGAGCCCTGCCCGGGCCGAGCGCTCCCCTCCCCGCACCGGCCACGTGGCACTGAGAGGAGCCAGCAGAGCCCTGCAGGCGTCAGGGACCTGAATCTCTGGGCGGCGAGAAGGTCCCTCCACCCACAGACGCACAGGTCAGTGAGAGAGATGGGCTGAGAGGGGAGCGGGGGATCTCCGGGACTCGGACCCCCTGGGAGGCTGCGGCCGTGGCAGAGGCAGCTACAGGCAGAACAGGCTGGAGCTCCACCGCTGCTCCATTACAAAAGTTCTTGGCATAAACCTTCTGAGGGAACTGAGGCTGAGAGGCGGCCCTGCCCCCACCTGAGAACAAGCAGATAAGCCCCC
>CM053771.1:410863025-410915547 GCA_028658325.1 Potorous gilbertii | reverse complement strand
ACAAATGGGGAGAAAATTTTGGAACCCCAAATCTTGTGAAAATGAATGTAAAAAGTTAAATAAATTTATTTAAAATAAAAAAAAAGCTAACTGAAGAAGACAATTCACTAAAAATTAGAATTGGGAGATTAGAAACTAATGACTTTATGAGGCATCAAGAATCAGTCAAACAAAAGCTAAAGAATGAAAAAAAATACACAAAAAAATGTAAAACATCTCATTGGAGAAACTACTGACCTGGAAAATAGATTCAGGAAAGAAAATCTAAGAATTTATTGGTCTACTGGGAAGCAATGATGAGAAAAAGATCCTGTATAGTACTTTCCAAGAAATCATTCAGGAAAACTGCCCTGAGATCCTAGATCCAGAGGGCAAAATAGCCATCAAAAGAATGAACTGATCAAATCCTGAAAGAGATCACACAGTGAAAAGATCAAGGAATATTGTTGCCAAATTCCAGAATTATCAGGTTAAGGAGAAAATACTGCAAGCAGCCAGAAAGAAATAACATTGAACTTCAATCAAGGTCACACAGGACCTTGCAGTTTGAATTAGAATATGATATTCTGTAAGGCAAAGAAACTTGGACTACTACCAAGGATCAACTTTCCAGCAAAATTGAGCAAGGACATGAACATTCAATAAAATGAGGCAATTTCAGACCTTTCTGATGAAAACGTCAGAGCTCAATAGAAAATTGGATCTTCAAACACAATACTCAAGAGAGGCATAAAAAGGTAAACATGGGGGGAAAAGAAAAAAATCCTTGTCATTCAATACTGGCAAACTGTTTATATTGGAAGATGATATTTATTAATCTTGAAAATTGTGTATTTATTACAACATTTGAAAGGGATATACATAGAAGGTGTGGGTATAAATTAACTGATGTGATGATAAAAAATAAACTAATTAAAAAGTGTGGCAGGAGAAGACAAAAGGAGGAGGCAGAAAAGGGTAAATTACATTACATGAAGAGGCACAAAAACATATTATAGGGGAGGGAAAAAAGGCAGGAAGATGAGTATTTTTTCAGCTTTACTCTCATCAAATTTGGTTCAAAGAGGGAATACATTGTCAGTGAAGTATAGAAATCTAACTTTCACTACAGACAATAGGAGGGGAACAAAGAAAGAAAAGAAAGGGGGTGGTTAGAAGGGAGGTAAAAAGCAGTAAGGAAAGGCAAAGAAAAGGGAGGTGTACTGATAGAGGGGAGAAAAGATTGAGGGAGGCAGTGGTCAAAAGTAAAACTCTTTTGAGGAGGGGAAGAGAGAAGGTAGAAATAAAACCATAAACAAGAGGGGAAATAGGATGGAGAGAAAGACACAGGTAGTAATCAGAACTGTGAATGTGAATAGGATGAACTCTCCCATAAAATGGAAACAGATAGCAGAATGGATTAGAAACCATAATCCAATAAAATATTGTTTACAAGAAACATATTTGAAACAAGGGCATATCAAAGGTTGGAACAGAATGTATTGTACTTCAGTTGATGTAAAAAAAGTGGTGGCAGCAATCCTGATCTCAGACAAAATAAAAGCAAAAAAGCTCAAATCAAAACAGATTAGGAAGGAAACTATATCCTGCTAAAAGTCACTATATACAATGAAGCAATAGCATTACTAAATATAAATGCACCAAATGGTATAGCATCCAAATACTTAGAGGAGAAGTTAATGGAATTACAGGAAGAAATAGACAGCAAAACTATACTAATGAAAACCTCAACCTCCCCCTCTCTGAATATCATAAATGTAACCTCAAAATAAACAAGAAAGAAGTAGGTGAGTAGAATCCTGGAAAATGTAGATATGACAGACTCCTGGAGAAAACTGGTGACAGAAAGGAATATTCCTTTTTCTCAGTGGTATATCACACACATAGAACCACTGACCCTGTATTAGGGTGTGTTAGGGCATAAGAACCTCAAAGTCCAATGCAGAAAGGCAGAAATAGTCAATACATCCTTTACAGATCATGATAAAATAAAAATTATTTGTAATTTGTAGACAAAAAATTGATTGGAAATTAAATAATCTAAACCTAAAGAATGAGTTGGTCAAACAGAAAATCATAGAAACAATTGATAACTTCATTCAAGAGAATGACAATAATGATATAACATACTAAAACTCATGGGAAGCAGCAAAGGCAGTTCATAGGGCAAGTTTTACATCTTTGAATGTTTATATGTATAAAATAGAGAAAGAGGAGATCAATGAATTAGGCACACAACTGAAAAAATCTAGGAACACAAAAGGAACAAATTGAAAATCCTCAATTAAATACCAAATTAGAAATACTGAAACCCAAAGGAGAGATTAATAAAACAAAAATTAAGAAAATTATTGAACTAATAAATAAAACTGAGAGCTGTTTTATGAAAAAAATAAAACTGATAAACCTTCAGCCAATCTGATTTTTAAAAAAAGAAAAAAAGAAGAAACCAATTATGAATGAAGATGAAATTAAAACAATAACTAGAAATTATTCCACCCAACTGTATGCCCATAAATTTGACAATCTTAGTGAAATGGATGATATTTAGAAAAATATAAACTGCTCAGATTAACAGAAGAGGAATTAAAATACATAAATAAACCAATCTCGGAATAAAAATTGAACAAGCCATCAGTAAACTCCCTAGAAAAAAATAGACAGACCTACAAGCGAATTCTATCAAACATTCAAAGAACAGTTAATTATATGATATAAACTATTTAGGAAAATTAGCAAAGAAGGAGTCCTATCAAATTCTTTTTATGATAAAAATATGCTGATGATATCTAAAGAGAAAGGGCTAAAACAGAGAAATAAAATTATAGAACAATTTCTCTGATGAATATACGTGCAAGATTTCTAAATAGGATATTAGTAACAACAACAACAAAAAAACCTACAGCAACTTATCATGAGAATAATACACTTTGATCAGGTAAGATTTATACCAGGAATGCAAGACTGGTTCAATATCAGCAAAACTATCAGCATAATTGATCATATCAACAGCATAACTAACAGATACCATATGATTATCTCAATAGAAGCAGAAAAAGCTTTTGAAAAAAATACAACACCCATTCCTATTGAAAACACTGAAGAGCACAGGAATAAATGGAGTCTTCCTTAAAATAATAAGCAGTATCTACCTAAAACAATCAGCAACCATTATCTGTAATGGAGATAAACTAGATGTATTTCCAATAAGATCAGAGGTGAAACAAGGATGTCCATTATCACCACTGTTATCCAATATGGTATTAGAAATTTAATCTTTAGCAATAAGAGAAGAAAAAGAAAATGAAAGAATTTGAATAGGCAAAGATGAAACTAAGTTATCACTTTTGTAGATGATACGATGATATACTTAAAGAATCCTAGAGAATAAAACAAAAATCTACTTAAAATAATAAACAACTTTGGCAAAGTAGTAGGGGATAGAAAATATAGTCACATAAATCATCTGCATTTCTATATATTATTAACAAAGTCCAACAAGAAGAGATAGAGAAAATCCATTGGAAGTTACAGTAGACACTATGAAATATTTGAGGGTCTACCTGCCAAAACAAACCTGGGGAATATATGAACAAAAATACAAAATGCTTTTTTCACAAAAAATAAAGTCAGTTCTAAATAACTGGAAAAACACATGCTGCTCATGGGTAGGATGAGCTAACACAATACAAATGATAATTTTACTTAAATAACACTTTACAAAATAGACTGGCTCAAGTGGCAAAAGAGACTCAAAAGGTCAATGCGGAGAAGAATGCCCTAAAAAGCAGAATTAGCCAGATGGAAAGGGACATCCAAAAGTTCACTGAAGAAAATAATTCCTTAAAGATTATAATAGAGGAGATGGAAGCTAATGACTTTATGAAAAATCAAGAAATTATAAGAGAAAATCAAAAGAATGAAAAAGTATCAGATAATGTGAAATATTTCATTGGAAAAGCAACTGACCTGGAAAATAGATCCAGAAGAGACAATTTAAAAAATATGGGACTCCAAGAAAGTCATGATCAAAAAAAGAGCCTAAACATCATTTTTCAAGAAATTATCCAGGAAAACTGCCATGATATTCTAGAACCAGAGGGCAAAATAAATATTGAAAGAATCCATTGATTACCTCCTGAAAGAAATCTGAAAAGAAAAACTCCTAGGAATATTGTAGCAAAATTCCAGAGTTCCCAGGTCAAGGAGAAAATATTGCAAGCAGCCAGAAAGAAACAATTCGAGTACTGTGTAAATACAATCATGATAAACAGGATTTAGCAGCTTCTACATTAAGGGATCAAAGGACTTGGAATATGACGTTCCAGAAGTCAAAGGAGCTAGGAATAAAACCAAGAATCACCTACCCAGAAAAGCTGAATATAACACTTCTGGGGGGGAAATTGGTCATTCAATGAAATAGAGGACTTTCAAGCATTTTTGATGAAAGGACCAGACCTGAATAGAAAATTTGACTTTCAAACACAAGAACCAAGAGAAATATGAAAAGGTAAACAGGAAATAGAAATCATAAGGAACTTACTAAAGTTAAACTGTTTCCCTTCCTACATGGAAAGGTAATACTTACAGCTCTTGAGATGATTCTCAGTATTTTGGGTAGTTGGAGGGATTATATGCATATAGACAGAAGTCACAGGGTGAGTTGAATAAGAAGGGATGATATCTAAAAATTAAATTAAGGGGAGAGAGAAGAATATATTGGGAAGACAAAGGGAGAAATGAAATGGAACAAACTCTCATAAAAGAGGCAAGAAAAACTTTTTCATGCAGGGGAAAAGGTGGAGGATAAGAGGGAAAAAACTGAAGCATACTCTCCTCACATTTGGCTTAAGGAGGGAATAACATGCACAGTCAATTTGGTATGAAAATCTAGCTTACACTACAGGAAAGTAGAGGAAAGGGGGATAAATGGGGTATGTAGGGGATAATAGAAGGGAGGGCAAATGAGAAGAGGAGGTAATTACAAGTAAATACTTCTAATTGACTTATAATCCCCTAGGTAGGGACAACATCAAAAGACAGAATAGAATAAATGGGGGGGCAAGGATAGGATAGAGGGAAATATAATTAGTCATTCACAGCATAACTTTTATGGAAGTCTTTTGCATAATTACACAAGTATAAACTATGTTGAATTGCTTGTCTTCTCAGGGGCGATGGATGAGGAGGGAGGAAGGGAGAGAAGTTGGAACTCAAAGTTTGAAAAACAAATGTTAAAAATTGTTTTTACATGCAACAGGGAAATGAGAAATATAGGTGACAGGGTGTAGAAATCTATCTTACCGTACAAGAAAATAGAGGAGATGGGGATAACAGAAGGGAGGGGTGTGAAAGAAGGGAAGGTAGATTGGGGAAAGGGTAATAATCAGAATGAATGGTGTCTTGGGTGGGGGGAGGGGAGAGATGAGGAGAAAATTTAGAACTCAAAATCTTGTGGAAAAGAACATTGAAAACTTAAAAAAAAATTAAATAAAATGAAAAAGAAATAACTCACTTGACAAAACCTGCTGGAAAAACTGGAAAATAATGTGTCAGAAGTGGGGCACAGACCAGTCAATACCTGAAAACATATACAAGAATAAAGTTCAAATGGGTACATCTGATAGTATAAACAAATTAGGGAAACAAGGAATATTTTATTTGTCAGGTTTATGGAGAATGGAGGAATTTATGATGAAATAAGAGAGAATATTATGAATTATAAAATACATAATTTTGATTGCATGAAATTGAAAAGTTTTGTACTTACAAAGTCAATGAAACCAAGATTAGGAGAGAAGCAAAAAAGCAGGAAAAGAATTTCAGAACTACTATTTGTGAAAAAGGCTTCATTTCTAAAATATGCAGAGAACTGAGTCAAATTTACAAGAATTCAAGTCATTCCTCAATTGATCAATGGTCAAAGAACATAAACAGGCAGTTTTCAGAGGAAGAAAGTAAAGCTATCTATAATTATATGAAAAAAATGCTCTAAATCACTATTGATTGGAGAGATGCCAATCAAAACAACTCTTAAGTACCACATCACATCTATCAGATTGGGCAACATGACAAAACAGAGAAATGCAAAATGTTGGAGAAGATGGAGGAGAGTTGGAACAGTAATTCATTGTTGATGAAGCTGTGAGCTGATCCACCCATTCTGGAGAGCAATTTGGAACTCTGCCCAAAGGGCTATAAAAATGTGCATACCATTTAACCCAGCAATACCTCTTCTAGGGTTGTATCCCAAAGAGATCATAAAAATGGGAAAAAGGACCCACATGTTCAAAAATATTTGTAGCAGCTCTCTTTGTGGTGGCCAAGAACTGGAAATCAAGGGAATGCCCATCAATTGGGGAATGACTGAGCAAGTTGTGGTATATTAATGTAATGGAATACTATTGTGCTATAAGAAATGGTGAACAGGCTTACTTCAGAAATACCTGGAAAATCTTATATGAACTGATGCTGAGTGATATGAGCAGAGCCAGGAGTATATTATATACATTAACAGCCACAAGTGTGCTCAGACTGTTTTTGTCCTCCACAGCAATGCAAGGACCTAAAACATTTCCAAAGGATTCATTATGTAAAATGTCATCCACATCCAGGGAAAGAATTATAGAACTGGAATGCAGAATGAAGTTGACTATTTTCTCTTGTGTTATGTTTGGTTTTGTTTAGTTTTACTCATGCTTTGACCCATTCATTTTAATTCTTGTATGCAATATGATCAATGTGAAAATGTGCTGAATAGGAATGTATGTATAGAACCTATATAAGATGTCATGCCCTTTTGGGAAGGGAGGTAGGAAGGAGTGGGAAAAAATTTAAAACTTATGGAAGTGATTGTTGAAAATTGAAAACAAGTATATTTGGGAAAAAAAATAAAGGAACCAGTAGAGGTGACTTCACCATGAATTCAAAGGCACTTAATGTTGCAGTGTTGATTTAAAATACATACACACACACACACAATCCCATGAATTATTACTTTAGTTATAACATCTGCTGCTAGAAGACAAAAGATACAGAAATTTTATAAAGAACATGATAAGACCTTCTATATTAAATGAAAACATATTTAAATATTCAGTGATCTTAATAAAATGGTAGGTATAAAGGAAGGCATTTTAAAAAATAAGTTGGATAACGTGAGTCACAGTTGAAAAGTAAAACAAGGCTAAAACCTTGCAGGTAATTCAGAAATATCATACCTGTACCATTAGTCCTTGCCTTGGGAAGATAATTAGTGATTGGTAGAAGTGATGAAAGAAATAACAGTACAACAAAGAAAATTTATTTTATTGTAACCTACAGAAAAAAATGATGTTTCTAATAAGGGCATCATTAACAAATGACAAGATTTTCAGATCATAGATAACTTTTCATGACAATTATCATATTTTATTTTAATATCAGGCAGGACATAAAACCTAAAAAGTATGTTTTCCCATGGTATTTAACACTGACAATGAAAGCATCCATATTATAGCTGAAATTGATCCGTTTCCCTTAAGTAAGAAGAATCTCCAGATTCTCCTCTTGGTGGATGACATTGTGCTGACTGTATCAAGTCCCAGAACAATGAAGAGTCTCCTAATGCAATCTATAATTACTCATAAGAAGTCTCACCTAACTGTCCACACAGGAGAAAGAAGAGTAGGTAAAGAATTTCAATTTCCCTGATTATGGCACACATTTGACTAGTCAGCCCATAGAGCTGGTCTGTCAGTGCATGCATCTTGGACAAGAACCATGCATAAACAATGAGCTAGGCCCAGAGTGTAGCAGGAGGAGGAATACAGGCTTAATTGCTTTTGAAAAAAGTACAGTGCTTTAACAACTCCAGTATTTTCCTTGAAGGAAAGACTCATCTTTATAACCACATCATCCCAGTTATGCTTCATGATTTAGAATCGTGGAATTCTAAAACCTCCAAAGAACTGACATTTTTAGTAGAGTTGAAAGAGCACTGTCTCCTGAGTCATGGAGTCTAGATTCAAATTCTACTTTTATCAGTCAGTCAATTAACCTTCAATAAGCACCTAACATGCTAGGTATTGTGATAAGTATAGAATAAGCAAAGAAAAAAGACAATCTCCATTTAACTTTGAGACTTCAAGCAATTCATTTAATCTTGCTGTGCCTCAGTTTCCTTATCTGTAGACTGAGGGGGTTGGAACAAATCAGGAGTTTGTTATTTTTTGTGTCACTGATACCTTTTGCAGAATGGTAGAGACTGTGGATTCTTTCTCAGTAAGATGTTTCTAAATGCATGAAACAAAATACCTAGGAAACAAATTATATGGACATCCAGTCACCAAATTACTACTAAAACAAAGAAAGAAAAGAAAGCTAATATAACATAGGTTAAACCACAATCCTATGATATCATTATAGAACTGTATCAGTAAAAAGGAAACGTTCTGATAACATAGTAAGAATGAGGGGAAAACCGTGATATATTCATGCTCTGTTGGTATTCATGAAATGCCAAGAGATCTAAAATAAGGTCACAGCATACTGAATGGATCTACTTGTGAAGACTTTACAGGAAGACAAGGCCAGAGCTACATAGGATAAGAAGGCATGAATGATGATTTGCATGGGCAGATAATCATGTTATTCAAAGATTGAACTATGACTCCCAAGGTATCTTTCATTTGGTGGCTTACCTTCCCTCTGTGGTGTAGGACAAAATTATTTTTTGCACACTATATTCCGTATAATGTATAATGTAAAGTTGTGATTCTATTAGCCAATCTGTGTTACAGTGGAAAGTGACCTGGACTAGGCTTCTGAATAATATGATTTGCATCAGCAGAGGGAGTACTCATAATTTTGAAAGTACAGATAGCAGAATAGATGAAAAACCAGAACCCTACAATATATTGATTACAAGAAATACACTTGAAGGAGAGACACACAGAGTAAGGTAAGGGGCTGGAGCAGAATCAATTATGCTTAAGCTGATGTAAAAAACAGAAAGAGTAGGGGTAGCAATCCTGATCTCAGACAAAATAAAAGCAAAAATACACCTAATTAAAAGATATAAGGAAGGAAACCACATCTTGCTAAAAGGTACCATAGACAATGAAGCAATATCAATGCTAAATATATATGCTCCAAGTGGCATAGCATCCAAATACTTAAAGGAGAAGTTAAGTGAGTTATAGGAAGAAATTGACAGCAAAAATATACTAGTGTGTACCTCAGCTGTCCCCTCTCAGAACTCAATAAATCCAACCCAAAAAATGAGCAAGAAATTAAGAAGGTAAATGGGATATTAGAAAATCTAGATAGGATAGACCTTTGGAGAAAGCTGAATGGGAACAGAAAGGAATATACATTTTTGTCAGCAACACATGACAATTATACAAAAGTTGACTATGTAATAGGGCACACAAACCTCAAAATCAAATGTACAAAGGCAGAAGTATTAAAAGTGTTCTTTTTGGAGCACAAAGCAGTAAAAATTACATTCAAGAAAAGGTGGTAGAAAGATAGATTAGTAATTAACTGGAAGCTAAATAATCTAATCCTAAAGAATAAGTGGATCAAAAAACATCATAGAAACAATCAATAATTTCATTAAAGAGAATTAGAGCAAACTAATATTTTTGGGATACAGCAGAAGCAGTACTTAGGGGAAAAATTATTTCTCTAAATTCTTAAATCAATAAAATTGAAAAAAGAACAGATTAATGAATTAATAAAGAATAGACTAAAGAATTAGAAAAAGAACAAATTAAAAATCCTCAGTTGAGCACCAAATTGTAAATCCTTAAAATCAGAGATGAGATTAATAAGATTGAAAATTAAAAAAAAAACAATCGAGCTAATAAATAGAGGAACTGGTTTAATGAGGGGAAAGGTAATAATATAAATAAGACACTAGTTAATTTGATTTTCAAAAAAGAAAGAAAGCCAATATCCAGAATCAAAAATGATAAATGTGAAATCACTATCAATGAAGAAGAAATTTAAAAAATTGTTAGATAATATTTTACCCAATTTTATGCCAGTAAATCTGACAATCTCAGTGAAATCAATGAAAATTTACTAAAATATAAATTACCAAGATTAACAAATCAGGAAATAGAATACCTAAATAATCCTATCTTAGAAAAAGAGGTTGAACTTTTAATTGAGGCCTTAATGAATTCCCTAGGAAAAAATCCCGAAGGGCCAGATGAGTTTACAAGTAAATTCTACCAAACATTTAAAGAATAATTAATTACAATACTATATAAAATATTTGGGAAAATAGGCAAAGAAAGAGACCTGCAAAACTCCTTTTATGACATAAATATAGTGAAGATACCTAAATCAGAAAGAGCTAAAATAGAGAAAGAAAATTATAAACCAATTTCCCTAATGAATATCAATGGAAAAGTTTTGAACAAAAAAATTAGCAAGGAGATTAGAGTAACATATCACAAGAATTATATACTATGATAAGGTGGAATTTACAGCAGGAATAGAGGGTTGGAGCACTAGGGATACAAAGGTAAAAACAATCATCCTAAATAAACTCACAACCTATTGAAAAAAGACAATGTACAAATAACAAAGTACATACAAACTCAAATTTGGAGGAAGTCAGAAGTTTTGAGAGGCAGAGGTGAAGGAACAGAACATTTCAGACATGGGGGACAGCCAGGGAAAAGGTATGAAATGGGAGCCGGAGTATAGTGTTTAAAGAGCTGTAAGAGCACTAACTTTACTGGATCATAGAAGGGGAAGTAAAATATAAGAAGACTGCAAAGGTAAAAAGGGGCCAAGTTATGAACATCAAGCAAAAGAATTTATATTTTTTTGATTCTGGAAAACGGGGATCCCTGGAGCTCAAGGAGAAGGGTGGTGATATGACTAAATATACATTAGAAAAAAGTAATATTGGTGGTTGATTGGGTTATCACTTAACTTATTTGGAAATCAGGTTTCTCATTTGGAATATGAGAGGATTGAAATGTATGGGGAAGCCTTTTCCACTCTGGATCTGTGATTTTAAGATTGTATTCCTCCCTGTTCCTTCGCTACAACTATTTCTAACATTTGGGATAATTCTCCCCCACCAACTTTTGATCGTTCAATTATTTTCCTACTGCTCTCTTAAGCACTGATTTACATGCCACCTATTACATGAAGCCTTCTCTGATCATTCTTAGTTCCCCACTAACACTTTGTTCTGTAATTCTCAAAGATATTGATCATGTAATATTGGCCATTATCTGTGTTGATGGAGACATCAATTATAGTAGGCATGCTATACGAGGCTAGGAATAACTTTTTATTTAAACTTAGTATCTCTCATGGACTAGAGTATGCTACATTCTGTGGAGCAGGCACTTAATCGATATTTATTATATTGCCTTATAATGTTATGTTGCTATGTTAAGGAGCAGCAATACTAAAGCTGTATCCACATAGCATAAAGGAAAAATGTAAACTTAGAATGTAATTAAGTAGAGGACTTTTTGCTTTTTTGGTCTGGACCTATGATTTTATTGGATTTCACTATAAGTTCCCTAGTCTACGAATGCAGGATCCCCAACCATTCTTGCCTGGGTTATGAAGAGGTTGTGATTTGCCAAGGATCCTATAGACATAGGCTTGAAACCAGGACTTTGTGACTCCAGGAGGTTAATTCTCTATAAAATATACTATGCTACCTCTTTCAGAGAACACTTTGGGCAAATAAACCCACTAAATGATCCAGTTTGACTTTCGATAATAGCTATTTCTTTTTTTTTAATTAATTTATTTGTTTTCAGTTTTCTACAATTACTTCCATAAGTCTTAGATTTTCTCTCCCTCCTTCCCCCGTCCCTACCTGAGATGGCACGCAGTCTTACATGGGTTCTACACAATTCTTATTAACCACATTTTCACATTAGTCATGTTGCATACAAGAATTAAAATGAATGAGAGAATCCATGAGAAAAAAAAACATAACACAAGAGAAAATATTCTGCTTCATTCTGAGTTTTGATTCCACAGTTTCTTCTCTGGATGTGGATGACATTCTGCCTCAAGAATGTTTTAAGTCCTTGCAATTCTGTGAAGGGTTAGGTCTACCAGAAACAGTCCTCACACACTGTGGCTGTTACTGTGTACAATGTTCTCCTGATTCTGCTCATTTCACTCTGCATCAGTTCATATAAGTCCTTCCAGGCCTCTCTGAAATTCTTCTGTTCATCATTTCTTATAGCACAATAGTATTCCATTACATTCATATACCACAACTTGTTCAGCCATTACTCAATTGATGGACATCCCTTCGATTTCCAGTTCTTGGCCACCACAAAGAGAGCCACTATAAATATTTTTGTACATGTGGCACCTTTTCCCATTTTTATGATCTCTTTGGGATACAGTCCTAGAAGCAATATTTTTGGGGTCAAAGGGTAATCATAGCTATTTCGATCCATGCTGCATAGACTTAGGTCAAATGTATGGTTTCTCAAAAATATTCCCAATGTTGGAAAATGTTAACAGCCATTATCTATTTCAACAATTTCAACAAATATTTATTAAAAGCTTATTCCTAATTGGAGGGGGTGAAGCCACGATGGCAGAGTAAAAGCAGGGATTTCCCTGCATTCTCCACCAAAGCTCTCCAAATACCTGTAAAAAATGATGCTAAACAAATTCTAGAGCTAGTAGAACCCAAAAAATGACAGACTGAAACAAATCCCCAGCTCAAGAAAACCTGGAAAGTTCACAGGAAGGACCTTTCACACTGGGCAGGGAGCAGATCATAGTCCATTGTGGGCTATACTGGCACAGACCAGCTGGAGGAGGCCTCAAAGGACTGAATCATTGGAAGCTGTGGCAGTTTCCAGACTGTTTATGTTTCTACACAGAAATATGACTTTTGTAACTCATGAGACCTTTCTCAGTATTAGGGTAATTGGAGGAAATATAGATAGATAGATAGATGGCACAATGTAAGCAGAATATGAAGGGATGATATATAAAAATAAAATTAAAGGGTGAGAGAGTAATGTATTGCAAGAAGGAGAAAGGGAGAGATAGAATAGGGTAAATTATCTCACATAAAAGAGGCAAGGAAAAGGTTTCACAATGGAGGGGAAGAAGGAGGGAAGTGAGAAGGAATAAGTAAGTCTTACTTTCATCAGATTTGGCTTAAAGAGGGAATAACATACACAATCAATTGGGTATCTTACCCAGCAAGAAAGTACAGAGAAAGGGGATAAGGGGGAGATGATAGAAAGCAGGGCAGATTAGGGGAGGGGGTAGTCAGAAGCAAGAACTTTAGAAAAGGGACAGGGTCAAAGGAGAAAATAGGGTAATTGAGGGGTGGATAAGGTGGATGGAAATATACTCAGTCTTTCACAACATGACTATTAAGGAGTGTTTTGCATAGCTACACAAGTATAACCTATGCTGAATTGCTTGCCTTCTCAATGGAGGTGGGTGGGAAGGGAAGAAGGGAGAGAATTTGGAACTCAAAGTTTTAAAAACAAATGTTAAAAAATTGTTTTTACATATGACTTGGAAATAAGATATGCAGGCAATGGGAATCTATCTTTCCCTTCCAGAAAGTAAAAGGGAAGAGGATAAGGAAGGATGATAAAAGGGAGGGCAGACTGGGGGAAGGAGTAATCAGATTGCATGCCATCTTGGAGTGGGGGGGTAGGAAATGAGAGGAAAATTTGGGACTCAAAATCTTGTGGAAATGAATGTTGAAAACTAAAAATAAAGAATTTAAATCTTAAAAATAAATGAATAAATAAATGAATTTAAATCTTAAAAAAAAATTATTCCTATGCATAAGGCATTCTGTTGGGTACTGGCAGTTGAAAGATTTAAGAAAAAAATATATGAGTAAGTCCTGGTTCTTGCATTCTAAGAATTTATAATTGTTGCAATACACATGCTATGGAGTTGGAAAGTATTATTTACTAGGAAGCCAGTGAGCACTGTGGACTAGAAATCAGGTTTCCTAACTTGTAGATCTTGAAGGATCTCTTGAGATTGATTTCTTCAAAGGGAGAAAAGGATACAGGAGGGTTGTGAGGGTTCAGGGGAAACAAAGTGAGAGAACCAAGGCTAGGATTAAAAATCACACAAAAACAGAAATAATGAGGGGTAAGAAATTTTTGAAAGGAGCCAGGCAGCACACAAGACACTGAGAACAGAGAAAAGAAACAGGTGAAATGGCACATGAGGAGATCAAAAATTAGAAATTTTGAAAGATTTTAAAAGTAAATATATATGCATATAGATATGTACATACATATGTATACATATACATAAAATATTATAACGGTTTCATTGGATTACACTTAAATTACATGTGATTTCTTCTCCACAAATAGAATTTTTATTAGCAAATAAGAAACAAAACAAAATGAATGGTTTTTTTAAAATGTTGAAATGTTGCTGCACTTCTACTCTCCTACAATGACTGACTTTCATTTAACGTAAGTATTTTGACACAATTTTGTCATTCTTCAATTTCTTCCCTTAAAGTAAATTCCTATTTGATGTGCTAAATACCATAAATACATAAACTGTATGTATTAATCACTATGATTAACATGAGAGAGGTGGAACAAATTACACCTCTTAAAAAAATTGAAAAAGTACTAGGAAACCCACTCCCCACTCACATATTGATCTGTTTCTTTCTGTAACAAATAGAGGTGATTTTTCTTTTCTTTTCTAAAACTTTTTTCAGTGGGTTTTAGTTTTGGTGCTTATTTAGAGCAAAGTGCAAGTAGGCAAGAAAGAAAGTATCATGAGCATGGAAGTCCCTAATTCCTCCAGTGGACTGACTAATGAGCACATTTTGTTCTGAATGTTGTATAACTTTACACACCCTGTCACAAGGAATTCAGTGGCACATTATAGCCCTTTTATAAATGGATAAATGTAAAGTTGAGAGCACAAGCTCTTATAGAGTTCATTACACACATTCAAATACCTGAACATTTTTTTCCATTTGATTGACAGCAGAATCAGAGATAAAGAAAAGTTTTCAGAATGAAAATAAAATAATAGTACCTGAACATTTACCTGAATACAAGACAGTGAAATGACTATTTCTGACCCTATTGAACCAACTTTCAGACATTTTTTAATTTCCTTAATCCTCCCCAAAAATCAATGAAATTTTAAATTATTTTTTGCATTGTTTATTAAAATATGTTTTTCTAGAATAGGAAAATTACATATCCTAACCACTACACTTCAGGTTTATCATGAAGTCCAACAACAGCCTCTTTCCCCAATGGCAATCTTTTTTAGATGTTAAGCACAGTCATGCTACTATGTCACCACATTCTCAGAAACATTCCTAGGAAGTAGGTAGTACAAGAATCACTGCCAAGGAATCATAGAATATCACCAGCTGGAAGAAATCTTAGAGATGATTTATTCCTACTCTATTGTTTTTTAGAAGGAGAAACTAAGGTCTTGAATGTTAGTGCTTTACCTTGGTCATAGCACAGAGCCAGAATTGAAATTTGATATTTCTGATTCCATGCACACTGCTTTCCCCCACCTTAATTTTACAATTGAGGAAACTGAGAAGTTTCAAGAAGTTAAGTGTTGATGTGGAATTGAACTCAGCTTTAATGACAAGCCTCAAAGCTTTTAGATATGTTCAGAATTGACTGCTGTATCTATTAGTAGATGACAATGCAATAATACCAGAAATATCTCTTGGAAGAATGCAATTGGCTTCCCCCCACTCCCTTCTGTTCTTCCACTCTGTGTCATCAGTTGAGACTAACTTGTAACTATTGACTTATAACAGAAGAAGAAAATGTCTAGTTTTCTAAGTATTGTCCATTAATCTCTCAGATTTATTTTTCTTTGTAGAAATACTTTCTTTCCCTTCCTCTGAAACATTAGCAAGAAGATAATGTAAAGTAATGCAGCCTCCAGAAGAGCCTATGTTTCAGTTTTGTTAGTGCTTCCCATGTGAGAATCAGAATAACTTCTCAATGTAAAAACTTGAATTGTTCTAACATTTCTTTTGCAAGTTGATTTACCCTATGCTTTTGCTTCCGTGCCTGTCAAGTAAAGGAGTTGGACTATTAAAAAAAGAAAAGAAAAAAGACAGTTCTTGCCTCAAGGATCTTATAATCTACTCTGGGAAGAGAATACACAAATGGAAACTGAAAACTGGAGCCAGGGGAAGGTGGGGAAATACCTACCAAACACTAGTGGGGTAAGGGGGAGGAATGATATCCATAGACTAAACCAAGCAGAAAAAACTAATGGAAAATGAAGAGTTTAGTTGGAAAGTTCTTAGGTTTCCATAAAGGAAGATTTTGAGAGATTATTGCTCTGCCCTTGGCCCCACAATAGAAGGGGAAAGGTAGCTAGAGGACTGAGGAGGTGTTGAACACCAAAACTGGATCAATCTCTATGATGAAGTTTCAAGGGATAAGTTTGTCCTGGGAGAAGCTGGCTGCTCACAGAGTTCAAAACAAGTAGCTTATGGAAAAGGAGTGATTCGTTTATTCATTCACTCAATCAATCATTCTTTATTAATTCACATTATCAAAAAGTGGAATAGTATACACATATATTATTCCAATAACTACAATTTCTCCTTAACCACTTTTAATGTAAACCCGTTTAAAATGCATTGCAAACTTTGCCAGTGGAACATAGATTATAATTGCCCAACTGGCAAGAAAAACCACTGAGGTGGAACTTTGAGACAATGGCACTATACTAATGAGTCCATAGTCCCCACTACTGAAGTAGAACACAGACCTTCCTCATGGTCTGAGATGCCCCGGGTCCCTGGGACTTTGTTTTTATAGGGTTTGATGCCCAAATATGCAAAAGAAGCATGGTAAAATAGAGAATCTCATTGGTGGATAGACCTTGTTCTTGAGTACCAAAAGTTACATGTCAGCAAGGGGTCACAGGTTGAGTGAAGCACAGTGCCCTGCCATACAACCTTTTGGATGAGAGAAAATTGTCTGAAGATAAAAAAAAATAAGTGGTCGGGGTGGGGGCAAGGGAGAAGTTCAAAGAATCAAGTCATACCACCCATGAAGGGTTTGAACATGGAATTTGAGGAAAACAGGATGGAGAGATTTTGGTCAGCATTCGTATGTACATACCAGTGAACTTCATAACTGGTAAACAATCAGTGAAAAGTACATTAAAGTTTGAGACATACTATGAAGGCCTACATTTTATAAGAACTTCGCCTATTGGTTTCTTTTGTATACCTATGTATTTAATTTTATGATTTTAAAAACATCAACCTGAGAAAGAGTGACTAGTCTATCAAACTATCAAAGGGGTAAATTATACACACAATATTAAGAACTCCTGAACCCTGAGTTTGAATCTGACTTTAGACACTCACTGTGTGACCCTGGACAAGTTACTTAACCCTGATTGCCTCAAAAAAGAAAGAAATAACTACAGAGCTAATCCAACCTCTTCATTTTTCCAATAGGGAAACTGAGGCCAATAAAGATGAAATGACTCCCTCAAAGTCACAATTTATTAGAGAGCTAGGTTTTGAGTCAGATTTTTGAGGCAGAATTTAACTTTTTTAGATGATTCTGTCACCACTATGAAATTAAATTTGACAGTGAGACCTTCAGGAACTATTGATATGTGTAAGTATATTTTCTTTTCTTTATACTAGCTAGTCCCAGATTATTTTATTGTGTGTCTACTTTTTATACCTTTTTTCTGTCTTCCTCTGTCCCACATGTCTTGTTAATATCATTGTCCTGTAGCCAGTATTTATAGGACTCTAAAACAATGGTCCTTAACTTGGGATCAATGGATAAATTTCAGAGAGTCTATGAACTTGTTTTTGGAATTATTTTGACAAATATATTTCTATATGATTGGCTCCCTTTGCAATTCTATACAGTTTAGCTTATGCATTTTAAAAAGTCATTACTCTGAGAAGGGATACATTGTTGATGTGTTTGTCCTGTGTTCTGAGAAGGGATACATGGGTTTTACCAGATTGCCAAAGAGGTCCATGGCTCCAAGAATATTGAAGACCTTTGTTCTAGAAATAATTCTTTCCCTCCCTTCTAATTTGCTACCTCTCCCACTAACTACTTTAGTCTGTGAGAATAGCTAACCACCTTTGTTAGAATTTGGTCAAAAGGTTTATACATACATACATACATACATACATATATATATATATATATATATATATATATATATATATATATATATACATATATACACGTACATATGTGTGTGTATGTTTAGTGAGTACCTACTGGAATTGTCTTCCAAAAGAGTAAAGTACAATGAGAGTGTGTATTTCATGGCATCAATGTGGGATGCTCAGAGATGCAATTTGCTTCCTTTATATTCTTAGCTCTGTTTCAGAGTGCCAAGGTTTCCAGGTAAGTGAAAAGTTACTGTATTGTACTAAGCTGTGATTGCAAAGACTGTGCAAATGCATTTTTGAGATAGATTGTTTTTATTTGACAAAACAATTCTCTCCCCTTGACATTAGGCTAATATTCACTAATTTGAAATACTTACATGGCCATAGATAGATTCAAACCTCATATATTGCCTGTCAACATGTCCCTAAAAATGTCATTCTGTCACTCACTGAATTCCTCTCCGTTTTTTCTTCATTGTTTTTCATTTATTCTCTTTCTCAGAGCAATAACCCCCGCTGTCTTCCGGGGATAGGTGGCTACAGCCCATCTTTCCCCCAAAGGATCAAAGTTTGGTAAGCTTAGGCGTTTCTAAAAAGCAGAAATTGAAATAAAAACAGAAGCTTTATCCTGCTGGCAAAGGTGTAAAGACCAACAGTGCCCTTTATCCTTTTCCTCAGCAAATGGCCTGGATGGACTCTTTCCCTGTTTTCTTAACCTGCCCTTTCTCCTGTACTCCAGCCCAGCAGGAGGTGATTCACCAGGTTTGTCTTGAGCTTACCTGACATCTCAGTCACCACCTGCTGGGAGTTTAGAGTGTTCAGAATCTTTAAACAGTTCCAGAGGATGTCATCAGAAAATCAGATTTCTCAAATGGAAATGAGGTAACAAGCCTCTGCTCAGTAAGTCCCAAGAATGAGACGATGTTGAGAATACGGTAAGACCAGGTAATTATTTTTGTTGATAATAAACACCCATGGTCTTGAGATCCCACTCAGTGGGAGGAGGGCACGTTGGGACAATGACTCAGTGCCTTAAAGCGAGGTTTAGCCTCAGGGAACAAGAACAGTCTCCTTTCCTATTGGTTCTCCAGGAGGGGGTTCTTAACATTTATTGTGTCATGGACCCTTTTTTATCTAGAATAACCTTTCTTTTTTCTTTTCTTTTTTTTCCAACATTATTTCTTAGTCTCAAGTTAAGACACTAAAGATTATATGGAAATTAGTACACTTCTCAGTAGGAATGAACCTGTAACAAGTGAGTACATCTAAAAACTTCCTTAAGGAAAAATAGAAGAAAAATAACACAGATGACAAAAACAAAAACCCTATTTGCTGTGGTGGAAAATGTACATGAAGGTCATTTGCTGAATGATCCTACAAGCCCTCTAAATATTCCGGGCTTCAATTTCCTCATTTATAAAATGAAGAGGTTGGTCATCTGGACTTCTAAGTCATCTAAATTATGATTTTAAGATTAGTTAAAAGTAGGCAGGCAGAGGAAGTTTAAGGAGGGCAGATTAACAGTCCCACTCTAGGGAATGTGGCAAATAAAGGATGTGGCAAACAAAGGAACAGTTTTCTCCAGGGCAAGACATGGTGTTAATAAGAGCAATATATAAACTGTTAGTAAAATGGGTCGTGCTGGCATCTCAGCAAAAGCCAGGAAACTGAGCATGATTAATTTATTAGGCAGGCTAGCAGAAATCAATAAATTGGGTCAGTGGCCTCTCTCAATGACCAAAGACTCTGAATGAGGGCCCACACAGAGGTATACGCTTCTTTTTATTGGCCTGATAACAGGACATCATTTGAACCTCACCTGGCAAAAAATAATGCTATCCTGATAAGTAGGTGGGCTGGCCTTCGGATGTGGATGATCTCACTTCTCTCTAGCAATTGTTCTTGATTATTACCGTGGAGTCATTTCATTCCTGTTAGACTTTCCATATGGGGGTTTTCTTGGCAAAGATATGAGTGGTTTCCCATTCCCTTCTCCAGTTCATTTTATAAATGAGGCATCAAGGCAAACAGGGTTAAGTGACTTGTCCAGGCTCACCTAGTTAGGAAGTGTCTGAGTTCAATTTGAGCTCTGGGCTTCCTGACTCCAGGTCTGGCCCTCTATATGCTGTGCTACCTAGCTGTCCCAGGCTTTTCTCATCCCCTCTCCAAAAAAATTATTCTTTGCTCATAGTGATTTAATATATGTATTATCTCCTCAATGTGGGTGCTCCATCCAGTAGTTCAGATCACCATCAAATGATGCCTACACTACTTTTGTCATCCCATAAATCCTACTCAGGTGATAGAGCTAACATGATGGGGTTCTTTTCTAGATCTCCTGACATGGTATATCTCATGTGTATTCTCCCAGAAAATTATTACAGGTCTAAGGAATTTGGGAGGTCGAAATCTATTGGACTCATAGGTCATGAGCTCTCACTGATATATTTTCTTTGACTAGATCCATCAGAAGTCACTTTATTAATGCAAAATACATTTAACCAAAAAGTATAGCAAAAATAACATTAAAAAATTTCCCTTTTCCTCTTCACACTCTTCCCTATTAGTTATTACAACACCTGTGATGAAGACAATGCATATCTGTCCAGTTAGCATGAATAGGGAAATCAAACACTAGGTTAAATGCATTCCGTGAAAAATATGTGGTCAATGAAATAATAATAAGAATTTAATTATTATAAATAACCCAATTAACTACAAAAGACATATGAAGGAAGATGCTATCTGCATCCAGAGAAAGAACTGATCAAAAGAAGTATGTATAGAATGATTTTACATATGCATATTCATAATTGTGTCTAATGGTTACCATTTCTAGGTTGGAGAAAGGGGAAGGAAGAAAAAAGAGAAAAGAATAAAAAAGAAATTCACATGATGATTTTATTTTATATATATATATTACATAATATGATTATATTATGTAATATATAATTATAATATATTTATATATTTACATAATTTAAAGGAATAGCAAGTTATACATAATAGATTTGCTGTTTCATTTGCAATCATCTTTTTAATTATGCTATGTTATAGAAATGTTTTTTATTCCATAAATTTAAATTTTTTAAAAGTGTGGAGTTGGGAGACAAAAACAATTGATCAAATGAGGCCAATTAGCTAAAAGGAAACAACAAAAATATACATAATGTTTATTTTGCTACGTGCCCGGCTCTTAAAATTATTATTTCACTTGAACCTCACAACAACCCTGGAAGGTAGGTGCTATTTTAATCTTCATTTTAGCAATGAGGAAACTGAGGCAAAGGTGTGACTAGGGTCATACAGCTAGTAAGTATTCTAAGTCAGATTTAATTTATGCTTCAGATACTGTAGAACCATTGATAACCTTTCATGGTATCACAGGATTATAAGATCCTATGTTTTGAATTGGATGGATTCTTAGAAACCATCTATTCCAGTCCTTTAATTTTTTCCAAGGGGAAACCAAGGCAAAGAGAGGCCAAAGGACCTCTGCAGGATTACATAGCTATTAAGTATCTGAAGCAGGATTTGAACCCATGTCTTCCTGACTCAAAGTTCAGCATTCTACCCTCCAGCATTTACTGAGTGCCTCAGATGCTCAGAAAGCACTGAGCTGCTGCTTTCTTTTGGGCATCTCAGATCTCCCTTGGATTTTCTATTAAGTAGCTGGTGCTCTCCGAGGCCATCTGCCGGTCATCAGGCTAGTGGTGACTTGTCCCTGAACTATTAAGTAGCTGCTGTTCTCTTCTGCCATCTGCTGGTCATGGGCTGCAGTGTGTTTCCTTTGCTGATCAGCTCCTTTAGCTACTCAGGTCTCCATACTAAAATGCTTATAACTTTAGTGTATTTGGAGCTCTTTTGTGATGAAAAGCACATCCAGCTTTGCCCAGATAGCTAGCCAGAAAAGTCTTTAGGTATTTAGGTCTTGAAAAAAAATCCCCAAAAAGGCTTTCTTACCATCCAGTTTCCCTTAGTCCAAATGCTACCTGAGTTGTGTTCCAAAATTCCTTATAGATCATCTCACACCTCAGATTCATTTGCCTGCATCCCTTTAAACCTACCCTGGGCACCCTACCTTGTAAAACTTCAAAAGAACTAAGGAATAAAAAATAAAGTCTGTCCAGAAAGAAGCTCATATGGTTTGCAGGGTCAGAGTGGAGAAAGCAGTCTGTTAGCCTTGCTGCTAGATGGTTTACATGCCATTAAAAGGGTGAAAGGGATTTTGAAACACAATTTTTAAAATTATCCATTTTTTAAAAAATTGTTTAACATGCTGTACCTTATTCCTTCTCTCAGCTCTGTTTTTGACTCTGGGTTTTGCTACCATTCCTTACTAGCCTGTCCACTTCTCAAGTTTCCCCAGCCCCTATGACCTCTCACTTGCAGCCTTCTCACCTTTGAACAATGCTTTGCCGCTGCTATCCCCTTCTCCCATGGATGAGTTCCTCCCAGAGCCTCCATTTTAAAGAAGAATCCAAACTTCACAGAATGTTTTGTGGGTTGGAATCAGTCAAAGGGTCACACTTGGGGACCCCTTGTGGCTTCAAGAGCACAGGTTCCCCATCCCTGGCCTAGAGGAGTCATTCTGCATTCTTCCCCAAGTTGACACCGAGGGAGAGATCAAGGCTGCCAACTTTGAGCAGCTCTTCAAGTACCCTTGTGACATCTTTGCTCTTTTTCAAAGGACCACCAATAAACACAATTTGTCACCAAGTGGGTACGTCTCCCTCCTCATACTTTCCAGCTCTCTTTGTCTTAGCTTCCTCCATTAGAATATAAACTCCTTGGGGGGGGGGGGATTTATTTCTGTTTGTATCCTTAGAGCTTACCACATTGCCTGCCACATAGTAAGTGTTTAATAAATATTTTTTGAATGACTTCTAAATTTGGGTGCATTAGAACACCACCTTAGTTGCCCCAGTCCTATGTAAGATTCTGACTACCATGTTGTCCTTGTTGGTGCAGAGTACCCTTTCTCATTTTTTTCCCTTTACCTTCTGAGAGATGAAGTTCTATGATAAATTATGAATATATCTAGTATTCCTTGCAGCTATTTCTCTTCAGTATGATATATTGTTGTATTTCAATTGCAAGTTCCATTGTATCATATCTTAGTGATATGCTTCAAGATTCAATTTACCTGTTTGCATTAAAATCTCAAAATAACTTCATTACCCATACACCAAACACTGCTGTATAGACATTGGAAATGTCTATACAAAAGTACAATATACAATACAAAAGTATTGTCTATACAAAAAGTACAATATACAGTACAAAAGTATTGTAAGCACTAGCCCCAATGTTTTTCTCCTGTATGTTGCTTGTGATCTTCTATGTCAACCATAATGTCCAAATTTATAGTTTGATTGCGTTATTTCCCCCTTCAGTCTCCATTTTCAATTTGCATGATCTAATTGGTTAATTTCTGGCCAAATACGCTTTTTTCAGGTCTCATGAATTTTACTCTGACCCTAGCCCTAGCCAAGAGTCCATTATTCAATTAATATTCTACTTGATCTTTCATTATCAAACTGTTGTTCTTTTGCCTGTTATACTGTTTTTGGCAAAATAAAATATATTCTACAGGTCAAATTTAGATCACAATTTTTCTTGCCAAAATACAGAGTAGAAATGATCTTACTTATCTGTAGACATATAATTACAATAATATAGGAAATTATATTATCCAATATGGAGATGTATCTGTTATTTGCCTCATTTATTTCATCAGTAATGGCCTACCATATATGTCTCATAATAATAACACTTTTATATTTATTTATATGGCACTAAAATATATAAAATGCATTGCATATGCTATTTCATTATATATCTCCCAATGTCTGGCTGTTATAATGAGAAATTGAAAGTAAGATAACAGGAAAGTATTTCAAAAAAGATACTAAATATTTTCCTTTGCAAAATATTATTTTATGTATAGTCCACTGTATATGAATACCTAACTTTTTAAAATAGAGTAAGCCATTTTTAAAAAGAAAGTAAGAATTCCCTGTTAAAGCCCTGTAACAAAACAGACTAGTTCCCTGTCATGGTGGTAGATGGATCTCAGTTTCACTCTTTGTTGTCACCATCCATCAGTCATAAGGGACACTTTTCTTATTAAAGAAAATGCTCCATTCCTTTTCCCATGCTTCTCATCTTCTTCAATTTTCCTTTCTCTTATTCTAACATACACGGAAGGGTCAAGTTCACAAGTATAATTTATATAATTGAAATGCTTTATCAATGTTTGGTTAACATCACCATTACCCATCCAATAGAACACTCCTTGTAACAAAGCACAATTAAGCAAATCAACCAAAATATTGACTATGTGTAATGTTATTTGACTCTTTTATCACCTGTATTCTATTGCCTCTCTCTTGAGGGGAGAACTGTTTGTGTCTTCATTGTCCACTGGAGTCAATTAGTCATTATATTGATCTGAAATTTGATATTTTTAGTGTTATTTGTCTTTCAATTAATGTGGTGACTGTCTTTACTGTTTTCTTGAGTGTCCTTACTTCACTCTGCATCAGTTTATCCAAGTCCTACAAAATTCGGTGTTGAGGGACTTTCAACATGCAAATTAGGCAAACGTTATTCAGTTAACTTTGAATACATTTAAAGTATTGTCTTTCTCTGTGCTCTATAGTCTGAAGGCTCTTTGTTTATATCCTAACCCAAGGGCCTTACTATCTACCTATCCATGTCCAAGGAATACCCTTGTCCATGATTGGGTTGAACTCTATTTTTAGCCTACATTTTGGTTATTAGAGGAATAAAATAAAAAGAACTCCAATACTTCCCCAAAATGCCTTCTTGTAACTGCCCTTTACCATTTTCACAACTTGGGGCAGGGGAGAGTGGCTGCTTTTCTCTTCATCTATACTCCTATTTATTATGTGAGTAGATTGTATGCTATCTCCTTCATATATGAAAATTTATATTCATATTCATATATGAAAATTTCCAAATTTTCTTAGCCAAAAATGATTTCCCTCTCTCTTTTTAACTCCTATATTTTGTGTATACTACTCTTTTGATACTTTACACATCCTCCCTTATTTTGTAGCTTTCATTATTTATGATAGCAACCCTACTCTGTCGTCTCATCCTGGAGGGAAGATATCCTATCTGATACATTTCCTATTTCCTAAAGACCCCAAAATAAAATTTGGTACATAGTAGGGACTCAATAATTATTTTCTGCAGAAATAAAGTAAAGCCATAGTTATATTATTCCTATTAAAATATTCCCAAAGAATTCAATATTCCCAAAAATTATTATGTTATCTTGCAATCACTAAGATCATTTTTGATGTCCAGTTCCTTCCTAGCTCATTGTTTATCTGAGTCTAGCACTGCATTACTTGAAAGTAGATTTCTCATGGCATTTAGGCTGATTTCATATGCATGGAAGATTGTGATGCATTCATAGAGGGCATGCTTAGAGACTCTTCAGGCAGCAGGCTGGTTGACCTAATAAAAGGAATTTGAAGCAAATGAAATGATTGAGGTATTTTTAAAAAATCAGAAAGCACTTTTCATTGGTCATGATTTGAGTAAACATCACCACAGATGAAAGGCAGCTTTCTTAGAAGAATGTCTCAAGTTGCTAAAATCTGACATATTCCCTAAAATGAATGATAACTTTTATACATAGAACTTTATAGTTCACAAAATACTTTTAATATATTGCTTCATTCTGTTCTCCCAATAGTTCTATGAGGTTTGTAATAAAGTATTGTTATCCCCATATTTTAGGTGAGTAAACTAAGATTGAGAAAGTACAAGTGAGTTTCCCATGGTTTCTACATAATTGCTTAAAAACCAAGCTAGAACTCAAGCTTAAATTCTTCTTTCAAGTCCAGGATCTTTGAGAAAAGTTCTGCCATGTTGCTTTCCTAAAGTATACAAAAAAGAGTCTTTTCACAAATTTCAAATTCACTCTCTCAGTGAATTCTATGCACTTCTTTTTCAATCCATCATGAGTACAGAAGACAAGATGAATTTCTTTTTTTCCATTTCTGAATCCAGTCTGCCACACAAAATAACATAACATATAAACAACTAAATTAGAGCAGCACTCCTACCTCAGGAGATAAAATCCCAGAGAACAGAAAAAAAATGAAGGATCAAATAAAGGCACTATAATAATAAAAGTGAAATCAAATACAAAGAGAAAGATCCCATATATACACACATATATATAGCACTCTAAACTGGAAGCTAAATAAGCAACCAGCAATGGTTGAATGGCTAAACAAATTGTAATAAGTGAATGTAGTAAGACATTATTGTTCAGTAAGGAACGATGACTCTGAAGAATCCAGGTGGAAGTTGTGGAGGCAAGATGGAAGACTAGAAGGAAGTAGTGCAATTCAACTCAAGTCCATAGCTTCTCCAAATAAGTTCTATAAAATTCACTAGACTGAATCCTGATGGAAAATTCCAGAAAGAATAATCGTTAAGTTCTTTTATTCAGTCCAGGTCTGCATAGAGAAACAAACAGAGAGAAAACACGGCACATTGGAGCATTCTAGTGCCCTGGGAGAGGCTATATACCAACACACACACACACACACACACACATACACACACACACATACATACCCACACACACAATCACATACACACACACACACTCAAAAAGTTCCCACATAACACCCCATACTGGGGAGTTACAAAAACAATAGGTGCCAATTGATAATTCTGTAACCCAACACCCTATCCTAGGTCATAGATCCAGGGCAAAGTGATAAGGCAAATGAATTAAAACATAGCAAGGTCATTCCCTTTCCCAAGCAGGGAGAGCCTAGATAGTGTACTTAAAAGGGAGAAAATTCAGAGGCTAGCAATAAATATGGGGGGGATAAGAGAGGTTCAGACCACAAGTTTAGATCTAGGTCTCACTTATAGCATCTCATCTAGCCTGCAGAGAAATAACCAAGGCAAGAATTATAGACCAAAAGGGAATATATAATTCTGCTGCTTTAAACCAATAGAGCATTTCAACTGGCTAATAGCAGCAGATCTAGCAGCAAGCTATTTTGCTCAGACTGAAATCCAGGTCAGGAATTGCTAAGCTCAGACCAGAGACACAGCAATCTGATTTCGTCCCGGATCAGAACCCTTTGGAGACACTAAAATCTTTCATGTCCTCATCCAGTCCCAGAGATCCTAGAATAACATAATACTTAATAGCTCTAAAAGCAACAGCAAGAACAAACAAAAAACAGAAACTGAACCAACACAGATCAGTAGTGTGGCAGAGCACAGTCTTAATATGAAGCACAAAATCAGGAAATGGAATGGAAGAATGGACAAACAAAAAAAGAATCTCATCAGCTATTGTGGTAGAAAGATGCTTAAGACACAAATACAGAAAAAGAGAATGACTACAAAATACCTACAAGCATTGTCTCAGAGAAAAATACAACTTGGACCGTGTGTCACCAAGGCAATATTCATAGCATTCGTGGTGACTACGAATATGCCAGCATAGTTCTCAATAGCAAAATATAACAGTCTCACCGTATAGAAGACAGAAGAAAAACATTTATTCAGACACCAGAAAGCCAAATCCAAAAACCAGAAAGCCAAATTAGTCATAGAAGCCAAGAGATCAATTCATATTAGCACTGCAGGGGACAAAGGCATTTCCAAGCCTTCCTGCCATGGGGCCTTCCCACAAGCAAACAAACACTCACCAACCTACCTCTCTGCTTGCCTGAGTCCTTCCCAGCTCTGACTACCCTGACCAATTTCCTCCCAGCTGTGTTCCACCCTTTCTATTCCACTCATTCAGTAAGCTCCTCCTACCACATGTGACTTAGTTTCATGTGATTTAAGCAGCTCACAAGGGCTTTTAATGAATGGGAAAGGTTTTACCATTTAATTTACCATTACAGGCCCTAACTCAACTAGCATTCCTAAAAGAGATGAAGCAAGAATGTAAAAAAAAAAAGTTTTTTTATAAATGGAATGAGTGGTTGAAGAAAAAAATTAAAAAATGAAATCTATCAAAGAAAGAATTGGAAAGAGAACTAAAAACTTGGCAAAAGATGTAGAAAATCTTTCCCAAGCAACAAGCTCCCTAAAAATTAGAATGGATAAAATAGAAGTCAATGACTCCACAAGGCAACAAGAAATATCAAAACAAAGGCTGAAAAATGGAAGAAAATTTAAAGTGTCTAAGAGAAAATACAATTGACATGGAAAACTAATCAAAGAGAAAGAAGTTTAAGAATCATTGGACTATCTGAAGGACATATTTAATAAAAGATTCTCATCATCCTCTTTCAAGAGATCTTAAAACAAAACTTTATAGATCTCTTAAAACAAAAGGACGAAGTGGATAAAGAAAGAATCTGCTGGTGACCTCCTGCAAGGCTAAAATGAAAATTCCAGGAGCATCATACCCAAAATCTAGAACTTCCAGGTCAAAGAAAAATGCTTCGAGTAACCAAGAAAAAAGGATTCAAGTATGTTACCTATACTATTTAACCCAACAATATCACTACTCGGTCTATTTCTGGAGATTATTAGGGGGAAAGGAAAAGAACCCATATGTTCCATAATGTTTATAGTAGCTCTCTTTGTAGTGGCAAAGAACTGGCAATTATGGGAATGCCATCAACTGGGAAATGGCTGAACAAGTTATGGTATATGACTGTGATGGAATGTTACTCTGCTATTAAGAAATGATGATCTTGATGATCTTAGAAAAACAAGAATAGACTTGTACAAAATAATTGTGTGAAATGAGCAGAACTGAGAAAACATGGTATACAGTAACAGCAATGTTGTTTGAAGAATAACTCTGAACAAAAGAGTTATTTTGACTATTGTAAATACCAAAATGAATTGTAAAGGACATATGAAGAGAAACATTATCTGTATCCAGAGAAAGAGCTGATAAATAGATACGTAGAATCATTTTGCATATATATATATATGTGTATATATATATATATATATATATGTGTGTGTGTGTATATATATATATATATATACATATATACCTATTTGTGTCCAATGGTAGCCATCTCTAAGGCAGGAAGATTTCTAAAAAGGAACCTATGTTTATATAGATATATATAGTTATTCTCATGCATAATATGCAGTGCTGGTTGCAAATGGAACACATTCTCCATAAATGAAATGTTTCTATTTGTAAATAACATTATGCTGATCACATGAAACTCTAGAATATTATAAAGCATTTTCAGCATAATCCTTGAAAACACAAAAAAGACTAGATTATCAATCTATAGAAAAAATAAAGAAGTGGTTGAAAATGCCTATTGTCAAGATTGTAACATAAATTTGGATGGATAGTCCCTTGAGAAGATCCCTCAAAACTCATGTATGTAAGTTCTACAAGGACAAGGTCTATTTTGTTGTCATTGTTTCTCTACCATTTTCCAGTGTCATTATATGTGATTAATAAATATTCAATGAGTTAAGAGAAATTTAATTTAATATTGGACAGGTGAATGAATAGTTGTGTTGCTTACTCTCTAATTCCAGAATGCACTAGAATTGCATTCTGAATGCAAATAAAAGGAAAAACATTGGCTAGGTTGAATTTTCAATGATCCCATGTTGTTCTGTTCAAAAACTCATATCTTTACTTCCAGTGAATCTATGTGACTGCCAATTGTGGTATAAATGAAATGGTAGTCATTAATGTTCTGCAACATATTGAGTGTGAAGACGTAATTGTTAACAATGTCATAAAATATGACCAGGAAATGTACGATTGAAAGCAACAAGAAGACAGGATTATCATATCCACTTTGGAGAATTTATGGGCAACAACCACACAAGATGAGAGGGTTCCGATGATTTGTAATTTGCATTATGGGAGAGAAAATAAGTATTAATGATATAACAGATCTGTTGAAACTTTACTTATTTAAAATCATCAAAATGTATTTCATGTATTCAATTTGGAGTGAGAAAACAGAATACAGGGCTATGCCCTTGGTCTTATTCTACTGAACATTTCACATTTGGACATTTGTCCAAATCCATGAGGGCTGGAATAGGCATCAGGAGAAATCTGGAGTTGAATTCTGCAACTGTTACTTCTTATTGTTGAACAGAATAATTACTGTTATGAATGGCAGTAATGAGAATAGTAGCTAGTATTTGTATAACGGCTTAAGGTTTGCCAAGTCCATCTGATCTTCGCAGACAATCTTGAGAGATAACTGTTGCTATCCCCATTTCACATATGAGCAAATCGAATCAAGGAGAGATGAAATGACTTGACCAGGATTATGGAGCTAAAAGGTCTCTAAAGCTGTATTTGAATTCAGGTCTTCTTGACTCCAAATTCTTGTCCTATCGATGGTGTCATATAGCTAAGTGCAACACATAGTAGCTGCAAAACTGTGGCAAATTACGTCATCTCTGTGAATCTGTTTCTGCATCTGTAAACTGGAGATAATTATAAATAATATTAACAGCAATAATATATAATAACAATATAAAAGGAGTGTTACTTCAATACTTTAAATCCTTTGTGATCTTATCAACATGGACTCTAGCCACATAGATGGCAACCCATTCTTATGTGCCTAGAGTACGTGACTCAACCCCAAGTCCTCCAATAAATCTGTCACAAAGGAATTCAGCCAATTTGTCTTCCTTGAAAAAAAATTAGCACATTATTTTTTTCTAGTATAGATTTTTCTAATACCATCTTTTATATTGTTTCCCTGGAGACAGTCATTATTTGTAGGTATTACAGCTTTCTCACACCCATGTACTTCAGTATCAAATGAAGTGGTTAAACCAGATGGCTGCGAATCTATGACCCTATCAATCACTCCTTAAGCATTTATTAAGAGTCTACTACTTGCCAGGCCACTGTGCCAATCACAGGGGATACAAAAGGAGATGAACTACAATCGCTTCTCTCAAGGAGCTTCCAATCTGATGAGGCTCACAATATCAAGGACCTTACAATTTAATCCTATGATCCGTTGAGTTTTGGATAACCCTAAGCTTTAATTTTTTGAAAACCACTTTAGGCAGCGGCATGTACAACTAAAGAGGGAAGTTGTGGGTACAGAAATGGACCATTTTAGTTATCTCTCAATGCTGTTTCAGTGGCCTCTGACTGTCTATTTTACCCAGGAGTATAACAAAATTGAACAAGGGAAAATACAAAGCCAGAGTAGGCAAGTACAGCTCCTGAAAAAATGTCACAAAGCCACATTTTGTATTCAGTTTATTTTCTATTCCAAGGCAAACTCCAGAAGAAATCAATTTTCAGGTTTCAAGCTGTTACTGTCTTTAGATAAATGGGAATATTTTCTTCTCAATGTGAACAGCATGCAGTCAAATTTGAACAAAAGACTTTCTCTCTAAAAAAGATGTATGTGTGTATGTATATTTATACATATATATACATATATTTTTGATACTCTGTTTTACTAGCTTTAAGAAATAATCACTTATCCTCTAAGATACAATGTTGCTTTACCAAAAAATAAATATGCCATAATGTATATAATATCACCTTGTCAAAGAATAACAAAACAGGATTCTAGAAAGGGTGTTACTATCATATTAAATAGGCATCAGTTATGTTCCAAAAATCAATATATTAATCAGAGTGATTCATCTAGAAGTATTTATTATAAATGAATTCAGTGACTGGAGTAATGGTAACCATTGCACTATTACAATATTTAGTGTACATACTAAATATAATATATTTTCTGAAATAGTATACTTTCCAATGAATATGGGATTTAATAAATGTAGTTACCCTTCTACTTCATACAATGTTTATCATAACCTATACATGCCTACTTATCCCATAGGAGTCTTGACTATGTTCTGGTACAATTGTATGTGTACATATATGTATGTTTATATGTAAGCATGACTATATGATCAATGCAGCCTTTTTGCATATGTTATTTGAGAAGCAATACATTATTCAGCAAATTGATTCGGTGATAGTACATGAGTTTTAAATATCAAATTAAGAAATATGTCAAATTATATTCATGTCTTTTAAGATTTTGCATGTAAAAATGAAATATGTCTAAAGTGATTGTGCATTAAAAATATGCATTCTTTTAATCTCAGTCCAGTTTGTGTGAAGTGATATACTTGAGAAATATTTATATAATCTTAACATGAAGATCTCTTCTAGGCTTCTACAGTTAAGAAAGGGGTTAGCTATTATGATTCATTAATTCTACTAAAATGCATATATTTGGTTCCCATAAAAGATGTTCCATTACAATTTTATTTTATGGCATCAATTTGTCTAATTACCTTGAGCCTATATAACCAAAGTGATGTAGAAGAGCAAGCAGCTTTGAACATATTTGATGAGAAACTCCTTAGTCTTCTAGCCAAGGCATGGCACCAATAATGTCTCCCCAGTCTTTCACACTACCTGAATTGTGCTGGCTTTATTACCCCTACTGCACCAGGAGTCCCACACAGAGGAAAAGCCATTCAATCATAAGTCATTCTCAGATTATGGTGGAAGCTTCAGGGGATAAGGGGGGTGAAGGGAAGAGGAGGGGCGGGAAATCTACTCCCACTGACAAGCTTCCCATTTGCACAGAGCAGTAATAAATGCAAAAAACATTAATTCTTAAATTATAAATACTTTATTAAATATTTAGATAAAAGTAAGAGTGATGATAACATTGACTTAATAAAAAGGAAAATAGGAACAATATAAGAGTCCAATTATAAACCTGGGCCATAGTCTCACCATTAAAACATTGTCTATTAGGGAGAGTAAGTCTATGCTTTCAAAAACCTATCAGTGAGTCACATGAGCAGGGAGAGTTGTGTACTTAGGACAACTCAAAACTCTGGACTATTGACTGGTATGCTGGTGGTCCCTTTCTCTGTACCACATTTCACCTGCTCCCCTTTTGAGTCTCTTGCCTCTCCTGCTAAAGAAAGCAATTCTTTACAATTTTCAAGCTAAAGCAGTATTGTTTTAATTTTTAGTAAAACAGCTATTATAGGAAATTACACTATTTCAGAGAAACAGCAACTTTAGCCTTGGGATTTTCAGCTTTCAAAGTCTACTCCCTTATCTGAGTGTCATGTCTGTGACATGCAATTCAAAAAATTCTGCACAGCTCCCCAGATCTACTCTTGGGGTTCTGAGTGTTTTTCTTCTCAAGCTAGAAAAGGAAATAGAGGTAATACAACCAAGTCTCTAAGTCTGCATAGATGGTGCTCTCTGTCAGTCCCTTTCTCAGAGTTTAGATTATGCTAAAGGGTAAGAAAAGAATCTGCAACAGTAGTTGACTGTCCTCAGTCAATCTTCAAGTTCTAGATAGCTCTAGAAAGCAAGCAACACAACTAGCTCTTCGTTCGCATAGCTGGTTTCATCTCAAAGGAACTACTTTATAATTCTTCTCTGTTCTGTTTTCCAAGAACAAAAGTCAGTCTCTGCCATCAACTTCTCTTTTCAGGTAGCTGCTCTATCTTCTCATTTTCCTGCTCTCTGCTTTCTCATCTCCTTTCCTAAAGCTCTTTATCTATTTATCTCTAACTTCTAACACCTCAAATCACATAGTCTGGATTAGTGACCCATCTCTCACTCAGGTTAACAATTAACTCAAAATCCACATTCCTATGAGGCACAACAAACCAAACTACTTACAATTTTTTGATCTTTTCCAAATAGTTTTTTATTTAGAATTTCTCTGCCATATTTCTCAAAACTCTAAAAATGATCATATGTAAATCATATGGATATACTATACACTGTATTTATTCCCATTGTCAGCGTTTATATGTTCAAACTGCTTTCAAATAAGTCTTCTTCATGTAAGAAAAATAGCATTATCTGAGGGACTGTCCCCCTTCCTCAGCCTGTCAAAATCTGTTCAAGCTGGGGTTATTTTCTTTACATGAATGACTTTTTTATTCCCCTTTGGACAAGTAAAATGTCCTGATTCTGGGAGGGAAGTATTTTAGGGTGACATTTGCCTCATGTCTTAACTCTGGCTCCCATACTCCAAGTTCAAAATGAAAAAGCTAATCACATACCCAGGGATTCAGAATCATGGAGCATTACCGTACAGATTTTTCTAGCACATTTCTGAAGCATATTCTAACTCATAATTGTCAAGGTCTTTCTGCTAGTAACCATCACTATCCACTAGCTTGTGTCACCAGTATGAATTGGGACAAAAGTGCTCTCAAGGATATTGCTGTAAGATCCATCAATGCTGAATCTCTTTGGTATCCTTTGTGTCTTCAACCTTGACTAAATTACCACTCTGGTTCGTTCAAGCACACAAGACTTCCATAAACAGACAAAGGGGAACACAAACATTACCACACATGGAAAGCTACCCTGTAGCAACATATCCCCATAACTATAGCTTTTGTACCACCAAGTACCACTTAGGTCTCTCCCTCCTCCGATGACTATGAGCTCAGCACTACAATATGATTATTTGACTTCCAATCAACAGGGAGACCTGAAAATTTTATCTGCCAAATGCAGGCATTGCAAGCACAAGGGAAAGTCTCCTGTTTTCCTGAGAATTTCTGGAAATAACTGATTGCCATCCCACCCCTCCAGTTCAACTATTGTGCCTGTTTTATTATGGTAACAATCTTGAGACTTTCATATGTGCAAAGACATATACTTCCAGTCATAGTAGTGTAGTTGTATTCTATTTCTACTAGAACGAGAGAAGACTGCAGGGTATAGGACCTATTGTATTTAGTGAAAATGTTAGGAATGATGGTAGACAGATGAAATGAAACAGCAGTCTTTATGATTTTTAAACTCTGGAGTATTGTTGAAAGCCTATGGAAAAAGAAGAAAAGTCAAAAATCACTCAACTTGATCTGTGACATAATTGTTGTACTTATTCTTTTTAACATTGCGAATGATAACCCATTCAAGCTTTCCTAGTCTATGTGACTCTTTTCCATGTCATCACATGAGTCCACCACAGGGGATTCATAAAAGCCTTCCCCGTTCCCTTCTGACATTGAATGAGACTATGAGGGCAATATATAAGGAATATAAGAGGGTGGTGCTTGGGGGCACAATGACTAGCTGATTCTGGGAGGGAAGTATTTTAGGGTGACATTTGCCTCATCTCTTAACTCTGGCTCCCATACTCCAAGTTCAAAATGAAAAAGCTAATCACATACCCAGGGATTCAGAATCATCATTTCCTCCTCAAAAGTTCTATGCCAAGCTGTCAACCATTTTTCCCAGCTACATGACTTTGAGCATGGTTCTAACTAACAACTGCCTGCTGACTAATGACCAAAATGAGTGTGGTTCTAGCTACCACATTCTGTGATTAGGGACCAACTTAAGTAGAGCATGGTCATTGAGGTTGGGATAGCTACAGGTTATCCTTTACTCTCACTCCATGACAAGGCCATCATTTTTTTCCTATCATTTGTTTCCCTGTTGACATGATTCATTCTGATTTTGAAAAGTTCTTCATTATATATGGCAACCTGCTCTACTGCCCTCTGTGTGATCATTTTAAATTCTTTGGAGTCTGTAGTGCTTCATAACTCACAGCTATACAACAATACAAATAAAGTTATGGAGTTAAAATCTGGATATTTCTTTGTGGGATAAGTTGATGGTTATTAAAGGAGCTTTGCAAAGTCCAAGAGAGAGTGCAGCCCACTGTCTTTTTAAGTTCTGAGGCCAGCTCCTTGTCTGTTTTTATTATTCACACACACATACACACACACATACATACATATACACATATGTGTAAATACACATATCAGTATACATCATACACATATTTTTATATTACTCTGGTCATTGAAATAATGTATAATTAATACATCTAGATGAAGCAACCAAATACAATAATAAAATATGGCTAACATTTATATAGTGATTTAAGATTTACAATATACTTGCATGTATCATTTTATCTGATCCTTACAACCCTGTAAAGTATTCTATTATCCCCTTTTACAAATAAAGGAACTGAGACTGAATCATGTATCTAGCAAATATTAGAAAGTAAGATTTGAATTCAAGTATTCCTTATTCTTTATTCTAAATCTAATGTGCTCGTTCTCTCTCCCTCCCTCCCTCCCTCCCTCCCTCCCTCCCTCTCTCTCTCTCTCTCTCTCTCTCCCTCTCTTCCTCTCTCCCCCACCCATAGGCCACATTTATTATTTTCAAAAACACTTGCTACCCCCTCCAGTGCAAAATCCCAGAAAATGCCATGAAGAAGAATAAGGTCCATATTTATATATCAGTATCTACATCTATGTCTGTGATAGGCAGTCAGACAGACAGATAGATAGATAGATAGATAGATTAGATAGATAGATGGATAGATAGATGGATGGATAAGGAAACCCCCAAGCCCAGTGGCACCAACTAATTGCCACTCACATGACAGAAAAGCTGGAGTAAATTGAGTTATCCAGATATTCAGAATATCAAGGAGAATAGAGAATGGGAAAATCAGTAATACCTCTAATAATGTCTCCTGGGGGAGAAATAGAAGGCAGCTCACACTAGATACCATCATGTTGACCACCATCTCCCCTTAGATGTTGATAAAAACAACACAAGACCCTGAAACCAAGGACCTTAGGAACAACAACACAGTGCCTGTAGCCATTCTCCTGGGAAGCAACCTTTATGGAGATACAGCCGGGCCACTGTTCTAGCAGATGCTATGGCAAGATCTATTGAAGACCAACATTTCCTGCTGTTGGACCATCTAACAGTGACAACACTTTGGTGACAAGAGTTTTCTTTTCTGGGTTCTCAGTAGGTATGTCTATAAATGCTAGTAATTATTCTATCAGACCGTAAATTCCTTGAGACAGGTACAGGGACAATTTTTGTATTTGTACACTAACCATTTAGTGTCCTGGACATAGTATGAATGCAAATATTTATTGAATTGAATTGATTTTTTAATTGAATCATCATTCCAAGAACTAGCAGAAAAGTATCAAGACTAGAGGATGAAACTGAAGCTGGATTATGAGGGACACGAGAGAAGAGAAAGAAGAATTAGAAATAGCTGGAAGTTAGATTTTTATTTAAGGCTTTCTCAAAGACAACAGCTGGTACAACTTCACTTTGTATTAGGGTTTTGGCAGGACTCTACTAATTATAGATCAAAAGCAGCTGAGTAAGCTAGGGTTATATTGTGAAAATGGGTAGGAAAGCCAGCTAAAAATAAAACTCAAGAACCCCTTGTGAGTAACTCCCAGTGTGGCAAACAGATGTGGCAAATCGGCAGTTTACCATGCCAGTTAAATACATGATTTAGCTATAACAAGAATGATACTGAAGCTCTAACTTCTAGAAAGTATGGAGGGCAAAGGGAGTTTTGCAGTGACCTTCGGTGTGAACATTATCCTAAGTATGTGTACAGGGTATATGAAGTATGTTTAAGCACATCCTACTATCTCTAAAACAAGTTGGCATTGTGCTTCTCAGTTGCAAAATGTGTATTTTAAAGTAATGTGTATTTGCTATTTTTAAATTATGTTAACTTTTCATTTATTTTGACATAAAATGAATGTCCAAACTTTATAAGTACATATTCAATAAATATTCACCTTAGGAAAATAAAAGTCCCTGGCTACATACTTCAATGAAATGTGCTGCTGTCCACATCTATGGGCACCATGTTTGTGTTTCTGCCAATACCAATTATTAATTATGTAAGTACAAAATGTAGATTGATCTCTCAGGTAATAGAGAAGGTGAAACAACCAGAGGAATACTTCACTGCTCTCCAGGATATGAAGGACAACAAAGAGTGGGAAAATCAAGGAACCTCTAATAGCTAGCATTTACGTAGGGCTATAAGGTTCACCAAGCACTTTACAAATATCATCTTATTTTATCCTCATAATAACATAAGACAGTAGTCACTATTATTTCCCCATTTTGCCGATGAGGTAAATGAGGTTGACATCTCAGAAGTCTCCGAGATGAATTTAACTCAAGACTTCCCTTCTCTAGGTCCACAGATCTTTCCCATGGGTCATCTAGCTATCAAAGAGAAAGGAATGGAGATTGAACCTGTAAAACTCTCTACCAGTGCAAGTCAGTAGCACCTTCTTGGGCTACTTGTAGTCCTAAAGAGTTGTCTATATCAAACATGTCAAATTCTCTGGCAGCAAAGTTACCAATTTCCAAATGGATAATAAATAAATAAATACAATACAAATAAATACAGAATAAATAAAAATACAATATCGCATGTTAATTTGTCTTTTCTTGAAGTCAACATCTGGCCTGGCCTCCAGGGATCCATTTCTATTTGATTTTGACATCACCAAGCTAGATCATTGAAAAGTTAAATGACTCTTCCAGAGTCACACAACCAGTACGTGTCAGAGTCAACCTACATCTTCCTGATTCTGATGTATACGTTACACCATACTCCTTAAAAAGAGGGGAAAGAAAAAAAATCAGAAATAATAGAGGAGAATTCTAATATATGAAAGGGGGTGGAAGAATGGAAGGAAATGACATGGAGGGAAAAAGAAAAACTGGTGAACAGTTGATAAAACAGAACCAGTATGACACTTTTCCCATATGGGGTAGAGCTATACTTTTGGAAAAGGTTGAATTTCTTGTTTTTCAGGGGTTGATGATGACATATCATGAGAATTGTAGTCATTCAGTTTTGATTAGAGAAATGAAAGACAAATAGTGGTGGTTGGTGATTCCCTGACAAGTATTACAAAGCCAGCCATCTATTGAACTGATATGAATAAAGGAGGGGACAAATATTCAGGACATAAGAGATAGCCTCTTAGGACTTGTCAGTTCTGACAGCTACTACCCACTTTAGTGATCTGGGAAGGGATAAAAAATAAAATTACAGAAAACCTAGAAAGCACTGCTAGCGATTATCAAACCCGAGGTGGGAAACAACAGATATCTTCATCACTGTTTCTAACTAAAAGCAGAACGTTTGAGGTGTTGGAAGGAGGAGGAGGAAAGATATATTTTACCTACAATAATTTGTAACCAACATTGTTCTGGGTGTCTGGCATGTTTCATTCCCTTTAATGGTGTTTTCATTTATATTACTATTGATATTGCGTATGCAGTAGTATTATTCTTTTGTGTTTTAACTTAGTATCAGTTATATAAAAATCTCATGTTTCTCTGAATTCCTATTTATCTTTCCTTAGCACATGATAATATTCTGTTATATTTATATACTATAATTTATTCATCCATTACCTTTGGGACTATGCTGTCCTAATGGGTGTGAGTTCATTCTATTTGGCCAGCCCCAGACTCCGAAATAATGCTTTTTGGCATGTTAATACTTCTTCACTACTGCTGCTATGATTGATATGATTCCTGCTTTGGGATTAGGTTATCCTTCTTGGTGAAAAAGAACTATATCTAGTCTGTCCCATAGCATGACTAGCTGTCTCCCTTACTATCTTCCCACCATACCACTGCATCCTTTCTCCCCCACACCCCTTCTTTTATTGCTTTTTGCTCTGACAGTAATCAAATCAATATTATGAATGTTTCTGGAAAAAAGCATGTCAGTCTGCTATCTGTCCTATGATCAAGTCACTGTTTGTGACTTCTTAGACCAAAATGGTCCTAAACTACCTTGCGTGCTATTTCCTTTTATTAGGATGTAAGCTACTTAAAGGCAGAGACATCATTAATACATAACTTGGCATAATGGTAAACAATTAATAAATTATTTGTTATTCTTTAATTTCATTCATCCACCACGGCTGCTACCTTTTAGAGAAGACAAATCAGAGCACATGCAGAAGATGTACAGGAGTATGAGGGGACTAAGTACTTTGTCATACAATGATTGGTTTAAAGAAATGGGTAATTTATTCTGAAGAAAAGATGAATTGCTAGAGATAGAATAGTTGTCTCCAAATATTTAAAGGGCTGTCACATAGCTTGGCCAGAGAGGGAAGAACTAAAGGCAATGGCCACAAGTTACGGAGGAGCAGATTTTGGCTCAATATTTAGAAAAAATGTACTAATTGTTATGAAAATCAAAAGACAGATTGCTGTGATTTAAAAAGGTAATTTGCCATCTTTGGAGGTCTTCAATGATAAATTGAGTGAGTACTTATCAGTGGTGTTTTGAAGCAGATTCCTTTACAAGTATGGTTTGGATTAAATAACCTATGAATATAAGAAGATACCTCCATGTAATAATAATTTAAGTGGAATAATATTTAAATTAAAAATATTTAAATTATTTTTTCTCATTCATTAATAGACCCATATGATTTGCTTAAATCACCTGAAAACCTAAGTCACATGTGGTAGGAGGAGGTTGCTGAAGAGGTAGAACAGGAAAGGAGGAGCAGAACTAGGAGGAAGTGAGTGAGCACAACCAGGTTAGAGAAGAGAGGATACAGGCAGATATGGCAAGGTTCAGGCTCATGAATGTTTGCTTGGAAAAAGACCTTGGCTGAGGTGGGGATGGCTTGGGAATTTCTTTGCACCCTGCTGTGATCATGTTTATTTACTTCTTGGTCACCATGACAGATTTTGCTTTCTTGTCCTGGAATTTGGCTTTCTGGTGTCTAAATAAATGTTTTCCTTCTGCTGTCTATATAGAAAGTCTTTTATATTTTGCGATTGAGAAGCACAGCACCCCAGATAACAGCAACAACCACTCCTGAGACTATCAGCCTACAGACTAAATGTCTGCAAGTCACCTACTTAAATTTCTGGGAGAAAAGACTGTAGAGTGATTGGTAAATGCTTTACCCTCATCTTGTTGATCTTGAAAAACCCATAGAATATTTTCCCAGGAAGAATCCTGGAACAGTGGGATCAATTAAGGAGCAAATAGTTTCTTAACCCATGAGGCTAAGAAAATCTCAAAGAGGGGTTTCTCTTGCTCAGGCTAATGGGGACCAGCGCAGGACCGGGGGTGTCCCAGACACTCTCACCTCAGTGAACCAGGAGGAGATTCTGAGTCCCAGGGGGGTGGAACTCACAATCGTCAACACCAGGGCCTCAGGCATGCCTCAGCACAGTCAGAGGAATAGGGAAGACGCTAGTGCAAAGGATAATTCACCAACCATTGAGCTTGCCTATGCTGAGGAGAGGAGATCTGTTGTGGCCAAATCACCCCTCCCCCACACTTAACACAGTTACCTCCAGGTTAACTGCAGGGAAATTCAGAAAGACTTCACCTGGCCTCTGCTTTGGTACATCAGCCAGCTCAGCCTCAGATAAACTACAGCATTCTAGCTTCTACATGAAAGAAGTAGAGGCCACAATACATAAAGCCTCAAGTTCTAAGAACAAGAACCCCTGTGCCCCAGAAGGAGAGATCCAGTTCAAAAGCCAGGAAAAGGGTGATCATCGTGAGAAAGAAGCAAACGAGCAAAGATAAGACCATAAAATCTTTCTATGGGTTCAAGGACCAAAACATGAATACCAAAGAGGGCAGCAGTGAGACTGTACTTCCATCTGAAACTTCAGAAGGGAATATGAACTGGTCCCAAGAAGAAGGATTTTAAAAACTAAATTCGGAAAGTAGAAGAAAAACTGGCCAATGATTTTAAAAATATGAAAAAATAAAACAGAGAAGAATTTAAAAGGAAAATTGCACTAATGGAAAAGGAAGTACATAACCTAACTGGGAAAACTGGACAAATGGAAAAGCAAGCACAAAAGCTACCTGGAAAAATAACTCCTTAAGAGGAACAATTGGACAGATGGAAAAGGAGATACAAAAGTTAACTGAAGACAAATAATCTATTAAAAATTAAAATTGGGCAAGTAGAAGCTAATAACCTTATGACACATCAAGAATCAGTCAAACAGGACCTATAGAATGAAAAGATAGAAGAAAATGTAAAACATCTCATTGGAGAAACAACTGATCTGTAAAAAAGATCCAGAAGAGTTTATCTAAGAATCATTGGTCTACAAGAAAGCCATGATGAAAAAAATAACCTGGAAAATATCTTTAAAGAAATCATCAAGGCAAGTAATTTTTATTCCTTGTGAAACAAGTCCAGTTGTGAAAACTCACCCTCCTTCTGAAATAACAGCAAAGGAACTGAAGGATTGGGAGCTAAAAATTGGGAGCTAAAGTATGGATAAAATGGAAGCCAGATGATGTTCCAAAGGCTGTGGAAATTATAGCACATGGGAAAGATAATACCATAACTGTTGTTTATTCAGGAGAGGGTGATTATCAGATTGCATCTTTAACTCATATATTCTACTGTGAATGAGGCTATGACAGTGGGTTCATGGATTCCAGAACCACAGCTGATCCTATATCTACACTGTTTCTGGTTATTATTTCCTTGTTTCTTTTTGGCTTTTCGTCTGTTAATCTTGTTTGGTAAATTTGTTTCCTATAGGTTTAGTACCCTCCATCTCTAGATGCCTGATCACTTAAGCAAGATGTTACTCCCCCTCCATGATGGTGATGTGTCATCTTTGGACCTGAAACCAACCAAACTCCAGATGCCAGTTGAAGAATGGATCTCTCAGAAGGAGACCTCTTGGAGCAGGGACAGCTCTACATCCAAACTCAGCAGGAAGTAGTTATGGAAAAAGAGACATTCACCCCTTATCCCAAGTTTTGGGGTCCCATTTGTTGAGGGGAGATGATGGGGTGCTTGTGCTCAAGCCCCACTCTAAAATACTGTGTTATGTGCTCATTTTGTGTGATCCTCATTATACTGCTGTGGAGTTCTCTTGCCACCGTTGCCTAAGATATTGTATTCTATGCTTATTTTCCATTATCCTTGTTAAAAGTTCCGTTATTACCAATTGCCCCACCTACTTATGTAATGAATAGGAAAAATCTTGGAGCCAAATGTAATAGTAATTTAAATGGAAAAATCTTTCTCAATCATTAATAGGCCCATATGATCTGCATAAATCACCGGAAAGTCTAAGTTACATGTGGTGGGAGGAGCTTGCTGGACAGGCAGAACAGGAAGGGTGGAGCAGAACAGGGTGGAAATAAGTGAGCACAGTTGGGTCAGAGATAGAAGGACACAGGCAGGCAGAGGTGGCAAGGCTCAGGCTCATGAGTCTTTGCTTGGAAAAAGGCCCTGGATGAAGAGAGGGAGACTTGTGAATGGCTTTGCTCCCTGCAGTGATCATGTTTATTAACTTCTTGGCCACCCTGACAGATTTTGCTTTCTGGTTCTGGAATTTGGCTTTCTGGTGTTGAAATAAATGTTTTTATTCTGCCTTATGTATCAAGGGTCTTTTATATTTTGTGATTGAGAACTATGCTGACATATTCATAGTTACCATCAGTGCTGTGAATATTGTCTTGGCGATACACCCCAACCAACCCTCAATGGAAGCTTTAACACATTGCAGGTTCCCAGATATTTTTAAAACATCAATCAATGGTGCTGACTTTTTTTTCCTTTCTTAAAAAAGTACCATTTTTCTTATGAGATGGCTCTCTGGGAGAGGGATGGATACATGAGATAACTATGGTGATATAAAAACAGGAAAAAAAAACTATAAAAATTTATTTTTAAAAATGACCTCTGAAATGATTTTATGCTCTGAGATTTCATATCTAATGTGGGCTGTTACAACATGGTCCTAAGGTTCTGGTTCTCATAGCAACCTGGTTATACTCAGGACCATTAGCTTTAGGGATCCATGTAGAATACTGACAAAGAACAAAATATTTTGGTTTTTGTGTTTTGCTTTTGGTATAATGTCCTAGCAGTAACTTTCATGATGTGTGTTGGGAAATGCTAAGGTCATGTTATTATTTAGAGACACAAGTTCTCTGTCAATCTCATGCATGCCATACTGTATAACATTTGGATATAGTGCTCTCATATCATAAATATCCGTCCTCTGCCTTAACATTAAGCTAATTCCAAAGTCTAGGAAGACTGGAATTGGCCCATAATTCTGGCTCCAGATATTAATATATATATGTGTGTATGTATAGACACATATGTCTATATTAATAGGTGTAGTATAAGTGTACAGATTGCTATAGAATATAGGTATGTATGATATGTATGTATATGTATATTCATTCAAACACACATACATATTTTTGTAAATAAAAAATAACATTTTAAAGATAGAAGTGTCTGGGCTATGGGTTTGGGGGATACACCCAAGAGCCTAACACCTTTATGTTTGCACTCTCTTGGAGCAAGAATTTTTGACTTACTGAATGAAAGCTGTCTCTCAATACATGAGTATTAAAGATGTTATACACATGAGAGAAATGATTATCTCTCATATTTACAGACAATTTTGAAAATTAGGGAGATCTAAGCTTTTTTTCCCCTTATCCTATTTCCTTGTCCAATCTCTCAAGGACAGAACTGATGGAAGATAAGATTAACTTTCTTCTCATTCTGGATATTGCTGCTCTGCCCAACTAGATCAGACTTCTAAGGTGAAATTCTTGTGTTCAGGCTTAAGTAAGGGATATAGATTTTCTGTTTAGGTTGTCCAAGACTGGGAACTTAGAAGTAAATAACAAAATCAAAGTTCATTAGAATAAGTCCATCTCTTCATCATAATATTCATATTCTCTCATTACTTGTTAACCAATCAGAGTTGATTGACACCTTCTGGAATACCCACTTTTCCAAGACCATATAATCCTTGAGTTCCCCATGAGGGTCTTTGGCATTCAAGAATTCCACTAATGTCCTTTGCTGAAATGTTAGTTTTATTAACAAAATAACCAATTACCCAGAATTATGTCTCTCAAACTTTTTAAATGTTTCTCACACACAAATATATATATGTATATATATGTGTGTGTGTGCATGTGTGTGTGCATACATATACAATTATAAGTATATACATATGTGTACAATATATTTGCATTCATATACATATATATGCATATGCAAATATATGTATATACATATATACATATATATATAAAACATACGTACACATACTGTCATTGTTGTTCAGTTGTTTCAGTCATGCTTGACTTTTCATGGCCCCATTTAGAGTTTTCTTGCCAGAGATACTAGAGAGGTTTGCCATTTCCTTCTCCAGCTCATTTTATAGATGAGGAAACTGAGATAGACAGGGTTACATAATTTGTTCAAAGTCACACAGTTACTAAGCATGTGAGGCCACCTTTGAACTCAGGAAGATGAGTTCAGGCCCCAGAACTCTATCCAGTGAGTGATCTAGTCACTCCATTTATACATGTGTGTTTGTCTCTACATATATATGAGTATGTATGCACACACTTAAATGTTAAATCTAACAGAGACACATATATACATTTATGTATGTGCTTATATAAATACACAGATACATTATAGATGCATATATGTATGTGTATTTATGCATGCATATGCCTATTATTTACATATATATACATATAGCATTTAGTAATGATGGAGTTATCCAGTGAATAATACATTCAGTTATTCTGTACCATACCCAATCTCTTTCTGCTAGAGACATGGGTTTCACCCATTTCCACAAAGTAAAAAATTTAACCAATGTATTTTCTGTATCCTCTTCTGGTTTTCCTGAATGGCCAATGGCTGGAACCGATTAATAGTCATGGTAAACCCCAGCAGGATATTCTTTGTTAAGGGAATTGATGACTACTTATATTCAATGCTTGCCCTTAAGAAGCCATAAGTGATTAATATTAGGCATGTTTAAGCACTCAGTAAATTAACCATAAGCTGATGCTCCCCCAGGGGCTACAGATAGCTCAGAGTTCATGGAAGGAAGACCCATGTGAAAAATTGGTTTATATGCTGGTACATCATTGAAGTATTTCTTGCCCTTGAAAACATAATTGTTTTCATAAAATAGATGGACACCAAAATAAATCATTTTTAAACCAAACTGTTTGACTATATAGAGACAATCACAAAATCAAAATATAACAGATTGTGACATCTGCCTATGAGAAAATGATGATATAGCAAATTTCAGGTACAGGAAGAAGGTCATAGAAGAATGAATCTTCTGACTGCTGGGAGAGAAAACAAAAGAACATGTATATTCAGTTTCAAGGAATGATGATATTTTCATAATTTGATATTCCTTTTCACAATATGTTTATTTTAGATAATGTGTACAAAATCAAATTTATTTAAAGGAGCAAAGTAAAAGAATATAAAATGGTAGGGATAAGTAGAGCAATAAGACCTATAGTACTAGTTATTTTGTGTCTATATATAAGTATACATGCAAATGCATACATATAAGAGAGGTAGCATGCTGTGGTGAATTGAAAACTGGACTTCAATCCAGAAAGATGTAGATACAAGTCCTACTTCTGGCACATACTGACTGGTGACTTTAGGCAAGTCACTTAACTTCCCAGCATTTTGTACAACTCTCTGAGAATATTGATAATAAAGTGTGATTGGAAAGAGGTTTTCTGTGGTCAGGCATTCTATTTAATTTAATTATACTTATTTAATTTTATTTATCCTATTTTATATTGCTTCACACTTAGGAACCATTTGAAATATTAATCATCTAATTTTTCCTTCTTTGCCTAGAAAGAGAAAAATAATCTATCCAGAGTTTCAGGGGGAAAAAAATCCTACTTACTCCAAGGAAGTAGGGAAGGGAGAGTTTATTCCTTCCCCTAGCCCTGTTTCAACTAGTTGTTAGTTGAAACTGAGTTGAAGTTGTTATATTTTCTCACAGTGTCTTTTTGTCATGATTCTTTCTTCCTTTGGTTTTGTTTTTGATATTTGTTCTAACCGGTCAGTGACTGGTCACAGACAACTGAATCTGAAATAACTCTCTTGTCAGGAACCAGTCATTTCCAGTCTTTTATCATGAATGTCATCTTATGTGATGTTGTTTGTCACTCACTAGGTCTAGTGCCTTCCAACTTACTTTCACAGTAAATTACTCATGATATACAGGCATTAGACTCCTGAGCAATTTATAATCCTTTATCCTCTTTCATTTCTCAGTCCTGAACCTTTTTTTCCAAACATATTCTTGTTCTCCTCTCCCATATTTGCAGAGAAGCCACATAATTTAAGGTAAACATCTTGGTTTGGAAGATTTTTTCAAGATTTTGTAGAATTTCCCTATTTAAACCTTTTCTATATGTTTTGCTGTATAACCTATAGTTGTCTTTATAGTGACTTTTCCCCCTTATGAACAGGAAGAGCACTGCAAAGCAAGATAACCAAGAATCTCCTGGTTAGCATCTCATCCATCTCCTTTAATTGCTTCTCTAAGGATAATCTGTAAGATATCCTTGTCTTTTTCTGCAACTTCTTTATGATTTCTGCTTTCATTTTAATGAGAATGGATATGGTTCAGCTTTTCCTATAGTGTGTTAACTCACTGCGTATTAGACAAAGAACTCACATTTGGAGTAAATTGACTTTTTCATATGGTATAAAAAAAGATTGTACTTTGCACTCTGTCCTCTTCCTGCCATTCCATTGTCATCACTCTAGAAGTGGAGGACACAGTGTGCAAAGGGCATTTTTGTATATTTATAATGGGAACTACAAGTTGACTAACTAGGGGGAATATTAAATTTAAAAGAATTATTTTCAGACTCATATTGCTCCAGCTAAATAAGAAAGTATTTTGGTCATATATTTGATCATATAATGATGTTTCACTTCTTCCACGAAGTCTCCTAGATTATCAAGATTTCAGATAAACAGCAGCTGATTCCTCCCCTAAGCAGAAGTAATAATCTCTTCCACTCACAAATGCTCATCGTACCTTGACTATATACCAACTCATTCTGCATTATCTTTATTTCGGAACATACTTTGATCATTGATCATGAAAAAATAACTCATGGGTATGTAACATGATCTGCTTATCACTGCCCTACATCTTTTTACTCCTATGAGGACCTAGTAGAGAACCTTACACATAAGAAACATTTAATAATTGTTCATTGAAAAATAGTCAATGAAAAGACTAATAGTATGAAGTTGTTTCTGAAGTCATTCAACACTACCAGTATTGCACTACCAAGAGCATGGGTTCAGTATTTGAATTGGAAATGGGAGTATAGATCTTTCCGTTAATGCCATTTCTCTATATATCTCTCATATTCAAGAATTTTATGGAAGATTCTTTCATGAAACAATAAAACTCAAACCTTTAATGAATACTATTTAATAATAACAATAAATCCAGTAGGATGGCTTTAAGAGCACATGATTATTTATGTACTATTATCTTCTGTAAAGCCAATCATGGCAGCATACTCGAGGACTGCTGCTGTGAATGATTTAAGGGTCTGATCACATAGTATAATGAACTCTCCATTTATTCAGCAATAAACTAAACATGATTAAGTAAAGTAAAGCATGACATTCATAGCAACATCCTTAAGTGAAACATATCATCTAATACATATATGTATCTCAAACACCGAGTATGTCATATGGCACATAGTATATGTCGTTGCACCCCCAAAGTTAGGGAGTCCCAGACAAGAGTCTTCCCTATGATGATGCATCCTTAATGAGGAGTAGCAGAAAATACCATACTATTCACCCCTAGGTCACTGTAAGAAAAAATCTTCTTAATGAATATGCAGTGTCCAAGTAAAGTCCTCTCTCATCTTGACTTGAGACTAACTTCCAAACCCCATGGCTCCTTCATGAGCTGACTGCTCCCAGTTCTTGCCTAGGTTCACAAACAGGCAGCTCTCTGCTCCTGCTGCTTATATCAGCTCATGGGGCTTGTTCCACTCCAAACTCTTCCCTACTTCTTGGAAAACAAAGCTTAACAGGCCTGTGACAATATTTATACACATTACCAGTGCCATTATCTCAATCTACTTACAAAGACCAACAGACAGGACTTCTGCCTGAGAAATCAACATATATGAACAGACAGAGTGCTGGCATCCCAACATTCTTTCTGTTAGGCCTCCCCACAAACAAGTACCCCTAGCCCACTCGCAGTCATTTCTCTCTCAGCTCTGCTTCTGACTGCTCCCTCTACAATATATATATATATATATATATATATATATATATATATATATATACTGTTTCTAATCAAAGACACTTGAATGATTCAATTAAAGGCAAGAGCCAATCAAAGGCACTTGATTGACTAAAACTCAAACAGCAAAAGGCCTAATACAAAGAATGTTTGTGATGTTGGTACACTGTCTGTTGATCTGTGTTGATTTCTCAGGCAGAAGTCTTGTCTGTTGGTCTGTGTTGATTTCTCAGACAGAAGCCCTGTCTGTGGGTCATTATGAATGAATTGAGATGTTCATACTGGTAATGTGTATAAATATTGTTATAGCCTTGAAAAGCTTTGTTTTCCTAGAAATAGAAGCTTTGGGCAGGCTCAGAGATCCTGTTATCAGGCAGAAGCAGGAAGAGTTTGGAGTGGAACAGTCCTGGTGAGGTGAGCCAAGGAGCAAAAGCAGAGAGCTGTCTGCATGTGAACCCAGGTAAGAACTAGGAGTAGTCGGCCCCTGGAGGAAGAGCTGTGAGGTTTGGAAGGCATCTTCAAGTCAAGGTGAGAGAGGACTTTACTTGGACACTGTATATTTATTAAGGAGATTGTTCTTACAGTGGATGGTGTGGTATTTTCTTCTACTCCTTAAGGATGCATCATGCTAGGGAAGACTCTAGCCTAAGTCCCCCTGACTTTGGGGATGAAACAATATATGCTATGTGCCATATGATATACTGAGTGTTATGAGACATATATATGTATTAGATGATATGTTTTGCTTAAAGATGTTGGTATGAATGTTATGCTGTATTTTATTGAACAATCTTTAGTTTATTGCTGAATAGAGAGTTCACTACACTATTCAATTAGACTCTTAAAACCATTCATAGCAGTAGTCCTCAAGTGTGCTGCGATGATTGGCCCTACATCTGTTAAGTTTCATGAGTTAAAATAAGTTTATGGGTTGGCAGCTAACTAAAAGTAGGATCCTGCAGAAACTTAGGAAATTAGGTAAGGATGGTAAGGAGAAAGTCTACCTGCTCCACTGGTATCCATGCTACGTAAAGTTGTCAAGCTGGAAGTTATCCAATTGGTGACTGTTGGGTGGCAAATTGGTGGGAGGATATGACTGAGAGTTACATAGGATGAGGAGGCATGAAAAGTCATTATCTGTATCATTGGTGGAAATACATGGATAAGATTCAGATGTATAAGAATATTAGTATATAGGAGAGGGAATGACAAGGAAAGAGAAGGGAGGGCATCAAAGTCAAACTCTAACAATCGCTATTATTCATTAAGCCAACCTTGCTTGTAATGTTAATATATGATATCACTGGCAGCTTGACATATTGCATACATGGTCTAAGTCAATGTGGTGCAAAACTTAAAAAAGGGGCTAAAATACCATACATGAAGACTCCTATAGACCACATATTGACTTAGAAAACTAAATATTAACATTACATATATTCTATTACATTTTGATTTATGTTTATAGATATTTCAAAATGGACCATGTGTTTGACACTTCTGATGTGTCATAACCCTCTTGTCCCTGGGTATGTGGAAAAGAAATTCTTTAATACTATATAATGAAAGCAGATAGGCACAAGTTGACTCTCTTCCATCTTAATCAGGGATTCTTAACCTGTGACCCATTTTGATGCCTATTTTTCTATGTAAATGTTTTCCTTTGCAATCCTGTGTATTTCAATTTATGCATTTAAAAACTTTATTCTGGAAAGGGATTCATAAGTCTCATTAAACTATTAAAGAAGTCTGTGTCTTAAAAAGGTTAAGAACCCTTCATCTAAGTGGAGTATTTTTTGGTGGATAAATTTGCTGAAACTTGACAAAATGAAACCCTATCAGAGTGTGAGAACATTTATTTTCCAAATAGCACTTCTAAGAAAATGATGAGCCAATATAAAATGTCTTGCAAAAGAAACTGGTTTCAGCCTAAGCAAGAGCTCCTTCTAGCCTAAAATTATGACAAATAGCTAGTGAAGCACTTTAGGATGCCATGTGATAAACTATAAGGCAGATAATAGAACAGCCATTAAAAGAATAAAATAAGTATATATTATTTTCCGTCATATTTATGTAGGCTTTTATGAGCATAACTACCTTCTGGGCATATGACTACAACTGGACAAATCAGAATTTTCAAATAATGTCAAACTGATTTCAAGATCCTTTCCCTTTGTTTAGAAAATGAACAGATGTGACCTGCTGGCACTGGCACTGTTTTTAGGCCTGCCCTTTCAGTTTTGCCCTCAACACATTTGTTCGGGATGAGCCACATCAATTCTGACGTCTTATGCCACCATGATCTTATCTGCTGCTGGTTCCTGTCTAATGATGTCAGTGAGACATTACTTAGAATTGAACATATCTTTTAACATTTAGAAGACAAGGAGAACTATTGGTTTTGTTTCACAGCATGTCTAACACACCCTGGTGGCATTCAATAATGCTGAATATTAATAGTAACAAGTAAACAAGGATATTGATTTATTTAAGGTCACATCATCAGTACTACTATGAGCCATTAAGAGAGAAAATCCTGAGACTGTAAGAATCAGTAAGATCCAAAATGCAAAAGAAATTATACTTTAAAAAAATATAATATGGAATGGTGACTGAAAAAAAGTAATTTCTTGTCAATAACATTTTAAGGAGCTATTACTTCATAATTCATTAACAGATGCCAGGTAGAGTGAATAGAGAGCTAACCTTGTAAACAGAAAAAAACGTTTCAGTTGTCTCACCTTTAACATATACTTTCTATGTTACACTGAACAAATCCCTTAACTTCTCAATGTCCCCTAGGCATCTCAGAGTCTAAGTTTCAGAACTGTAGAATAATTGCCAAACTGTATTGGTGGAGGGAAATTACAAGTCTGTGCAAATGAAAACAAAACAAAAAACTGAATAAGTCTCTGTACCATACAGTTTCACTAACTACCACAAGAAACCTACAGGAAGAATCCTTTCTCTGAACTCCTATAACATCTACTCTTCAGACTGCTGGATTGGCATACATACTACTCTATATAGTTACTTATCTTTTCACACATTAACATGTTTTTATTTTCATTTCAATTCATGAACCTAAATCATGAACATAAATAAATGAATGTTATACATATGTCAACTCTTAGCGGTGGTGGTCACCATGGTGGTAGCGGCAGTCATCATTGTCATCGTCATCATAGTAATAGTACTAGTAGTAGTAGTAGTAGTAGTGGTGGTGGTGGTAGTAGTAGTAGTGGTGGTAGTAGTAGTAGTAGTAGTAGTAGTAGCAGTAGTAGTAGTAGTAGTAGTAGTGGTGGTAGTAGTAGTAGTAGTAGTAGTAGTAGCAGTAGTAGTAGTAGTAGTAGTAGTAGTGGTGGTGGTAGTAGTAGTAGTAGTAGTAGTAG